>CM036887.1:25355809-25985854 GCA_020796165.1 Pantala flavescens
ATATAAATTCCGAAATATTTCTTAAATTACGTAAATCATTCCTCCATACCTTCCAAGTATATTAAACAAAAACTTGGCAGGAAAAACTATATTCAGGAACAAATAACAATGTTATTACGTTAGGCTGTAAATTCTGCAATATCTATGGTTTCTTTCACAAAAATATCCCGTAAAATATATAGCACTATACATTCCACTATTTAAAATTTATATCCTTTAAAAACTCCAAGCATTTAAACTTTTGGAGAAGACAAAAAAGCAACACAACTAAAAAGCTATATTTTTTCATTTTTCGATACATCTTCCAGTTCCTAGCAAGGATAATGAGACATCGATAAATTCCAAATACCACTAACTCTCTAGCGATTCCATGGCTAGCCTACTAAGCAAACGAAAGTTAAAATCATATCGAAAAAATAAATAAAATATACTACACAATTTTGCACCTGAGCAAAACCTTAATGCCTTCCATCATTCAGACCCTTTCATCCTACCTACCTCACCAGTTAGCGTATGAAATATTCGTGCAGTACCACATTAGTACGTCTTCTAGGATCAATAGGTCAACGGTGTATACTCAGCGTGATAAACCTCCTTAAAAGCACTAGAGTACTCTGCCCTCAAAGACTGTGCGATATGGTCCATTTCAAGAGGAGCTCTATTCATAGAAACACAAATAAGAGATATGGGCATAGAGGGGGAAAACCCCGAACGAGAAGCAAATGCGTATGATTCAGAGATATGTGAAAACCGTACTACGAAATAGAAAAATAAGAACGATATTATATAGTATTTTTATCATAAAAACTCTTAAAATAAAGCTCTATAAATAACACTATGATTTAATGTTAGAGCTGCCCTTGGTTTATCAAAAACAATCGTAAAGAAAATATGAAATTTCCCTTCCTTTCCTTAACTTAACCTTAACACTTAACCTTGCCGCCTCTGGCTAAGAATTTCATAGATTATTATCATTTGATCATCGAAACGGAATTGGGTATTGAATTCGGAAAACCTGAAGGGTTTCCAAAAAATTCGACCACTCGAATTTCGATATATCGAAGCATATCGAGATAATTGTCGAGATTTAAACTCTACAATCAGTAAGAGCATAACTTTAGTAACCTTTAATAAAAGCCTCTGATATAGATTTGAATCGATATAAAACGTAATAAGATAAAAAGTTTCGAAATTCCTGTGTATATCGCACGGTTCGACTCCTCGCTCAGCGATAGGTCGAGACTTGATCGTTCGACTCTCGAGACGAAATCTTCCTCAATTTTCCATGAATCGGCTTCCATCTCTCCCGTTCATCCGAGAGAAAAAACAGATCGTGAGGGGAGGGAAGGAGACGGAGTGGGGTGGGTGCAGAGTTGGAAATGGAAGAGCGGTGGCAGCAGGTCTTCGTAATGACATGTAGAGCAGGGTTGCCAACTCAATGGTGATACATTGTTCGGGAGGGGAGGGACGCCTCTCGGATGATGAGGAAGGCCTTATGGGATACGAGATCTTCGGAAGACGCGATTTGAGATTCTTTTGACTTTGACAGGGGATGAAATATTGCACCAGCGGGTGATGAAGCATCGTCTTTCAGGAGAATGTAAAATTTGAGGCTGCCCCGGTGGAACTAACGATATACATTCAAGTACGTAAATATGTAAATTTAGAGTATAAAAAGGAATGAATTTTATTCGTGAAAACATACAAGGTGTAAAAGGGGTATATTTTAAAATATAGCGAATAACAACGAATATTTCTTTACGAAATAAAACGCCGTACATTCCAAATAAACTAAATCTACCATACGCCACGTGAATTTACACCTATCAAATATATAGTTAAATTATTAACTGATGACGAAGTATCTAAACCATTATCACTCATTTAGTATTGTATACTTCAGATAGGGAGCAGAATCTATAAAGTGTCTCTCATATTCCTTACGTCTTAAGTGTAGTACGATAAAAAGTAGATACAATATATCAATAGTGTACAACGATACTTAGAAACTGTACTACGAATTCTGTGTTTCGATCGCAGCGAGATGAAATGTAATTCTATGAAAAACAAATTACTCATAGTTAAGGAAGTTCATAGCGCTCGGCTAGGTCATTTTTCTCTAAGAAAATAGATTTCTATCGTAGACAGAAAAGCTAGGAAAAACAACCTCATTAATCATCTTGGCTACTAAACCACACTCCCTATACAGCTCTAAACAAAAATGACAGAAAATATAATATGACGAGATAGAAGAATAGCTTCCTGGAAACTTATATGTCCACGAATGATCCCGTTGTATTAATTTTTCGTATTATTTTTTATCCACGACATTCTTTATACTTATCAATGAGCCAATTAGATATGAGGGTTTACATTATTAACCATTTCAACATAAAAAAATTCGACTACACCCTTCCGTTAACGACTATGATCATAGTTAGTAATTCTAACAACACGAGACAATTGGTTTTTACGTATATAACTAATTAAATTAATTAATACCTCAATTCAATTCCACAATCAACAACATATCTCGCACGCACGAAAAAAAATCCGAAAAATATTTTTTAAAAAAACAAAAAAGAAACGAAAAGATAAATTCCGATACCGGCCTGACAGCGGGAGACGTAAACGATGAAGGCATACAAAGCGACGAGAAGATGGTATCTGTACCAGATTCCGAGAAGAATCGCAAAATAAAACGAGTTAAAGATGAAACGGAATGAATGAACGTCGGAGGGCACAGAACCCTCCTTTAAGACAAACGGCATCCGCACAAGGATACCAAGCTGAAAGATGCCTTGACAGGTGTAACGCCTTAAAAGAGACTGTCTCAACATACAGCCGAGTTTCCCTCGCGGAATCCATAACACGAGAATTCCTCCACGACCCACGCGTCCCAAATAAAAGACCGATTATTCTCGAAAGATGCCGATGGCGTTGATGCCTGCCCCCGAAAAATCAACAAACTACGTCTGTGACAAATTAGTTGTGGTTAGAACACGCCCTATGAAAAGGACTTTTGTTACGAGAAATGTTTATCCCAGTCTGACGTCTAACATCCGCCGGTTACCAGAACAACCGGTGATTTTTTTTCGGCTTAAATAATGCCTGTGAAATATATTATATTATTGCCAACAGAGACCTAAATTTACCATATTAGGATGTGGAAGTAAGGCTGACTTCGCAAAGTGAAATGTAAAGTAATTTTCTTATTCCCTTATATTATTTTCGCTCATTCTAATACGAAACGGAATCCGCGAATCCAAAAAAAGAAAATTTTTCTTATCATTCCAAAAGGATAAACTATGATTAAAATATACATCCAACATGAGTCATACTTCAGCAATTTCCATACCATTGCAGCCAAGTTTGACGCCAAAGTCTAAAACTTTACTTGTAACAATAGCTGAGCCATATTTAATAATCACTCATTATCTTTAACCGTGAGAAAACTCGAAGACCTTAACCATGATAAAACATCTGAACAGATTTGATTGTCGTCAAAAGAATAATATCTTATCGAAATCTATAAATATAAATAACACATGAACAGCCCACTTTCTGTAAACGTACGCACGTAGCATAACGTAAGCAGTACTAGGCATGAGTCAATTCACACTAATTTCACGATGTCAAACCATCTAATACTCATCAAATTTGAGGCCTCTGATTCACCGCTACGCAAGCGACGTATATTTTCGTGAATGGTACATCTGTCTAATCTTAATATTCGTAATACCAGACATTCCTTGTAAGTATATCGCAATATAATAATGGAAAGATTAGCTCAATATTCAAAAATGAATACGTTACATTGTATAATATACAAAACCGTATTCTATTGGTTGACAGCTAAACTTAAATTTTTAAACAAGTATTTTAGCACGAATTAATCTATCATACGAGTATAAGGGCTATTTAGATTTTCTTCGTATAGTTTCTTGAAGTTAAAGACTAACTATGCAATTTAAGGGGTGTGAAATATTACCACCTCACTCTTTAATAAGCAAAACTGCTTGGAAATAGAATTTTTCGAATATAAAATTACTTCATACGATCATTCTCAAATATAATATTATAAACTACCCCACAGATACAGTACCAATAATAACTTCACTCGCCATGTGGTCATTTTACGAGAAAAAGTAACGATATTCACACAGCTATAGCCACAAGTGAAAGCAAGACCTCCTTAATAGCAAAATCATAACTCCGTTTTAATTGCACCTTCTTGTCGCACTGACACATTTACAATCCCCGAAGCGCTGTACACACACTTAAACCGTCTGTCCGAGCCATTCTTCATCGAAGAACAAATGCCCTACGACTAGAGGCAAATGGCATGAACTTTGACATTATAAAGCACGACTGAACGATAATCACGCATTGAATCGGTCGTCAAAAAACCTCATAAAGCGCTAGTAAACGCACTCGGTGCGCCGTATCCTAGAGACGTCTAGAGCAGTCGTTGATATGGGTTTGTGAGCAAAGGCAAATTCACCCAGGGCCCCTAACTTACGAAAACATCTTGGGTGAATCCGTACAAGATTACGGTCGACGAGCCGACCTTTCGAGGAAACTTCGTATCCACACGGAATTACAAATAACCTAGGCGGCTTTCGAGAGAAAAAACCCTCTTTAATCACGATATCTCCGTTTTGTTGAGGTTTTGTAACGAGCCAACATAGATTAAATCCCTGATCTGTCTGAATACCCTAGTTGCACCACATTCTAACGCGGAAAAAGAATTCCACAACAAATGGTAAGATGTCGAAACAATTGTGTCAAGGACTTGAGGAGGAAGTTTGTAACGATGTGTTCTTGATAATTGGATGAGATCTCTTGATTAAACTTCCAAAAAGACCGCCAACTTGACCATCCAGATAGTTAGTCGATTTCTAAGAAATATATCTCATTATTTAATTAGTATTCGACTTAAAAGTTCCCTTCGCCGATGGAGGAACGTAGAATGCTAGGCAACCAATCATAATTATTAACGTAGGCCCCAAGCATTAATATAGTGATGAACTAACCAATTTAACGCCTTCAAACATGATTCAGCAGTTAATAGCAGTTACTTTTCTGATCATAGATATAGCTACCAAGGAACTAATTGCAGTAAAACCCCATAATTTTCAACTAACAGAGAGCTTGTTCCCCATTATAGCGTAGTGACGAAACCCTAAAGTACACAAGCTCATACCTAACTTTTCCTTTCAAATCCCACACACACAATAATTGACAGTCGTATAATTTACGACATACACTCCATAATATCACTTTTCTAATAAATACGAACACGCTGAAAGAAACATTAAATCACAATAATTATAGAATACGTAACTAATGATACTCATTTTTAGAAGCCATAAACCGTATGACTCAACTACTATAATATACACATCTCGCATGCACTTCATTGCATCATCGCCTGCGGAATTAAGTCTTGATCACCGTACGTGATGCAATCACATTCTACCGCTTAAACACCTTTCCTTGTACAACTCTGATTGAAAATCACGATGATGAAGATAAAAGCTTTTACGGAAATAACGTGAACGTAAGAGGAAAGAAAATAGACCTTAAATACAGTGATAGCTAGTAACTCCGAAAGATAATTATTTTTGGATTTTTCAAGGAGTTTCGACGATTTTGTGACGATATTTCGACAATTTAATGTAGGTAATACAATATAATTCCACATATTCTGGAGGATTTCATTTTCAGAATCTTACTCGAACAAACTTTAGGGAACTACGGTAACAAGAGTTTATCCAAATAATTTTCCCGAGTAATCAATCCTATATAGAATATTTAGAAAATAATTATGCCTCGGAAACAGAAATATACAACTCCATTCGACCACGCTACTCTAGCGCCAAGAACAAGCCATGGCGACGACGAGAACCAAAAAAGTCGTTTAAAAAAATCAAAACGTCATCACTTACCTTATTCATGTGTTCCTTTGAGTCCTTCCGAGGACTGGAAGCGTAGAAATCTTGATTCTCCAGGTTGAAGTCGGCATAGAAGGACTCCAAGTCCATGATCACTGCTGTCGAAAAGAGAAGAGAACACAAAATCAGTCACGTCTTCGGGAAAAAAAATTAAACACAAACTACCGAACTGATAGGCGTCAAGGCATTAAAAACACTTCCACACTGTGGGACAGGCCGTAAAAAAAATCGAAGTCCAACCTCGGTGACTTTTGGGTGACGACACATTCCTCGCTCACCAAAGATTGTCCTACAGATCTTTTCCCAGGCGACTCACAGGTCCACTAATTCATTCCCAACCACCTCGGAAAGGCGTTATTAATATTCCGTGCGGCGAAATGGTTACCAGCCCTTTATAACGCGAGATTCGATAAAAAACGTATCGAGAAACGAGAATCCCCGCGCTTCTGAACTGCCGGACCGAATTTTTAATCGCCGCCTCGTTTCCCACAATCCACCGCGACGAGATAAGTAGCCGGCGAGGGCAGAACTGAAAAAGCTTCGAAGGACGAGCGCCCAGGGCCGACGATAAATGAGTGAGGGTGCAGCCTCAGGGTGGCGACGAGGACCTGCAGCTGAAAATCGAAAAGTTACGATCGCGCGAATAAATGAAAGTTGAAAGGTTTCCTGAACACGAAAAGGAAGGGTTTCGTGTAAAAAAGATCGAATTAATAGCGTTTCCTGTGATACTGCTGCACTGGAGATGCATGTAATCGGGAAATGCACCTTGTTAAGTTGAAATGCAACTCACATCGCCCGACATAATGATAATTGACGAGATTGTGAGGGAGAGAAGGAAAAAATGACTAAAAGACTTAGTTAAAAATGGAGAATATCGAATAAATAATCGAATGCACTGGTATCGCCTATCGAAGAGGATCAAGCAAAACGGCAACAATAATTCGTTAACGATCCATTAATTAATACTGATTGTTGCGTTAGATCGAACGCACATCAACAACAATGGAAATATCAGTCAATAAACAGTCGTTAGTCCCTGAACCGAAGTTTCGAATTAAATTAAGACATAAAACAATTAAATACTTAAAAAAAGTTCAAAAATAGTTGTAAGAAACACGTAAGATATCGATTACAGTTACTCCACAGCCCTACACTGCGATCCGTTCATAACACCCGAAAACAAAAGAAACACGACAATGGCCGTTCTCGGGAATACGGAGGCGAAACAAAAGACGAGTGATTTTTATGACTGCGGCGTTATCGCGCGTAAACGGCGGGGCTGCATTTTTCAATTGGTGGTTGCAACAGAAGGGAGGGGAAAGGGCGTTTGATGGCGCGCGTGTAGGAGGACGCTTTGGCTAGGGCAAGGGTGCAGCGCAGGCAATTGCGGATGCTTATGGGACACTAGGAATATGACGATTAATTGGTTGGAATTGGTGTGCCTTCCCCTCCACCCACGCTACGAGCTCCCCGGGGAGGCAGGATCTAGAAAGTTCAATTTGCTCCATTGACTGGGTTGACGTTGCTCTTTTTTTTCTTTCGGAGAGACGCTGACGTAAAAAAAAGGTGTGCTGCTGAAACGTGCTTCGCGAAGACCGACCGTTCCCGCGCTTTTAAAACTGAATATGCTTTTGAATCGTGCGAAATACGAAATAAACAATATTGAGTCACTGTTAATAACTCTGTTTCATAAAAAGCTTCATTTGGCAATATCGAATGTCGTTTTAAAGAAGACAATGTCCCTGGTTAGAGTCCCTGAAGACCGTATATACAAAAGAAGAAAACTGTACAAGCAAAAGAATTTGATGAGATGCTTGTTGAAAGAGAAAAACGGGTCAACTTAACGAAAACTCAAAAACCACATTGAGAAATACACGAGATATTTTCCTATTCTATCATCTTTTCAAAATTTAAAAACCCTAAAAACCTATATCACTGTGCACAGTAACACAGTTACGCATTAGCAACCGTAAACAAACATAGGTTTCCATTATTACTTAAAATCTTCATTTTTCGACATCAAATACTTCGTTCTCCTCTAAATAAACAAAACAAGAACGATTATATTACTAAAGCAAACATGGCAACCGTCCGCGCTCGGGAGCTCGCTGCTGCCATCTACCACAATGGATTCCCATGACTTCCACTCCATTCCACAAATAGTGGATAAAAGAAACCAACGGAGAAAACCTAAACGGTAGAAAATCCCTGTACGTCATCTCCAGACAAACCTCCAAAAACATATGAGTGACAGAAAGAACATGAAAGGAAGGAGACAGTTATCATCGAGTCAGTAAAGGATGAACAAAATGGGGGCAAGGGAAGCTTCGGTAGACGGAAATACTCGGATAGATGGAAGATGAGTTGAAATGAAGATAGAAAGAATCAATTTGAAAGATAAATAGAAAACAACCGCTACAGAAACTAATAACTAGAATACAATAGGATATTCTTAAGAGATACCGAGGGGAAAATCAACTATTTCTAGTTCTGAACCTATTTTTCTCATAGGAAATGCAAAGCAAACGTAAGTGGGTAAGTCATTACTTCACTATGATATGCGAAAACTATTTCGCGAAGTCTCCAATGAACTAATAATAATATCTTAAAATCATTGAGAAATGTTAATTTCTAAACACGACTTTATTTATTTATACGACTATTTTCCATGTTCCATATCAAGTAAAAATACAAGGAGCATCATGCAACATGAAATTTAATAACTACGACTAATTAACAACAAACATTGCCTTCCATAAATTCCATATTCGGCTTCCTAGGCGGAGTTAGTTGTAGTTTAACGCTAAAAAGAAATAAAACAATACCCCTGAAACATAACAAATAACGTTCTCTAAAACCTGCGCGTAGAATTCCGTTAGCTACAGTCGTCTAACAATAAGATAATTCGCTAATCTGCAGTTCCATCAACTTGAGTAATGAACGAACAAATACTCGCAGACTTATATCCATTTTTGATATAATACAAGAAATATTTATCGAACCCTTAATTCAGAAATTGCATTTCTTCTCAGCAGAAAGGGCAGATATTATTAGAGAGTTTACGTCTGGAATTAAAATATAAAACAACCTCATTCATAGAACGACCCTATTGGATAGCAAAAAACACGACTTTCCTTTCTGAAAACAAAAGAAATTCCTAATTTCAATCGTAAATACAGGCTGACAGTTATTTTATAGATAGTTTATAATTCTCTTCGATAGCTTCAGCAATCTCTCATATGGACCGCAGAATATTTTCGAATGATTAGATAAAATTGTACATTACAATACGTAGGAAAAACATGCATGCAAAACTTAACCCAGCGTATAAACAACGCTAAATTATTATATATATATCAAGAATGTCCTGAAAAAATATAGTCTCATATACAAAGGTACAATTAAAAATTTTCACACGCATAAGAAACAGAGATCTGTCTGAACAAAAAAGGAAGGAATAAATCAAAGATACGACCTTTCCTTCGAGAGAATTTAATAATCGAAAGAACCCTGTACACCCCCTGATTTTCCTGGGAATGTCGAGCTTTAAAGTGGTAAACTCCGATGTCGTTTTATCTTTTTACTCGTAAGCTGTTAAGTTTTTCCCGCAATGGAATTGTCCCCTTTCTATTGGAGAAAATAGGCTCATAAATCAAGGCCGGCCTCCGAATTGAATAATAGTCTCCTTTTGTGTGAGACGGAATTAATCCATTAAAATATTCCACACTCGCTTTGAACCGAAGCCGGCGTGCTCTGGTTTATCTAGAAAAGCCTGGGAAATATTTCACACGATAAAATAAATACGATCTTTTGACCAGAGTATGTCCTGTCCTAGTCCTAAAATTTGTGTGCTTTAAATTAATTGGCCAAAACGTTAAAAACAAAAGATTTGGGTGAAAATAAAACTACACATCCCTTATTTCTTAATTCCTCTCGCATTTAACTGACTTAAAATCGAACTTAATCGAATTCTTTATCTAGAATTTTCCATAATTTTTTCTAGGAAATTCAATCTTTCAGTAAATGTCTACCTACACAGTCCTGGAATCAAAAAATCTCCAAAACTCTTTCATAGAATTACAATTAATATTTGAAAAAAATAAGCATTCCTGTTTCCTATAGAATATTGGAATATTTTTGTATATCACATATTTTTCATAAAAATTTGATCAAAAGTTTAGGTAGGGTTTTAAAGAAATAAGTAGAGACAGGAACGAAAGCTAAACGTATATATGAAAAGAATTCAAACGTAGAAAATTTTCATTAAAAACAATACGTTAATATATAATATTCCAAAGAATTAAAAGGAACTTGTTTTTGATCAAAAATAAAAAGAACGAAAAAATATATTTCATCAATGAAAAGAACGAAAAATAAACAAAAATAATATTGAACTGTAGTAATCTATTGGATAGTACTTTACTCCGTGTAGTACTCAGTGGTGGAGTGTTAATCTAATTAGATTTCCCATGCGGTATTTCCGAGTCCCAAAAACTGTGATTTATTTCTAGCATTCGTATTTTCCATTAATGACGTTTCTATTTACATTCGGTATCCAATTATATTCCTTACGAATAAAAAATTACTTCATTAGAAAAACACCCATAAAACCTTTAACGCATCATTCTCTTTTAATTCTAAAAAAACACACCCTTCTAATAAAACGACAAAACACTTCCGCAAATCTTTACTGCCATTAAAGCCTCGATTTCCTCAAAGTTAAACCATCACACGATAACAATAAGTACGTAATACACAACCGGAAGTGTATTACAACGCACACCGCTTACTACATCTCCGGAAGAACAAAATAGCTCCTCTAATTATCTCAAACGCTGCAGACGAGCATTGCCATAAAAACCCATCAAATCGTTGAAGCGTATAGAGAGGAAAAGAATGACAAACATGTATATATAGGTATTGAGCGGAAAGATAATCTGATCCTCCGTTTGGGGGAAGGCTTTTCCTTCTCATCGGCAGACAATTAGCCAAAGAGGCTCCGGAACTTCAAGTGGAAGGGTGATAGGGAGGATTATAAAAATACGCAATCTGATAAAAACGCGCCTCTCTCGGCAGTGGGCGGAACCAAAATAAAAAGCAAATTAGCCGAGACGAGGAAGATAATGAGCGATGGGGAAATAATATGAAAAGGAGAGAAATGTAGCCGATTTAGAGAAACAGAGGTAGAATCCGATATGAATGAGGAAACGAAACAAATGAATGTTACCTGAGATTTCCGTAAATTCCACGACACGAATAAAAGGAGCGATCCTAAAGCAACAACGAAAATCGATCTACAAAAGTTCGCATGGAATTTTCATTCATGACTGTTTCACAATAGCGGAAACAGAATTTTACGATATAAAATTAAATAAATTTATTACGAAATCCGACTCGTGTATGCTGTAAATAATTACCACGAATCACTGATTAGTATTCTAAAAGAAAAATATATAGAAGTAAAAATAGAGATAGAAATATTCTATTACGATAAAATTAAACATCCATATGGAATAAAAAATGTACAAAACATATGAGAAGAGAAATGAGTTTTTTAGAAACTCTACCCAACAAAATAAATCAGATAAAGACTAAGCTAACATATCTTTACATTAAATCTGAAAACAGATTTAAAAAATGGCATGATTTCGTATAATACAATGAGAGTTGCTAAAAGAATATTGTAAGTAATTTACATTATGACAAGCAGAGATTCAAATAAATTCAAGAAATTCAGGAAATATAAACATTTTTCCTTAGAAAATTAAATTCTACAAAACTAATCCGAATTTTTACTGCACCTTTACTAAGTTATGTGAAACATAGCAGTCGCTGCAATGCCAGTAAACATAAATACACAATTTATGTAAACAAACATCTTAATATCAATGCAGAATAAAAGAAATAAATTCTTCTCGTAAGCTTACAATATAGAGTATAATTACTCTATATCATACTACCAGACTATGGAAACAAACCCCTATAAAAACATCGTACATTCGAACCCTGCTCCATCATTCCTCCAAAAACTTGTCTGAAAGTCTGAATGCCCACCCATTAACCGGCCATAGCAAGCTGAAAGCTCGCCCATTAACTTTCTTTCCCGAGAGTTGAATTAAGCTATATTATTAACGAATCAATTTCGCGACATATCTGCCGCCTACCTGTTTTCGGAAACAGCGACGTTTAGCGGGAAATCGGAAAAGCTTCGGGAAGAGTGAAGAAACGTGGGACCACTCTGTTATTCTATTCCGGGAAGGAACTGTCTCCAATAAATGAGAAGGGGAACTAAGTTTAGCGATACCGAATGGAAAGAGGTGATATGAAGTAAAAAAGTGTCCCCTTCCCCTTGCATCCACCTACGCCTCACAGACGCGCTATCTGGCGAGAGAAAAGGGAGTGAAAGTTGCGAATGAAATAAAAAAAGAAAGGGAAAAAACATGAGATGGTCGATTTCTGATGGGAAGCGTAAAATACGATGCGATGGGAAGTAAGAGGGCGTAGAACTTTGAGGAAAGATAAACCCGTGTAAGACGCATCGCGATACATCCACATCGTTGCTGAACAACTGGATTTGGAATGCGTCACAGTACAAATAAGCTTTGTAAATAATTACGAAGATAAAATTAACTAAATATAACTCCATTGTCAGGGAATTGTTAGGAATTAATTTGTTTATAAATTCAAAAATTTTAGGCGTGAATTAATGGAGAGATAATATAGAATTAAAGCAAAATTTGCTCTCCTTGTCCTATTTTCACAAAAGATGTTTTCAATCAACACATCTGTAAAACTTTCCCAACTTAAGAAACCAATAAATAACTATAAATTAATATCTGATATAATTTCACGAAACTTTAAACGTATTATCTATCACTTAGAGCAAATAAACTACCATGAAGTTTGAATCAAAATTCAGGTTGAAAAAAATCCTATAAAAATCAATTTCCAACGTAAAAATTAAACTGAAATACATTAATTTATTCTAGTGAATTTCTAATACAACTCACTATTTCCGGATGCATTATAAATACCCTATAACATACATTCAGATAGCAGAGAGATGACAAAAAAGTGCTCTAAAACTTTACTGCACTTAGCACTTCCTCTAATTTAACCATACGAAGACATAGAAGCAGCTAAAAGGTTTGGAATAACCGTACTAAGTTATTCATAAAGACCCAAAAAACAATACGAGGTGTAAATGGAGATGAACCAGCAAGAAAAAGGTTCCTATAGAACGGCTTACAACACAGCTCACCCTTACTCATTCTAGTAATAGCATTAGTGTGCGTCATCTACATTAGTTTCCAAAGAACTTTAGCCTCTTCTTGGTCCCTTTCTTTTGACCGAGAGAGGCCCTTAGAAGGTTTGAATCTGAATCGATTGATCCAAAAACCTCCGTATTTTATTACCCCATTCGATGAATCCTTTCAGCTCCACGAAATTCGAGAACTATAAACGACCATCTAGAATAGGCCTTCCAGTCTAACGAATGGATTCTCAAGGTTGTGGCTGTATTTTAAGGAAGCGAAAGCTTGAGCAGGGCTCTATTTTGACCATTAGAAATTCGAAAAGAATTAAATAGGTTCAACTTCGGATGTCTTCATAAAACTTCAACGTAGACCTGGAGAGATGAACGCCTGGGTATACTGAGAAGAAGATGCTGGATCGAAACGTATATGTATGCGAGTATTGATACGGTTTTGATAAAAGTATGATAATCTGTAGTTAAAAAATAATCCTTCAAAAACGAACTAAATAACATCTACTTCATTTGCAAGGACACTTTTATCCAAAGAACGGCTATTGAAAGGTTTCCTTAAAGGGAGGCGAGAACAAGAAAAGTTAGGTTCTTTCTCGGGAGGATAACAAAACTGAAAAGAAAACAACACAATTTCCCTTTCCAAATATTATCCGAAAGAATTGTACTCATTGAGCTAGATGTTTTTATGAAAACTATTCTCTCTCGTAAATTCACTTCCTTATAATCAACTACGAATCTCATTAACAAAAAAAATAACTAAAATTTGTTAGAAAGAGTAAATTTCTATAACAAGATATCGTAAGTATCATTATTAGGCTTTTTTAAATTAAGGATCAATCATACATCCAATTTCGTTTGTAACAATAAATAGATATTATTTGGAATAATTTTGAGCAAAATTCATCAAAATTATTACAATTCAGAAAGAAACAATTTCTGAAAGACAGGTTTTAGATATATTACCACCACGTTACTAGGAGTATAAATACTGAAGAAAAATTTATGCGTTATCTCATGTTGAATACGATATTTTCAAGAATTGCATTGCAAGTTATGAAACCAAAACGATATCTACATTCATACAAAGGTCAAAAAACAGTCTGCTTAATCAAGACAAGGTTCTCACAGATATCAAACAAATAATTCTCACGTTGTTAAAAATATATGTATTACTTCACGTTATGTGAAAAGTTCGTTCAAACTGCAGGAGGGGAAATCTCGGAGCGAAATTAATTTCGAACTCCCGGAGACGGTGAATTCCGAAATCCAAGGAATTTTTCCACCTTCGTGGGGGTACAGAAAAGGCTAAAAGAAGTTTTCCACATCCCTGGAGAGGACACGACGCATTTCCAACGAAAATGCGGGGGAAGTTTCTAGTTGAAACTTGAGAAAGCATTCCTAGAAACACACTCCGACTTTCAGGAATCCGAAAGACAAAAATACGCAAAGACAAACTCAAAAATTTATTATGGCGTCAACCGAAAAAACTTTATAACTTATATAAAATTAAAGTTAGAGACATTAATCAATCTTTTGTACAAATATACGAATCGTCTCCAAAATAAATCCCTTACGAAGGTTAAATACGTTACTATACATGGTAAATCAAATATAAACCTTCTTTTTGGTAACCATGGAGAAAATAGAAAAGGGTACACCCTCTTTAAACTTCATTATACAAATGAAAGTATAACACTGACGCTATATTAAAGAAGAATTTTGATATTATAAGCAAACAAGTACGATGATCAGACATATTCTAAATGAATAAAATAAGAACGGAATTTTTTATTGTACTCATTTCTCTTCGAAGTAAAAAGCTTATTTGTGTAAACTACGTACAATACTAGATAATCGATAAGAAAATTAATCTATCTATAAAGGTACGTGAAAATTTAATCTTCCCGAAAGAAATCATTCAAAATGTGACAGATTCAATGACGTTATTAAGTACATCAAATAAGGTAAATAACAATTCTAAGTTCTAACAGACCCATCAGAGTACAAATATAAAGAACACAGTGCTTAGTTAAGCGGTCAGCCCCTGCCACACGCCGTGAAGGGGTAGGCAAACATGTAGTTCCAGAACCAATGAAAAAGCTAACGAAAGCATCAGGGTACACAAGAGACGAGAAGAGACCACCTTTGGTTTACATTCCCCTGGTGTACAAACATGTATAAGGGGCGTCTTCACGTAATTTCTTATTACGAATGAACTCCGAGTTCTTTGAAGGGTACAGCCTAGTAAAAGGGACATCCCTGAACAGCGCGCTTTGTAGTAACCAACCCTTTCCGATACGAGGAAGTTAGTTCGGCAAACACTCGTAAACGAACGTCGGACCTCCCGGTAGCGATGGAAACCAAATTACGTAAAGGAAACTGCAGCAATAACCTCGATGGTCATGCGTTGATATCATCGTAAAAAGTTGCTTAGGAACGCGTCGTGTGAATAAATCAAGGGCGTTGACACACGCGCAAGATAGATGCTTTACGAGAGGGTTAAACGAAATACGCTTCTGTTACACGATTCCCAACCTAGGAAGAATCGGCTGCTTTCGGCGTCCAGCACCTGTTCCGTGGGGGAAAGACAGCTCTCGAGGAAGATTAGGATCGGGCTATTGGACGTGAGAGGAAGGTGCAATATGGTTGAGTGAGGGTCGGAGAGACAGACTTCTGGGAGCCTCCGTGGACAATGGAATGGCGATAAGGGATGGTTTATGTCGTGGTTGTGTGAGATGCATCCGAGATGACCCACTTCGCCATTCCATCGACCGGAGTGGCTCGTGTAGGTAAAAGGGCACCGGCTGAATCAACAAGTTGTCACGGATCAAATCGTCCGAAAGTTGCCGTCGATTGTTCGGGAGAATAAATACGAGTCGTAACTACCGAAAATCCATTCTCAAAGGGGAAGAGAACGATCGTCAGATGTTTGCGATAAAGTTAAAGCATTTCCCGTGCTCAAGTCGAGGCAGTCATCGATATGGCAACGTAAAAAAGTAACGATACAGTGATGGGTAAATATATTTGATGCGCCATTAACTATAGCAAGTATTACCAAGCAATTTTGTGCTCAGGAAACATAAAATTTTGGCAATAAATTTACATTTCCTAACATAACACAGGAATATTGCAGCCATTAAGTGAATCCAATATATAATGCTTCGATTTCATAGTGCGCTATCTATGTTCGATAAAAATTTAATATAGTTTCTTACAGAAGTACAGCAAAAAATAAAAAGTTAAATAAGCACTACCCTGACGAACTAAGTACTTTACAATATTATGCTATTATTTGAGTTGTATGGATTTTGGAAATTAGTAATTAAAGGGGGAAAAATATGCAATAAAATTACAGTAAATATAGGTACATAAACATATATGATTGCAAAGCAAAAAATAAGTGGAATATGGTAAAATAAAAACATTCAACTCCTAGATTACTATACAGAATTAGATAAATGATGACTTGACCAAGAGAAAAAAAATATATACCCAATTATTTGCACAGATATGAACAGGATATAGACGCGTATACATTATGAAATATTAATATAATAAAAGATATAAATTACTCTGAAAGAAATATCTACCAAAAATTATACACAATAAGAAGGCTATCAACTCGGTCAAGGTTCCATACTAATAGATTTATCAGATAAGATATGCAAAAAACGAGTGCATAACATTTTCAAACAAAGATCAAGAATTGTATTATAAAAAAACTTCCGTTCAGGAAAAATTTAGAGCATAAAAATCACAAGTGCTTTCCAGAAAACTACTCAATTTCTTGTTCTCAGAAATGAGCTGATAACATTTTCAACTCAAAACATTAAGATTAATAGAAACAACTCAATCAGAGAGATATGCCAAATCCACGTAACCTCTCTTTCAAAATCAAACCAGATAATCAAACATTCCAATCGGAGAAAACAAGAGTGTTACTAATTTTAGATAAGAACGTCTTCAATGAAAAAAAAACCTATTAAGGAACTAACCTCTAATATTAATCAGTAACAAGAATAACTTCATAAGTATCCGAATATAGAATGAATTTTTTTAAAATAATTCTTAATAGGGTAATATTAAAGTTATACAACCATCCCAATGACTTCTGAGCTTATGAAATTTAGGAACGTCAACAATGTTCATACTAAAATTTAACAAATCTTTATATAAATGGAGCCTAACTAATTAACTTTTCACGCATGAAAATAATGAATCAACAACAACTATAAACACAAGTACGGACCGTGCAACGAACAATACGTCGAGTGGAATGACTTAGTTGCGTCAAACCCTTAACCGGGTCGATGCATTAATTAATCCGGGAAACCGTTGAAAATGAGGTAGTAATGATTAGAGTCGACCCACGCAAGGTTGTGCGGGGGAAGAGACACCGAGGGAAGGAAAAATAAAACCAGCTTCGATCTGTTCTTTCCTTGTTCGATTCCATAAAAAGACGACCCCAGGAACGGGATGGCTAGACGAGACATATTAGTAAAGAAGATGATGAGGAGACGTTCCTTAAACGGGTTCTTCTATTTCAAACCCCTTCCTATCCCTCTGTAAAAAGATATACATTCGTGGAACAAGATCCTATGATAGCGCTGCTGACGGTGGAAGCGGGCCGAGAAGCCCTGGTTTTGAGGCTAAAACTCAACAATTAGTTCCCCGAAGACAATCAACGCGCTACGATTGTAAACAATCAATTGACTAGAGCAGTCATTCCTTCATTGCGAGAGAGCTTTTGAAATCATGTCTAAAAACAGCAAATGGTAAATGCGCGCTCGTGCACTATGCCAAGAGATGTAACTTTACTCTTAAAAATCCTCGACAAAAAAGCTCATTTCGTTTCCACAACAAACGAACGTATTGTTAGCTAAACGACACAGCGTCATTTATTTTTACAGTATAAGCATATGTCGGGTACTGACTGACTACTGACTCTACTTAACTCGAGTTAATGTACCTGAAAGGAAGTAAAATATTATGTATCCGATGTGTAGGAAGCCATCATGAAGCAGAAGCAGAATAAGTTAGTGTTGGCATTTCCGCTCTGTCGCATATAAATATTACGTTACAATCATGTCCGTCTTCGTAAGACGGCATCAATAAAAATGATTCGTTTATAATAGGCAAAAAAGTAGTAAAAAATACTTAAATTAGGATAATTACATTCTTCCCTGAGCAGCTTCTAAAAGTCTTTCCGTAAAAAAACTGCCTACAAACGTACGTACGTGAAGAATAATAAATAAACCAATTCTTTGCACAAACATTCCCCAAATACACTACAGAAACCACGCAAAGAAATGATTATAAAATGCAAATCTCACTCCCGTTCTTAGCCATTTAAAACAGCTACACCTCAACCCATCGACCACTTGTGGCGAGGAAAGTAAATATGCAAATGTACTCGGGATGCGGAAGGTTTTAAAACTCCAGTCCCACCGCTAATCCGTGGCACCCTGTTAAGACTCTCCTAGCAACCAGGAGGTAGCAAGAAGATTTGACCAAATTGAATACGACTTTCTCCGACTCATTTACCCGATCTGCCAAACGCACCCTTAGAGAACTGGGAGGTGCTAACGAACTAAAAATAACCCATTTTTAAACAAAGAAACCTCCGACCGACTGAGTCTGCCGAAAAAAACAAAAAAATAACGGTGAATTTCGCCTAAAATAATCGCCCGCTTGGCACCACCGTGGCGAAGCCACGGTTGGCAAGGGGAGGGGGGGAAGAAGGGTACCAGGGACTGAAAACCTTGGAAGCCGTCTCGAAACGGGGTAGGGTTCTCTGGGAGGCAAGAGGGGTCTTCTAAGACGTGCGGGGGTGGTCGGAGGTAGGGTTGGGTTTTTAAGCGCTGCACCGTGGGAGAGTTATGGGACCTTTGGAAGGGAAATCCTACCCGCCCTGGTGCAGTGGTGCCAATCTAACGGATTCTAAAAGGCCATCGTCTTCTGCCGCCGTCAGGATGACGCACGCCCTGGAAGGAGAGATGGCCTGCTTGTATAGGAGGGAAAAAAAGTCCTCCTAGGAGTTTGCAATGAGGGAACAAAACAAACAGGCTGCCTACGTCTGGTGGGTTGGTAGGTGGGCAGCCGAGGCGGCGTTGCCAAGCGACCCTCTTTGCGGATGAGTCCTTAAGAGAACTAATTCCGCAACCTTTTTTTCCCACGTGGGAAGGGTGTGTCGGGACAGGTGCGCGAATTTCGCACCGATGCAAGTGCAGCTGGTGCGTGGGGAGGTGAAATCAGCGTTTGCGGGATTTGGCTTGGGTGCTGAGGATCTCTTGGGATGATTTGGATGTGCCGATTTGACGGCTGGATACGGAAGGCTGGTTGGGCGCGGGTACATATTATCCTTGTCGATTCCGAAGCTACTTGTTGAATTTCGTACGCAAGGGAGCTTCGCGTTTGGGAAACTTTTCCTTCGGAACATGTGAACATCTAAGAACCTCTAACGAGATACCTATGTAACAGGATTATGGAAAATTTGATATAACTTTACACGATGAGTTCGTGCGAGTTAAATGCAAACGTTAAACAAACACTGATCGATCTTATGATGAAAAGATTGAACAAACGTAAAATATAACGAAATAACCGAGTCCATGGAAAATAGGGGACCTGGGTTCGAGTACCAGTCACTTCGCTATTTTCCACTTCAATTCAATTGTTTATCATGTGATTAATAAGGGAGGACAATTAAAATAGAAATAATACAGATAACAATATGTAGTATTATATGGTATGAAAACTTCAGAAAACGATTTAAAATAAGAAAAAAGAGAGACAGAAAATCAACTATTACAAAAGACTAAGTTTTCATCCCTTAATAATCTCTCAAACTTTTCTTTCTTAAGTTTTTTCTGTACGAACCCTGCATATTTAACGGTGACAGGAGGAATTTTTGTAAAATAAATTTTATAAACAATATCGCTCAATCGATTTTAAAGAAGCGTTGCTATGAGATGACTAAGATTTTAGTAAAATCAATAACGGTATGGCTTCTAAAACTTGCAAGTAATCTAGAAGTCTTCGGAGGCGTACAAAAACTTTCCCATAGTCAAGAAACACCACCTGCGAACTTATGAAAACCCCTATGCGGCCGAACGTATCATCTGTCGATCCTTGGTGCAGAGATTCCAATGACAGAAGTGGGGCACTGGTTTGATGGCTCCACAGAATGAGGGGCTAACAGCACTTTTGGAAGCAGGGAGGAAACTAAAATTTTTAGGTAAAAATGAATTCCGAAAAAAATTAAGTCTGTTGCTGAAATTAACATTCACGTGGTCTTTGTTAAGACTTGAGGGTGAGTTGTAGCGCATGGTGTGGTAAGCTTTTTAGACCGTTGCTAGGGACAAAATACAAATTAAACAACCTTAAATTTTTCATTCAGCAGTTAGAAAACGTACGTCATAATTAAGTTAGTGATCATGTGATTCTTATATTTCGTAAAGAAATGACAATCGATGATAAATAAAACGAAATATGAAAATAAATGATATTTCTTCCGTAACGACCTTACTTTCGTCAATTACATAAGAGAAAAAGAGGTAAACAAAAGAGAAATTAAATTACAAACTACGACACAAACAATATATCCATATAGAGAATGAATATAGTATCTTACAAATCATATTTCATCCGGCATTTCCTGGATTTATATACTTCGCATAACCCCTTTTGATCTATTAAATACGTAAAAAAACAGATTTATTAAAGGCTGTGTTTAATATGTTACTTATTAAAAAAACATAGGGCCATTGTATGAATGTTAGATTTTTCAAATGGAAAATAGAGCAAATTAACCATACAGATTCAAAATAACCGTAGGTTTACAGGTACAATCATTAAACTTTCATTACTTGCCAATTCTTCCAATAAAATATTGCAAATTAAAATAACAAATGAGCATGAGTAAATTCAATTAAAATGGATGTTAACTGGACTTCTTCCCTTTAAAGATAAACATAAGAAAATAAACTGCAAATAAATGTGAATGTAAGATGAATAGACTGAATCAGAATAAATCTAAATAAAATTCAAATCGATAAATCGTGGATTTGCTAGAACGGAATTCCTTACGTTAAAATGTATGAATTCAACAATTATAATTCACGCTAAGAATATCATTGACTCGTGAAATTCAAAAAATACTTGAGAATGTAAAAGTAATCCCATTCCATAAATAGGCAACAGCTTAAGCCCTAGTCACTGAGTAATTCAAAATCTAACTCTTCATATTTCGATATAAAAGGATAAATTGATAATCGCTTTACAGACTATTAACAAAATATATTCGACTTTCTATTCACCAATATAACTCGCTAAAAAATTTCTGAGATCCTGTAAGTGGTACTATAAGTGTACAGTAAACAATTCTTTAGCTAGCTTTTCAAGGGTGGGTGAACAGTAAATATAGCTGTAAAATCTTTCGTAGCTCGAAAACAATTTGCATTTGTCAATGAGTTCTTTCAAGCTGTGCACAGGAATGTTGTGAACTATGTTATTTCCGTGGAAGCAACTGAGTGTTCTTCGTTTATTTAGAATGCAAACACATTAAAAGGCGAATAAATTAAAATATGCCATTTAAGATTCTTATTACGATGCTAAGATCTCTCTCAAGCCACGAACGGAGGGAAAGGGGGACGTCCATAAACCTATGAAGAACATTCTACAAATTTTAATCGATTCGTATACAAAAGATTTTCCCTTATCGATTATACCAGTGAGCTTAGACATACACAATAGAGAATAGAATTGTACTCTTCTTAAAGGTCTACGAATTGATTTGAGTTCCATACATCACAGGGAATAGATAACAAACAAAATATATTCAAAGCTACCTTATTATTCTACTTTTAACTTAATTTTTTTTCTACTTTTAATTTAATTTCTTTTTAATATTTCTTTTTGTTAGGGGAGATCAATTGTTCTGCATTACCTTTAATCCGAGTTTATTCCATTATTAAACACAAACAAGTCCTCACATGAATCTACAAGTAAAAAATACAGATGAAAAGAGTCGTATTTAATAACCTCTAAGACTAATTTAGCTAAAATTAAACAACAAAATAAAAACTAATACATCGATAAATCGATATCTTCGAGAGCTCAAAATAAATATGAGCGATAACAATTTACAAGTACAGGCAAACGCATAACACGTTAACTAATGAAAGTGTGCAGATCGAAAGCAATGAGAATACTGAGAAACCACGTAGATAAAACAACGCAACAAAATAATTTCCATATTTACGATAACATTTGAAAAAAAAAAAATTCGCAAAAAACTGAAGATTATTCAGCGAAAAACTCAAATCAGGCAAACCAAATTAAAAATGAAAAAGCGTTCGTAACAACCACTTCCTAAAATCACAACAATAGTCTGCGAATTTTGTTTACATAGTATAGCGACAATCCAGAACACGAATCCCCATGAAAAGACCATAAACAATTGAGTTACAAACAGGCAAATCAATAACGAGTCACTTTGCAACTCCATCATTAAAATTAAGACAGACACGTTAACGATTCAAGCCGTCCAAGATTTGCGTGACCGTCCCACACGAAGACGTCCGAGATAACAGATGACTATCGCCAAGAAAACTTCACCCTGCTAGTCGCGAAGATTTACAAAATTCATTTGAGAACGAGAGCACCCGGTGCGATTACATGGGAAAGACGAAGAAGTAAACAGAAAAGCACGAGGAAACTACTGCGTGGGTGGCAAGGGACAGCGGGCTACACGGAGGTTTCGGGGAAGAACTGAGCAAGAAGTTTTCGGAAAGAACATGAGCCGGCAAGGCGGTGTGCGCTCTGTTAGGAACGTTCTGTCACAAATACTACCTATAATATACACTCGATTGAGCAATTAAAGGAGGCTTAACCATCCATATTTCACCGATGGAACTGAAGCACCATGTATAAAAAATGTAATACAAACTCCTAAGCGATATCCCTGCCAAAACTCGGCTATAAATAGAGAGGATTAGGAAAAGAGACTTAAAGAATAAAAATATTCGGAAGCAGTATGTAAACAAAATGCCGCATGAAAGCGATGTGCACTTGTCAGTACCGGCCGTTTATAAATAAACAATGCTCGCACTTCCTACTCCGTAAGTCACGCGCGAACTAATATTTAACTCATAGCACACGTCATTCTGCGAGGTCCACTAGCGAGAAAGTTTAACAAGCAACACACCGCCTCCGTAACGCGGAAAAATATTTTCGGGGAATCTCCGCGGAGCCTTACGCGCTCATCATTCCGCGAAGACGAAAAATAAAAATATAAAGCACAAGACACGACTTACCGAGAAGGTGAGGCAGCGAATGATGATATGCAACTTTCAGGCACGTTTTGAGTAAAAATATAGGAGCGTAAACAACTATAAACAATTCTTCTAAGCAAAAATTCACAAGAAGACGCACTAGCAATGCACTACTCCTGAGGAGCTACAAGATTATGGCTGCCTCTCTCAATGAATGAATGAATTACGTAAAGTCTTCCCTGATTGGCCAGAACAGCAAGCCAAGTTGTGACGTATTAATGAAGAATAAACCTGTTAAGCTGATAACTAAATTTAAACAAGTGATAATAAAAAATTATTTTAAAGCCATAAATAATCATTTTTTAATTTATTTTAGAGAAAATTTGAGTGTCATTGTATGAAAATGTCTTTTTTGAACAGTTAACGAACAGCGGCGTTTTGTCTTCCTTCCTACGCCATATT
The DNA here is from genome assembly GCA_020796165.1 of Pantala flavescens. Lineage (NCBI taxonomy): Eukaryota > Metazoa > Arthropoda > Insecta > Odonata > Libellulidae > Pantala > Pantala flavescens. The sequence continues at coordinate 25,379,770 of CM036887.1, forward strand.
GGTCGGGGACTAGGTCCGTATTATTCGGTGAGTGTCACGGTTTTGTGCAAAGATTCCATCTCTACAGCTGTATTAGCCGTCCGTTTTAGATTATTTTGCCTTGAAATAGGTTTTTAAAAGGTCATAGGCTAATATGTTCCAAAAAATAATAGAATTATTTACAATTTTAGAGTTTAACGAGTCTTACTTCTGCTTTACAGAGATGATTTCACGGGTTATTCTTTCCTTGAGGAGCAAGGCTCCAGTAATTATAAGGAGGAATATTGGAGTATGTGCTCCAGTTTTGCAGAAAGCATCCGATCCAATCCAGCAACTTTTTCTCGACAAGGTTCGGGAATATGGACAGAAGAGCAAGTAAGATGATCCTGCTTATTAGTATAGTTGAAATCCATTGAAAAACATATCGAGTGCTGTAAAATTTTAAATCATGATGTAATTTTTAGGTCAGCCGGAGGAAAGTTAGTTGAACCATCTCCTGAAATCGAACGTGAATTGAAAAATGAACTTGATAAAGTAGCCCAGCAGTATGGTGGTGCAGCTGGAGAAGATATGACCAAGTTCCCAGATTTTAAATTCCCAGGTACATGCTCTTAATGAAAATAATCCCTTTCATCCTATCAGTTGTTTTTTCTACATTCCTAATGCTGCCAATTTTACTTTACAGACGCCAAGGTGGATCCTTTATAAAATGTTTGTGATAGGTAGTTCTTAGTTGCTATTATTCAGCCGGTATTGCTGTTGTACAGTTATCCTCTAATAAAAAATTTAATTAATGTGATACTTTTAATTTTTAAGTAAACGAAAGCATAAGTATTTATCATTCCTCGTTTTTACCCTTTTCTAATTGTCTTAAACTAATGGAACGTTAGATAGTCAGGGTTTTCAAACTCCACTCCTAGTCAACATTCAATATTAGGAAGTAGATACTTAACAGAGGACTTGACGTTCCTCATTTCATCTTCTCATATATAAATATGGGTTATACAATCAAATATATTTACTACCAAAGCTATCATATTACAAACTAGCTATCTCACGGTAAAACTCTTATAGCAATAATATAGCAAATAATTTGATATGGGGAAATCTATAAAGGCCTATAGATTACTTTCGTTTTATCATAGTTTACTGCAATTATAGTTATTAGTTTTTACTCAAAATAGTTACAACATTGTTAACGTGTACGTCTCTTCTTCCCTCAAGTTGCAATTAATGGCATTGGGAATTATTATTATTAGATAATTTACAAGATAATGTAAGGAAAGAAACACAAGTCTTCATTTATGGACCACCACACATGAATTATCAGCTTATTACTGTAACGGGAATAAAAGTTATCTATTTTTAGCATGCTAAATCTGTTAATAGGCTAAATACATTCATTGTGTTTTTTGTATATTATTGAATTCAATATGTTCTCCTCACTTCATCATCATCCAATAATCATTTCCTTGGAAAATATTATAGTCAATGCTCATTCCATAGCAAGAATCGATCAGAAACCCAATCCATTCATGCAACACTAGCAAAGATGGTAATTTGAGTATACTATATAAGTGATTCAGTTAGGAATAACTTAAATGAACCATGCCAAAAATGTACAAGAGAAAACAAGATAAGGACTTAAAAATACTTTGTATAAAATATGAGAAGGTATAATTTATTAAAATATAAAATAATTCCATAAGACCATAATTACAGATTTTAGAGACATCTTTTCACAATAGTTGTCTCTAAAAAATAACAATATGAATGTTAAAAGCTGATGAGTACATGACATCTTAAGATATGGGATGACAATACAAAAACAAGCTTTTATTTTGCAAGAGAAGCCCATTATCGTCCTTCATGAATTTATCAACTTTTTGCATCATTTCTATGTACATCATTATGTGAAAGTATCCATTCAACAGTTTCCAACAACAGAGGCATTTCAAACCTTTGAGCAACTCCCTGAAATGTTTTCATTTGTAACAACAAAGTTTCAGGTTTGGTCAAAGTTTTGAAGTCTCCCGCACATGTACAATAGTCTGCCAAGTTCTCCATCTTAATCTGAAAAGCAAATTGTTAGATTGTAAAGAACCATTAAAAAAAAAAACAAAAAATAACTAATAAAGAGATAGATGATAAAAAATTACAAAATAAATACTTCTGAGGTAACTAAAAATTGACAAAAGTGAAGGATTAGTTATTCTGTAGCTCTAAATATGCTCAATAGCATGGTTGACATTGCTTCAATCTTACTAATGAAAACTAAAAATTTCTTTTAGTCTTGAAGAAATATTTTTATAAATACAGTAAATTTGGTTTGGATTAAAAAGAAAAATCGTTAGATATAAATACAGAAGAGAAATTTCCAAAAGACGAAATTCAACAAACAAATAGGAAGTAAATTTTCCATAAAAAGAATAAATTGAAGAGGAAAATATGATCTTGTGCATTTGTATTAAGAGAGCCTGGAAACCTGAAAATTGTTGGCGTTGAATTCTGAATCAGGTCAAAAATTTGAGGTATATTTAATATATCAAATCAAGAACTACAAATATGTATGAATGTGGTATCTAAACATATGTTTACAGGATCCATCACAAGCTATAAAATTAGCAAAATTATTTAGGACATTTACATATTAAACAGAATTCCAATTTGGTGTGTATATTTATTATGCTTATGGTAAATTTGTTTTTTATTAGAATACAAACCTTGATTGGTAGGAAACAAATAATTTTAAGATTTTCTGAATAAATTCTAGGATTTCAATAGTTCAAGAACGATTTTTTAAAAGGTATTTGGATTCAAAAAGATCCAACATTCCCATAATAGAGATACAGGAATGTGAATGATAGAATTATGCATTAAATACCTGATGACACTTCTTGCACTGGAGATCCTGCAAAGTGTAAGCCATTGCTTTCCTATGAAGAATATCTAACAATGCATATTCGATTTCTGGAGTATCATATGCCGTCTCACATATGGGACACAGCCATACATACCTAAATTAAAAGAAAATTTAAACATCCCTTAAGCTCCCATTTACAATTTACTCAAAGACTAGTATAGAGAAATAAAATATTTTATAAATACTTATATAGGTTCCTTATCATTAAATTCAATGTAAAATAAGGAGCTTATTCAGATCAGATTTAATCCTTTCTCTTGTAGATCAAGACTGATATTAAGATTTGGTTACTTTACAGAGAATTTTAAAATATTATAATTTTAAATGGAAAAAAAACATACAAAATAACTTACTTATGACTGAAGGAAAAATTTTCATTCAAGTTAAACAGTATCTAGTACTGAGTACTGAGAATATTTATACCCCGTCAAATACGGTAATTACATTAAGCTACAGAATGTAAGGAAAACATTAGAACATAAAAATATTCTTACTTTCCGCTATCTTCTGCAACATGATTATCCTTGCACAGATCAATGTCTCGACAATGATTGCATGCTCTGCAGATGACTTCTGGTAGAATATAAGAAGTGCAAGGGTCGTGCCACTCAGCTTCTGGGCTAAACTCTCCAATACCAATTAATCGGAGCATATTCCTGCGAAGACGTGCTACTTCTTCTGAAACACTAGAATCAAGGGAAAGGACCTGGAAGAACATAAAATAATGATTTTTATTTTAACGTGCTCATTTAATATTAGTCATATACTATACTAATCATATAAGGAATAACAAACAAAAAAAATCAACAATGCAATTCTCTTCAATATTTTAATATTAAATATAAAATCAATCAATATTTATTCTAAAAGTGAACCTATGCATGATTTCTCATTACCACTAATTCATGCCAACATCTTGTATTTTGACACATATAAATCTCATTCCTCCATTAAACATTTGAAAATGTAAAAGCTTGAAAAATATTTCAGAAACTATTCAAAAATTTCCAGTATGACTAATTTGTATGCAACAGCATTTAAGGCACAACGTTGACCTAAATTGATCATTAGAGAAAAAGGACTAGACAGATTTACTGATTGATTACACTGATACAGTCTACGAAAATAAATAAGAAAATTGAATGTCAAATGGTAGATTACAAGCAACTACAGCAATATTTTTAATTAATATTTATCTCTCTTACACCAAAGAGAAACATAGGATTGAAAAATTACTATTAACAAAAATGAAGATAGAAGAATATGATAAAGCAATATATCAAACATTAAAAAATATTTTTCTTACAAAATTCCTTCCAATACAATACATATGTACGTATATAATATTATCAAATTTATATATTATATAAATTATCACATACCTTGCAAACTGCCTTCACAAAACCTAAAGCAGGACTATCAACCTTCTGTTCCAAAAATTTTGAATTTCCATCTGATTGACTAGGCATTTTTTTGTGAATCTTTTGAGTGATCCTGAAAATCAACACAATAATTTAAATCATCAAAATCAACAAACTTGATTCAAAATGGACACTTTAATTCTAATAAATATACATAAAACCCTGCTCACATATATAATCTATATTACGGAGATTATATTATCTATAAAATAATAAATGAAATAAAAATAAAACTTGAAAAACTTCATGAGTTAACCAGGTAAACAGCTTTTATAGGAGCTATGGCTTTATTTACTAAAGCACAATTTTCTTTTGTTATTTCTTTTTCAAGGCACAAATACTGACAAATAATTCAATTATATTATGTAATTCCTAACCTTTCATACAAAATAAATTATGCATTATTCTAATACTTACAAGAATAGTTTCTGAGCCATGTCTCCTCCAATAAGCTCTTTTGCAAAGTTTGATGCACCGACATGAGCTCCAAGTCCTAATGGCTCTTGACTGGGTTGTGTAAGCTGAGAAGACATCATCTCATGGCGTTTCTTCCATGGCCTCACAGGTGTCATTCCACCAACCTTAGCCCTCTCATTAAGTCCTTCTTTCATATGTCTATAAACTGCACTGATGTAGCCTGCTATTACAGTGCTAAAACCAGCTTGTACTGCAGCAATGTCAGGCAAATATTCCATAAGGTTCCAGTTCATCACTATTTCAGGCTGTACAAGAAGATATGAATATTAAGATCACTATAATAAGTCAAACCATGATTCACTTAAATTAAAAGAAAGGAAATTAATAGATGGTGTCTATTCACACTAATTTAAACAAATTTACAATCCTTAACTCAACTAAAACTCTCAAGACTGAATCTTTTGGACTCATTAATTCTTAAATCATAACTTTATTTCCAATCATAATTTAAACCATATTTATATTGCACTATACATTGTACAAGAAAATATATCTTTGATTATTAAAGTTGAGTCATCTCCAAGTTATCACTCTTACCCCATCTTCTTCATCATCGTCTTCATTCAATACTTCTTCTTTTTCATTTTCCTCCTCTTCTTCATCCTCATCTTCTCCTTCCTTCTCTTCTTTGTCCTTCAACTCTTTGGTAGAATCTGCCTCTCCACTTTCACCTACTCCACCAACCCCATCAGGAAGCTTACCTTTCACCCCTGCATGGTTAGCCTGATAAAAAAGTGCAAGAAGATAAACAGGAATCCTGGATTACAATTTTAAAAATATACAATAATGGAGTGAGGTTGATTCCTGTATATTTTCATTATACAGGAGCTTTCAAATCTACCAATGAAATTAGATAATATCAGTATAATGATTTAAATGCAATAAATATAATAAATTTAGGATAGTATACCAAGATTTTTACATACAGAATAAGTTAATTTGATTAATGTAATTTTAATACATATGATAAAGCAAGAAAACACATGTTGATTATATAAGAAATCCCTTTTCTAATTCTAATCATTTAATTCTTCATCTTTTCTAAGTAATTATAACCATGCATCTTTCAATGAACAAGAAAACATCTTACTGGATCAAGCCACATTAGATATTCCCAACATTGTCGATAAGAAATTTCAATACTGTGGAAAAGTTCCTTGTTTCTGATACTTTGCACCACAAACTCCACATAAGCAATGGCATCTTCGACTCTCTTCTTCTTAGTGCAAATGATAATCTTATTGAAGTTGGCATACACAATTACAGAGCCAAGTCTCTTGAATTCAGCTACCAGTTGGATGTACAACTTTTTCATTAGACTGTGAAGGGTGCGCCTAAGCGCTGGATCATACAGAAGGGTGCTAGGAGTCCTCAGCCACCTTTAAAAAAAATATAATAGCCAAATGAAAGCTAATTAAACTGAAGCAAAGATATTATATATACTATTGATGATTTTTTCATCATAATAGACTAACTACATTAAATTATTGGATCAGAAAATGATTTCCAAATTAAGTGAAACATACTGCGCAAAATTTATCACTGATGTATCAGCTTAAATACAAAAATATACTAAAATATTAGTTAACATTTTTCCAAAAACACACCTGTAGAAGTGAACTATCTGAAAATCAGCAAAGACGTTCCGGTATACAGTGACATCTCTGAGCCAAGTGCCAACCATAGATCTCAATACCCTGAAGGCCCCACTACAGAGAGCTGTCTCATCATAGGCAGGAAGGACATTGGCACCTGGATCACCCATCATTTCCTCTAAAGATGCTTGTGGTATGGTATCAAATGATACACAGGAGCTTGTGCCTGAAAAAAGATTAAAAGTATAGATAAAAAAGATAAATAAATGCTAAATATGTCATCATGAAAAGAGCATGATTAGTTTGATTCTTAAAAAATATGTTAAGAAAAGATTCATTAAATAAATAATATTATTATTATTTAATATTGGTTTTATGTTTAGTTAAAAAACTGTAAGACAATATATACTATATTAATTTTCACAGGTACAAAATAAGGAAATATATTATCTTTTAAAAATCATATATTTACATACCATCTATATCATTCACATGGTGAGACTGAAGTAAGGTATTAACAGCTAATCCATCAATATCCAGCTCAACACACACAGTACTGTAACAGCCAGGCGAATTGGTCAACACACTTGAACTTTCCTCAAATTCAGTGAGTAGCCTGTGAGATAAAAATTTTTCCATAGTTATACCTGAATAAAATGAAATATAAATTCAAATATAATGCATAGTGAGTTCTTAATACAGATATCTACCTGTTATCATCAGCTTCCCTTCCTCCAAGATCAGGTATTTCAGTAGGAGAACACCAGAGGGCAAAATTCTGTCGTCTCAGATGTCTAGCAAAGAAAAGATCAGCACCAAAAAGAGTTGGATCCCTTGGAAGATTCCCCAATGGGACTCGGAAGTATCTACACTGCTCTAAAGTAAGCCGGAGCATAGACTCTGATGATAAGTAATAACGTACCATCCCTCTAGCTGCCCACCTCTGCCAGTCCAAAGCAGGTGGGGGAGCATTTGATTCTGAGGCAGAATGAAGCTGAACTACTGGGAAATCTAGTAGTCCAGGCATCAAAGATGACAGAGTTGGGACGTCTAAAAAATTTGGAAAGTAAACATTATTTTACTAGTGAAAATTGTAAGATGAATTGTAAAGTGACGATGAAGAAAAAGTAAATTTGGTATTAAATGATTCATTGAGGTTATTAAAAATAATGATTTTTTTAAGCATAGGGTGGTATATAGAAAAAAATATTGAGATGAGCATTAAATAAAATGGAAATTGATATAATCCAAAGTTTATGACTCTTGCTAGTTTACTAGCACAACCTTTTAAATACATCAAAAAATATAAGGAAAAGAAACAAAGTATTATCACGAAAGACCAAATTTGAAGGGTCACATTATGGCAAATAAAGTTAATAAATTAATTAATTTAAAGTAACACAAATAAAGTTAATGAGAAAGCAAGGAGAAGTAATTATGAAATTAATCATAGCTAAGCTATGAATAATTTCATTTCAATTAATTCCTGATTCACTATATGAAAGAGTCCAAGAGAAAATTGCCAAGGTTAGCAGTTAAAACACATATTAATAAATGAGTTACTAACCAGAAGGAGAGTGCACAGTGATGATGGTTGGACCTCTCTTCTCATCACGATAATCTTGCAATGCCCTTTGCATACCTCTATATACATTTCGGATTTCAGTCTCCACACGAACTTCAAACGTATAATTTCCACCAGGAGGTAATGAGCTCTCTTCCTTGCCTTTCTGCAATCTGAGAAAGGTATTAAATTGATAAATATTTTTTTATAAAATATAACCTTTAATTGTACCTATTACAAAGATTAACCTTACGTGTATGGTTAAAATTTACATTCATTGAGATAACTTAAACTATAATGATGCTTTTTAGCTTACACCAGGATCAAAACAAATACCGTTTAAACATAAATGTAATTTGCACATAAACATGTTAAAATATTACGACACTTTCAAAGTTCAGTAGTCTAAAATCTTTATAGTTCCTTTTCAATCCGAGGACTACCATGATTATTCTCTGTAATGAATTTATAATATCTCGTCAAGTATCTACACATTCATAAACTATAATTTACAAATATATATGATACAAGTGTCTAGAATGGTCAAAGATTAAATGAAGTTTAAAAATAATCAAACTTTAAATTTTGCATAAAACAATACTTTGATATCTTAATCATCTGGAATATTTAGAAAACGAATTCCTCCTTAGAATCCACTAATAAATATAAACTATATTCTGAAACGAAACTTACTTGGCTTCTCTTTCAGAATTTAGGAGTGTGTTCAGATTAGGCATCCTATTGGTTCTTGCAGCATCAAGCACAAATACAAAAGACTTCTTTGCAGCAGGGATAAACAGAGATAGCAGCATTCTTTTAGAGGTACCACCAGCTCTGGATGGCTGTATGCTATGAGGGATAGTGACAAATGAAAAATCAACAAAATTTTGGATATCATCTTCAAATTAACTAAACAGAATAAATCCTCAGAAAAAAATACTAAACATTAGATGCCTCCACCTGATTATGATAATTTCTTTTGGGTTACAGAGCTAAGTCAAAAGTTAAACAAGATGTTCTGCCAACACTAACTTTGGCCTCATGTTTAAAAAAAAAATAGTTTGATAGAAAAACTAAATTAAATATCAAAGTTATCTGTTATAATATTTATTAACTGTCACAGAATTTGATGATCTACTCATAATTATTATAAACTGATTCAAAATGACTATTTGTCAAATAAGTCTCTAAAACTGGACTAAATTTATATTACTATAAATTGATTATCAATGATAAAATATTCTAATTAAACAATGAATTAATTGAAGCATGGATTATACGATTACAATATCATTCAATTACGACTTGAGGCACTAAAAATGACATACAAGGTAATCCAACTATTTTAATAAATATTCAAGAATTCTGACTCTTACTCCACTCTCACATGATCAAATATTTTTCAAAAGAATATTTAGAAAAAAATATTGAACAACTCCACTCAGATAATCACTTAATAACATTCATTACAAAACGTTACCTGTAATGATAAAGATACAGATGTCTCATTGAAGCAGCTGTCTTGAGATAAGGGTATGAGGAGAGTGAAGAGGGGGAATGCAGTTGCTCCAGGTAGAATGTGGAATCTGCAGCTGAAAGCGATGACACAGAAGACTGAGTGTGATCTACTGTGCAGACAGTTCCCAATTGTAAAACAGCACGAAACTCTAAAGGAACCTGCGTCTCATAAATTCCTTCGATATCTGGAGTTGACAGGTCAGCTGTCAGCTCTCTGGAATACACAAAGATAAGGACTTGAGGATTACCACATAGTAGATAAGTTAAAATAATAAGTAATGTAAGTTAAATAATTTAATTCACTCAAGGAGTCTATGATAAAAAATATGGTCTCATATGTAAATAAACAGAATATATTAACTACACAGTGCAAAATAATAAAAATCTCGTAAGTTTAAAAAAAATATGCAAAACTATACCAGCTTATGGAATATTAATATGCCACAAGCTCTGGATTGGCTAGTAACTGAATAAAATTATATTAATTCATGTGAGATTTCAATGATTCTAAATAAATTAATTTTCATTAAAGAGCTTTATAAACCTATAAAGGTTTCAAGAAGCAGAGAGCATGTTTTCAAATAGAGGATTTCACTACAAAAAGAAATTATGTTCTAAATGAATACAGTTGCTGGTAAGTTGATTTTCCATGACTTCTTTCAAATATAATTTTGAAGTTAGAAATCTATCAAGAAGAATCCTAACATCAGAAGATTTTCAACAGAGATTTTCATCTTATTTTCTTTCAAGGGATTAAACAATAGAGAAGGGGAAGTCTCATTTTTCCAGCTAAATAGTTAAGAAAAATTTTCAATGAGAGTATCAAAATATCAAGAAAACTAAGATAAGCAAAAAAAATATGCTAAAACTTTTGAATATGAAAATAAACTTACTGGCTATGTTCTAAGAAAAGTTCTTCTGGGACAGAATACTCATAAAGATTGAACACAGGACGAGATCTGGGAAGAATACGTGAGCATTTTCTCCACAACTTCCCAGTAGAGTCTTCCTCACGCGCTGAACGCTGGTTGACATAAAATACTCTGGGAACCACTAAACGAATCTGATGCAATTCCTCACCCACAAGAGCCCACAGACGATATATTCCAGGCTGTCCAGTTTCAACCAACTAAAAACAAAAAATTTAAAATGAATTAATAATTTTAAAATTTAATGGGAATTTGATTTATATTAATTCTAAAGTTAGAATGGAGTTGGAAAAAGTCTGACGGGAATCAAACCCTGGTCTCCTAATTGCCAGTCGGGTGCTCTGTCTGTTGAGCTATACAAAATATAAAACTTTTCCAAGAGAAATGTTCTGCCGGGACTCCATTCTAACTTTAGGATCATCCACAGCGCACAGTGTTACTGTGCTACAACCTTACCCTATGATTCAAATCAAATTTAAAAACATAACTTATAATAATGGTGAACAATTTAAAACAGAATTTCCAGAAGGCAACTATAAACTAGAGTAAAAAAAATATATTTTAATCACCTGAATGATCTGCCATGGAGAATTTAAAAGGGTCTCTTGAGCCTTTCTTAGAAAACCTCCAATGGTACCAGCACCTCTCAAGTTTCCTCTGGCTCTGTCAACACCAGGAGGTGCCTTACTATTTCCCCCACCATGAACTGAAGGAGCCATGTTAGCCTTACGATTTGCTGCTCGTATCTCACGCTGTAAAGCCCACTTTTTCTTTTGGAACTGTAACCATTCCACAACTTCTTCCTAAAACATAAGGTTTGGTAAATATTTAGATATTTATAAGAATCATTTAGATTTCTTACTTATCGAAGATGATCAAGAGGATGAAATGTAGCAGTCTATCTGACTGCGGAAATGTGTTTTATAGATCAAAAGAAAATATTCATAAAATGAAACTAAAAAATTGAATGCATTCTATGAACAAAAGAGGTCAAATTTTGTACGTATTTTACTCATCTATTTTGAAGATTAAATCATAAAATATAACAGTGGCTAAAAAGCTATGAAAACTGAGGAAATATTCATTTAAAGATTTGATAAGCAGTAACAATTGGTCACAGAAAAGAACCACTAAAAATATTTTTAAATTGCAAGTTACTCATTTTGATAATTTACGAAGTTAAACATCATTGTAGGTTTAGAAGACAATAACAGAAAGGTCAAAGAATTTTAAGGATAGCAATTCTTAATCGAAATAAATTTTTAGGAAAATAGTAAATAGTTTGAAATAATTATTGAGTTTCAGAAAGAAGGAAAATGCTCAATTAAAACGTCATCATTTTCCAATAACACATAAATTAGGTAATACTAAACAAAAGACTATATAATCATTGTTCAAGCAATACAAGAAAGTTTCTAGACCTTTTATCTATATAGATGACACTATCATCAACTTCAGCAGAATTTGCATTTATCTATTCATTTGCTATGACGTTTTCTAAAAAATCATAAGCAATTAGATAGAATTTCCACAACACTATGAAATAAAAAATTTTTGTAGATTTTCAATTCATAGGATAGTAGAGTTTGATAAGAAAATATGACATAGTAAAATTAAGCATATCCTACCCTGGTTGTCCCAATAGGTGGTGGAGATCCTAGGGCTTCTCTCCAATGCCTTACAGGTTTCTGCTTGGTTTTATTACTTTCCCAACTGGAGCTTCCACTTTCTTCTTCCTCAATTCTTTTCCTTTTGTTACAAATAGGAACTGGTGCACCGACCAATTTCGACAATGGAGCATCTTTCTTTTCTTTTCCTATATCCTCTATGTCCATTGTAGAAGGTGCAGCATCAGTTGCGGATTCACTAGTTTCTACCTCCTATAAATTAAACCATATTAACCATGAAATACAAAACTTATACTCTACAATTATTCAAACAAAAATTATATGATGAAATGATTTTTGGATATAAAAATGAAAATCCCATAATTAGCGTACATTTATTTTGCCAGTTTCCACATCTGTTGCCTTTTCATCATTCTGCTTTGCTTTTCTGGTGAACAATTCTTTTATTTTCCTCTGTTTCAATGTGTCAGTCTTTTCCACCATTTTCTTATGCAACCAATCTGGATGTCTAATCCTTGGGACAGGATTAGATAGCTAAATAAGACAAGTTACGAAAATAAAATTGTTTTTAATCTCTTGGTACGTAAATTAGAAAAAATTCACAATTACCAATATTACTACATAAATTTTTAATTACTGAAACACATTTCCTGAGGCTAAAAAATCTTATTGTTTGATCTAAAAGATCATCCTCTCCCAAAAAATAATCATTATAATTAGCATTAATTGATAATATAATTTGTAAATAAAATAAAATTATCATCTTGACTTATAAATGTGTGAAATATTATTGATGAGAAGATACTTACTCCTTGCATTGCAGCTGGTATGGTGATAATCTTTTGTACTGTACCTCCTAGACGTTCAATATAGTAATCCCAATCCAAAACATCACGTATATCAACATCACATATTGAAGAGTCTTTGAGCCATTTCCTTAGATAGTGACGTTTAATACTTGGTTCTGCTTGGAATATAGCCAATGGGATTGCTCTGAAGAATTAATAAAAAAGAAAGTGATCTATATAAGAAACACAAGGATATATATTGTAAGAATAATATATCATCATAATGGCACTCAAAATTATTGATCTATAGCTTAAAAATAAATGTTTCATAAAAATTCAATGAAGTTAATTATATCACATAATTATGGTGCTTTTACAAGTAGAAAATATTTAAAATTATTGTTCAAATTTTCCAGACAAAATATATTGATTAGGCAAATGAAAGAGCTAGACTAACATTAGAAGAAAAAACTGACTGCAACTAAATGAATTGAAAACTGCATACAAATAAAATAGAAATAAAATACAATGATACAATCATAATATTATGAAAATTAAACGGCGATAGTATCAATAGACTGATTACAGACCTTTCAGTCACTGGAGCTCCTTCTGGTTTCCTTGATATCACAAACTTGCAAGCAAGGCCAGCATCTTTTACCATTTGATCTCCAAGAAATTCAGCAAGTCTCTTGGCTGTACTGATAGACGTAGACTTCTGGTCACCATAATCAGCCAATTTTCTTGACATTGATCTGTTTTCTGATATAAGATCAAACAGCTCTGAATCTGGCATGTTATTAGCCTGTATTGAATGAAAAGAAAGAATATTAATATCTACAAAAGGAGATAGGAGTAATCCATCTCTGATCATTATGATTACATGTTGCTGGTTACTGAATTTTATTCTAAGAACATAATCTAAACTGATGAATAGTCAAATGAGAATCTTGAGAGTTATTCTTACCTTGCTGTACAGGACATCAAGCCAATAATCAGCCACTTTTGCAACTGATTCATAACACTGTTCTAAAGTATCACCTTTCAAGAAGGATTCAAACACAGAAGACTGAAAAATTTTGATGAGCTGTAACTCTCCTCTTCTCTTAACTTCAAAACTGGAAACAGAGATATATTTAAGTCACATGTAATTTGAATTGCTTATTTCACTAAAAAAAATAATTCAAACTTTTATCAACATTAATTACTTATGGAAGTGTAATTAATATGAACTAATTTGATCTAACTCGTGACATGCAAATTCATACATCAAAATTATATAGACCTACCCTTTTAGCTCAGCTAAAGATCCATCAAAATTAAAAACAGCATATCTTTTTTTCAACCTCTTTCCCTCTTCTTTGGAAGCAGGTAAAACCATAGCCAGATATGGTCCATCTACTTCAAAAAAGATGGAGTTTTCACTGCGCTGCTCGTATACTAGATTTTCAGGATCTACTAATTCTTGATACTGGTCATTCGTGTAGAAGTCCTGTAAAACACTAAATGAATTAAAATCTAGTTTTCATTTACACTACTATACATTAGCCTTGCTGATTGATGATAATTTATACAATGAGAAAATAATGATTTCAGAATGAGATCCATTAAAGATTGTAACAGATCCAAGAACTAATAAGCAAAATGTTGCAAGCAAATAAGACAACTATGTGACTATGTATGTGTCAAAAAAAATTTATGTAAATCATAACAATAATTTCATGATAGAGATATCTATATACGTAAGAAGAATACAATACCTTAACCATACAGTTTAGAACAGCATTAGCATATGAAACAGTGATTTTAGGTTTTTTCGGATTAGAGGTTGTTATGGTATAATTTTCAGGGAAAGATGCTGGAAGAATGCACCAGATTCCATCAGTGTCTAATTCTAGAGGACGTCCAACTTGCTCAATAATTTCTCGTGCTCTTCTAATAATAGAAGATCCTGTGCAGCACACGATTCCAGCCATTTCCATACTATGCCACCTCGCTCTGAAATGTTGTCGTAATGCATTATAGAAACATCAAATGTGATTGCAATGAAACGCAATTGAATTTCATTACCAACAGCATAAACCATTTTAATGGATAAGACCCTTACCCTTTTCTCATGACATATCCATAGAAGGAGTTAAGGATACACTTGTGAGCCAACTGAAGAGAGTCGTACAAAACTTCTCTGTTTTTTGCCGACTTAATCTCAGCAGCATCACCCTTAGCTATTGCATCTGCAACTTGTTTTTTAGCCGTCTGTTGAAAAATAATTCAGCTATAGTAAAGCACACAAAAAATTTTTGATTCAAAGAAACTATCTTTAAGAATTTATTGTTTACTACTAGATTTTGACATAGGTTTGTATTAGATACCTAGTAAATGAAGATAATATGTTATATAATAAAAAGCAATTAAATACTTCTGAAACTTGCCTTATTCAAACCTTTGTACTCATATCTCCGATCACGAAAAGCTCTGACAGTGTCTACATAAAAGCTGTTTTCTCTTTGACAAATTGTTGTATAACGCTCCTCCATTCTGGTCACCTTTGTTTTTTTGTAGGCTTTCCTACAGTATTCTGAAAGCCGTTTTCTTTCCAATTCTGCACGTTCTTGTTTTGGTAGCTGATGAAATGCTCTAGGAGGTCCACCGGGATGTTCCGGAGGGAATCTTTCCATCTCCAATTGCTGTTGAATTCTCTGATATTCACTACGAGTTGCAGGCACTGAAAATGATAATCACAGTTGAGAACAATGTTTTGAGCACATATATTTGGAAAATTATCAACCTGATTTATGCACACAATTTCCACCAATTTGCACAAAATACTATCCTGGATCAGAGAATATTAATATATATTTCTGTGAAATTATTTAATTAAAAGAAAAACAGGTATAACGTTCAAGGTACAACGTAGATATGTTGTGAGTTCAAAATCTGCCTTTCCTTTTAAATGACTCATATATAATTAAAATACACTAAGTTAATAAAATAAAATAAGTTAACAAAAATATAACATACTGTATTCCCCTCTCCACATCCATGCCATGCTACGTTGACATGTTGCACCAGGACGGTTGAAATCACAGGCTGCACAGATAGTTTCATCCACCATAGCAGATGGTTGGAGACGGTTAGTCAATATAATATTTGGATACATAGCACCTGTGATAAGAGGAAAACAAATTAGAGAAAGAAAGTGCAAAATGAAAACAATTCTCACAACCTCAAGCAACAACTGACAGAGGATATCACATAATTATAATCACAACAGAAAAACTCATAAAAAAAAATTCAAAACTAGATTTTAATAAATTCTTTCTGCAACAAATTTACTAACCAACATCAAGATGGTATATCATAGGATTTTCAAGTCGATTTGGGGTATCTCTCATTTCTTGAAGGCGCTCTTTAATCTCCATAATGACTTCTTCTAGGTTGGTAACCTGATCCAGAGGAATCTTTTCCTCTTCACAAATAGCATGTTTCATGGCTGCTTCAACACCATCTATTAATTTTTGGACTGCTTCAGGTACCTAGATTGAAAAATTAAAAAATAAACTAGTCACAATCAAAATAGTACTGATGCAAATATGACAACCTGAGAGATGACAAATAAAGAATTACCAGACGGAATCTGCAAGGAATATCAGCACGGAAGACTCCAGATTCTAGTGCCTCCACATGACCCCCAACATAAGTTTCTTGTTCCAAGAGGTGACCATCAGAAGTGAGTTTGTTAACCTCAGCTTCTTGCTTGTTGGGAAATACGATGTTCACTCCATATGCTTGGACCATCAATAAAGATTCACAAAGAGTACCAGATCCTTTCCTCAGCACCTAATCATACATATTTTAATTGCTGAAGATTAGACTAACACCCATTATTCCAATTTGATAAAATGATCTTATGGAGAATAGAAGATAGTGAAGGATTTAAGATAATATTTGAATATATCATTAACACCAGAAAACTATAAAATATTGATGTTGATATTTCTCTTTTCCATTCTTTAAAAAGAAAGAAAAGTTCCAATTATAATTATTTTATCAACTTCTGGTTGAATCATTGCACAAATTCTATATTCCATCCTGTACTGCTTTCATAATATCATTAAAAACTCATTACTTCAATATAAAATGGTTACTTACTAAAATATACATTGTAACATATTATCAACAAACTTTTCTTGACTTACCTCATCTGGAGTCATAGGGATGATTGTACACAGGGCAAAGACAAAAGGATGGATATACTTGGCATATAAGTAATACGTAGCCACAGCATCTGATACTGAATAGTTAGCCAATACATCTGGTTGTTCAGATGCCATACGGCACATATCTTCTGGATCTAACTCTACTGGATCATATCTTAGCTTGGCTTTAGCGACAGCTTTCAGATTTTGTGAACCAACAGGAAGATATGAATCTCTCTTTACCCAACTGAAACAGGGAATACCTTTTCAGTCAAACAATAAACATCTACATTTAACATTACATGTTCATGCACAAACCTTTAATTGTCAACCATTATATAAATCAAATAATCATATTGTATGTTCAATAGAATGAAAAATTTCTTATGCTTGCATTAACATTTCAAGTACTTCTTTGATAGAAGTGCATCCAATCTTTTTGTATTTGAATTTAGTTTTAGACATAAGATTGTAAATAAGACTCTATTAATAAGAAATGAATACAGCAACATTCCGCCACAGTTAGGCATTCAAATAAGATAGACAACTTCTGAATCAAGAATAATATGAACACTACTCACCACAAACAATCCATATGCACGCAAGGACGGGAAAGATATAATCCTTCCTTATCTTTAGAAAAACCAATCTCAGTTTTCAAATCAAATCCATGGAGGGCAGCACGACCTTCGACAAATGGCCAGTCAAAGAAGTCTCCATTGTAGGTAACAACTACATGAGGTCGCACCTCCATGAAATGATCCAAAAACCTCCTCAATAGCGCTTTTTCATCCTCTTCATTCCAAACTATAAACATTCCTTCGAATTCTGGCTTAGGCGTGTATTCAAAATCTTCTATATCATCTGATATTATTTCTCTATTTGTTATGAGGAATCCCTTTAAAATAAATTGGATTGATCAATGATAAATATTACTAAAATAATCAAGGAAAAATTTATTTTTTTGTTCTCTCCTTACCTGTCCATCAACCATATATGAGATCATCATTATTTGGTCAGTTGCCACATCAGGAAATTTCAGAGGTAACTTAGTAGTTTCAATATCAAATGCCAAAACGATTGTGTCGGGTCTATCAATCAAATCTTCCCGGCGGTTGATTACTGGGGCTTCATGAGGTCCACGAGAAAAGACAGAATACCATGCTCCAACAAATATTTTACGATCAATGGAGACTCGAACATGGTAAGGTACATCATACTCCCTGTATTATAAAAACAATATCAATATCAAATTTGCTAAGCGTGTGTTTACTTTATTTTTGTCATACCTAATATCAATGATGTTGTCAAATTGATTTGAGGCTTTCTTCGCTGCTGCGACTGATGCATCTTTCATTAGACTGGATGCTAACATTTCCGTGTAAAATGTGTTGCCTTTTTCTTTTTCACGATTTTTATGAGCAGCGGGTGCGATTTCTTTTCTAACTTTCATTAGATCGTTTACAGTAAGAAAAGATAATTTCAGGTACTTTTGTTTCAAGCCTATCAAATGGTTAGGCTGTGAAATAAAATAAAATTTCAGACAAGTTACTAAAATAGAAGGCCAAGCTGTCGTCAATTTTAAATATTTACCAAATCAAGATCCTCTTTGATGACTGTCTCTACTTTGGCCAAAGTGCCACTGTATTTTTTAGTGAGAAATGCTGACACCTCTTCCATACAACCTTTCTTAGTTAAAATTAAAAAATATGGCATGTACGGAAGAGAAGCTTTAAATCTACTACCATCTTCTTTAATGAAATAGTAATCAACAGCACTGATCAACCGCTTATCCTCGTCCAATATTTCGGTCTAAAATTAAAATAAAATTAATTTAATTTCAAGTCTAAAAAATACATAACTCGTCATTCGTTTATGATACTAACGGTGTGCATGTTAATTAGATATCCAACATGCTCTGCATGGTCTTTAACTCTTTCAAATCCGTACTTCGAATCAATGACATCATTTTCTATTGACTGCCTTAATCTTAGTTCCGATGTTTCTTCCCTAGAAAATTAGAATAAAAGTAAAGACATTTCCAGCACTGTGTGTTTATAATAAAAAGAAACGTAACTTACCCGGAGCCACCCGCACTGCTTTTCCAATTTTTACTGTTGTCTGGACGATATTTTCCACTGTTTTGGAGTACCATCTTAGAGCACTCTCAATATAACACTTGAAAATAAACTTAGATTTTGTGGCAAAACAACATGACATATCAAAACACCATATCCCGCCGTTTTCATATCGAATTGCTATCGATATTTTGTTTGCGAGATATATTTTGAGCATTATTAGCGGCGGATGTTACAAATAATGTTGTAAGTGTTTCCCCCTATGTTACACTACTGAATCATAAGTAAGACTTACTTCAAGTTTAATGATTACTAGCTAATGAAGATAAAACTGAACTTAAATAACTATCAGCGGTTATCTAAAGTATATTGAAGGAATAAATGCTGCTCCGTAAATTTATATTGAGAATTGTAAAAGAATAAGTTCATTATTTGCGGAAGTTAGCACGCTAATTCATTAAAAGAAAATTTTCTCGCTATTTGCTCGATTTTGCTCTGGGCAAGTCCACACATACTGGGCAGGGTGTTATGGATTTATTTTGTTATGACGTATTGGATATTTTCGGTGAACCACCGCCTAAACTTAGAAGATTGTCTGAGAAAACACCTGAATGTGTATTCATTTCATTAGAAGACATAAAGTCATTTTTCTCTCTTCTAGGTAAGTAAATAAGAGCTGAAAATTTTCTGATGTTGATAAGATTTTATACTAGCATTTCTATTACAGAGCACAGAAGAATTCGTAAATTCTTAGAATTTGACAAGTTTTTCGTTTACGCAGATAAGTACCTAATTGCCATGGTTGTAACATACTTTAAGAGAGCTGGTTATTCATACCAGGATTATTCAGCATTTAATTTTTTCGTAGCCCTGTAAGGATTACTTGCTTTTCTGGACATGTAATCAAATTTCAAATTGTTCCTCATTAATATTTGTAAATTTTTAGTTATCTTGCTCATGATATGGAAGAAGATGACGAGGATTTGAAGTGTACCATTATCCGCTGGGCATTTGGAACTAGATGGGAGATCAGACACAATGAGTTGCTGAACAGCAGAGATAAACTGTGGAGGTTGATGAATTACAGAGCTGTTGTCAGTAAGAAATGTTGTGAAGAGGTTAGCATAAACAATTGTTTGCTGATAATATTTACCGGTCTTATTATTTATCGGAGAAATTGTTTGGTTTACTATTCCTATTTCGATGAAAAGTTTCTTTAGGTTTATTAGACAATGATCAGTTAGGAAGAATTTCTAAAATTTTATGAATAAATACTGAGCTCATGCCCATATCTGAGGTCAGTTAGCTCTCTAATTATGAATTATTATCTTGAGATGTATAGGACTTGCTGTTTAACTGTTCAATAGATCAGCTGTGGTTTGAAATAATATTTAATGTTTCCTTGAATTAGCTTCCCTTCCTAAAAGTAACTTCCTAACTGATAGCAAACCCGCATAATTATTAATAACTTATGTAGGCTTATTATTCAACAAAACCAACAAAATAATAAACATAACATTACAGCTATTTAAATTTAATTTCTAAGGCTGATAAAACTAATTTCCTTGGTAAACCAAATACATGAATTTATTTTGTGATTTCATTTTTGAGATCAAAATGTTGAAACTTCTTACCACTTTTTTGAGATGATTGCAGCTTATAATCTCCAATTAGAATAATTAGTTTGTAACTCATATAATCAAATGGTGTACTATAATACTTTTGGTACTTACTTTTCCTAAAGTTCTGTCTACAGGTGGTTGTTTTGGAGGATTTTCCTCCTGACTTTGGGCGAATGGTGGACAGTTTGTTAATTTTATTCAACGCATTAGCTGTTCCCACCTGATCACCAGCCTAATTGCAATGGAATTTTCAATAAATAAATAAAGCTCCATTAATGACCTAAAACCATTCCTGAGAAACAGACAAAAATATGTTCTTTGGATAATAGAAAATTTTTATAAAATATATCTATATAAAGATATATTGCAATAAATTCACTATAAGAAAATTTTTCTATTCAAAGACTAATTGTAAAAGAGAGTAAATCTTTTATGTTTCCATTATTGTTAAAAGGTAATGTCAATGGCTCCTGATCACCCAATATGGGAAAGAGAGAGATCAGAGAAATATAGTGGAGCAAGGAGAGATATTTGGGATAACTGGTACAAGGATTCTCCACCCAAAGTAGAAGGATCAATTTTGAGTCGTTTACGTCCTGGATTCTCTGTAGGCAATATTGGAAAACATGTTCTCTCTATCACTTCTAATACCATTGAAAAGATAAATTCTGTATCAGCAGGTCAGTTCTACTGCCAGATGTGTGTTTCTATAATCACTTGATCTTGTATCAATAAGAAAATTTTCCTTAAAATTGTTTTTGAAACTATCTTTGTCATAGATTGTAGTGAAGACATTAAAAGGAAAGGTGAAAGAGAATGCATTCCATCTGGTATTTGTGTAAGACTAGACAATGGAATTGAAATAACCTTTCATTTGAAAGAAGACTGAATTAATACTGAGGATATTTCTGGATTTTTTCTTTTATTATAATCTATGGTTAAGTCTGGAGAGTGAATAGTTGCAGAGTATGGATATGCCTCTTGGGTGTTTTTCCATTCTCTCTAAATCAGATATATCTTGTGATTGAAACAGCATGCTTGGAGGAATAAACATCCCTAGTCATATTAATGAAATTGAACATTTTAACTTATTTTAAACTATTTTTACCTCATAATACTGTGATTTTTAATTTATTCCCTTGTTATGTATTGGTTATCGAATTTGTTTGTTCATCCTCGTTTCAATGAAACTTCGTTATATTGATAATGTTGCTCATGTTCTAAAATGTAACCATATTATTGTTATCAAATGAAATATTTTAAGAGTTGAATAAATTAAATGTCTGTTTTGATTTCATCTGAGATGTTAATTTTTTTTAATATTCCCTATTACTAATCCCGATTGTCATACATAAGATCTGTGTAAAAACTTGGTTTCTAAAGTGAATTTTTATCTGCTTTCTGTCCTTTTTCACCCATAAATAAACCTGGATGTATTTTCGCATTTATTAAATCATGTTGCATTCATTTCAATTATATTATGTAAGGTCAGTTTTTTTTCATTTGCAATAGATAACTCGCATTTTATCTGCGAGTTTGTTTCATAAAATAAGAACCTGCGCTGGGAATAGAAAACAGCATTGAGTAAGTAAAATTTAATAATAAAACTTTAGTGGGACTTCATTAATTTATTATGTCATATTATTCAAACAAAAGGAATTCTTCACCTGAGTGGAAAATTATAGAAATATGTACTTCTTAACTCTACCACTAGTTTACGCTATGTGCATTAACTTCACTTAAACAAGTTTGACCTAAAAGTTCAAGAGAACGTTACATAATAGGTGCAAATTATCTGCCGAAAAAAGCATGAAATTGAACGGATAAGGTCTCGATAAGGTAATACCACATGTTATGATTTATCCTTTAAAAGGATAGTATTTTACCTAGCATCGTTTACTTTTTAAGAATTAAATTTTAATGTGGTAGAATTTGAGAAGCACTATTTCCGTATAACTAGTTATTCTTTTGGTGTTAAATTTAAAATTTTTATCTATAATAACCCTATGATGTTTGCAGTTCTAAACTTTCAGTGTTAAATGTTACAGTGAGTTTCGTTCGTATCATCATGTGAACAATTATAATTGTGTACAATTTTCAATTACTATTAATAAGTTTCAAATAAAATATTAGTCTAACTAAATTGATGAAATGAATTCACTTCAATTGACTAGGTAGAAATTTTAAAGAGCATTTATCTTTGTATACAATCAAGAAATTCAGGTAAGTGATCGCTTTGCCTATGGAAATGTACTCTGCAGCGGTTGCATTTACATTTACCTATTGCTCTGACTGACAATGCCTTACAATATAAGCGAAACTAAAATCACAATTATTTTGTAAAGCTTAAGCGGTCACTATTTAATGCTGGTAAATTCAATCGAAAGGCCGAAGATTAGAGTATTTTGCCAAGGTATTCCTAAGCGAAATGAACTTAGGGACGCTCAATTAGCATCCATTAATTTGAAAAGAAGTACCGCAAGATGGTACCGTTCGAATTAAGATTAGAGGCTCATGGCCGATGGAGATTCAGAGATTTCAATAATTTAATTAATTATCTGAAAGTAAATATTACTTACTGTCGAACCTTCCTCCGCGTCTTAACATTTGGTCCGTTTATAATCCTATTAAGTCTAAATTACGGATCATTCATTGGGATATGCGAAATTACCGATCTTGACCAAATATTATTGTAAAATAATATAGACTAAAAATGGAAAAAGGCGCAGTATAATTAGTCACGGAAATCTATAAAGCATCGATATGAGTACACATTAGACCAGTAATATATTCATTATTCTTAAAATTTGAAATGGCAACATTAACTAGGCCACACGGAATTTCTGATAACTTAAACGGATGATCTTACAGGTAAAATATTTCATCATAAATATTGATGGCGACAAAAATAGTGAGTGCTGACATCATAAATCTTAATTTATTCAAGAAATGCTTCGAGAAGCAGTGTATTATTTTGATGAGCACTTCTATTATTGTTAAGAGCATCACTTTCTCGAGCACTTTTGTATCTTAAATTTTTGGGGGAATCGTCACTGAAATTCATATAAAACCTAACGAAAAGTGTAATACTCTTAAATAACGTTTTTGAATTCCTTTACTCCTCTCGCTTCTCTTCTGACGGGAAAGAATCTACACCACTTGGCGCCTCTCTCAATGAGTAACAATAAAGTGATGAATTTATTATTTATAAACATTTTAAAAACTTCCCGAAGTTATCCTCGTCCTTGCGTTATTCACGAATTTGGGAAAACACAAGTTTTATTACTACGGGAAATGAAATAAATTGCATGCTACCTTAGCCAAACGTGTTAAATACATAAATTAAGACAAATAAAATAAGAGTACTCGTATGGGTCAAAACTTGACTTGTAAGAAGTCAATATAACAGGAGCTTTGAAATAATTGCAAACATTGTGAATATTAATTTAAATGAGTAATGCAAAATTCATCACAAAGTGAATGCTAAAAGTAGCAGAATGTGATGATTTTACTAGAGATTAGGTATTTATATCAGTACTTTTCCATTATTTTCACTTACTTTCATTCACCCATTCTATGTATGTGTATGTATATTTATTCTAGTAATGCTTTATTTCCCTCTGTTAATGGAGCAATGGAATGCCGTGAAGTCCGTTTTTTAGTGTTGTGTTGCAATCTTGAGTTTTCACTTGGGATAAACTATTTTCTTAAAGGACAATTTTGTTTAAATTATTACATAATTTAAAGTTGTTTACTTGTATTTCTAAACGTGAATTATAATATGAAATAGTTAATATATCTAATCATATTTTAAACCATTCTAGATGGATAGAAACTACTGAGAACTTAGTGCCGCGGATCATGGAATAAAATTTAAACTTGAAGCTCAAACCTGTGACTACGTTCTTTGCGCGCTAACATGCTAACGCGCTGACAACTAATTTGGTATGAAAGCAAGTTTTTGAGTATGAACTCTCTTTTCATCTTGTTTGAATGGTCGTGTGAATGATGGTTCTGACAAAAAAGTACTTCTTGCACCTAAAATAAACGTCTCTCTTTTGCATGAAAAACATTGGTTAACATATATGGAATATTTTATGTAAGTTTCTCCTATATCATATCATGTCTAACACAATTTTACTTTAAAAATCTTTAGAATTATTTGTGAAAATTCGTCGCATCAGTGTGTGTTCCTTTACTTTGAAAAAGTGTAATGATTACAGCTTCACTAACATCAATCAACAGTGCGTAATCCATAACCTCATAATAATTTGCAGAAGATGAATGGATCAGAAACAGAAGTTGTTCAAGGTTAGTCATGACTCTCTTTATTGTAAAGAAAAACATCACATTTGACTCGAAATACTTAAAATATAGTCGGGCATCGTAGCTGATATAAATAACCTCCAAGATAAATCAACGCAATGTTGTATTCAATTAGAACACAAAGCACACGTTAATTATTGATTTTTTGTTTATCATCGAGTATCGTATAATTTAAAGAGTACGACGAACGTAAAATGTTAAAGATAAAAGTTTATTGTTCTGCAGATATTCATTAATGAGAACATAGAATTATTACGCAATCCTTCAGTTTGAATTCAAAGAGCTAATTTGATTTTTATCTGCTACTATTGAAGAACTGGTAATTAACTAATATAAAATGATGAACGTTCTTTGAATTACGAACGTTATCGGTTATGGAAAATGTTTAATATCTGCCTGAATTTTTTCGGAGGAGAAGCTGTCGAATCATCAAAACAAATAGTTTAGATTTGAATAATTTTCAGAAGTTTGTTGAAATCAGAAATTTTAAAGTTAATTTTTTAAAAAAAGTTTGATTGACTTCACCATAAGCATTCTTTAAATTATTTCAGGCGACGAAATATTTTGTTTTTGTAGGAATTCAGGAAGATTTAAGAGATCGATTCTTTTTTGGTTGAACATAACGTTGCATGCTCTGTAATCATTTACGAAGAATAGATTGTATTAACTTTAAATTCAGCTATTTTATAAACAAAGACTATGTGTGCGTAACGGTTAGTTACGTATCGTTCAAGTAGTTACTCCTACTGAAAGTATATATTATATGTATTGTATGTCTATATATCTATGTACTGATCACCTATTCTGTAGGGGTTGTGAGCATGCAAAACTCACATCCTTAGCCTCTTTGAAGGCCTACAGACGTAGGCATCTCTTTCATGGGGCCTTTCTTTCACCTTCTTGTGCAGCGGTGAGCTAACTGAGCCCTCTCACTTCTCAGCTGTTCGTTCTTTATTGTCTATGAGGTCGTTTTCTTGCTCCAGAACCCATAGCAGAGGGCTCCCTGGGCACAGGGATGAACCTCAATGCACGCTATGTGGGGCTGGGGGGGTCCACTTCTTAGGGTGTTAGGGTCCCTCCAATTACCTCCCTGCCCTCCCACAACATCGGCTATGCACTAAGGACTGGATCTGGACAAAATTGAGGAGTATGACTTGTAAGTGGTTAACGCGATCGAAGTTAGGTTAACTTACACTATCTGTTAGGATATTAGGGTTTTTATTTCAGGATGCGTTGACAATCATACTTACCCGCATTGAATCTGTAAGTAGACAAATATGTCTTACATATGTTAGTACAGAATATACTTGGTAACGCAAGGACTATGAACTGGATCTGGACGAAGTCGAGGAGTAAGGCTCTGTAAGTGGTTAACGCGATGAAAATTAGGGAAAATCAGAGTACGCTGTACGACTACGCAACTTTTTATTTCAGCCCGGTTCGAATATCATTCTTTCTGTCAAGATGTGTGAGTTGAACAGGTATTACAATATCATTCAATTATAATGTGGAGAATAGATTCATCGGTGCTTTGTGCATATGATTGTCTACAAAAAGAATTAAGTTTTCATTCTTTAATCTCAGATATTATAAGTATTTATAATTATAAGACCGGCGCCATTATAGGCTATTCTACAACTTCTAAGCAGTAGAAAGCGCATAACCTTATCTTAAATTAGTATTCGATTAATATGCGTAGTTGAAGTCTAAAAAAATTGGATAATTGTAAATGTAACTCCAATCTTCAAAAGGTACAGCATGAAGCGATACGTGCCGAGAAAAATTTCTATGATAAATCAGTATGCCTAACCTAAATACTCAAAGATACGGGATGGAAATCGCTAGGATATGGGAGATTATTGCTAATAATAGATTTATTCGATTAATTCACGTACAACGTATGCACCCTCCCTGACATATACGTAGACCGATCGGATCCAGAGAAAAAGTTAAGGGAAATAGATTCCCTCGAACGATACGCGAAAGTAATCGTTTAGGTAAATAGCGTCATGCTAGTGCACCTAGCGGTGCTAGCACCCCTTGCCACTCGCCACAAGTTGGTTCGCACAGCATCCACTTAGGCATAGATATATTATTCTTGAACACCTAAAATAATTTAAACTATATTTCATGTACTGGCGAATCTGTATCAGTAAATTCAAATCCCAATATCGGAGTTAAATTGGATGTTCAACCGCCGATCTTTCGGGATGCATATCACGATCGCAATTACCATATTTCCCGGCCGATAAGACGCAATTTTTTTCTCCAAAATGTGCTGTAAAATTAGCCTGTGTCTTATGCGCCGATGGTATACGGATATCACGGTTATAACTTCGTCCTATAATAAGCAACCGTTTTGATAGGATAAATAAGTACCATTAAGTATTTCTTAGTGTATCAGGCATTGAAAATAGTTCAGTTCATTAAAATTGTTGATAATAACACTTCTTGAACAGGTTGTTAGAAATAAAGTTTTAATATGTCGATGTCTAACTTTCTTCAAAAAAATTCCCGGATAAATCAGAAATGCATATAATGTAGCATGTTTAGTTTAATCTTGCAATGGGTGCTGCTCTATCATAAAGTCCTTCAAAAAGTGCGGAAACAGCAATGCGCTGGATGGAGGTGAAGATGACATTTTGTATGAGGAAAGTGACAACTCCCGAGAAAATATCTACGCGCATGATTTTAGCAGCATTGATGAGGAATTTCTGAGGTTCTATGATGAATAAACTCTGATATATTTGCTAATTAATTTTTTAATATTAAAGTTTTTAATTTTATCATTAAAATTCTTTTCTGCATTATCCAAGTATTTTAGTTTTTTTCGTAAATTCTAACCTGAAAAATCTAGGTGCGTCTTATGCGCCGGTGCGTCTTATAGGCCTGGAAATACGGTTTGTTTTGTATTAAAATAATCCACTTATATACTTACTATAACCTGCCTCCGATTTGCGATTTATTTTCGCCCTAAACGCTTCGTCAATCTAAAATCGAGAGGTTGCCTCAGTTTATTAGAGTAAGTTATCGTAATGTTTATATACAATAATGTTCATCTCTGTGTTCATTAAAAACATTCATTCATTCAACCCATATTTGTTGAAACAACGATTGAAAACAACAATCAACAAAATTTCAACATTCGATCAACAAAAATTTGTTTTTATGGTAGGAAATAGCAAAAAGTTACAATATTCTATCATAAGCTGTTTTACAATGTTAGTATGTGCATAGGTGATATTAACTTTTAAACATCCTATGTTCAAAAAAGAAATGTTGATTACCTGAAAAAAGCTGATGAAATTTTTCTTTGACAAAATTTTTTCAAGGCTTTAGTTTGCTAAATAAAATAAGAATAAATAAGTGATGATCAGATACTAATATGGAATTGGTCATCTATTAGAATTATTATTAATCTATTAGACGTTTCCATCATGAAGAATTTTCCCTCCTCTCATATCTTTATAAATCTCTTTTGGTACAGACAATATGTATTAATTTTCATCAAAAACTTAGTAACATCTTATAATCATAAGATAATTCTTTAATCATCTACATATTATTGGTGTTTCCTTCCATCTAAGCAAACTATTTCTGGTCTTTGTTATGAATCCCTTTTATGAGTAATGTGTACATGTATAAGTGATTAGAAAATTGTCGGTCAGTAAATCTAAATTGCAAATTCAGGATTTAGAATCGATTAATATTATCTTGTGAAAGCTATGTACTCAGGATTTATCCAACAGTGAGTAATTAATTTATGTTTTCAGTAATAGATCTTTCATGAAATCTTTCAATCCTATACAGAACAATTTAGATGATAAATAAATTACCTAAAAATTTACCGTAAATATCTTTGAATTGAATCTAATTTGTGAATTAACTCATAGTCCCTCTTAATTATTCCTAAGTTTAGTTTCATATCCCTTGTAAACTATTAGAAATTTTAGTCTTTCCAGAAAATATAAATAGTGTCAGTTATGGATATCTATGGATTACATTTAAGATTGTGGGTTTTAAAAATAATCAAGTCATGCTTAAAATAATTTTTATTCAAAAATTCTGTCAATATCAATCAAATAAATATTAAGTTATTTTTGATGAGTTTTTCCATTCATTTAAGAACTTGGGTAAGAACCTCTATAAACAACCTGAGATTGAATATAGCTTTATGTTGTCTAGCTTTCAAGTTGCTAGTATTGCTACCATAGCTAAAATATTAGAATCAACTGAAACTGAAGATAGAAACTTATACATGAACATAATACAAAAATGGAACGTGATACAAGAGATGGAGGTCATAAACAAACTGGAGTCAACGTAGACAGAAGATAAAAAGGAATTAATGGGAAGTGCGAGAGAAGTTTTGAGGATTAGAAAGAGAAATCAAAGATCAATCAGAATGGTTAGTGTGATCCAATAAGGGTCTATACACAAATATTAATAATAAAAATATATGTACATTTTAAAATGCTCTTCTTCAGTCATAAAAGTAAACACAGTATTTCATGAAACATTATTATGAACTTATGTATATGCAAAAATTCCACAGCCTATTATAGCCTCAATGAATTTAACCATTTCTTCATTATAGCCTGTCTTGGAATTAGTATAAATGTTTAGGAAAATTAATTTCCCAGACAAACTCTTCACTTCAAAGTCCCTTCCCCTGAATCATTACAATGTTATAATTTCAAATCTAATAATGTGATTCTCATAATGTCAAAATTTTCACAAAAAACATCCAATGATCAAATACGTAAATAATATTTAAGTGCATATGTGCAGAGTGCAGCATTCACCGGCAAATATCACAAAAAAATTATTCCAGGAGGAAAATGGTAGGCAAGGGTGGTAGCTTATTTTTTGTAGAAAGCAATGTAACTATTCATTAAATGATCATTCTAAGTATTATTATATAGTAATCAGTTTTCAGAAGTGCCGTAGAGCTTAAATGTTTAATAAAAATAATAACAATGGACTCAAGTAGGTTTCTATTTATTTAATTATTTTAAAATTAAAGGCATAGAATAAATGGAATATAAAGTAAGAATTTCAATCCAAATTTTGTTCATAATAGTATGCGTTATATGCCGATAAATACTGCATATAATCATTTATACCCTTCATATTTATCGAAAGTATTTCAATACATTATAAAATTCCAGTATTATCTCAAGTTTTATGAAATATAATTTATTTTTATAACATCTATTATGTACAACATTTTAAAAATTCCAGCTGTCGCATTTCAAACAGCCCAATACGTTAGTTGATTCTCCATCCTTAACTTTGCTGCAAAAGGATATCAGCGGAAAAAAATTCACAAAAGATAGATGAAAGAAGGAATCATCCAATTGAGAAAACAAAATATAAATAAGAAAAAATAAAAGACTGAAATGTATGCTACATATTCTAAAATAAAACTTTAAAAGACAAAGAGGTGGACTTGAATGGAGTTGTTTCCTTAAAATTTACAGCAGAACAATTTTTCATAATAGCTTTTCTTTTACTTTCTTGGACACTACTTTTTGCTTTCCTATTCACAATCTCAATCACCAATAACTCCTGAGTTATCTTTCTGCTATTATTTTAACAACAACAGTCTTTTTAGTTTTAATAAGCTGTCTGACCCCATGAAAAATATCATGGAACTATTTGCTTCTTATGAAGGCTCGGATGTTGAGTCTGATCGTAACAATAAGTTAGTTGCATCCATGAGGTCATAGTTTGTACTTTTTAATGCTCTCAAAGCATGTTCTTTATGAAATCCCATGTCTACTAAAGTGTTGACCAAATCCGAGTTAACATTGTTAGCTGATCTCTGCGCATTTGATGATCCACTAGCACTGTCTTCTTCCTGAACATCTAACTCTTCCACTTCAACTCCATCTCCCCTTTCGCGATCAAATTCTTCTCCATTCAATGCCTCTGCAATTAAAATTATCTATTAAGGATCAAATTTTAAAGGATTAGAGACTAAACATCATAAGAAATTCCAAAGCATTTAAAATGTACTAGAAGACTTTTAATTTAATTGTAACCAATAAATATTTCAATCTATTCAATAAAACCAAAAATTCTTCCATATTATACATTCCACATAAAAGTAAATATAAAAACCTTTAGTACTTATACAAATTCCACTTCATATTGACTGTTCAAGAAAATAAACTAAAATTCTATTCCACTGAAATACTGACTAATAATAATGGCAATAAAAAGAAAATGCATTAAACAATGGCGGAAGTGAACTTTCAATTTAGGAAATGTACAACCATTCAATTACCAATGCAAAAGTTATCGAATGTTCATGGTTTCAAGAGTGTTATATTACTCAACAATTAAATAATCCACGACTGAACTATTGTTAAAGGGTATCAAATTTCAGTGCCACCTAACCAATAGGTAATAATAACCAAACACTGCAGTAGGCAAGTTTACAAACCTAAGTTTGCTGTTAAAATAAAAAAATTCTTTAGAAATTGAACTGCTACACTAAGGATTGGGTGATGACATACAATAATTCTATTATTTGTAGACTAAATAAAAACTTTTTCTATGAATATTTTTTCTAATAAGATGTTTGTTCATTACTTACCATTAAGTTTAATCTATAGAATATACATATATTTATATAAATACAAGAATGTATATAAAAGTAACAAATAGTTATTACTATTTTAAATTTTATATAAGTATAACAACTTTTTAAAGCCTGACCTTCATTTTCAATCAAATTATGCTGCCTCCAATTGCCTAAGAAACCTCCAAATATATTTCCCCCATTCTGCGAAGCAGTCCATTGATTGTCAGAATAAACCAGTGTCTCAGCAAATCCTTGCCCCTAAAAAGGATATAATTGAATGTTGAATCAGAGAGAATATCTTAATAGCAATTACGACACCACAGAATATTAGGATATATAGTAAAATTAATAAATGTGTTACAAACTATATACGATCTAGTCTAGATCTATCAATACTTTTCACTTTTTCTTGGATTTCCTACTTGGCGACTTATGAGGATGACCTGGAAAGATGTACTTACTTGTCTTCTGATCTGACGTTGCCAAATTCCTTCATCTGAGTTGGCTGAATGCTCTACTCTGGACCATCTTCCTTGCTCGTTACCATTAATACTGCCTCCTTGGCCTCCAGGAGAAACATTGCCAACAACTGCACTAAATACTCTCTTTGAGACTTTTGCTATCCAATTAGGTACTACAAGCCAGTTCTGGACACCAAAAATATTTTTCTGATGAAGTATACCAGCAGCCTAAGAAGATATAACAAAAGCATGTGAACCACATATCTTGAATAAATGCATAAACTATATAATAACAATCACACCATTTCACCAATCACATTTATAGTAAAATGCTATTTTATTAAATAAAGAAATAATTATTCCATGAGGTATTACTATACTTCAGTTATGTCTTGTACAAATTTTCATGAAATGAAAATAAGAAACAAATATACTTCAGATTTTCTTGAAATATTAATGTAAAAATAAACATAAATGCAATCTAGAAAAACTGAAAATTCACCTATAGATTACCAGAATACTGCTAACTAAACAGATATATAACTTACTATTCCACATAAGGCATAGTTCAGCGAGTTGGTTGATGCCCATATTAACTGGAATCCAAAAAAATAAGTCAACGTTTTTGCTGTTATTGGAGGAAATATAGACCCAAGGGCAGTGAAGGGAGCATTTCCATCTTGGCCATACAATGAACTAGAAGACTGAGATCTTAAGTTTCCCCGAGCACTTCCAATATTTGGTATTTCGTGATAAAATCTCACAAACAAAGGAAAAAGTATACAATACCTATATAGTGACAGAAATAATATATTAATTAATCATTCCTTTTATAATAAAACACATTTTACAATTGTTTTCAATTATTTTCATTATATATAAATAAGTACTAATGTTTAATGTTTCAAAACTTTCTCACATTATCTCTAGAGAATTTACTATTTTCAGAAAACATTAAAAGAAATATTTATGAATTTTTAATTATGAAGTAAAGAATGGGGAAGATTAAAAGGCAAATTACTTAGTATTAAGTTATTAGATAATTAGTTGTAATAAAAACACTATTGATACGTATTTTACTCTCAAAATAAGAATGTTTAAACAAATTTAATTTGAATGAGATAAAAATTTTATCAGATGAAAAAGGACTTACGGGCCGGTTGGTAGAAAACCACTGCCAAAATCTTTATCGATGAACCATTTAATGAGCAGGAATATTAACTCCAAGGCAAATGAGATACATGATGTACCAAAAAGTACTGATGTAAACTTGTGTGAGCCGTATCGCCTCTCAAATTCCCTGATAAATATAATAATAAAATTGGCCATAAAAAGGTATTTTACAACTGATATACTTAAACTTAATGAAACATAAGTTTCAAGTTAAATTACTGGTGTAGTGTAGTTTCATAACTTTACTGTAGCATAACAAAATAGAGTTAACTAAAAGTGTTCTCTTAGGAATATCCCTATAAAAAGAGTAATAAATAAAAACAAAAGCAATACATACCAGAATCACATTTTTAAATAGCCCATTTTAAGTAAACTAAGCCTTTAGAACACATCCAATTTCTCGAAAAACATTTGTTAGCAAGCATATAAACAATCTTGACTTATCAGTAACAGTGGTCACAATGATTAATTACATTCCAATACTTTAATATTTACAATATACGATGTACAACCTGGATGCAGTATTTGCGCAATTATTTAATCATGTTGCATCAATTTCAAGTTGGAGTTGTGCATAAATTTTATTATGTAAGGTCAATTTTCTTTTTATGTATTATACATTTGCGATAGATAACTCACACTTTATCTTCAAGTTTAAAAAAAATTATCTTATATTATTTTAATTATCTTCTATTATTTTACTTATCTTATTTTACTTATATCTAGTAAAATTTTTAACTCTTGATAATGGATAGTTTCTTATGACATGACTCAAATCTGTGGCATTGTTCAAGGAGGATAAGGTGTGGGTCTTTGGTGTAGACAAATTATATCTCTATAAAACTCTGACAGTTTACAGAATATAAACTAAAATATCAAATAGTTTTGACTTATTTGTGTCAGACTTGATTGAAAAAAAAACTAAACACCTTCAATCCTTTAACTTTTAGATTTGGTTAATTTAAAATAATCAAAAGAGAGAAATAGTCTCATGACTAAGGACCTACTTAATTTGAAAAAGTAAAATGATATTTCTCTTACTACTTGTACTTTCACATTAAAATATTTTCTACTCAATACTTTTACCTGAATTGGTACATTAAAGTTGCCCCCCATATTAGGTCTTTCGGGTCTAAGAAAACTAACTTTGTGGTGAGCAGCTTCCAAAACTGTAAAAGATTATAAAATATTTCATTATTGTTTTCAAAGTACAGAGTAATATACATAACATAATTTTCCGAGAGGGTATAAAATTATCAGTGTGTTACGATAAAACTAGCGCTGCTTTTTAAAATTTGAATTTTCAATAATTTGTCATAAAAGAATTGAACATTATTACATAAAAAGGTTTTTTAAAAACTGAGTAAATATTATGAACATGAAAATCATAAAACGATTTCTTTTCGAGTTAAATTACCTGTTTGTTTCTTATTAAGTCCTCCGGAATGTTACAGATAAAATACTTCTGGAAATTGAAGAGGGAGGGAACATTAAGAGCAGCACATGATATGACTGAATATCCCAGAAGACTCATTGATATCGGAACATTGTCTGCGAAGAAGAAAATAATTTCATGAAGAAGAAAATATTTCACCACCACTGAGTTTCACACACACACAAGACCTCTTGATTATTAGATGATAGATAAAGAATTATTATGTTGGTCTATGATATTCGAAATAACACGTAAGCTACGAGCTGATGATGTTAAGCAAATAAACATGTCATTGATTCAATATGCGAGATTCCAATGAAATTTAGTATCATTGTGTAAACATGATCGCTGCTTGTTAATTCGAAGTTTGAAATTACGAGTGAATGACAGTAAAATGATAATAATTGAGAGGATTTTTACATGATTAAGTGCTGCAGAATGAAACATTCAAAAGAATTCCGATCTCGACAAACAATACATAGATAACGTGGCACATTCAATATCCTTAAATATCTAAGTTCGTCAATTAGCCTTTAATGTGATTAAAAGATACTACAAAGTTGTTACACTGCGCAACTAAGTAATACGAACTCCGATTTCTTACTGGCGATAAAAAAATTACGACAATGTATTTAGCATACAAGTTATTACTAACGATAACACAAAACATCAGAATGTAAATAATTTATATGATTCCTGAACTCACGAAGGCTTGGTGAGGGATTCGGAGAAAACATTGCTTGAGGTTTGGCTGCAAAGCTGTTTATTTTCCTGATTCGCTGAAGGTATACGAACAGAACCGTGTGTCACTTGCGACCTACTGCTTCGCTGCGATATGTTTATCATTTCGAGAGCCAATGCAACCAATACACGAATGTCTCAACACGAAACGTAAAGGAAAGGCGCGTAGTTTACTTGACGTACACATTGGGATACCTTGTTAGTTGTGATTGATATCGTAATGAGAAGCATCGTTTGCGAAATATTGAGTAAATATAAAATTTATAGTTTTTTCTTTCTTATTATTGAAAGTATTGCTAATTTGACGTTAAAGGAATTAGTTTCTTATTTTTGTGTTTCCAGAAAGCAAAGAAAAATGTTTTTATTTGGCGTAATCCGCATTATGATAACCCTACTATATTAATAATCAGAGATACAGATAATATCTACCCTTTCATGCCATTGATTTGTAGAATTCAATTAATTAACCTTATTTATAACATGATTATTTATATCCTAGAATTTATAGCAGAATATATTGCTACATTTAGATAAATATTCTGTGAATGTTATATTTTCTTTTAAAAAGTTATTGTTCCATACAATCCAAAGTAATTATATTTAATATCTAGGTAATATTATAGCAAGATAACCATATAAAAGATTTCTTATTTAAATAAATTCAATTAACAAAGCCTTCACTTTGTGTCAGCTT
Organism: Pantala flavescens; assembly: GCA_020796165.1. NCBI lineage: Eukaryota > Metazoa > Arthropoda > Insecta > Odonata > Libellulidae > Pantala > Pantala flavescens. The sequence continues at coordinate 25,415,913 of CM036887.1, forward strand.
ACATTATTAGCAAACCTATCGTGACTTTGCCTGACGATAAATGTCTTGCTTGAAATCGATTGCGATAAATTAAAAAATTGAAGGGGAATTTTGCTAAATTCTTGTTCTTTCCAAAGTCTAATTTTACTTATCATGCATGAAAGTATTCTCCTTCAGATGGTTGAAGTTTGGATTTAATTTAATTAACCCTATTCTCTCCTCAGTCAAAATTAATTTCTACTATTAGCCCTAGAAAAATGTATTGCTATCTCAGGTATCAGAAAAATCTCTATTTCTTTTAAATGGCTAAGAATGTTTCACTTTTGCAGAGTTTCCATGAACAGAGAGAAGTGATTGAAGAACCTTTAAAAATATAAAATTTTTTGCCTCATTTAAAAACTGATAATGGCAAAGGAATTGGAAGTAGGAGATATAAGTAATTCTAAATCTGAAAGAAATGAATTGCCAAAATATAGAATCAATGTACCAAATGGGGATTACGCTCCTGAACCATTCCCGGGGTTTTATGAACCAAAAGATAAAGATTTCAGAACATATATTTACAACTCGGAGGAGAAATCTGTTCTTGGGAGAACAGCGAAAAGATGGGGTACAGATAATTTTCGTTCGAAGCTTTTCAATGTTTTCGTTTTGTTACAATGCACCCCTATTTTTGAATTATTTAAATTATTTTCAACAGGTATATGTCTTCAATTTTACTTATGTTTCTACATCTGTTTGGCTAGCTTTTGGATGATATTATTCTTCACTGGTATGAATCCTGTTTTCAAGAATGAAGGTCCTTGGATTGCACCTCAAGATGTACCATTTTTTGGTCCAGGTTTGATATATTTTGCTTATAATATTTTTACCTTTATTGAATTGATTCATTTTAATCATTATTCTCTTCATTTTATATGTACATACAAGGCCTAAGATAGTATATAATATGCAATTTTGATTCAGTTAGTAATGATTATTATGTAAAGATATTGTTAATTAAAACAGGAATTTTTAAGTAATAAAATGGATTTGTTTTCTATGATGATACAGAGATGTTATCTGTGCATTTAAATACTGCATTTAGCTCATGAAAAAGAGAAATTAGTAGCATTTTCATTAAAAGCTCAGCATGATTGGAATGCAGTCATTTAACATGCTTGAAATCCTAATCTACATTCTTGTTTATATTAACATCACGAATCTGGTATGTAAATCTTCTGAATTTGGATAATTAAAAGACATATATTGATCTTGAGCTTTTTTCCATAGAGTTTTTGATTCAAATTTTTAATGAGGTCAAGAAACAGTTATAAGGATATTGGAGGGTATTTTTTTAAGGTTCTTAGGTTTTTATCACCTTTTTTATTTCAGGCTTATCATTTGTCCCTCGTTCTACTAGAATTAAACTTAACAGTGATGCCTACAAGAGTATTAAGATTCTCAATAATTTTACAAAAGGTAAGATGTTAAATATTCATGTTTACCTATCTTCTCTTTGTTCTGACAACAGTTATTAAGAAATATATCATTATATTTTCACCTAGAATCTTTTTTCTTTTCAATTTATGGTTTCTTTATGCTTTTTCAATGTTTCATTTTAATATTTGAGTAATCATTTAAGAATACTTCTTTATTTTAGTAATTTAATTATAAACAAGTTAATCATTATGTATGTTATCATTATAACAGGGTATCAGAATTTAAACCCAAAAGACTACAAAGATTGCAGAGTTACGATTTCCTCCCCAGAAAACTGCTACTTTGATGTTCTGAATCTAGGAGAGTGTGCTCCTGGAGGTTCATATGGATACCATGAGCAAAAGCCATGTATTATTTTGAAATTTAATCGGGTATGATTATGTATGAATAACGAATCAATTAATTTAACCATTTAATTTTAATTCAATATCAGCAAATTAAATACTTATGAATCGCAAATTTCTTATATTATGGAATATAATATTTTTTCACTATCTAACTCATTTGTCAATTTATGTGTAGAAGGAGTAACATATTTCATTTGCCAGTGAAAAAAAACAAAGCCACTCTTATAGAAGCAAATTCTCTTTTATAACAACTATTGAATACAATAGTAAAAATATCGTTCCCTTGGATCATTGTTATATTGACCCTGGATATGAATTTTACTGAAGATTAGTAAAAATTAAATACAACATTTGATAGATTGATGATTTCTTTCATGTCTTTAGGTTTTAAGAGATTATCAAATCAGCATATCCTTTCAATTATCTTCATCATAATCAATTTCAAGATTGTCATCATTAACAGTATTAAATAAATAAATCTTTCTTCGTCATAGTACTCTCATCTAATTTTATTCATGTCTTTGGAATATCATATTTTAAGTTTATATTCATTCTAATTCATGTATTCCTCTTTAAGGTAGCTGTAAGATTAATATATGGAATTTCTGTATGTCTAAAAATCTCAATCACTGGATTTGTTTTAATGGACTCTGTAATTTATGAAATCCTTTTTAATTACTTAACTTCAGGCATATGGAATGAAATTTTATCCATACAAGAAAAATGATAAACTGCCAACTCACATGCCTGCTGATCTAAAAGAGTACATAAAAGCTTCTAATCAGGTAATTAATTTACTTCAAGTGTATTATCCTCAAGTCATTCATAACAAGAAATATTTTTTTAGCATCATTGATATTTTCCTTATAAATTGAATTCTGTTCTCAAAAACTTCTTATATTTGCCAATATTTAAGTGGGTAATAAAATTGGTAATGCTACAAATAATATAAACAGAAATTTTTTTAACTTCTTATGTTCTACTTAACGAAATTCCCTGATTCCCCGATTGAATAATTCCAATGAGCAGACTTCAGAAAATGTGGGATCATTTTTCTTTAATGTCAGACTATTTTCATACCCAATTTCCACTGAATAATGCCCTTATTGTACCAAAGTAAACCTTTTCCTCTATTTTGATGTTTTAGATTTGAATTGCATGAAATTTACAATTTAGCATCAGATCTTTTTGACTTACTATTAAGCAGTCATAGTTTGATCGTAATTTGGTCTAATTACTGTGCTTTTTTTGATAACCTGTATGTCATAAAATAATTCTTATGCTATCTATAAGAATGAACTTTATGAACAGCTTTCCTGAAGCAATCATTTTATTTTATAGATACAAATGATCATTTTTTTCACAATGCTTTCTTACCTCTTTTTTAAAATAATCTTGTCAGATTATCTAGTTTTTCTAATTAACTTATATAATACTTACAGTAGCTTAAATACTGGCTTTGCCAGAGCTCAATGTTCGGATGGATTTATTATTGTATAGATTGAAAGTTCAATCAAATGAATAGTCAACTAATGGACAGTTAATATTAGAGAAAATGAAAATTTTCACTGATACTGGAATTTGTTTAGATTGTTAATTCAGTATTATTTTTGTTTCCTTGCATTACAAGAGATTTTTCAAAATATCTTTCTATTTACTGAAAGTAATCATTTACTAATTTCTTTAAAATCTTTTGAGCAGAGTATGAATAAATTGTGGTTAAGCTGTGAAGGTGATAGGAATGAAGACAAGATAGCATTGGATAAGATACAGTATTGGCCCGATCGTGCTTTTGACAATTACTATTATCCCTTCCTTGGTCACAGTAAACATCTCTCTCCTTTGGTGGCCATAAAAGTTTCAATGAAGAAGAGTGAGTGTTAAAAAAAAATGAATTTAGAATCTTCATACCAGGACTTATATAATAGTATAGTAATAAGTATAATCCGTGTGAATGTTTTTGAATTTCATAAATTAAGAAGCCTTGCATGTCCAAAGGAAGTGTTTGATATCAAATTTAAATTACCTTCCTTCTCAGGAGTAAAGAGTGTAATGATATTTTGTCAACTCTGGGGCAAAAATATATCTACTGATAAGGAACACGGAAGTAACACAAAGATAATTTTGGAATTTGACAAGAAATAATAATTTTGCATGAAAATAATGGAAGGATTACTGGATTCCACTTTATGTAAGTAGAATTAGACCTCTATGTTTCTTTTTGTTTAAAAAATTGCAAAACAATTGACCATGCTTTGATATGTTATGTATATATTGTATATGTTCTTATAGCACTCAAAAACTACTGAGAAAAATGATTAATTTTAAATCCCACAAATAGAGGCACTCATTAAATAATTTATTTCTCAGATAACCATTCATTCATCTTGAATGAATTTTTACTCAAAAGAGGTTCATTTTTCATTAATTGTAGCAGGACATAAGGCTAAAGATAATAATATATTTCAAATGTCTTTCATAAGCAAATTTACTGTTTAGAAGGAGTTTGAAAACCTCATTCATCTATAACACTTATAAGTTTCATATTGTTTTTCAGGATGATAACCAGATACATAAAAAGTACGATTTCAAACATGACATTTTAATATGAAGTAGTACATTGATTTAATGCATTTAAAAATCAGCATGTGCCGATTGGCTGGGAATAAATTAATTACATGATCTGAAAAGAAGTTAAAGAGTGAATAATACTGTTAGTTTCCACTGTCCAATTTCTTTTAAATTCACAGTAAGTCCATCATTGGATGACAGCAGCTATAATCAAATTATGATTTCTCTTACATTTAATTTTCTCTTGCAAATAATTGGATGGATTTTGAGTGTTATAATTGGAAAAATCTCTGAAAGTTGTATGAATAAGCCAAAAAAGATTTATTGGTGGAACTAGAACATGGACTCTTACAACTATAGAAAAAATTTATAGCCGACCTCTAATTTTTCATATGATAAAAGGATTTAAACTTCCATTTTAAGTTTTTAAGTGAATCTTCAATAGCAATGATTTATTTATAATTATGGAATAAAATAATCATATTTTTAAAATGAATTAATTTCTCTAAAATATGAATTTTTAATTCTATTTCTTTACTAAATACCTCCATTATTCTTATCTATTATATAAAAGAAGAAAAATTAGGAAGAATATATATTCATTAAAGAAGTTAAAGTTTTAAATTATACATATATACAACTTTATTTATCATTTATATTATTTAACAGACTTTCTATACACAGGATACCGAATAAAATTATTACATACTAAACAACATAAATCATGATAAGAGAATATTTTATAATTAGTGCATCTCAGTTGTATCTGTTGTATTTTGATTTTTAGACTTTCAAGAAGATATAATTATGTTGCATTTATTTTTAAATGATATAGACATTTTGAACAATGCTATAACAAAATGATAGATGCATACTTTTTACAATAAAATCAAATTTAGCAATAACTGTTCTTGTTCATTCTTTAGCATGAAGTAAAAATTTGAAATTTTAATATCAATTAAAAATTCATTTTCATAATTATTTAAAATAAATATCGGTTCAGGTCTTGAATATTAAAAATAAAAATGATTATTAAGACAATAAGTAAAAATTTGATGACAATAACAATGATGGACTTAAAAGTATGAAATAGGTTAATTTACATTAACAATCCGTTGTTGGTATCAATCATCAACTCTATGTGACAAGATCCAAGCTGTGTTTGGTGATGATACTTGATATTATGTGCCCAAGCTTTACACTCTATGTTGATGAGGACATTTGCTGTAAAAGGTCAATATAAAATTATAGAAATAAAAATTTTGATTATGTATTAAGAAATTCTATATGAATATTGTGAATTTTAAAATATATTACTGATATAGAAACTTGTGCTAATTTTAATTTTTATGTAAGTAAAACATTAAACATATCTCAAATACAATAGCAAACAATACAAATATTATTACATTACAATGAGAAATCATATTTAAGTTCATGTTTGCCAATTTAATCTAGGGTAGTGGAATTAACTGTTGATTATTTATATATAGCTTCAAATTTTATAAATAAATAGTTACTGATAATATCTTCCTTAAGTTAAAATTAAATATATGCAGGAAATAATATCAATTGCAAGATATTAAAGTATTATTCCAAATGATTATTGAAAACCTTATTACTTACGTGTGGGATTTTTAAAGTGAACTGCAACTAGTGGCTGTAAGTAACCTGGTGTATTGGTGTAAGGGAAATAGTACCCTGGGAATCCTTGCATTGGAAAATATTCCAGAGATCCTATGTTTTCTCTATCAGCTGGAAATTCACCATCACAACTGAGCCAAACAGTATTTGCCTAAATTGAAATAAGATTTTTTTCTTACTCATTAGTTTGGCAATAATAGGTAAATTTAATCATGAAAACGATTAAGAGTGTCCAGTTTACATTACAAATTATCCAGAGAGGGTATATAGCCATAATGTATTAAAATAACTAGCTGAGCAGGAATATGAGCATGAAAATTACTTTTAGTAAGTTTTTAGTCATAATAAAACATATTGAGATTACCATATGTGTGTTACTGGTAATCCAGGAAATAGCTGAAAGAACTTATATTATACATATAAGGAACAGTTAATCCATTTTTGTTATTTTAGAAATAGTTTATATTTCTCAGTATGGAAAGAACTTTTGTCATGTGGACAATAACACTTGAGGAGTCTACAAAATAATATAAAAAATTCAATATTAAATATTTAGAAAAATAACACACAGTATTTAATTTTAGAAATTTTCAATTATCTACAGTTTTTGATAGTTGATAATTCATAATTATTATACACATTAATACGTATAAGAGTACAATTGATAACTATTAACTGAAACCTACAGCCTTTGGATCTTTTGCTATGGTCTGCTTGATCACATCTTTTAATGTAGCTGGCATTTTTTCAGGTAGTTTTTCTGTGTCAGTATAAGGATCTGGAACCCAGCCATAAATCTGAAGTAAAAATGTTTGCATGGAGACTTACAATGAAACAGCAGATAAGTAAGTTAAAGCATCATATCCAATTTCAATGTTATGTGTAATTGATAAAAATATTAATCACATGGTAAAAGAACACAAGCGAGGGTTGAGTATCTAAATACCTTATTCAGTTTAATGAATATGCATGGAGTTGAAGCATTATATCCATAGCCCATTTCTTGTGTGCAAGGTTCCCAGCCAGATACATCCACAGCACAAACATGTCCTGGTTTCAGAGGATTATCATGCGAACAATTCTGTAAGTTTTTTCCTTTGCCTGGGCGTGATTCAGGATTACGGTAAGCTGATAAAAAGGGATATGAAATTCTTTTTTAAGTAAATATTACCCTGAGAGTGTACAATTTAGTAGTCCTGCATAGTTATTGTAATTTAATTTAATCTACTGTTCACAGAATCCTTTCTCCCCCCCCCCTCAGATGAATACTTCCATTTATAGTTCCATATAGCTATAAATAGGACTTTTGAGGCTTCTAACAATAGAGCAATAATCAGTAAATTAAACAACCAAAAAATTGAATTAAAAATAAAATGGCTCCATATATCTTACGGAACTCCCCTCATACCCCCATGAATATAATGTTAATGTTTTAACCTGAGACACTGGTTTATATGTTATATTTATATTTTTTTTTATAATTTAATATTAATGTATTTGAAAGTCTTCATCTAAACGAGCACAAAGTAAAATATCAAGAGGAAAATAAGTACATCTACACTCACACAGTACATCTACATTAATTTCCTGAGTATTATTTTAAGTTCAATCTTACCCAATGCCACTATCCTAAACTACATAGTATACGATTAACAAAAGGAAATACCTTCAAGGAAATGGTCTATATCATTCACCCAAAGTTCAGAGTTGTTTCTACTATTTGCAACATATCGAATGAGTGAGCTTAGTTCCTGATATTTGGTAGCTGTTGGACGGTATCCTAAACCTGTAACACAAGGGAATTGTTTTCATTTATAGAATTGAGTCTTAATCTATAAAGTTAAAATGGTTAGGCTGAGCTGTTAGATTTCTAGATATAACCATACCTGGACTAGTTCCTATTAAAGAAGAACTTAGAATATAGGTTGGCTTGTTGTCATCTAAGGTCAGTAGAAGACATTTCATCATGGCTGCGAATAACCCAGCAAGAATGGAATAAAATACCAAATAGAAGAGAGATACCCGACCTGTAAAAAATGAATCGTACAAGTTATTTTTATGAATTAAAAGAAATATTACATTGAAAAGAATAAATGAAAAGGGTTGGAAGAATTAAGATTACCTTCTCAGCCTATGGCAGTACTACATATTTGAATGTTCATCATTGAATACTCAATAATTAAAATTGATGTCTGTAGTAACAGGGAATTTAGGCTTGAAGAACATTTGTAGGTTATTTTCACTTATTCTTCATGGAATATTCAAATTTTTAAAAATGTTTATTTTAGCATTTATTTCCTTCGTCTTCCACATTGTAAATGGATCAGATATATTCTAGGGAATTGAATTTTTTTCATATTTTTTAATGGTTTTGACTTGAACTAAATAAGGGAAAGTTTAAAATTAATAAAGTACTTCCTGTTTTACGATTGCAGGAAAGAAATTGCCCAGTGTTAGTGGGCAACTATGCGTAAATATATTTTTTAGCGCTTAATTCATTAAAAGTCTTAATTAATTGGTTGATCCTTCAATGCAGTTCAATACGCTATCACTCAATATTGCCTACGTAATCCCTGAGTAAGAAAAAGTAGGAAAGCAAGTATTTGGAGCAAGTAGTACAATAGCCTAAAAGTAGGCATATTACTAGAACAGCATCACGCTGAGGAACAATCTTATTTAATTTGCTCTCTATAAATTCAAAAAAAGTAATATAGGTAATTTATTATTTTTTCAGAAACAAACTTATGTTGTAGGTGGGAATAAGTTGAATTTCTTCCAACTTATAAAAAGTTGCTGCTTATTTTTATTCATTTTTCCTTAATTTCCCCTGATTATAAAATAGTTCATTATACGATGCCATGAATAGCATATCTCAAACGCGGCTTCACTCATACCTTCGGAAAGAGAGGATGGTGAGAGCACCGTGGACATGAGCTTATAGGAAGGACTAAGCTAGATCAGATTTAAATTGTTTTAACCTTAAGATTCGCTTATACATAAAAATTCCTAGGATTTCAAATTTTTATTTTTAGTCCAAATAATTTCTCAAACGTCAAAATATTGCGATTTTTAACAAACCTCGATCCACGGAGAAGATATAAGTCCACCAAACAATAGCACTTATATATTACCCTCTGTTCTAGGACATACCAATTTTTAATATTCAGTTAAATTTTAAAAGCATTCTAAAATATTTGCTTTCTAGTAGATTACAAATCGGTAAGTTGCACAGTTACACCAATTAGCTCTAATGCGATAATTATTTGAGAAGTTTGACGATAGTCAAAAGATGTCGACTCCGAGTTTAGAAAATATATCTCGTATGATAATTAACCGTCTCTCCGTGGTTTGAATTTTTAATGCGGCTAATTTTCTGAATGTACTTTTAAATATATTACTCAAATCAATTCAGATATTGGTCTATGTTTTCAAAAGAATCAACAATATAATAATAGAAGTCAGTTGCGTCGCTAGTGAAGTGGATAATCTGAGAAATCTTATCCAACTCGAAGGTGATTGACATCTCTTAAAATTGCCCGAGTGAAACTCTCAGCTGCTTTTAGCATATTTGCAGCTGGAACCGGTGAAATGTGGATTTTCGTGACGAGCACGAAAATTAGAATGCGTTAATATGACTAAACGATAGATGCTCTAAACTCATTAAGATCCCTCGATCGTGGAGAGAAATGTACAATTGTCACATGAGATTCTGTCGAGAAATACGAGACTTTTACCTACTTTCATCCTTGAAGCACAAATGGTCAATCAATAAACAGAAATAAAATAAACACTTAATAAATAATTTAAAGGCAAATTTTTTTCAATCGTGCAATATATTTTCAGCAAAATTAATGGAGATACTTCTCGAGATTAATAAAAGAATACTTCATGATTAAGGCATAACTGACCTATTTTATTAAATTTATAAAATGGGGGACATGGGTTCGAGTCCTAGTCATGTCGCAAGTTTTCGCTTATGTTTAACCTATGCCTCATAATTGTCCGATATATTATAATCAGGCGCTTGAATTCTTAACTAACTATAATTTCCCGCGCTAGATGTTAAAGGGTTACATAGCAACTAATTTTAAATAGATCTGTTTAATTAATGATATTTGGCACTATTTGTTCACGAATGGGTTTAGAATTTCTGTCTATGGATTTTAAATTTCATCAAGGTAGTGAAATACGTGTAATGTTTACAAAATATATCCAGTTCGATTCTTTTATTAATTTATTTATTTAATTCTCACACATGCATTATCTTAAGGCATGGAATTTATTAATGCTTTCACAGAAAGTTTTATAAAATTTTACTCTCCAATTTTTTTAATTTAGTATAAATTTTTATTGTCTCTCTTGAATATGAATTCTCTAAATTCGCCAACCCCATGATACTATGTTATTTATGTTTTGAACCCCTTCGGCGCTATGCTAAAGTAAACTAACGATAGCGCACAAACAAATATGAAATTCCTTGATGTATATCTAGATGTATAATTTATCTTCCACTCTAAAAAAAACTATAAAACCAAGATTCGACACCGCACATCGTTCTTGGTTAATAATTTGACTTAATATTTAGCCGAATTCGAGGCTATGAAAATCAAAAATAGCCTTCAGAATAATATACGAATATACGTAATTATGGTGATCGTGAATTCGAACTTTAAAAAATTCATCATTTCAATAATTCGATTGTTTCATCCAATTACTCGAAAAAACAATTTGAAACTAAGTTAATGTAAACACCACAAGTTTTAACCTTGATGACGAATTTGCGACTCAATATACACAGAAAGTAATATTTATTACATTAACCTTTTGTATTTATCATCAAGTATTACATAATAATATAAACAATTGTGTGGAAAGAAATCGTCAGTGTAAAAAATAAATAAACGCATGTATTTATCCCTTTTCTAACCTTCGTCAATAACTGTATTTCCGAATTCCTCTATTTATATTCTGATCTGAAAGAAAATATGATACACATAATCGCGGAAATGATAAAATATGCACATCGTTCAATAGCCTCAATCTAATTTAGTCTGTAACGGTTAAAATAATCGCAGAGTCGGAATTTCCGATCCTAATTTCACGAAACAGTCACCGCGTACTCGTATGCGAGGTCTTGTTGGAAACTCTCACGTACACATATTCCATCAAGGGTACTCACCCCATAGATAAGGAGTTCTTCCCAATATGCTTCCCGTCTTTGGGTTGTACACAGCCCTCCTTACACGGACCCATCTCGATTCCTCAGGGGGCTTGTAGAAATAGGTGTTTGCCCACTGGTCACTCTCCTTCTCAGTGACTTCAACGGGGGCCATGGCGCAAGGCGATCAAAACAATTTTCCAAAAGGTTTGGATAGATTTCCTTCGGTGAAGACTTTTGGCAAAACCAGGAACGGGAGCAAAGCAATTCTGCGCCACGACCCCAACCGGAGGTTCTGCCCCAGGCCGTGCTTCGGAATGAGGTAGCAGACGCCGGTCTCCCCAGGGAAGAGCTAGAGATGGGGAAGAGTTCTTGTCTTGTGAGGAGGGGTTGTGAAAGGGGGTGCTGGCGAGGAGAAGGTTTAAATGGTGTCCGTGTGCTTTTAAGAGAATCGATCTGATTGGGCAGCACAAGGGTGGGACAAGAAGGATTTTGGAATGGGAATGTGGATGTACACGGAGGGCTGGCGCCTCAGGTTGTTTGTGGGAGTAGCGAAACGTGTTCTTAAGGAGGGATATCTATTCATTAGAAGGTGGAAGGTCATGGTAGCTTATTGGGAATGTACTGAGGGTCGGAGATGTTCCCGAATTTGGGAAGTTCGTAACAAAAATTGTGCAATAATTTGAGAGTACACCAGAAAATTTTCCCAGTTTTATTGCAGTTATCTTCCAAGTCCGCGGAAAGAATTGGTTTTGTAAAAATTTATTCCCGTTATTCAATTCTCATTCTAATATGCCTACAACGCTACGTTATTTTTATGAGAAATACGTACAATGCTTCGTTTCAATTAAATTCTTCGTGTAGGAAGGTTAAGAAAGAGATATCGTTTATTTAAATACGTAAATAAATATGAACAAGAAATTTAACTATTCCGTTGCTTTAAACAGTGTAGAAATCATATACGTTTGTACGATTTAGAATAAAACTTTGCTTTAAATTTGATTTGACAGCTTGTTTAAAAAATGTTTAATTAATTACTGCAGTATGTGTGGGAATTAAATATATTCAAGGCGTTATTTTAGAATTATTTTTATTTATTTCGTATTTATTTACGTTTGAAAAATACAGAAAATTTTCGAAATTGTGGAAGATTTATGAATCTGGTTATAAACTCCAAGATTCAATTGCTGCTAATATTTACTCACTCTCTCAGTATTGTTGATATTTGAGTTGCTATGAAAGCTTCTATTATCATTATTATATTATAGATATTAATGATTTACGTAGTATTTATCTCGATTCACTCAATGGAATGTCATGGATAGTGTTATTTATATTTCCGCTCTTAAGGTGAACCGATTCCAATGATAGCATTCAATTTCCAAGAGGAAAACTTGGGTAAAACTCTTTTCATATTCTTCCTTCTACTCTTAACCTCCCTCCAAAGCTCTTGGTAACTAATTGCAGAATTCAGGATCCAACCAGCCTTCAAGGTGATCGCTTAGCATATGATCTTCGATTATTAGTTCGTCGAACGCCATCCTTAAATTTATTCCTTTCAGAAAAACAAATACGCACATAAATCTTCAGTAAGTCAAAACGTACACAATTGCGGAGTCTAGTACAGTCCGGAAGGTGATTCATGTCACCTCACTCAATCAAAAATGGGAATAAATAGCGCTACTCGATACGCGGTTTGATTTACTCGTTTGAGAGGTAAGCTGAGGTGCTTCGAAGAATCACGTAGGCTTCCAAATTTACGAATCTGCGATATCTACCCCATTATCATCATTCCCTTTTCAGTTTTGTTTACTCCGTTCCAGATCTTCGCCTGCATTTCCCTGTTCCCCGATTACGTAATGACTCGTCCTTGCCTTCAATCTGAAATCCGCGCAACCACAGACTTGCACGGAGTTTCTAAGCCATCCATCATCTCATTAGCTATTGCATATCCATTCAATAGATATATATTTTCGGTGTATAGTTAGAAATCGGAGTTGCTTATCCGCAAAAACCGTAAATGCCAGAGAAGATAAGAGATGTGGTCATCGGTGAGTTGAAGATAAAAGAGGGCATAGTTCATGATGGCACGCGGCCTCAGAGTTCTCAATGGCTTACGTTACTTGAAGCTTTGAAGATGATTGAGTAAAAGACAGCGTTATTCAATCAGCGTATTTCTTTTGGTTTATTTATGCCGTCGATATCCCCTGCTTAGCCCTAACACAGGCTTGACGTTTGATAAAAATTACGTAAAAAGGTTTTTATTCCAAACACTATATTATGTTAGATGATTTGGAATTAGACCCATATTTGATCTAGTAAATACTTCCTTTGATTTTGTAACCATGGCTAAAAATTTGGATAAGTAAATTGCGTTCGTCGAATGAAGAAGATATATCCTAGACCTGGCGGAGTGGTATAGGCAGCTTATAGCGTAGAATTTATATATTAACACTTAGGAGAAGTTCTTTTTTATACATGCTCTTAATATCTTACGAAGTACTTACATTTATGTGGAAGACATTCTAGGAGTTGATAGAAATTTATTAGGTATCCCGTATCAAAAATTTAGGTTTGTACAAAATTATGTGATTAAAATGTTAGATAAATCTTTAACAGCGGTCAAATATTGATTGCGGAAGCATTGAAAGTTTGACTCTTTTCCTTCTAAGTTTTACTAAGGTAAATTCCTAAGATGATCATCGTTAATTTTCAACCTAAAATTTTTATGTGTTATTTCTCGTAATTTTTTAGTAACTAAGACCAGATTTATTATATTCTTACTGTAATGTTTTCCTGACCGAACGAACAAATGTAACTCCTACAAAAGAAGAAAATATTGCTTGCGATGGAAAGCGCTTCATCTTTTGATTTTATTCATCGTGTTTAGAAACTTGAATTTTAACGCTGGAGTAATACCATGATCTCGAGAGGAGAAAGAAAATAAAGAAGAACCAACCTCCGCTACCGCAGAAATTTTCCTCGTAACTATCATTGACGATAGGAAGATTTTATAGATGCTATGGAATGCACACGAGTGTACAATGTCCGAAGAAATAAGTACTTGCCATTAAAAAATAAAGGGAACTACCGAGTCTTACTGTGTCTTTATCGCTATCGGTTGAATTAAAGTAATAGTGTTACAAATACTTCGTTTCATTGTAGCTCTGATTGATTTAAATTTATTTATTTATTGTTGCTAGAGCCACGAATAGCTGTCATTTCAGGGGAACAAATGCAATACTCTACTTGACATTCACCCTAGTCGAGAGGGAAACCCTGCAAAACCTCCCGAAGGCAGTACGTCAGACAAAATGGATTGAATACATTGCATTCATACATTCAAAATCAAAACAAAAAAATAATTTACAAAAAATTAGAAAACATAATAAGCCTATATTTACAACTATTTGAGCTTTGATTGAGCTTTGACTGATTTAAGCTCACATTTGATATAATACGTAAGATATTATTCTAACTCCGGATGTAGTTGTTAGAATGCGTTTGTGCCTTGCCCCAGCATATCTTTACCAAAAACTGTATTTTGCCCTTTCTGAATACTTTTCACTGAAACTACTTTACAAAAAGGTTTCAAAGATCCAATGAAATTTTATCTGGCTAGATCTATTAAATATATAAAGTAATATGAGTAGAATAGGATGAAAATAGTAAAATTTGATCGACTTCAATACGTTTCCATGTAGCAATGGCTGAAAATCAAAAATTACCAACTTATTCACGTCATTGTTAGAGTGGCCACTTCGCTAGATGATCACATGCGTTATTTGTTGTCACAGGAATGAAAATCTAAAACTATCAGTATGAAAACTAATCCATGTTTGCCAATAAAAAAATTGTAAGCTGCTTTTTCACTTTCAGTTGTTGATTTCAATAATTCAGTTTGTGACTATTTTGTAATGTAATGTGTTTTTTAATTAACCAATCCATGGGTTAATCCACTTCATATTGTGATCTGCAATGACTTTAGCTGATATCTCCATATCGCATCTTTATTATATGATACCCGTAGTATCTTTTGCCCTTGAATTCTCGTATTTTATACGATATTATTTGAATTTTTCACTGGACAGCTCAATAAAAATATTACATAAATTAATTGAATGCTCGTTATTCTGCTGAAAATTTGGATGGAACTTGAGTTTCTTTCTTTCCCTACCTGAATTACTTGGAATATTTATGTTTGCCGAATAGCCAAGCGTCAAAACATATGAGGATGACATCGTATGATATTATCTCACTCATCAGAATGTGGAAGACACGTAACATGTGTATCTCTTATATTATAATATTATTGCTATTCGCTCATCTGTACTTTCATCTCCTCTTTGCATGTTTATGCGTATTCGACCAGCTAGCCTTTCTTTACGTATTTCGAATTAAAGCAGGTATCCATTTACTACGAGATTAAATAATTATTTGGAATAATAGTAAATGTCCTAAAATTCATCATAATATAAAGGATAATATATAGGATCTTCATTTACTTTACATTTAATTTACAACTCGACTTTTCATAATTACATGTTACATATTCAATAATAACGCACCATTGTTAAGAATGAGGTATATAATTTGATTTAATATGATCTTGCGAAATAATTTGAATTCAGTTGACGTCAGGTATTTCGTTACAGATCGATATTTGTTGTCAGTCGTTATTTTGTCGCATAATACATTGTTTTCCACATATAAATTGTTATTCACATTATTACTTCAATTCCATTGCTAATTGCGATATTCGGTGGCTATTCTAACACGATAATCTTTCGTCTATACGTCTGAGACATTCTCTACATTCCTCCCGTGCAGGGAGACTCGTACCGGGTGCCACAAGACAGAACCAATCATCAACGCGCTTTCGAAATGTCGAGGACCTCCAATGTCACAACTCTGCGTATTGTGGGTGACGGGTTCATTAGAGGCTTAGCCACCGGCAATGCAGCGCGTTAACTATTAACATCGGCGAGGGTTCATTAATTCCCTTGCTACACTAGCGAGG
This sequence comes from Pantala flavescens, assembly GCA_020796165.1. Classification (NCBI taxonomy): domain Eukaryota; kingdom Metazoa; phylum Arthropoda; class Insecta; order Odonata; family Libellulidae; genus Pantala; species Pantala flavescens. The sequence goes on from CM036887.1 coordinate 25,432,114, forward strand.
AAATATCACGTGAATATTGTTATCGCCCATTACCTATGAGTTTGAGGGACACACGAGCTCTAAGAAAAATTACCGATATTCTATTACGAAAGGAAGCAATTTCTTCGTTAAGGGAAACTGCCGCAACTTAGTGCGAATTTTCGGTTTGTCTTCAACATTTTACGAGTTGAATTTGGTTGAAATTGTGCTCGTAATGGAGCATGGCTTTGATAAATGATTAATTTGTATTATAGTGTCCAGATTTTTAATGGATTTCATTTAACAAAAAGGTCATAATTATTCAAACATGAAAAGTTTTCAGGGATGGAAGTGGAACACCTATGGAAAGAGAAGTGAAACTAGATAGATTTAGAGTCGTAATTATGAAAGCGTGATCTGTTGTATTGAATTACGTGAATTCATCCTTGGTGTAATCAAAGAATAAATAGAACGTCAATGTATATGTTATACTTGAGTATCTTTTATCGAAACTTTTGGGCGACTTTCATGAACTAAGGGCTCAAATGATTAATTCATTATTGTCCCATCCGTTCTTATCGTTTTTAAAAATTTCTGTGGAAAATATTTGGCGTAGCAACCGTAGAAATAAATAAATAAATATCATGTCAGTCTAACGGATGGAAAATAAAATTAAAATCAAGGAAGAAACGTAGACATCTCTGATAAAATAATAATAATCAATGAACGTAAATTATTGACCATAAGAATTAAAATCTTTTCCTCAACTGTTGTCGATAAAAATGATTCGACAGAATAATCTATGATATCTCCCCAAATAAATATCAAGCAGAAATCCTCTTTTAAAAAAATGCTTTTTTAGTTTCTTTATTTCCATTAAAAAAGATAAAAATAAAACCTATGTAAATTCCAGTGAGATTATTTAAACTTCTTCACTATATTTTTGCTTTTTCGATGCTGGAGCCTCATAGGAAAGTTACTAATAAAAGTGCCCGATTAAGATCAGTAAAGCAGTACTGTAAAAAGAGACATTAAAAATGTACTGAAACCAGTTTTAGCTTCATCATTCAGTTTTATATATCATCGATTTAAATTTTATATTTACGAAAAATCTTGTATTGATGATTTGCTTTAAAAATGTGAAGATCATGTGATCGCGAAAAAAATTAAAAATTTTTCAGCAAATATTTTAGTTTGTTTCATCGCAAATATTAAACGAAAATCAAACCACATTACTTGTATTACAAACGAGTAACCCTGTTACTCTATTATAAACTAAATTTGAAGTACGATTTTCACTATTACACAACAATTATTGATAACGTAAGCATTATAGCTCTTGATCATTAATTTAAGTTAAAAAGCCGAGCAATTACTGTGATTGGAGAGGAAGAACGTATGGATTTCGTAATATCCCAATTAGAGATTAATCTATGGATCGATTTTCCTCCATAGAGACATAGTAATCAGTGACGACATGATTATTACGCATTAGACACGCATAGCGACGGTAGCTCACGATATATTACAATTCAGTGCTAAGCACAGCGCTAATGAAGTGACAAGTGAGTCGCTCTGAACTAAATTTTCTCGACCACGAATACTCCAAATTTTCAGACAGACATTTTTCTGTTTCAGTTGGAAAACGTCAAATATGGAACATAATATTCCATTGGCTTCTCTAATCGAAGCAGTTTTATCCTAGAATTGATAGAATAATTATTTTATGGAAAACACTTAACTTTTGTTAACGAAAAAAGAAAATGAATCTTAATATTTTCAGCTAAAGGAGAAAACAATGGACTTTGTCCTCCAAAATTCACTGTTTGCATACTTTGACCTAAATTTGAAGTCTTTCCTGAAAAATGCGTAAAACAAGTTTAAGTTTCATAAAAATGGAGATTTTTTTAAGGAAATATCCGCCAAGTAGAATAACTGCGTACGATAATAAAGGCTAATATGACTTACGGAGACTTACTGTTGACGCATAAAACTGGATTATCTTCGTGTTTAGTATTGTTCTTGATGGATGCCGATTAAAAATATCGATAAGTTCTGGAATATATGTTGAAAGGATTCGAAATTTATATTCCTAAAAAAAAGCTTTCATTAAGTCCATTATATGCTTTTAGTTTTCATTTCATCCCAGAAAATTTTTCGGATACTGTTCGATTAGTATTGATTTGCAAACTTTGAAAACAAGAGCCGTTTCAATTTTATCATCTGAGTGAGTCCACACATTTCTGCTTATTAGGAAACGAGTTCGGACCACTTATATCAAAGACAGAAGAGCACACTTGGATATACAGAAGACCTTTTCAGTAACGGTTGTTTTGCAATCAGTAGATCTCCAAAATATTTCCGATCAACAATCTCATGCGATATTTAGTTTACTACGGATTTCGAATATTTCCTTGTGAACGTTTTTGGGACATCATACTGTCACAGGATTTTATTTTCACGCTGGAGCATTTTTCATCTGCAACCAGATTGTCACGAGATGTTCATGGGAGGATTGACTTTATATCGAGGTAACTGTCATGGTCATCTAGTCACTAAGCTCTAAGAATAATTTAGAACATATATAAGTTGAGATATTATGATTCCCAAAAATCCATATTATCAATCCTCATCTTTTCCTATGTATATATAATATATTTTCCATGAATCCTGCTATATTTTATCTGATTGAAGGACAATTCTTTAAATTATTATCATATTTATTATGTATTACATATTTATTTACATTTTATACATATTCCTAGCATTGTTGCTTACCTTCACTCATCACACGATTTTAAATGTCGTTTCTTCTACTTAATAAACTTTTTTATACGTATCCCAGATAAGATTAAACCAAAGTACATAAGGATTCAGTAAAAATTCAACCCTTTCTCATCAGTTATAGGTCATTTTTATAAAATTTTTTATTGACAAGGAATAGAAATATTGAAAATCATGAAACAGCATTTATTATAATGTAAATTTAATTTTCTTCAAAATTTCATGCAATCTGATAACCACACATAAGTAAATATTTGCATTTAGCTTCTTAACGATTTTCTAGCTATAATTTAATGATCATTGGCTAATTCCCTGAGTGCAATCTATTGTGCATATGATTTTAATTTTCAAACATTCAGAATTTCTTTGTAAGATTGAACCCATTTTCCTCTATACTTATTCCATTTCCCTTTCATACTTAAACTCAGATTTAAACACTATTTGAATTAATATACAAAAATTTGAATATATTATTGATCTTTCTGAATAATAGACTTCAATTTTCATCTCTCATAGGTTTTTGAATTTCAAAATATTACCAACTATGAATTCAGAAATCTAATTTAATTTAATATGAATTTTATGTATTAAGTATTTTATAGCATGAAAATCTCATATTATTCTATTTTTAGGGATTAAATTGTTTAATTTCTTGGGCTGCTTTATTTTGGATTAAAGTGAAATTGGTTCTTGTTGAAGTACAGCACATAGTAAAGGGAACTTATAGTAAAACGTAATGATGAGTATGAGAATCTTATTTCTTTCGTTATGAGGAGCAACCACAGAGTGTAGGCCAATGTAGTACATTTTGGCAAAGCCTTACAGGATAAGTTAATGTGAGTGAAATTATTATTTAAAAAACTTGTGCAAATGAAACCTTCTAGATCCAAATTGGAATGTTAATATCAGTCTTTATTTGAGAAGTAATATATCTCTAAATGCAGTAAACTTAGTAGTGTCTTAGTAAACTAGAAACAGTAAGGTTTGAAGCTGAATGTAACCCTTTATAGAGATTCTCCTGAAAAATCTTAACTGGGCATTTACTTTTATTGATGTAACCAATAATTGTGGCCATACACTAACAAAAGGAAGAATTTATTAGTTGATCTTGTGAAAATTTGAATATTTGAGTGAAGTGTTAGTTTAATTGTGGCTATATTTATGGCTCTAATGATTGATTGATTGATTGGTTCATTTTTGGCCATCTGGCAAGTGAGAGTAAAGTGAAAATCTGATGTATGATCTCAAAAATCCAAACACTTAGGATATTTAATGAGAGAATATTCCTTGTTGTTTCCATACTTTTCCTTCTTATAGTAATTGTATACATCTTGAAAGTAAGTCATTGATCTTCGTTGTTTGCTCTATCACTCTTCATTTAGCCAATTTCAAGTTTGTAATTCTTCCTTTGTAAATATTACAAATTTCTTTGGTTGTTTATGTTACTTAATTCTTTCCATAATACTTCTGCTTTTAAAATAATCCCAAGGGACGGGTAGCATTAATAATTTTCCATTTAGAATTAGTATATTAGTAACAAATTTAGGCACATAGAATATGCTACAGTTTGTAGTCAAGTGTTAACAGAATATGAAGCACGTTTTAGAAATTAAATTTAGATTATAAGGTATGGAATCAAATAGAAATCAAAATCAGGATTGTAATGGTAATGTCAGAGCTTTTTAATGGCAATTTACATGATAATCTCACATTACACGAGAAAAATACACATAGTTTCAGATATAATGAATTTGCAGTGGTCCAAGTATACCAAAATATAATTTACGAAATTTCCAAATATTTTCTTTACATAGTAAAATATTTTTGTACGGTTTGAATCACATCACTCATACACAGTAAATTTATTCTAAAAGATAACCAGGTAAACATAAATAAAATTTTAAAATTTCCTGCAACTTCTGTGAATGAACACAATAAGCAACAGCCAATTTAAGCTGCTGTAGTTTCTATTGTAACAGTTATAGGAATTTACACAGTGATATAAATCAAACCTCTATGTCTAATAAAAATAAAATATTTAACCTCTTAAGAAAAACTATGCTGTAGTTATTTACAGTAGCTTCAATTGACAACTCACAATAAAATAACAACAAAACTTAAAGCCATGACTAAAAATACAAGAAAGAAATTCTTTTGCATCTAGCTCATGAGATAATCCTTGATTGTGCATTCAAAACGTTCCTCGTTTGATTTTTTGGAGGATATGAATAGAAATTGGTGGGCTTTGAAACAGTAATAATTTATAAAATGTACCTAATGCCCCCAGAACAAGATTATCACCAATTCAAAAAAATTGTACAAACCAAATCCTTGAACATCAACTAAGAGGGTCAAGGTTTAGGTAAATTTAATCTTGAAAACAAAATGAACCTAATAAGCTAAAAGTTTTATGAAAGAATAAAATGAAAGAGTGTTGATAAACGACATTCCATTGCCATCAAAATTTCTAAGCTCTTTCCTTGAACCTGCTGTGGAGAATTACACTGATATGACATTTTTAGCAGGGGAACAAGAAAAGCAAATGACTTTTAATATCAAAGTTTCTTGAAAATCAGAAACAGATAGCACTCTACTCTGAATGCGGTAAAACCCATTACCTCCTCATAATGGATCAGCTTTTGTTTTGGATGGGGATATTTTCATCTTCTCAGTTACCTAAAGTAAAAACTAGGAATGTGAAGCTCAAAAGACTTTGAACTTGACGTAAACTTGAAGTTAAAAGGGTTGATAATACTTATTAATGATAAAAAAACTTCGAAGATTTGCCAAATTGTAATGATTCTTGACTTTTCTCTAAGAAGAATTTAATCTATCATGAGCTCAAAGTGTACAGATCCTATGCGATCTGTTCTGTCATGAACGATATTCTTAGCCCAGGCTTTGCACTCGATGTTAAGAAGAACTCCAGCTGTAAGAAAAAAAATCATATTAGAATACAAGCAATATAACAGATATTTATCAAAAAATTTATAAAAAAAATTACATGGAGGTAATAGAAAAGTAGAGGAAGTAGAAAAGATTCAGTTACGTAGTAAAACAGCAAAGTTGGTGTATATAAATTTGCAAATGAATTTTGAAATAAATATAAAAACCAATATTTATAATACAATTCACGTAAGCAAATATTATACATTCTTTTTGTAAATTGATATTTATAGGCTATCTCATGAATCTTATATGTATTTTCTTTTTTCGGAAAAAATGGATGAGTTATTCTTCAATCAATCACTTAGAAATTATGTAATTACTAAACTACACCGTTACTACTCTAGTGCACTCAATTTTTTAGATATAGAGATGTATAACTGAGAATGTTGAGTTGAGTTGAGAATGTTAAACTTGAGAATACTTACATTTTGGTCTTTCAAAATGGATGGCAACCAAAGGGCTGAGGTAACCTTCAGCATTCTCGAAGGGATAGAAGAATCCTGGGAATCCTCTTCTATTAGGAATGTAATTAATTCTGCCAACATTTTCAACATCAGCAGGATTTTCACCTTCACAGCTCACCCAAATAGTGTTGAGCTTTAAGAATAAAAGTAGTCATATAAGTTAATACTGCAAATTTAAATGGGGAAAGTAAAGTACTAATACACTTCAAGATAACTTTAAGCTTCTAAATATTATGAATCCATAACTTCTTTATAAAAATGATTTCTTAGAAATTTGGAGCTAAAAAATATGAAATCAATATTATAATTTCACAAACAAATGTGAGTGAAAAAGAGACATCAATTTCAAAGGAAAAATATGTGAAATACAAAGTAATTAAATGAATTATTAATGGAAACTTTATCTTAAAAATCTACATTTATTCTTTTCTATCTTTGATCTACCAGAATAATGTACTTACTGCTTTAGGATTGTTGATTGCAGTTTCATTAATATGCCTCTTAAGCTCAGTGGGCATATTCTCTGGGAGATCTGCTGGGTCATTGTAATATTCTGGTACCCATCCATAAATCTGCAAAGGTATAAAATGCTCGATATAATGAACTGATAAACATTGCTAATTAATGAGAAATTGCAAGGAACTTCAGCATAAGTTGGAAGAAATTTTTAAAAAATAACAACAATAGAATCAATCTCAAGTCATAAAATGAAAAGTTCACAGAATTAACTTTTTGGTTGGATTGTGTTGTTTTTAAAGTGCATTTTGCAGATATTTATTCATTCTAACATCAGAAAAACTCATAAAATATTATACAAATCAAAGAAACTGTAACTATGTTCAAGATTAAATTCTAGTATATTTTGTAAGTTCTGATAGTTAATTCAAAAACAAAATTTCCAATTTAAATGTTATCAAGAAATCCTTATTCACCTTATTAAGTTTCAAGAAGATGCATGGTGTTGACTTGTGGTAGTCATAGTTATTTTCAGAGGTGCATGGTTTCCAGTCCTTCACATTTTCATCGCAAACCTTTCCAGGCTTTGGTGGATGGTCATAATCACAGGAAAATATGTTTTCACCCCGTCCAGGAGTAAGACCAGGTACACGATATACTGGAAAGATTCAGTTATTTTAAATAACAAATACAATCTTCAGAAATGAGAAGTGTAAATAGGACTATAATAATTACCTCGGAGGAATTCATCAAGCTTATCAGTCCAATGTTTCCAATTCTCTCTTTCTGTTCCCTTGTACCAGATGAGACTGCTGTCTACATTGGCGTCTGATGGCATAGGCCGGAATCCCAAACCTGGTTGGGGAGAAAAATAATATTTAGCCTCAGATATAAAGAATATAGAAAAGTAAATAGACTAATAAGATAATGCAAAATATTTATCAGAAATTATATTAGCGCACAATGAATATTATGACAGGTTATATTTTCGAAACTCCAATCATATATTCACATTCTGTTAATATACTATTAATTGTATTTTAAAAAGATAAAATTTAGCTTTGATTTTATAGAATATACTAATTTTTAGAAAAATTTTATAGATAGATATAATCATAAAGGATAATGCTCTAAAAAAGTTTTGCAATTACAACACAGTATTAATCATAAGTATAAATACCAATGAGAACTAAAAAGAGCTTAATGTATACTTTCTCCAGAAGAATGACATAGCCCAGATAGGTGTATAAAAAGTAAGGATTGACAAACATTATAACTATGGAACTTTGCAGTTAAGCTACGAGAATATAGTGAACTAAATATTGGGTTTTGAAAATACTGTATTTGGATATAAAATGAAAGTTTAAATTCAATGAAATGGAACTACTTCACAAATAATTCAGTTTTCTTTCCCTCAATTAATAATTTAATGAGAGAAAGCTTCAAATCAATAGATCACAAATACTTACCAGGATTTGTACCAATAATGGATGAATCCAATTGCCATTTGGGAATACGAGGATCAAGGGTTTGAAAGAATACCATCAACATAGCAGCAAACATGCCTGCCAAAACCCCATAGAAGATCAAGTAGAAAAGACCAATCTTGGCTGTAATGAGAAAGTAAAATAACAATAAGTTTTTAAAAATACAGTAAAATCTTAATACCTAATAAAAATATGAAACATACCCATAAAATTTTAAAGCCAATATCTGTTATCAGTAAATCCAGCTTAAAAACCTCTTTTTGTAAAAATTATATTTATTTGTAATAAACATTATTAGATCTAGAATACATGCATAATTTTATGTTTATATTTCCAACTCAGATTTAATAGTCATTACAGTAGTACTCCCTTCTTAAAATTCATATAAAATAGATATAGGTTTAAATAGGTCTGCTAGCACAATTAAACTTAGATACATTAAAAAATAAAATTTTATAGATAGGATGAATTAAAACCACTTTATAATTTAAATCTGATTATAAAAATACTGACAAATATTGACTGATAAAACTAATTTTAAAATTTGGCTTCATTTCTCATAAAGTATTGTTTAATAAAATAATATTCTAATACTCAATTTAAAATTATCACTTTATTTGCACAATTTTGCATCTTCTTTGGACTTAACTGAATTTGATGAGTATTTATTCGATAAATTTCAAAAACTTCAACAACTGAACCAGAGATCTAGATATTTTGAATGATTTTCTTTTGGATAAATGAAATTGAAGAAAGAAAATAGATCATGAGGCATAGTTGAAGCTTTCCTGGACTTGATATTTAAAAATTGAAAGGATGAGGATGGAATTTGATTTTCAGGAATTAAATGGCACATTAAACTTCATGATCATTAACTGGTTAACCATTTTAGGATAGAAAATATCAAAAGCACAACTAACTTTAAACATGACAACTTGGCTAAGGAACCTGTAAGCTTGATTCATGAAGCTCCAAAAAGTGATAGTATCAAAATCAAATAAAGAATACTTTATAAAGTAGATAAGTACAGAAACCAGTCATCCTCAAAAGCCTTTGCAAAGGAGTACAAGAAAAGTAAGCCTAACTAAACCTGCTAACCCAGCTAAATTTCACATTAATGTCAATGTACAGAATACAAGAAGAATATTTCTATCCTAGTCATAAATATTACCAGAAGACTCGGATTAAATTTATAAGAGAAATCTCAAAATTATTACCGCGTTTTACGTACGTACTCCTCCACGAGTAACCAATGCCCTTACGCAATCAAGTTACATGCATGACCTTCTTAAATCGATTCCAGCAATAACTTTTACGGGATATCCCAGAAAACATGTTAGAATGGGTAATAAAATATTTCTCGGTAAAGTTTTCCTCGAAGGGAAGTTTCTAAGAACCCATCAACGCAAAAGGAGCAAAGAGTGTCTCGTACGAGGAAAAAGATGGCAACCAATGGGAGGCGTTCAAACCGGTTCCTCATCAGTGACCCGTGTGCAGACGAAGGCTGAGCCTACCTATAAGCCAACGCAAGGACTTTAAATGAACGGGTGATACATTCTGAGAACATCTATGCGAGTGTGAAAAAGAATAGAATGAATGACAAAAATGCGTTATTTTCTTCCACTGCCTCACAGTTGCCAACGGTGAGATTTTTCCTTGTTTACGTCTTTCCTCGTTTCGCAAAGAAGAGTAGATATAAAAATCCATCATCCGTGAAGGTATTATGAACTCGGTTATTTCCTGGATTAGGGGCGATTGCAAGGAAATTTTCGCAGCCATATGGGAATATGTACCCGCTAAAACAGTAGGTTATTATTATAGTAAGAATAACTCGACCAAAACCGAAAGAATAATGATAATTTACGAACAATTGCTTTACAAATAGAGTCCATTAAAGAAGTAAGACGTCATAATGAGGTAGAATTAATACTTCTTGAAATGATTTGAAAGTTAGTAGTTAAGACTACTCTGTTGCAAAAATAATCGGATTATTAACGGGATAAATAAAAAGTATTTCCAATAATAGGGTCACGTCTATACAAGTCTTCAAAAAATCTTCTGCATTAGAAAATCAACTGAAATATTATCAAGCGGGTTTCTGTTGTGAACTCGATGCCCTGGAAACATTGGACAATAGTAAAAGGCGTAAAAAATTAGAGCAGGCAGTTCGGGTCAACAAAACAGATCGTTCTATTTGCAGAGATTGATAGATTGTCGATTTTTGATTAGATAATGATTGTCGAAAGTCGTAACTTTAAAGAATATGGAGATGGAGCTGAAGAATAGGAATTGAATACTGGAGATAAGCAACTACTGTAATGACTAATGACATAACTCAAATTCAACGCAAAATAAGGCTAAGACATGAGTCAATATTATTAAAATGCTATTTCTAAAAGTTAGGAGAAGAGCGATCATCTATAGCATAGAATAATATAGAAGTATATAATCTATAATATAGAAGTAAATAGAAGGAAACTTTCAATTAAGGACAACGTTCGATTTCTACAGCCTTGTGTACATTTTGATCAGTTAAATGTCCAGAACGAGCACAGGGTCGAAACTGTGCCATTGCTTCACTGAGCACACACACTTTAGCCTTCATAGCGAGAAATTACTCGTGGGAAAAATCTCCCTTTCGAACATAAATATCTCTAAGCACGTCCACGACTGAAATTTCGCAATACTCAAGAGGACAAATTTTCCAATCATTGTTTCTTCACTCCCACGGACGGTTATTGGACACACAACCTTGAGCGGTGTTTAAAGTTTCCGTCCGTTTTAGAGAATTTGGGAGGATTTTTTGTCTATTTTTCTTTCGTTCACTTGTTTTTCAGCAATTTAAACTCATTTTACGGAGTAAATAGAAATTTTTACAAAAATATTGAAAATTTCTAAAAAATACTGGAAATGATCAATAATCACCTCTAAGTTTAACTGGCTATAAAACACGCATTTCAAATAGAATTTAGTAATGCATTACGTAAGGTGTATTCAGAAGATTAAATGTTTAAAATATTGGAGTAAAATTTAATATAAATCTTATAAAATCCAAATATATTTCAGAAGAATAAAAGTAACAGATTTACCGATCAATTTTATAGATTTCCTAATTCAGCCGACCGATCCTTAGCAAAAAATTATTTATAATATCATTTACGAATAAAAATAATCATTTCGGATGAGATAATAATTCAATCAGAAGTTTAGCATTACTATAAATACATGAAACGTAATAAATGTTCTTCGGCTTAACTTCTTGAAACACAATGGTAAAGAAATATAAATACTCGACGATGCTTCAATAACGAATTTTAAAACAGAGAAAGTTAGGAAAAGAATAAGTTTAGAAGCTACTGTTGTAGTAAATTAAACAATGCAATAAAAATCAATTAATGAGAACTGTACGTAATTCAGGAAATGATTCGGGCAATAACAATATCGACACAACAATAAGGCTTGGAGAAATCCATTACAATAGGAACGTAATGCAGATTTTCATCCTGAAATCTGTGTATAATTTTTCTAAAATTAAGAAGAATTAAATTTATGAATCCAACGGTCATAATTGTTCCTCGGTCGTGACTCTAGGATTTAAAACTTCCGAGCAATTACCGCACGTCTTTCAGAGTTGTTTCTCTTGAGAAATCAGAGACCCATACGCTTATTAACCTCGGGTCGTTAAGTCGGCAAGAATCGAATGACATCTCCGATGTTTATGGTCCCACATCCGGCCTACACAGAATTTCGACATCCATACGTGGTCATCAATTGCTCCACCTTTTCCCATTCAATCTCCCGCCATTTAGCTTCGAACCATTGTTCGTCTAACACGCAACCGTCGTTATCATCTTGTCGTTTCGGTGTGTTGGACCAGGTCACCTTGTGAAGATGGCCGCCAGGGGAGCTAAGGTCGGAATTTAGATCGGATGTGAAAATTAGCTTTCTTTTGTTTTTCCGACAGAATAAACCATGCGTCCTTCGCTAAAAGAATGGATTACCTTTCGGTTAGACGTCTAATTGTAGGATTCATATCCGCTTGTCAGTCTCCGAAATTAGAATGCAATTAAACCTCTAGGTCACGAGCGTTTTAGCGAATTTTTTTTTGATTGCTATCAAATCCGTGTGTGAAAACTTACGGCCGGAAATTTGTATCGAGATTAAATGTCAACCAGAATTATCCAAAATGAGCTATAGTTTACCTTTAGGAGGATCGATGTGCAAAACCTTTTTAATTCAAATTGTATTATGTATCATGGTTACTAAAAATTTTAATCGTGAAGTTACTCAGCCATTGATTCAATAAACGATAATCTATAAAAACACGAAATTAACTACTAAAAATATATTAACAGATTAAAACACAGTTTAATACTACTATTTTATTCCGATACAATTATCGAGTTTTATTCATAAGAAGAGAACCTTAATTACGTCAATTATTGTTAACTCTAAAGTGGGTATTATGTTTGATTTCCTACGTAAACATATTTTTCTCTTCATTAAGAATCAACAGTTTATCTTTTCTCTTTGTATGCAAATCACCATTGTTGAAGTAAACACTGGAAACTATAATCGGTTCATCAGCACACTGACTAAGGATAATTTTACCTTACGTATTCCCCTTTCCACATGCAAAGTCAGGTGAAATTTTCTACATATATTTTATAAACAATTTGAGGAATAAATTTCCTAGTGTTAAAGTGATATGGGAAGGTCTAGGGAAATCAACAGTTTATAAAATCGTAAAAATTACTAGAAACCAACAGGTAACAATTGAACTACAGAAATAAAACGAGATTCTTCATACACGAGTTTCCTTCTTGCTTAAGTATAACTTATAATTGATTGAATTATATAATGAAACAACGAAGATAATAAAGGTAGATATGTTTTGTAATCAATTTTTGAACTGAAATATATAGATGATAAAAACATCTTCAGGACCTAATATAAAAGTTTTCCTCAGTTATTCACGCGTTTACGTAGACTACTGAGTAAATCGAGTATCGGATAATAAACAGGAATATCGAACGTGAGAGATAAACACTCGCTACTCCGATTGTCCCGTTTGAGTTCTATCACGCTGTCTCAGCTGATAGCGTGCGATCAGACTCCCCACGAGCCATATGTGACAAAAAACTTCGCACATTTCATCACCCACACCTCCTGCAGCGAGACTGCAGCTGAGGTTTCCACTGAATCTCGATCGTTGTTCAAGTTTATCTAAAGTTGTTTACCCAATAGCGATGTGAATCGACGTATGAAAGAACCCATAGCACTGCAAAGTATATTGTACATATTAATTCTCTATATAATAATGTATTTACGAACAGAGAATTGAATAGTCTTACGTAGGGTTGATCACGACCAGAAAGTTTATAGAGACTACGTAAATTTAAACATTCATTCCCTAAATTGAAAAAACAATTATGACAAAAGGTATCGAGTAATGGCAACTAGCCAGGCAGAAAATATTTCGCAGATTATCGAATTACATCTTTAATTTGGAGCGAGTTCTATAGATAAAAAATTTTTATCAGAAAGTAAATCTCTTACTTTAAATTTATTTAATTTTTCCCTTGATGTTCAAGACATATAAGTGATAGCCTTAGCCCACTTTCCCGGTTCTAACACAGATTTAACTCGGTTCTATGGATAGGAATTTAACCGTGTTTTGGTGAATATGGTTTGAGACAAGAGGTCCATTCATTCTGCTTTTAAAACCTGGATGCTAACAGCCAATGAGGGAGCTCTTGAGCAACAGATGGCAACGAGCGGTTCGAAAAAATATTAGATCTCCAAAGTCGATATTCTACGGAGTGGCTTTCGAAATCTTATGGTCTACCAAAGTCTCATAAGCATCTTCATTAGCATATCGAATTTTACACTTTAATATCTATATAATCCTTTATGTTTGGTAATCATTTTCTAAACATGAACCTACTTTCAAAGAGGTCCAACATCATTAAAACAGAAGCCAAGATTACGATATAATGACCCCTTTCAAGGAAACAACAACTGCACTATTTTGAAACAATATCACGGGATCATCTTGTGGTCTCTTGCAGAAGGTGTTGCATTAGGGCAGTGAGATTCTACAAATAACTTTAACTAATAATAAATAATTTGGGAACTTATCCATTGGATGGGTTGATACTTAAAAGAAAGTGTGGGAGTACTTGGCACCAGGATGTGAGGCACTTACATTTTCCTCTCTTATATTATTATGAGTCCCAAAAATTACCTCAATCGCAACTTAAAAAAGAAGTTTAATTACATTAATAATTATGTCTTTATTAAGGGCGAAATTGAGAATTAAAAGTCTCCTCAAAAATGATATTCTTAATTCATTAGGTAGACTAAAAATCATTACTGTCTAAATAGCACGACGTTTTCCGAAGAATAAGAATTGTAACTTTTGCATTACGAATTTCATAGATGTATCATTATTTTTATACTATAATTTCTAAGAAGTCAAAGACAATATGAATTCTTTCGACATTAATTACGGAAAAACGTATTATCCTGCAAGAAAAGAAACTAATTGTTGGTTGATTAAATTCTCAACTGTATCTCGAAATATTTTAAACCCGCAATAAATAAAATGACTTCTAAATTTCACTAAGTATTATTCATGCACTTCAGAATTAAATCGAGAAAAAATTAATTAGGTATCGTTGATGAAGTTTTACTAGGCAATATTATAAATATAATACAATATATTCTGAGCTTAAAATATGCAAAAGTTAAAATGTTTCTATTTAGTTTCTGCAAGCGCTCGTTTTACTAATTAATTACATAAAATTATTCCATATGGTACTAACAAAGTATTTGTTTTATTATTTATGTTTCATTATCATAAAATTAACTTTACGTATAAAATATTGCGTAAATCTAAAGATCTCTCGCAGCAGATGTGCAATGAGTTCCTTTTCATTTAATCCATTCAGAGGAATTCCAAACGTGTACGTACCATTTGCATCAAGGACTTGATGTCTAATTGAATATTCAGATAATTTACGCTGTGTATCGAGAGAAGTACTGGCTTTTGTTCATCAGAAGTAAGGGTTGGACTAAGTATAGATACGAAAAGCAGGCATTGAGGACACAGTGAGGAGAAAACGTGAGGTTAGGAAAGTAATTCTCGAGCTAACGAAGGAAGAGCTCAGGAATGTTAGAAAGGGAGGAGATTTATCGAGGCCTCCATGAAACAACAGCTGCACGAAAAGCCCTGCGTTCAAGTCATGCGTTTGGAAGAAGACTGGATGCAACTTCATCTGGGGTAGCTACAGATAGAATGTACCCTAGTAAACAATCTAAAGTTATCATTTATACGTAAAAATACTAGTTCTGAATTCATAATTGAGGTCGAAACAAAGTAAGGTTTATTTGTAAATAATTATCGATGCATCTAAGTTACTAATTTCACTATAGTAACGAATCCAAATACTTTCTATGGTAAACAAGCACGTTAAAATAAAATTCGTTCGATTAACATTTTTAAATAATACTCATTTATTAAACAGCTATCCATAGATAGAGTTTGATAAGTTAAATTTACTTTTGATAGCTGAAAACAGTTTTAAGACATTCTATTTAAAACAAAGACGGTATAATATTAAAATCTGCGTGTATTTCAGCACGAGTATTTAACGGTGATAATGTACTAAGTATGATATATATGACGATAGAAGGTTGACTGGAACGTTGTAAAAACATTTACAGATAACAACAATGTAAAAATACTCGCACTAAAAACTTATGTTACGGATCATTGAGAAATGCACAAGAACTCCATATAAAAAGATAGGACGCTCTGTCGTACATGTCACTTGAAGTAAAAAAAGACGATGAGTCATTCAATGAGCAATATCCATCAACAAGGCAATGCAGGCTTTCCTTAACCCACTCTCCTCCAGCATACGAAGCAGTAAAAATATATGCAATTATTATGAAGCAACGTACCACTTTTCAGATGCGATACGGGACGTTCTGAATGCCATAAATAGCGAGATTTCGATGAATTATAGTTTGTATTCGCAATATTTTTGTAAAGAGTTATTTTTTAGTTGTTTATCTTCTTTCAATGCTAAAATTTAACGTTTAATAACTCGAATTACGTAAAACACACCCTAATAGATGCGATTGCTGAGTTTGAATCTGCTAATTCCATCATAAAAAACATCATTAAATGCATGTGGTATTCTAAAGGATAGGATTCTTTCTTTCATAAGGGTCTGAGAATTTATTTAAGTCCTCGTTGATAAATACTCGATCCAATAACAAAAAATATGTTTATAATACATATATAAGATTTATGAAATACGAGACTGTACATAGTTTTAAAAACAATTCTTCGAATTAATTGTAAATATTTCAGAACTTAATTCTTCAACCAATTCCCAACCATCCTTCAACGATAGGTAAAAGGAAGATAAGTAAGAGAAGCAATTTCGAAAAATTGGAGTTCAGCCAGACGAAAAATGTATTCCAGCGACAAGGAAAAGGTATCGCAATCCAATAAGGAAAACTGTCACAGCGAATAAATACAGGATTAACAGTTGTTTTATCGTATCGGTCGTAGGCCATCCCCATTCCACATATTTATCTGTTTACTAAAGTGTTGTGGATTTTAGTTTCATATGAGATCAGGTACAGAAGATATGACTTTTCGTGATCTTAAAAAAATTTCGGTCAGAGATACTTCGATTCCAGTTTTTTCCTGATGATTTGGACCACAATCCGCCGGAAATCACCGGTTTATGTGACGATGCGGATTTGGATACTACCTGTACACTATTCCCATAACTAGATGAAGAGCTACGAGAAAATTCCAACGCATAATGAATTCGTAAAACCTCAAATTCGTAGATTTATATGCAGATTGTAAAAGTCATATTATACTGTAACATACTAAACGAAAAGTGTGATACGATAATTTTCGTTAATTTAAGATTAAATTGTGTTTTTTTCTAACACTCTATAAACCAGATATAACTGTCATCCATCGTAAAAGATAAGGCTATACATCTAAGTACGCGTTTTGAGAATCTGAAACGAATATTGAAGTAACTTTAAGGTTGGACCAGATAAAAACTTTTACAAAATAACTTAAAATGACGTTTGTTTGCGAAGATGAACTGAAATAATAATATCAACGATAGTACACGCGTATATTGGTTCCTAACCGTAAGAAATAGTATCCTAGCGTATTATTTTTCGTAGTTTAACGTAGTGTAAGTTTTCGTTTTCGCAAGTTTCGTAGGTATGGGAGTATTTATAGTTATTAAATAGTTAATTCTGATGGCAAAGATAACACAAGCTGTACAATTATCTACCTCAGAGAACAGTATATCTGTAAATCGAACTTAACGTATTTTTTTTCCTGCGTATTTCAACACCCAACGTATTTTTAATGAACTATCCATTATTTCCATCAACACCATCATACAGATGACTCAATCCTTGTAATGAAATTATATCGTCAGTGAGGAACCGTAGGTCAGTGACTGGAAGATGAGTCATAGGACGCTCTGATACATCTCCCCATCATAGCTGTAGCTTTTGGTGGAGTCTGGAAGAAGACCTCCTCTGAAGGGCTCTATAGGGGTCAGAGGTCAAGTGGCAGCAGGCAGAAGAAGGGCGGAGTCAGAGGGCATTCTAAGAGGGACGTAACTATGGAAGGAAGTGTGTTAACTGTGAAGACCTCGGAATAAGGGTGATTTGTCGAGATTTCATTTCTTGAAAGCCTTAATCTTTTCATACTGAAGAAGGGGTGGGTTCGCATAGCTCGGAATACTTTTATGATTTTTGGAAAGGATAAAATTAAGGAATCATTCACTATATGTATACTACACCAATTCCTGCCTTTGAAGATCTTCAATACTTGTATAAATCCTTGAACTGTGTAGCTTATTTTTGGCACAAGAATCTTTCATGTTCATTTACTATTATATTATAACTTTTGGAAGGAGAAAAGGATGGTTTTCCCTCAACAACACTTAGTATGGCCATTGCCACTGAAAGACCATGGTAGCAGACGATGCCGCACGAACGGACGAACCTGTAACGCCCATACCAACGAAGCGTTTTTATATTGAATGTTTATCCATAAAAGCAGCATTTAAACATTCTTCCAGTCATATAGCGATATAAATAATAATAATTTCCATTTTTATTATTTGTGTGTTAAATACTTGCTTGAAGAGGTACATAAATATTTCTCCAGCGTTTACAGAGTGCAATATCGTAATAAAAATTAAATTAGTCATCGAGACATGACCATAAAAACTGTTAAAAATCATCACAATATTTTGAGCAATGTATACAATCCATAAAAAAGTGTGGACTCATTCGCACTCAGTAAAAGCTCTTAGCTTTGAGTCACGGTAACAGGAATATCTTCCGTACATCATAACTCGAAAGACTGTCAAATTGATGAAGATGAATTCCTTTCGAATTGCATTCGTATCTCATTTTTGTGAGTGTAATAGAGTTGCCTATAAGAAAGGTGTCTGAATTATAAATCACTCGACCGCTATTAATTGAGGTATCAAGTATTACTTTAGAATCAGGTAAGGAGCTGATGTCGGCTGTTGGTAAAGAGCGGATGTGATGAGGTAAGAGCGTCTGGCGATGAAGAGAGACCTCGAGGTCGTGGAGAGGATGTTCTATGACCTTGGGCCACTCTGTTACAAATGAATAAGGACGCTCGGAACTTCCGTTCACTATTTCGGAAGCATTACCAACGAGAAATCTGCATAGATCGTTAAAGAATGGAAGCTTGTTATGAATTTACGTTATTCCTCGTAGCTGTGAGGTTAGGCAGATTCAGAATCGTCTGGATTAAGACGTTTAGAGACGTTTTGAGTAGTTGTGTCTATATATGCTTCATATCTCTTCGTGGCTATAAAAGCAAGAGATACGAAGTTTAGGAACGAGAAATAAAATCCCTGGAATTCGTACGAGAAGAAAGCAACTGTGAACTTATTGTGGCAAAATCCTGTAATTCGCTAGTTATACATTAATATCAACTCATAAAAGAGTATTTACTGAAAACAGTTTTTCATTCAAATGTCAGAATATCTAAAACACTCAATGATCAATACCAATGTTGAATTTAAAAATTTTTACGTAATAAAGAACAAAGTCTGACGTCAGCGTAACTATCTGGGATAGCTCTAATAGTAGTCTTATAAATATGTTTCGCTTAAAATATGGTGTTAAATATCTACCAAGGCTTCCCTGCGAATTAAATAACATTCAACTATCGGAAGTAATTCGCTAATTTTTAATAATGATTACAAGAAATAAAGCAAAAGTTTATACTTGCGAGAACAAAAGAATGCAGTTTTATTTCGTCCTACTCAAACAAAAAAACTCATTTATTTTTACCGCTGATACTTCTAACGATTATTCTAAAGCTTATGCTTGTATTAAAGTTGAATTAAAACAATATTCGGTTACAGCAAAACCCGAGAACAATGTGCAAATCGAAATATAAAATTCTTCATAGCTTCTAGACCATTTTGGATAAGTTTTTGAAGAGGATTGGAAGAGTTCGCGCGACATCCAGCTAAAGAACTAACAATGACACAGAGTCGCCAGATTGTTCTCCCCTTTCCTTACGGTGGTGCTAAAAAAATAGAGAGGAAAAGAGGTTAACGGCCTAAGGTCTGTTGCCGAGAGGATTGAGCAGCTGGGAATAGCAGGAGAACAAGGTCGACTTGGGATCTTTTGCTAAACTAACATGCCACTTACTCGTCCGACAGATTCAACTACGAGTGCGGAACGTGTTCATTTTGAGGGGAACTAATAGTAAGATATTCGCACTTACGATTACCTGATTACGAGAGAAGTTATCTTAAGCTGATGCATTACGACAATCGAAAATTATTTTCAGTTCTTTAACCCAACAGTGGATATCGAAACAGTATTCAGTTTACAGATGCACGAAAAATATAACTGTTGTTTATTCAAGAATGAATACAACGAATTGTAATATAAATCTTCTATATGAGCTTTTCAAATTTTCATACGTATTATCTTTTACCAACAACCCATTCTATTCTTTTTTCATAAGAGACTACCTATTCTTGTAATATCAATTTAATAAAAGCATTTCTAATTGTCTGAAACAATTATAAAGTTTTTCAACAATATCCTTTAACTAACAAAGAATAACTCGAATCTAATTCTCTGGTATGTAATAATTAATGAAATAATAGACTCAACAATAATGATTATCATGATGAATCGCCTTTGTTTCTGGGTGAGGTTTAGATTAACAATATGTATAATTATAAATCTACCTCAGTTCAGTCGAAACAAAGTCTGTGTTGGTCGAAAGCCGACAAAATTTATACATAATTAAAGATTTTAGAAGTTAAAGAAAGTTTAAGTGAATTGATCAAATAAGAACTTCACCTCGTAGGAGCAATTATATAATAAAATCGATCTTTCCTCAATTACATACTTCTCCGAAGTGATGAGACAAAGATTAGATACAGTATCGGGATATACAAGAGTTGTTTTGAACGAATAAACGATTTAGGACGAGATACTGCTATCAATGTCTGAAGATGTTAAAGATTTGAGAACGGCTCTCACTGGATTGTACTGATCGGAGAGAATTCTGTCACGTTTTCTTGCAATCGTGCTCTATTGGAGGTGGTGAATAATCTTGACGTAAAACGACCTTCATTAATCGGACAATGATCTATAAACTGTGACGCATTTTTTCACCTTAATTTCTCTTTCTTTCCACGAAAATGAACGTCCGAGAAAAAACACATTTGAGCAAAACTGGATTAGCTTTTCTGAAAATACTTTCGTATACCTTTTTAATGTCTTTGTTCCCCATAATTCTTCAAGCAAAGAGGGCAAGTGAAATTCGTCTCACTCATGCGGTATTGCAGTTAAAGATAAGAAATCAGCTTATCGAATTGGCGTAGCAACTTTCTTTGAGAGAAATTGCGTCAAAATCATTCGGCAAACGACAGTAAATTTAATCAGAACTGAGGGCTAGACTGTTAACCTATTTTTTGTACATCACGATGAGAAAAAAAATAACGTTAAATTGTACGTTTTATGAAGTTTGCAGTTTGCCTAATAACGAAACAAAAAAATCTTAACTATAAATGTTATTGTATTGATCTTATTAATTACGAGCCACACGCGATACAATAAAAAAGTTAGTTACAGAGGTTTCCTCGAGATATTTACTTTAAACTCATTGTAGTTTCAAATTTGAATAGGAGAAAATAAAACACTTAATTTACTAAGATTTAACATCACTTTCTTCAGCGAATTATTATCTTTGAAGTCTTTCGACAGCGATAATGGTTTCATTTATATACCTAAACGAAAACTTGAGACCACTTAAGTCTGTACGTAGTTTCTACACCCAGTATTCGCCTCGAAAACCGTTCTTGGAATACGTACGGCGTGAGGTAACTTACATAAGAAAACACAAGGACATGAACGCTACCCAAGACGTGCCATTTACATTACATCGAATCTTGCCCTTCTTCTTCTATCATACGGCCTATTTTCCATCAGCTTCCGCTCTGTATCCCAGAATCCTCTCCCATAGATGACAACCAAAAAATGTCAGCCGCCTTCACAGACGCCCATAGGGTGTTTTTTTTGCACGTGAAAAACAAAAGCAAATCAAAACATCACCCCCGTGACCCATATATTCCGGCCTTGGATTTCTCTTCGACTAGCGACACCTCGTCGCCTATGCCATTTCCAAGAACTTCTGCAGGAAAATAAACCTTACTTTCCTTACCGAGATGCTGGGAATACGTTTTCATAGAATGGGAAGAAACCAGTGTCTTACGTAAGCACTGGCAATTATAAATTCACGATTTCATTTACTGAGAATTCTGTGA
The DNA here is from genome assembly GCA_020796165.1 of Pantala flavescens. Classification (NCBI taxonomy): domain Eukaryota; kingdom Metazoa; phylum Arthropoda; class Insecta; order Odonata; family Libellulidae; genus Pantala; species Pantala flavescens. The sequence goes on from CM036887.1 coordinate 25,454,110, forward strand.
GGAAATTGTTGATTGAAGGAATATGTCTGCGTCCACGAGTTATATTGAAAAATAAGCGACCGGTTTCCCGCAGCCTACTCAACAACAAAATTTCGTTTTTAATTGATTTTTTTCTCGCAAATATAATGTACTTCCCCTACTGAAACCATGCATAACGTCAAACATAAGAAACATACGTATCATAGTTAATTAAGGGAAATTTTAACTCATTATGATCTGTATTTGATTTTTAGTATTTTTAGGGATTATACTAGAATTCATAGGTTCTTGGTGTCCAATGAGTAGCACGTTTTAACAAAATTATGTTGAAAATGAAATCTCTAGTATGGACTCAAAATCTTCCACTATGTAAATAAAAGTTCATCAAACGTAAAAGCTGGGATTTGATTCACCATGGAGACCTAAATCTACGTAATTCATAAGCTATAGAAACATTGCAAACAATCCGAATGATAAAATTAAAATTATAAGTAACAGCGTACTGTTTTCTATTAAATTATAAACCAATAATCTAGGCTACGCAATTATCTGTGACTCATATATAATTACAGAATCAAATGACCTCGTATCAGTATGTTACCCGTAACAGAATTTATCTATGATGCCCCTTCTCTAATATACATCGAAATTATCGGTTTGTGTTTATGAGAAATTTTATTTTCCTATTTAATATTTTAATATTGTTGTTAATGAGATAAGCAGATCCGTAACATCCTCAAGCGTTTAATTATGATTCACAATACCGCAGACCACGAAGCTGTGGACTAGAATTGATACCTTTTGCTCTTTTACGATACTTCACTATTAACGGAAAGTGATGTGAAGTCACAACGGTGGGAATATGAAATCAATGTGCCTATAGTTTATTATTGGCGTTTGTTAATAAGAAAGAATCAAAAGAGATGAGCTTTTCGTACATTTTAAAATGCTAGAAAGCCATGTTATCGTGGTATAAAAATGTAAGAACGAGCAGACAACAAATCTCAGTCACCTAATTGGAAATTTCATTTAAGAGTTATTCGATTAAATACAAAAGAAACTGACTTTCTCTAGTTTAATTGTAAAATAAACAGACAATAATGGAAATTCATAAGGAATAATAATCATTAATACAAACCCATAACAGGGTAATTAAACTGTATACGCTTGTGAAACGATTCTTGGAAAAGAATTACATTCAGTCATTAATTCGACAAGGAAAGATATAGTAAGAATTAAACAATAATGGCAACAGATATCAATATTAAAATACACGCCATTATTCAATTAACTCGACAATGGGCGATACCCATCCTAACAAGAGTTGTTACGAAACTTTTTCATTTCCAACTGTCCTTATATTCCCAGTTCGTTGCCATATTTTGTCTCTAGAAAAACTTCGTGAGTAAAATGCGAATCGTAATCCGTTAGCAGAGACCCCTGCATGTTTGTATCGGTAAACAGAAACATCGTAAACGATTCAGGGAACAGTCGGTTGAGAGCGGAAAATTCCCTATGCGGAGTAACATGGCAACCCTGCTGCTACCTGTTGATGAGGCTGGTGAAAGTCCCTTTAGTAATGACGCACTAAGGTGCTCGGCGACAGAGTTCGGAGAAATGCTTTTCAAAGACAAAAAGAACAAGGGGAAGTATAGAGACGGTAAACTTGGGAGAAAAGCGGAACGTAAACCGTTAAAACGAATCCGGAAACATTTGAAAAACGTTCGATCGCTGAGCTTAACACAACTTTTTAATTTTATCTCATCAGAGGAATATAGTTATGCAACGAATCTCACTTATTATTGTGTTCGAGGGAAATTAGTCCCTATTTAACTTGATTTTCTATAGTAGTAGAAGATTAATTTATACTTTATTCTGTATATGCTTTATAGTTCATACACGCAAAAAGATAGGAAATAAAGGGTGCATAAATGAAAAATTCTAATAGATAATAGGATAATAGGAAAAACAGATGGATTATTTACTATTGTAGTTGTTGGCATATTTGCACTTATATAAGTTTCAAACCCATAATTTTTAAGTTCACTTTGTAATAAAAATAAAAAGAAAATCTTGGACTGGAACCCGAATGATCTACTTCCAAAATCCCCTAAATTACTTATTAAAATATTCACAGCATTTTTATCTATTATTTTGTAATAAAAGTCACAGTAACTTTTATTTTGAGAATTTCTGAAATTTCAGAGTTATTATGCTATTTAATCAGATCCTAAAACCAAAAAATATATTTATATTATGATTTTAAAGTCTAATGCGCTACGTTATTCACACGGGAAAATAGAAAGATAAAAAAATTAGAAATAACGGCTAGACATTTCCCCTTCTAAACAGTAACAGTATAAAAAAGGGTCGTTTCACTTTTCTGTGTGGCGAATGAAGCCATAACGCGGTGTCACTGGAACACAACAAAAACTACATTGGCCACGACAGGATGTAGAATTACGTCAACTTTCAGCTAATTTCCCTGAGCTGAAATTTTTAGAACTTGCCTCCCCGCGAAGAGCAAAAAACATAGGCGAGATCTACGAAGTTAAAAGTACTCTTAAGTTTGCACATTTCTACGTATCTTATTCAGGCGAAAGGAACTTGGATAATTACTATTGTAAACCCACTTATGAGGAGCAACTACAAGCACTATTACACACTCAAAAGAATAATTGTATTATATCCATTGACATCCTGTCATTGAATTCGGCAAGTAGCAAATGTGTACTAGAGATGCCTCTGTCAGCATCCAACATCTGTCCATGCCTGGAGAGAAGGAACTTTTCAGAAGATAGGGTTGCATTTTCTGCGATAAGGCACGCACCATAGGCGAAGCAAAAATGGGAGACATGCACGGGCGTGACTTTGTGCTCCCTGTCGTTCTGTGTTGCCAACATCCAACCATCGCGAACAAGGGACAGAAATATTGAGGTCATACTCTCGCAATTTATTGCAGCTTTAAAACTATAGAAATAATACGAAACGACGATACGTAATTTCTATTATTGGAGTTTTTTGGCTCAATAGTTGATAGATAAGAATGGAGTGGAATTATAAAACAACAATGGTTGTTTTGTATTGTTGTACAATTATTTATAATCCTCAAAAATCTTCCCTGAAATAGCCCCATTATTTAAGAGCTTAATTAATTTCGAAATTAAATTTAAGTAACTTTAATAATAAGCGCTTTCTAAAATAAAATAAAATTTCCAATTAAATCGTCAAAGCTATACTACTTGGTAAGCAACTACTCATTTCTACGCGTACATACAAACGATAAAAATCATTGATATGTAAAATTAATTTATGAAGTTATTTTACATGATTATTAAATTAAATTCAGTGAAATTTAGTTTTCTTGCAAATCTTAGCTCGCACTTTAAATGCGGAGTATTTTCGTTGTGAAATAAAGGTATTTAATGAAAGGCACACCGGGGTTCAATTAGTTTTACCTTTAATAAATCCTAAAATACAATAATATTCTAGTATCTGTATTTTCGCAATATCGAAGAAGCATCAACAAAATTTATAGGCATACTCCAAAGCATTTTTCCTGCATTACGTTAGCATCACATTGCTAAATTCCACCACGTTCATATGCAAACTAAGTCGTAAAAAAAAACAGGACGGCTTCATTTGGTAACCTTGCTTCGATACACTGTCTCTAACATGGAATATAAATGTATTGTACATTCATTAAGGACCTATGCACTGGGAAGCCTTCCTAAATTCCAGCTTGCGCAAACGCATGTCCATCAGTATTCTAGGGCCAAATTGACTTTGGAACATGTTTACGTGGGAGGGGATTGTGAATAGTTCTTGGCACTACCTGCACCTGCTATTAACACAGGAAATGCCTCTCCCTAGCACAGAAGACTTTTCCATTCTTGACCCACGCGATCAAATACAATAGAGAGTTGCGTTACCCGCTTGTTTCGCCAGGGTCGATTGTTGGCAATTGCGCGCGCGGGAAATATTCAGACAGACCACCGTTTCAGCACTTTAATACGCCTCCCGATGTAAAAATTTGCAAATACTTTTGATAATAGTGCATCATTAATGTTCATCCGAAAGGAACGATAGATATATTTCATGAGATCCCTATTAGGGAACTGCAAGATTAGTATTTGCTGAATCTTTCACCTACAAACACCACCAAGTCTGGCCAACGTAGATTTCATTTTTTTACTATCCAATTATAGCTGTAAGAACAGTTGATCAATTTTTTAATGGTAACAGTTGGTAACTCAGTTCCGTAAGTTTTCTTTTCCTTAAATAACCGCGCAAACATTCCGCGAAATTCGTATTCCGTTAATTAATTTAACACCATCTATTATACTGGATAATGATACTGGGAAGGATGAAATAAGGAACTGCAATATCTCATGGGGACGCGAAAAACTGGTTTTAATAACACCACGAGGAAATATCCTCTTTTCAAACGAAATCATGAGATCATGGGGAAAGTTTGCAGCAAGTACAAATCGTTCTTGAGAATTGCAGAACAGATTAAGGTCTCCATAGGCCTTGCGTTGTACGATCTGGATCAAAAGGTCATCAACCTTACGACCATCAAGAAGGCGATGTAGTCTTGGCTACGATAGTAACAGAGTTTCTAACTGGATACCCGTTTCCAACAGCGTTCATGAAGTTTGAGATCACCAATGTTCGGAACTGACCGTGAAACAGTTTTGTATGGAGTTGCTCCTATATTCTTATCACTCTTTCTTCTAAAATTGTGGTCAATAAACACGTGTGACTTATTTCCCTGCGGTTTTAAACGGCCCAGTTTAATTTCGCACATGAGATAAGAACATCCTGAATGACGAACGTCTTCGACACGTAATTCACACGATTATGAGCATCAAAATAAACAAGTAACGAGAACTTTAAAAGTTTCCCCCTTCCACTTTTTTGATAAAACAGTAAAGAGAAATTAGTTCTAAGAACGCGAGCATGAGTAATTAGATAAGAAGTTGGACTCTGTAACTTTAAAAAATCAACTTTTGCGGGCGTGACCTCGTGGAAAGCTATTACAGAATAAGAAACTTGGTAAATTTTCATACCTGAAGATGAAAAATATTTACGCAGTAATATTTATATTTATCATAGGAGATAATATTTTTATTATAAAATAAACTAAAACCGTAACAGGTATCTATTTAAAAACAAATTAAATACGTTTGAAAATAACATTAATAGAAGGAGAAGATTGTGCATGATACATAGTCGATTTATCGTCATTAAAGCTCTTTCTGATTACTTACAATAAAGCATTTACATATTATGAGTTTATTTACGAAATGATACCTGATGTGCTAAATTATGACCGTGCGATTTCAAATCCCCCGCTTCTATAAAAGCCAATAGTAACCAAGCCAGTAAGTAGCCATCCAATGAGAGGCACAGATGGAAATTTTCTAGGAAACGCACATGGGCGTTGGCTATTACTTCTCTCCTTTATTCACATAATTTTCTTAAACGACCAAGCGGTACGGAATGAATGCGATACACTCATCGCGTCACTGGAGTCTTATTAGGAAGGATTCGAGGCTTTTAAAACTAAATGCAGGAGAAAAGAAATATACCTTAAAAGTGGTTGTATAACTGTATTCGGTAAAAGGTGAAAATACGAAGTGAAAGCTTTCGTCACATAAAGGAGTTCCAAAGAATGTCCAAGATAAAAATTTCACATTAAACGCTTTCCTAGTCTAAAATAATGAGGGAAAATATATAGATAAACACGGTTTCATTTATCATAAAAAAGCACATACGAGTAAAAACTTAACTGATACAAAATGAGATTCAGTTACGTGCTAATGAATTCTATGGCGAGTTTCACTTTATAAAACGAACGTTAAATACATTGAAGTATTTTTTAATTAAAACATAATAATGCAGCTTAATATAAAAATTTATATCGTAAATAATAAAGCAGTGCTCTTTCCGGTTGCTATGGAAACGTTAACTTATTTATGCAACCAATTAAGACACGCATTTTGTTGATTCATGAGGTTGGTTGGTAACGAATCGGTTTTTCATAAGACGCAGACTTTATTTCGTTAAAAAAAAGATCGCTCGATATGTATGCCAGACACGCGATTTTCTAGGAAACGCTTCGTTTTCTTCCTTATCCCAAACATCGATCTTTCTGTCGCATTTTGCCAATAGTCGAGCGACAATTTTTCTCGAATTCCATTCCGGCCACGGAATATTTAACATGGAATGTAAGGGACGACATTGTCTTCGGCATAGCGCTTAAATAGGACATGAAATTACCATTTAATAGCTTTCCGTGACTTTTACCAACCTCGACATACCTCTTAAATCTTGACTCATTCTATGGCAACATATTTAACTTGCCGTAGAAAATATTTCTCGTTTGCTCTACGTATGCGAGACACCGGCTGTGATTTTCGAAGGATACATTAGTTCACGAATAAGGGATAATCACGCTTTTTAAACTCGTAATGTTGAATTTGAAGAGGATTATCTAATTATCTTACGGAAAGATGAATCGTATATGAAACTTAGTATCATCTATTTCCAATAACATATACGTATTCATTTGGTATGTGAAAATGAACTTCGAGATAATATATCATGGTTTTGAGTGTATCATTTAAAATGGAATCCTTTAACAATATAAATATTTTAATATGAAAATAAATAAATAGTCAGCAATTCTTTACACGCGATTATTTTTTATGCGAATATAACGTGAATTTTCATTCCATTACATTCTAAAGCTACGCTCTTCAGATTGTTAGTACTTTCGAAGTAGGTTTTCGTAAGTTCTCCGCAGGGAACTAAACAAAGCAACGGAAAACCTTTCACGCTTCGCATCTTCACGACAGGAAGGACAGCTGTTTAAAAAGCCGCGATTATTTCGGAAACGAGCTTTTCAAGTTTGCAAGGGGGATATTCGCATGCGCTCTGGCGACAAAGCAATTTCGCCACTCGCAAAATTCCCTCCGGTAGCGTAGACCACCGCTGCGCGTCTGGTAGTCGTTAGCCCGAAGGTCGAGGGACGGACGAAAGAGCTTACGTAGAAAGAAAAGAGAGACTACGAAGCCACCGCATTCCACACAACCCTAACACAACTTATGCTCACCCCAACTGAGTCCTGTGCGTCCTAGGACCGTTCCCTCCTTGGAGTTGTACAGAAACCTCTGGAAGGACTTCCAGGCTCCCACCTCCTCCGGTTTGAAAAACATACCGGGGACGTAATCTTCATCGGTCAATTTGGACATCGTGGAATATTTAAGTTCACCCTTTTTAAGTCGCGAAACCGCACCCGGACACTGATTTGCGCGATCACCAACACACACACCGTCTCACGTATACACTTGTTCACAGAGTTGTTAGTACTGAGGGATAGGAGGGTCTAGAAGCGCGTCAGGTACAAAACACCTTTGTGGTGGCGTCCCTCCGCTCTCTTTCAGCAGGTAGTTTCCTGACGCAGACACCAACGCTTACTGTTGGCGACTCGTGGAAGTTGAGACGCCCTCCAGCGGTGGCTTTCGAAAGCGTGATAGTTGGCGGGAGGGAGGCGAATTTACAGGTGGAGATATCAACGGTGGGATGGGTTTTAGAGGCACTGGGGGAGGAATGGGTTGAAGCTTGGACGGTTTCGACCGGCCTCTTCGGAGGTGAGGACCTGAATGCTTCGTGAGAAGGGCGTTGTTGGGCTTTTTCTCAGCGCGTGGAGCTTGGGAGAGGAGGAGGGGGAAGGGAAAAAAGTCGAGAAAACCAAATAGTCGCATTGGGAGGGCGTTGCGGTGGTAGAGGTCCCTACAGTACGTTTTCCTCCGAAGAGGATGAGTTACAGGATGGGGGATGTCTCGCACAGGGAAATGTGGCGATTAAATGGAGATCTTGCGGAATTGAGGGGAATACGTGTTTCTTAGTTCGAATTAGCAGATAAGTACGTCTTTATTGTACGCTTAAAGGTACAGGATTACGCATTAACCTCAAAACAAGCTCTATCCATAGATTTCTTATTAACTTCAATACTATATTGGTATTAAATTAATTCAAGTTTCATAAAATACAGAAATGCGTAATATTTAGAGAAGAATTCGGTTTTACAAATTTTACATTAAACCTTTCCTGGAAGTGGAGATTTATTTTTAAAATCAATTGCTTACAGTTATGACTTTATATTCAAACTTGCAGTTTTAATGAAAATATATCATATCTTTCTCAATGTGTTTTTGGATGTACTACATATCTTTCGAGAAGATTTTACCTTATGGTCTAATACCTAATACCTTTACCTAATACTAATTATTAAATTCGCATTTAACGTAAATCGCGAACTATATATCAGAATGTATTAATAGTATCTCTAATTACAAATAAAGCATAATGGTTAAAGTATGCTCAAATTACAATAGAATCATGTAAGGGGAGGCAGTAATAAAATGAAATTTGATGAAAGATAGAAATAAAATTATGATGATAATAAGGCCTAGTTTGGGTCGTGTTAATAAGAACTTAAATCGTTATAACAGGTCCCCAATTTACAGCAATGGTTAGATTCGTCTCCGGTAGCTTCTTAAATGAATTGGCATACTCACTCTATTGTCGAGCATAACCTTGTGTGTGCGCTCTACAATCATCTACGTCAGATAGTAATAATTGCCATTTTGAGCAACTAAATGATGTGATTTATCAACACGAAGAAACTAAACACTTGAAAGAAACTTATTTTTGCAAAGATTGTAAAGATACCATATCAAAGATACCTAAGTGCTGACAGAGTTTGTTCTTAATCTTGAGATGTGAGGTAACGCAATTTTCATTCACAATCTTTCCATTAAAGATATGCGTTATGATATCTTTACAAAGAAAGCAAATAGACATATATTTTTGAGACCGAATGAAGCGTCCTACAGGAATGAAAGCCAAGTAGATAATTATATGCTGAAACATATTATATATATTATTAATTATATACTGAAAAAATAAACTGAAAATCTAGTAGCATATTTTAGATAATAAATTTGTTACATTCTTAACTTAACTTTAACTAACTTGACTTGTTATTCAATTCCAATACAGCGAATTAACTTTTTCAATAACTTTCAGCTAAAAATCGTGTTTACTCATGTTAACAATTGTTTAACGATACACATTCATTCTCTAAAACAACCTTGATTAACCGCAGCATAAATTTTCTAAGGACCTTTCCAATACAAACAGAGGATTATAGAGAACTTGACTATTGATTCGCATATTTTAAAATTCACGTTGTTTTTAAAGTTTTCTTTTGCAAAACTCAAGCATTTAATTCATCCGAGAATTATTTTCTTAATTGAAATTATATCTGAAAATTAAACGAATGCATGAGCCAAGCGTAATGGAAGGAAAAGTTAAAAATTAAATTATCAGGTCAGTTAATTCGGTATCCCCAATTAAGCACCTAACCATTTATTATCATACGAATACTAAAGAAAGTGACTTCGTTAAGCATTTCCTGTGAATCAATACTTAATATTCATGAGAACTTAATGAAGAATTAGCTGAGGAACTATTTAAGGATAGGGAAAGAACTGTTATTAATTATCGTTGCTAGTGCATTTTCTAATCGAATCGGAAGCTATATCTTTATGCGGTTATATATCAATCATGAGGTGTGGTATATCATACGGTGTCTATATCTATCATGTGGTAATAAATCAACAAAGGATTTGCGTGAAATGTCGCTCAGGTTTATTCGTAATTATACGTTTTAATACTTATATTAAATAATATTAATCTCAATGTCAGACATTTTAAAATATTCGTATATTTTTTTACCTTTCGATTTTTTAAAAGAATAAGACGAAAATTGTCGGTTGCATAAAAAGGGCTAAAGACTGCATTATGAATATAATTAATTTATAATAATTAATTATATCAAGATATAAAAATGTAGATGTTTTTCAATATAAAAATATACTTAAACTTTGGTTTAGGATATGTTTTTGGAATCGTGAGCTTTAACCTTTCTTTTAACTGTAACTTAATAATGTCTTCTTAGATATATTCTTAGAGTTCTACAATCTACAAGAATGTATGACTAGGCATTTACTAATTGAAATTATTCCTGCTAATTAAAATACATTATTATTACTCTCAAAACTATATTTTTATTCTTTTCTGTTTCATTTTCCAATGTAAGATTCTTTTAATATTTAAATTACATCGTATTCCTTGGAATAACTCCTGCTGTTATGTATATGTCTATAATATATAATGATAATACTTTTCTATTATTGAAGCGTCCATGTCCATTTACACTCCTTCCTTGACAACGTTGTTTTTTTTCGTATCCAGGGCAGCTGCACTGCATGTTGACTCCACATTTAAGGAGCCTCTATTAGCATGTATGTGCTGTTTCGGTAGCCCATCTGCATAAACGAGTTCTCCCTAAGTCTCGCTAATGATATTTGCTACAAGTTGCTCCATGGAATAAATTGCCACTTTTAAATTCGTTCCAAGAAGGTTAGAGTTGTACTAACTTCTCTGGAATAGGTAGCAGTAACGCATTATGGTATCAGGCGTAGTTTCTGGTTACGTAAGTCGTCAAAATACAAATTTTAATACTTAAAAAACGTAAATAGCATACTTATCAAAAGGAAACGAATTGAATCTTAACTTAAACAGTTAGTATTTTTCATAGAGCACTTTTCTAATAAATGTTATGAAAGGTAAAAAAATACAGATATATTTCGTGAGCTCATTGATATTGGAGTAAGATATTTCGAAATGTTTCCTTTCCATCTGTCTCTATAAATTCAATTCATCTTACTTTTCTGGCAGAAGAGTTGGGCCATATATATACAGTGATGCTCCCTTTTGCTCCCTGTTTTCTCAATGATAGTCTTTGTATGGAGTGATGATAAGAATCTAGGATTTGGGACGAGACTGGATTTTAGGCTATCTATTTTTATATCTCGCGGAAAAATCAATCGGCCGTGGATGTGGAACTTATAACCTAGATTTGGTGAACGTATAATGAGGATTTCATTGGGGTTAAGAATCTGTTTTTTATTATAGTTTCTTTTTATTATTTTATCGTAGAAAATATTAACTTGAGAATTAACATTCTTAACATAATGTGTGTTCGATCTCATCGTAAAGCCAAAAGAGACAGTAAGTTTGGAGCTTTCCCGAACGACTAGCAGTAACTCATAAGGCATCACATTGTTCATTAAAATGTTCGTTCTTGCGTCAATATTTGTTGAATCTAATTCATTTGTTATATAAGCATACATTGTTTGCATAGTTATAAATCGAAAAATATGGCAAAGCGGCAATAGTTTATCATTATATACTAACAAATATATATATTATTGATAAATGTTTATCAATTTTCTTAAATAGAAAGCATGATTATCAGTTAATTTATAAATAATAGATTAATTCTCTTTAAATTTTTCCGAAATGTAGATCTACGTTCATTCGAAAGCTACAATTTTTGAGTAAATTAGGACAAGATAGCATTTGAAGACAATGCAAAATGACGCTCTTGACTAGAAAAAATCTGAAAGGATAAAAGTCCCAAAATATAATTCCAAATAATTCATTTATCCCCCTTTCATTTATCGGAGAGCAACTTAATTACTCAAAATATTAGATTCTTTTTCTCACTTAAACTGTATTTGTAGAATTAAATTAATGAATCGAATTATATTTGATGAGTAGCAGCAAGAACTTTGGATAAGATTTGTATGATATTATGTCCACGTGAAGAGATGTCACAATTGAAAAGCTATCTTTTATTATACTATAATAGAATTAAATTAAATTTATTCAATTTATTTTTAAATTGGCGTTAAATAAATTCTGTAATAACCCAATAAAAGTCAATTATTCACTATTTCCTCTCTAAGCTATATTTCACGATTTCCAGTCATACGTTTGTATTGAAGATACCCCGGATCGTTCAGTTCTACCACCATACTTATCTATAATGAAAGATAGGAAAATCTCTTCCGCATATGTTATCCATGATGAAACTCTTATCTCCATAACAACAGATGATTGATTGCGATAAATTCATCACCAATGAAAGAAAGGAAATTTATTGAGTGCGGAGCCATTATTGCAAACTGAAATACTTCTAGCATTTAATTTAATCGACTGAAAAGAAGTAACCGAGAATTTTTAAAATAGACGAAGAATAAAAAATATAAAATAATATAATGTATATATTAAAATTAGCTAAAAATATTTAATTTAATAATGTTAATTTAGATGTATTATCTTTCAAATATACTCATAGACTGCTCACAAATTCTTTATGTATATATCGTTTATCATGACGAATCCCTGTTTTGAAATTACTATTAGAAAAATCAATCAACAATTTACAGAAATTTATGAGCTTTATTTACTTTTAATAATTGCCTTTATAGTTACTACAAGCTATGGTAAACTCTGTAGTATTAATTCCATCATAAATGATCAAGCTAACATCATATAGTATTTTTAACTTAAGAAATTGTTGAAGAAGTCGGTCGTCAGATAAAATATAGTTTAGATAACTTATATCTTTGGATATGTACGAGGTTTCAGTCATCTATTGCATTCATAAGACAGGTTATTATATACTTTTATCTAATTGGATAGAATTGTCCTTCGCCTAGGCAACCATTCACAGCAATACTACAGCAGTATCACATCTTTAACACCTAAAGTTCTCAATAAGAAAACTTCAGTTCGCGGGGGTACGTCTAAGTTTCATCGTGAATACTATCTACTAGCTTAACTTCCTCATCAGCATCTCCAAGGATACTCGAGAGTGAGTCCGTTAAACGCTGCCCAATTTTAGCCCATCCAATCTGAAAGCTAGACACAGCTGGGGGTTAGCATTGATGGATCTCAGATCAGGTTCGATGTTTCAAACATTGATGAGAGTGTACGACGTTCGATGCTAATGCAATCTTGGATAGCCTATCCTATCTGCGATTTTAGGTGCCTCTGATAGTCTTTGGTGATTGTGTACCAATATCAGTTTATCTAGTTCATATCAACAGATTTGGACTATAATAATTGCCAATTGGGTCAGAATATACGTTACATCAATTTATATCGTAAACAAAAGCTTCCACCAAATCCGTTCTTCTTAAATATAACTTTCGTATCAAATCTATGACCTGAATCCTATGAACATAAATAGTCTTGACAGAAATAAATAAGTAAATAATTTTCTATATATTAGGTGAAAAATGCATCACCAATACTGAGTTACTAATCAACATATCTTTACTGGAACTTGGTTCACTACTAAGATGTTAACACACAAATTTATCTATCTCGTATAATTTAATATTTAATTTGTTATATTTATGAACTGGCGATACATAAATACTATGTTTTGATTATACAAGTACTTATCACAAAATTCAACAATCTCTTTTCAATAAAACGTTAAACTATTTTAAATTTTTGAGTCAAGCAATTAACATAAAAGGTGTAAAATGATAGAACAAGCCTGTAGAGGTAGCATTGAAGGCACATAGATATTACAAAATATATCCAACATAAAAAATATATCTAACAATTACAATTAGGAACGAATTAATATATAAGTTCATGATGAAGAATTACTGCCTTTTATTTCACTTATTTTCCTCAGCTTATTTCAGCCATTTGCATGTTTAATATCCAGAGTTAATCAATTTCTTGGACAGACTTGAATGCTTGTATAGATGTATAAAGATAAAGTATTTTAGTTTATTTCTCGTTTAAGGACAATCTCGATTTTTTCATCATCAAATTTTGTTTAAAAGTTAAAATCTATAGTTTAACTCAGTGGGCAATGTACATCTTATGATTTAGGATAACGTTAGTGAAGCATATTATTAAAAAAATTAATAGCCATGTAAACAAAAATATATTATAATGATCAGTTACTCAACAAAAAGGTTTTCAGGTTTCATATAACCTTCATATATTTTCATGAAGTTCTAGAATGTCGTCATTCTGACGATGTTTTCAGATAACTATGATGAAAGATCTTATGATTTTCTTGATTAAGGTAAAAGCCTCAGTACGAGAGGCAATTATTTTCAGGTGTGAGAATGTTTACAGAGCATAGCTTCAAGTGTCTTCTACATCAACGTTGTTCCTGACAACGCAAACATTGATACGTCCGTGAAAAGAAAACGATGTAATTGACGAGATAACAACTGGCGGGTTCAATCTGCTTAGTAGCGGATAACACTCCGTATAAAGTATTTATCGTACGAAAGCATCTATGAGCTACGACATCGAACTATAAAAAAAATTAGGAAAGTATAGGCTCTCTGGGAAAAGAAACATTAATCAAATCGACTACTTCATGTTATATAATTTTCATGATTAATTTCCACTCATGTTTCGTTTGAATATGTATATCGAAAATATTTTAAATCGTAGCACTACTTCTATTAATTCAAAGAATTTTCATGTATTTATTATCGTAAGTATTTAAGTGGAAGGATAGAAATATTAGATAAAATTAACTTCAGTCTTTTATAAGACAATCACCCTTCTTCTGTACATCTTCTGCGGGAAAGACAATTAAAAGTTTTCAATCACCTTAATTTCTCTAACTTATATCATTGTTATTCTGAATGTATAACATTGTTATCATAGCATAGTAAGACGTAAGTAATTCACTGACGAAAACCTGTATGGTATATCATTTAGAAACAGCAATAGTGTCATTTCACATTTATAGTAAAATTTTTATTTCTTTTAAAATTAAATTCTTTTAAAATATAATTATTTAATATATTCTTATCTCATTATATAATAAGTTAGAAGCAGCGGTGAAATATATTGATAGTTAATTAACTTATTTGGGACGAATTAGTGACCACAATGTACTATGTAGCGAGGAATGTATCTATGTATCGTAAACATCATGATCGTTGCTATGTATTATGTACATATAAACAAATTTTCTCCGCTTCATTAAAACCATATTTTAATGCACTGAAATATCTGAACCTTGTGAAATATTTCATGTCAACACGATTGAAACAAGTCACGTATGGCGTCAATTCAATCAAACCCTCGTAAAATAGCATGAATTATCAATCGAAAGATATCTATTCCGTAAAGTTAAAGCCAAGTTCAAGTATAATCAGCGCACAGTAATGCACAAATGGGACAATCGATAAGCATTTCGTAGCGGTTGAAAAACGTCTGCATCTGACAGTCAACGAGTCTGGACAGATGCTGGATGGAACTGTACGTCACTGCAAACCGGTAGAGAAGCCCTCTATCGGGATAACTGTGAACTTCAATGGGACGAGGAATATCTTTTGTCGTCGCTCCAATGCTCGACAGAGATGCGAAGCGGTGAAAGAATGAAGTAAATCGTTCCAACATCACTTTCCGTTGCAGTAATACACTTATTCTAAAGGATTTAGTACATTTATAATTATACGATTAATACGACATTTGATGTTATTTTTTCGTAAATCTTTCGTGGATACGAGATTATTTCTCAATTCTTTCATTGAATATATTATAATTAAATGAATTAAGGGCAAAATAACAAGATATCAATAACAATTCTATTTTAGAAAGATGAAGATAGTAATTTACATACAAGTAAAAGTGGTTACCATGACATTTTTATATTAGTTTGTCGTAAAGCTTTCGTGGATACAAGTTCATTCCATATTATATCAATCGATATATTCTAATTAAATGAATTAAGAGTATAATATAAAATACAGTATCTTATACTAGTCATTATAGTATCGTGATGGGTTCATAATATTATTAAAAATCTTAGATTGGTTTTGTTCCACTGTTGTTCTTTTGGACTAAAGTTTTTGTCAAAATCTCGGTTGTCCTCGGCCATGATAACTTCCTCTGAATACGCACGAGTGGGCGAGTGCTATCCGATACAAGGACATCTGCGTTGAGTGAAGATGAAGCGCCCTCTTTAGAAATTACATTGTCTCTTATCTAACCAGCGAACGCGTGCTAAGTATCCGAGAAGTTTCGGACATGGTTCCCTGTACAGGAGACATGAGTGACATACTAGACGGAATTCGAAAAAAGTCAAATAAATCACGGCAAATTTTTTGTTTCCACGTGCCAGAAATGTAACGACTACTGAAAGATCCATCCTCAAGGTCTTACTCGTTCTCATTTCGATACGAGTGTTTTAAAGTTTAAATGCTAAAATAATAAATGAATAATTAGGTAAAGTTCACGATAACTTTGCAAATGTTTCACGATAAGTTGCTATGTACTATAGTACGAGTAGAGTACAATAAGTTAAGACCTTTAGTCTTGAATTCATAAATATCATTAGTTTTAAGTCTCAAATAAAGTATGTAATCATGTAATGTCTCGGAAATATATCGGAAATAATTAAGATTAACTTAAAATGATAAATGAAAAATATTTCCTACAGATGAATGAATAAGTTGTATATGAGTATGCAGGCATTCTTTATAAAAATGGAAATGAAAATAAGAAATAACCCGGAATGTTTTCCAATTAGATTTCACGCATATTTGACCCAAGTTTTATCCCCGAGCATTTTTTAATTTGGCCCATTATGAAATAGGAATAAAAGGTATTATAATTCCGTAATTATGAGTCGAAACTTCATGAGAACATTTATGACGCTTTGCTTTACCTTGCTTATCTAGCTTATAAGTAAACAATGGTTTATGATTGAATGAATAAAAATAAGGAGGGAACTTAAATGTAAGGAATCTATAACTTAGAGGAAAAAGTCAAGGCATAAAAACATAGGTATTCATATCTGGAAAAAAGTTTATTTCCAGTTGAATTCAGTGGGTTTTATAATTATTGTTCTCCCTCTACTACAAAATAACTTTCTCAATCATCATTATGCGAAAAAATTGAATGAGATTTCAAAAAGTTTCTTCCTAGTTTTAAAGCACAGCTATAATTGTTTCAAATACTTCCTGCAAAGATTTATCGAGGTATGCCATGCGTAATTCCTTTAGAAGTAATAGCCGCTTGTTACTCGCTGAGATAGATTTCATCTGCTAGGTTCAAACAACTATTATTTATTAATGAATACAGAAACGGACCTTGGGAGAAGAACGATTGATTCAGCGTAAAAAAACTCAAGAGAAACGTTTTAGATTGACGATTTATAATTTTGGTCAAATTTTACAGTATTTTATATGAGTAAGTATAATAAATTCTTAAAACAGCAATCCTTAAATAGCAATAGCAACTTCAGTTACGTAGCAATGATAACGAGCTGTTTATTTACGTTAACATCCAGTTATGCGTCTCGCATTTTATTATTTCTCATAGTTACCAAGAAATTCCAAAGACTCGGTGGATTCATTCTTTGAAATAATATTTCAGTGGAAATGGGCTAATCATTACTCATGAGATTTAACAAAAAAATATGAATAATGCACGCTTTTTTACAATGATAACTAATGGTTAAGTTTACAGGTAGTAGAAACTTAATAAACGATTCAGAATTTAAAGAATCAATACACATAATATTAAAAGCTGAATAAAATAACATGAACTAAAATTTACTAAAATAGATATATTATTAGATATGATCGTATTCTGTTGGTGTTTCATCAACCATATCATCCTTGAGTAGATAACAAACCATTCTTTATTATATTGTAAGCGTTCATTCATTCTTATAAACCGATTCACCAGTTAGAGGTCACAGAATCTACACGTTAAGTTTATTTCCATTTAGAAAAACACAAATTAATTTTATCGAATTATAAGAATCTACAAAGCGATTGTTAAAGTCTCACTTTCACGATCAAATTAAATATAACGTGTGAAAATTTTATTCAATAGTATTTTGAACACGGTATTCTTAGCGTTATCAATAATTATATCTGAAATGTTGGGCATTAACTAAGCTTCATTAATGTCTGTACTGCGCTCTTTTCGGATGAGTAGAGGAAGGAAGGTTATAAACGTTGTTTAATAACTGATCGCGGAGGCCGCTCCTTGAGGCCGCCAGCGGCCTGTCACCATCTTTCTTTCAACCAAGTTTCTTCACCTCCACCCGCACACTTTCGGCAACTGATATTTATTTACAAATGTACGTAGAATTGTACCGATCAGATACGTACGTATTTACCGTCTCGCGATTGTCTTGTTGGGAAATCGTTCCTCGTTGTCTGTACAATTACGGAGTCTGGCGGCGTAGACTTGGAAGACGGAGAAGGAAGCCCGCCCCTGACATCCTAATGGAAACAAGCACCCATGCTTATGGTCGCATACAAAGCAGATGACCATTCCAAAGGAATAAGGGAAGAATGGACACATGTGTGGGTCGGTTACGCTCCTTTACAGAAACGTCACTCGCTCCAGTTTCGAAGCTACTAATCACTGTTCCGTCTATTGTTATGACGTTATCACGGCGAGGATCACAAACATTTCTTCTAAAGTGATACCTTGCAATGTTAGTGACCTTATATGATGTGCTTCCGTTAGGTTCTCAGATGACGTACGGCCAGTTTGGTGGTGATAGATTTGACTATAGAGTCTTAGATACACTATACAGTAATTGGTTAATTCATTTCTTAAATAGAGGTGTGTTTTGTTGATCAAACGGTAACCAACAGCGACAGGTATCACCTATGCCTATGCTACTTAAGAATATTTCGATAATTTTACTGACTGTGTACAAATATATCGTTTCATCCGTCTAGATATATTCTGTACAATGGTGTTGTGTATTCATTGATTTGTGTATAAAATAAGTCTCTGTTGGACTCTTAAAATTCAAAACCATGAAAATACTTGCTGAGAAATCACGCTCAAAATCTACGTTAGTCAGGTTTTCTATGTGGGTAATTGAGATTTAAATATTCAAACCTAAGAATACAAGATGATAAGGGGGTGGAAACTCTGGTATCTTTCAGTAAGGTGAGTGGAAAGAAAATGTTCCTCTAGATTTACAACTAAGTTAAGGTTACGAAAATAAACATTTCCAATGGTACAAGAAAGAACCAGTGTTGTCGCTGTTCGAATGAGGAAACGAATATTCTGAATGAGTGAGGAAGTAAATATTGAGAGAAAGAGATAAAAATGTCTCAAGAAAAAAGATCGGGAATAAAACGCTATAGTTATACAGTATTTCCTGAGACGTATTTGAAACTATTTAGAAAGAGACGTAGTTCTCTTATCCTAGAAAATGTAAGTAGATCACTAATATCGATTAAACTTCCGTGATACTATTAATGGAAATGGTAATTAATGAATTCATCCCGGTTTTCATTGAGTGCGCTACTGATAATTTCTCAGTGGATCTCTTAGAACAAAAATTGATTCCAGCTTGAATTATTAGATTTTGTATCGACTTTTTTTTCGTTTTAGCAATCAGTATTATCTCGAAATTGCAACTTATAATTATAAGTATTATCTCCAAATTACAACTTATAATTATAAGTATTATCTCGAAATTACAACTTATAATAATAAGTATTATCTCCAAATTAAAACTTATAATTATAAGTTGTAATTTCGAGATAAAGAATTTTAGCACTGATAAGTATCGTTTCACTCAAAAGCTTGTGTAAGAATTTATGTTTTGACTTATATGCTCTCCAGAGTACACTAAATATCTTTCTCAAATGTTCCTTTATAGGGGTAAAAAGTTTTGAATATAGTCTCTATAAGCCAACATTAAATTAAATTAAGTCTTCGTATTTTCTTGAACCGGAATACACGCGATACATTCATTAGTTTAAATCCGTTTGGAATTAATTTCCCTTTATATTTCATTAAATAATCATTCACAAATAAATAATCCAGAAAATAATAAAATCAATTAAAGAAAAATCGTTAAAGTCAGATGAAAATTATGAGAGAATAAAGTTATCCTTTGGTTCACAAAAACGAGTAACGAGGAGGTTTCGTAAATATTTCAACCGATTTACAATGAATGGAATAAAAAAGTAAAGTCTCCCTTAATATTTCAAAGCTACGTTGATATGAATTAAACCCAAACCGACGCAAGATATTAAAAAAGAAAACTTATTAACCCCTTTTAATTATTATATAAATCCCTCAAAAGATATCGAAAATATATTATCAATTTACCTCATGCGGAATGTTTTACACGACTCTCTTTGAAGTTAATACTCAATACTTGATTAGTTAGACAGGAGGGTTAAATTCCAAAATTATGGTCCTATTCCTATAATTAACAATCTGGTATCAATCAGCGTATTCATAGACGTACATTTTACGTAAAAGACGTGAGAATCAGCTCAGGATAGCATACATTGAACCGAAAAGAGCATGTAGTGAAAAAGGGGAATGGAATGCATGGTAGGGATGAATGATGAAGTGGAATGACAGCGTAATGAGGGGAAGGTAGGCGAGGGGATGTTGATGATTTAGTCCGATGTCCGTGGGTGCTGCTGACGATTGGAAGTGGGAAGGAAACACAAGAAGGATGAATTGGCGCACCGCTTACAGCATCACAAGTAGTCGCTCGTGGGACTCCTTTCCCAAACGGCGGGTTGTATCATATTATTACATCGGCATGTGTACACGCATATCGACACAGAAATGGAACCAATTTCCGTATCGATGTAAAAGAAAGCGATTTATAAATGATGCTAATACTATTCCTAATGAATTGGAGGTTATTCTTTCGAATTATGGGAAACGAGAGAAAATATTTCATCATAATCTTCAGTCATATTTACGGAAATTAGGGTGTTTAAAATTCACTTTATAAAGGTACAATTAAGACAATGATAAATCAAGGATATATGTCAACTGCTCTTAATTCTAGTTCTGCTTACATTATGGACAAAAATTTTTATCTAAAGTATTCCTAATATATTAGAAACCCATCTTAATACTTATAAATATTTAATTTGATATTAGTATCGGGATATATTCTAAGGTTAACATGAACTTTATCCAGATCATTTTAATTTCTCATTTTTCTTATTCTTCTTGTGGTTTACGAAGTATTTAATCTTTAATTTCGCTATAAATTCACATTTTTTTAAATCATATAAACAAATACCACACAAAAAAGTTTTTTATTCTGCTATATGTTCTATTTACTCGAAGTTTTTTCGTAAATTTGAAATTGAAATGTTATTTTCCCTAAGTGAATAAGTACGAGAAGAAATACATTGAATGAATCCATTTCACGGAGATTTTTAATCGAAAAATTTCACGTAAAATTACATTTTTTCTATTGAACAGCTCGAGAAATGGGTTTTAAACTAAAATCATAAGAATGACAAATATTATCCTTAGTAAGCTTAAACACACTGTTTCCCTGAGGATATCTTAAGGCATCACTCCTAGATAAGGAGTGACATGATTTTACAGGATGTTCTCAATGTAAGCCCTACCCAAATATTAGCCCTATAGTTGGGATCGTCAGCCGTAAGAACCTCTGTTGACTCATTCCGTGGAAAGTTTCCACTCCTCGGCCTATGTGGAAAAATGTGTATCTAATCCTAGACAATGGTTTAGAAGGAAAGCGGTGACTTACTTTCTTTGATTTTTATGTTTTAAT
Source organism: Pantala flavescens (assembly GCA_020796165.1). Classification (NCBI taxonomy): domain Eukaryota; kingdom Metazoa; phylum Arthropoda; class Insecta; order Odonata; family Libellulidae; genus Pantala; species Pantala flavescens. The sequence goes on from CM036887.1 coordinate 25,475,615, forward strand.
TACTAATGGTGTCATCAATTAGCATTAAGCAACATTTATCGAGGATTTGGAAGCAGAAAATATTGTACGAACTCAAATTTGAATTATATCGAATATTTACGTAATAAAATATGATATTTGTCTTAATGATAGTCATAGATTAATGACAGTAGTCTTATCTTGATGATACATAACGAAAAATTTAGGTTAAATATTAATAATAGAGACTCAATTTTAATTTCCATAACACTCGAAAATTGACATTCTGAATTAATTAATTCTCACGATAAGTAAAATTTAATATACATGAATTAATCGAGCTGTTTTGCAATTGGTTATTGAGGAAATGACGTATTTTAGGAACCCTTTGAACGAACAATTTAATGGCGTTTAATTTCCTGATTCGAATAGAGAGACAGCCTGATTAGATTAGGGAGTAGATAAATTGAATTTGATGAATCCTAGTTTGGACCAGAGAAGAGCACTTTTGGATCCCTTCTGTGCTGAACACGACTCTATGTTCGAGATGAAAGCAACGTTAGAAAAACGCGTTTGGTGAAAATATCCAAAAGTAAGATGCCTAATTAGAGGAAGAAGCTCTTTATTAAGAGGAAGAATTGAGAATGTAAGTTTTATGGAAACAATAAATGAATAATCATCAGGAATAATGTCCATTTGCTATCGCCAGACGTAATTAATTTAATATACAAAGATTTTCGTAGCGAAGAATATTTCGTTGACCTATATTACATCATACTCTGATCTATAAGGAATAGAAATATTATTTCCCGTAATTGTCTAAAAGCATTTCTAGAACAATTATTAATAGTCTTTTGATCTTAAATACAGTTATATGTTTACGATAATATACCTTTTATATGGCAGAGATTGGTACGTAACGTATAGTGAGTTGAGTTGGGTTGCTCATATCAAGAATTTTTCGTAAATATTTGTATCTTTTATTCATACTTACGAACATAATTATACAATAATTATTTTGTTATAGACAGAATTTATTAAGTATTTTCTGAAGGAAAATACTTTTAAATCTTTAAATCTTCTCAAAAATTATAGAGAGTTTACGCGAAGTATAATCGCTGCTTTTATATAGTTCCTTAAATGATTGGAAAACTACTTCTACTCAATTCAAAATTATAGGCGAAGGTGGAGAGATACCGTCAAATGGCAAGGTTTCTGAGGCCTAAATAAACTTTACTTCAAGACCGATCTTGATTGCATGCTTAAATTCGAATATTTTTATTTGGCTGCCACCAATGCTTCAAATTAGAGCGAGGTTTACGTCAAATTGGGCTTGAAGAGTACTTCCGGACCTTTAAAAAGTGTAACCATCAAAAAGTACGGGCTGACTGAACTGAAAAAGAGAAAGCAAGACAAAGGGAAATTTATGATCCGATATCTATCATTCGTGCTCGGATAAAAGGTCGATTCGATCAACCGCCAAGTCGATTAGCTGTTCTATTAAGTGACACGTAAGACGTTTCTATACCTGATCGGAGTACTGAGTTTTCTTTAGATCTCTACTCTTGGCAAGAAAAGTACGAGCGGTCGACAACCTTGCCTAGTAACTCATAGCATATATTATTTATTATTACGAACCAATATATACAAAATCCCATATTTGGTGAAAGGAAACAGTCAATTTATAATTCTAATAAAGGAGCATTCCAAGCTTCCACTGCGAGTTTTAAACCTATCCTAAGGAATCAATTCCCATCTTAATTAATTAACCTTTAATGTCTCAAACGGTCTTCTATTTGATTGTAAATCACCCTATATATCTATAAAATAGAGGCTATGATGTACTGTAACAAAATGAGTATACTAAATATTACACATGAGCAAAATGAGGTATCTTAAGAAGACGTAAAATGTATCTTTTTGAAGAAACATATTCACGTAAAGTGCATCCATTATTTCAACAACTTAAAATATATTCCCCGAGAGTACTTAAGTCCATTTAAGAACAACATAGCCTCAGTATAAATCGTAAACGAATGTGTATAATTTTTTCGTCGACTTGAAGATGGCTTGGATTCGTTAATTGGGATAATGAACGTTCCAATGTATAAATAAACAAATTCCCTCGTTTCCAGAGGGCGTGAATAAAAACCTTAGCAACCCCTTGTATACGATCGTGTTTCTTATGCAGATCGATAGTTGTCGCTGCCGTCGACAACCAACTGTCCATCGCAAGAAAGGAGACCGCTGGACGTAGACTGTTTAAAGGAAGGAGGAAAGCGGTAATGCAAAATTACGTGCAGACGATCAGGAAGTGAGCACTCAAATGCTATCGGTCGTCTGGGACATCACTCGATTACAATTAGAGCATCCTTTAGCAGAGAAGAGAGGCGAGAAAGTACTCGTAATTGAGTCCGCGGCGGATCCAAAGAACAGGATACTATGAATTTACATGGAATGTGTTTCATCTTTTTGGCGGCCGAATAATATGAATTACGTGCGACCATTGTAGGCTGACCGGGACTTCAGTGTGTAGCTTTTGCCGCTGAAAACGTACCGTATCCAAGGAGTTGTTTACGGAATGTTTTCTCGTATTCGGAGGGGCTAAAAATGGGTGAATAATTTTTATCGTAAGAATAAAATGATCGAATTTTTTTCTTGATTGATAATCAGTTTAAAGTACGCGATATATAATAATTTTAAATACTTATACTATTAATTAAGATCCACGAAATGGTAGTCGTATTATACGAAGGGCAAAGAAAATAAGTTCTTATATTAGTTCAGCGAAAAATTCTTACGTATTGTTTACACATGTGATGTAACAAAGGTACGTAGCCTATGGTTGGTCATATGCAATATATTTTGTTATGCGCATGTTTAAATCCCGAAAATTAAAAACAAGATTTTAATGAAGATATTTACTACGCTGGGGACGATCGTGTGAAGTAAAGTTTTGTTTCCGCTTTATTTTATGTTTGTTTTTGGTCTTTTTATAAATAGGATTCTGCTGTATAATAATGGGTTAGAAATAAATATCAGGAAGTAAGATACGTATGGATATGTCAAATAATTCGAAAAATATGAAATAAGTCGCTTTGAAATAAAATGAAAATGTATATTAAAAAGAATTTGTAAAAATATGCTACATGAATCTCACTGCAATATACCTTTACGAAAGTAAGTTAGGTACGAAATTCAAAAATTAATTTTTTAATTCACCTCCCCTTATTAAACTTTTCGCTAGGCCGCACAACTAATTGATAAAAATCTTCAGATACGTATCAGATTCTTTTCATAGATTAAAAATGTTTGGGATACGAAACTTTTTCAACCAACAGGGGGATTGCATCGCTGCGATTTCTCAGTTGAGTTGTAATGTCTCCCTCTAATCAAACTGGGTCCGAGGTCAAGCAGATTGAGATTGTCTGTCTTTTTTCTCGCCATCCGTCTCTTAATTCCACCCGAGTGTGATGGAACACAAGCTGCACGCGTCCCAGAGTTGACCCAAAAGAATCTCTTTTAGACCATTTAGATTTTTTGCTATCACTTAGGAAACAACTCCCATAAATGAGTTAGGATGTTATATCTCTATCAGACCAGTGCTAATCGATGACGTCACTACCCTTGATTCGGTATCACTATTACTTAACGAGTATGGTGAACGGAACATTACTTATGAAAAAGTATTAAAAAGATTAAAAAATAGTGATAACAGACACAGTGAGAAGAACATTAGAATAATAATATATTGCGAAAGAGTTACTTATAAATATTTACCTCTTCCTGCAGAATAAAAATAACTAATCATGTTGTAATAGGTAGTATTCAACGAACAAAGCTAAGAAGATAATTCAAGATACGAGAAAGTACAAACAGATTCCTGTTATTCAATAATCCTTCATTAATTAAATCAACACACAATGAGTTGAAAATAATGAATAGCTTCTGATTATTCGTTAATTAATTTAATGTCATCAACAATGAATGGATCAATTGTCATATTACAATGATAATAAGTACAAATTAACTCTTGAACTTTCTTTCGGTAGGACAAAACTATCATTGATTATAATCCCGTAAGATACAACTCGTGATAAGTCATACTAAACATAACGATTGAAAAATTTATTGTTTTAAAGAGCAATACAAACGAATGAAAGTTTTAGTTCTGACGGAAATAATAGACCGTGAGTGAATCCATACGTGCGTATATACCATATCTACAGTCATCGTGTAATAATGGTCGGACATCAGGGACTTTCAGACAAAAGAGAATGATATACAAAAAAGAGTCTAGTTTCATAATCCGGAAAAGGCTGAGCATACATCGATGCACACGCACAAAAGTGAAAAACTATATAATAGCGACAATATACTACAGTAGCGACATCTGAAGATTTTTTTGACAACTATATAATAGCGAAAAAACAATGTAATGGCAACAATATACTACAGTAGCGACATCTGAAGGCTTTTTTAAAAAAAAACGCGTCATAAAAAAATGTGAAACGCGTAAAAAACTAGGTCGAGCGATACACGAGTTGATCCAATTTTCGTCCTGAATCGAAAATTCCTTTGAATTAGCCAACGATATGGTACACACACACGCAATTTTACCCCTCGAATCGTAGCGCGTTGTTACCAAGGGAAACACGGTCGCGTTTCTAAATATTTCATGGAGGCTTTTCGGAATGACGCAGCTTTGGAAGGGAGAGTATGTTTTTATTGTGTTATGGACAGAGGGTGGTGGAGTTTTTAGGAGCGAGAAATTGGGTGGACGTTGTGGAGAAAGGGTTGAAGGATCGTGATGGTTCATGGCTTTTGAAACCGGATATACACGATTCAGGCACGCGAACACTTTTTTGACGAATTTTGAGGACCGGTAGAGAGAAGAGTATCCTTTCAATGGTGGTCAATCATTTACGGAAGTATTTTTTAGGATGTTAAGTCGGTTGAGAGAATGTGCCAAGGAATATTCGTGCATTCGTGGGAAGGTTGGTGAAAAGTTCGATGTTTTCTTAAACCTATTTCTGAAGCTTGTCGGAGTTTTCGTAGTTTATTTAGCAAGGGATAAAATTATGATTTGAAAGCGTCTATAGAGAGTCTATATCAATTTTTCCCTTGCCTCTACAAAACGCTTATAAAGTGTGAGAAATATTTTCTAATTTTATCGAAGTATTTTATCAATACATAATGTAAATATATAACAGAAACGCCATATTTAAAAAATAAACGTAAGAATAACAAGAAAATATATATATTAAGAATAAATGTAATAAGACAATACATTTCATTGAATTTTTAAATCAAATTACGTAAAAAATACAGTCATATTTCATTGCATTGTACTCCTTTACGATTAAAATTTGATATTCGGTGAACCTTTTGTCTGTCAAGTGATAGTTGACAACATCGTTTGTACTCATACGTGAACCTTATCCAGCGGGTAAAGAATACAAACCTACAGTTAAGGGTCTATACAATATGTTTCCTATCATTTTCTTTGAGGAAAGATGGACTATGGATCTTCAGTAAGGGTTTACGCCCTAGTAAAAGGATACACCCCCCCTTGCCTATGACCATCATGGCAAATGGGAAATATGATCAGGACGGCTGAAAGGTTGGGCCGGCCCTGTTCGCCTCTATTAAGTCAACCTGAAAGTGATGCATCGTGAAATACTTCTCTTTAAATAACAACTCTTTCGTAGCTTGTTATGGAAAATAGCGACTGCATTCAGGACGATTTATTCCAAAAAATAGACATTAGACTTCCTTTAATAGATACAGAATGAACTACTAACAATGATTGATATTAAAAATGAATATTTCATGAGAATTTGTAGACGAGAAGTATTTTTAAAATCAGTTGTTCAAATACCCAACATTATTATCAGAAAACAGAATCAGGGTAATTAAAAAGAAACTGTAGAATTACGAAGAAGCATGAACGTATACGGTACCTACTAATAATACACCTCATAATTTTAATAATAACCTCCTTTGTTAACGTTAGCAACACGTTTCTATTAAAGGATTTCTCAGATTACGTAATACATAAATTTAATGTATTCATATCGCTGAACGAGTTAATAACCTCTTTTGTTTATGTTAGCAAACCGTTTCTATTAAAGGATTTCTCAGATTACGTAACACATCAATTTAATGTATAAATATATCGCTGAACGAGTGGGTAAAACGACTTCCATAGTAAATCTACTCTTGCGAAACATTGTGAGGGAAAAGGGTGGTTAGGTTCGATCGAAAAATTCCAATCGTTCAAAGCGTAATGAGACTCGCTATTGACGTCCAAAGTGGATGGATTAATCGCAAGTTGAACGGACGTCGTATATATTGGCTGTAGGAAAAAGAATCGACCTGTATACCTCGTTTTAATGCCCGTCAGCATAAAGCCATTATAAAGCTCACGAGGTAAAGTGTAGTGACGCTGTCAGACCCGCTTTTGGTATGAAATTCTTTCTTTATTTTAGCCTATTCTTTATGAAAAATAGACTTAATGAGCACGTATAGTATACGATAAAAACTGTTTGAAAAACAGCGGAATCTGTATTGGAGTAAATAGTTGCAAAATTTAGTCTTTTTACATTAAATTGGTTTGATTGTGATATATCATATTTATTTTTCTAAATATGGTGAATATATTATCTTTTCTTTATCTACTAGCTCCTTTGAATTTATAATTATATCAAGAAAACATCGTCCGTACAAAAAAACTGATCTAAGCATGTGAAATAAAATAGATTATAAATTAATAAAAGTATTTTGTGCCCCTTAGTTAACATAATAATATGATAAAGATGAGAATTAATTTATTTATACGAGAGTTATAGTGAAAATGTAACTTAAAGTTAATGTTCTTTGTTCTGTTCAGAAGCAGTTATTTTTTTAATCCATACATTTCTTGACGGAGAATTTATAGCATCAATAACTGTTATTTAATATTCGAAGATGTATTTTTCAACGATTAATTATCCATACGCAAATTCAAAAATTATAATTAATATTTAAAAATTAAATTCTTGTGATTTTAACACCCCACATTGAGTTATCTTGCACAGAGATTATTTTCCAACGAGAAAACAGTTGGAATCTGTTTCAGAAAGTCTAATAGCGTGGATTTGACAGATTCTTTGGAAAGAAACCAGCTGTTTTTGGTGTTAGGCTGTCTTACGAAAACAAAAAATATCGCAAAAGGAATGTTGGAGTAATATAATTTGGTTCAGCGTTTGTTTTTTTTTCGAATATTACTCTCAATATATTTTTTAAATTAAAATTTCCTTTTACAATGCATAGGATTAACAATCAACGAAATTGAGTTTTTATTTATGAATCCCCGCAAGATGCCAGAAGTAATTTGTCTTAAAAGATGTATTTTATCATCTTCATTACATCTAATCATAATTTTGCAACGAAGTGTAGTCTTTTATTAGATGATTCCAGCTGATTGAGAATCGTATATATAAAGAGAAGTGTATTTATGAAATCGTGAAACGTTGGCATTTATGTTTACTTTTCCAGAATAGGAGGGAAACAATTAAAACTATGTAAAGATTTAGAAAGTGTAATTAGTATAGGTTGTTTGGTGGATAACTTCTACTTACTTTCTCTCTGAAGGACTTAAATGTGGTAGTATTTAGTGTTGTAATATAATGAACCATATTCATCCAAGAACCTCAACCATGAACTAGAAGAGTGTTACATCAAGACTCGAAAGAGCCATACATCTGTTTGCTCCATGTTTATTCAACTAATCTTCACACGTGATGGAAGTCCACACTTGTACGCAATGGAACATTTTAATGAATTAACGTATTTTCACGCAAGAAGCTTTCTAATTGCTAAAGAAAATCTTTCTCTCGGCTCATCTGTCATTCATCAAGAACAAACTCTGCACACATATGAATATTTCGTAGACGAGTATCAATTTGCAGCTGAGTGACGTCTTCAGAAGGGACGACGCGAATTTCTTTGGGGAATTTGCACCTGACGTTCGGAAATGTCTATGACCCGAGCTTATTTCCTCAGAATTATAGATTTGATCTCTACAAACCTTATAAGGGAGACAGCTAACTAATTATGAATAGAGATATGCTATTTCGCAGTAAGGGTTAGAGAAAATAAAAAAACGATAAATACTTTGCAAAAGAAACACTTGATAGTATTGGTAATCAATATCTTTAGCTTTCCAGTATTTCATCAATTGCCAATTAAAATTACGGAATGGTATTTATTGAGGTTATTCGGAAAATATTTTAGAAAAACGATAAATTCCTCGGCTTGACAGCATCTAACACCAACAAGCAGCTTTTTATAAGATAAAAAAGTCTTCATTTTGGGTTATATATTGAATTAATTACAGTGGCATTAATAGTAAAATACTCGTAATTGAATTACATTTTCAGCTAGAAATACGTTTCAATCGTAGATATTCCGGCTGGCGATGGATATAATACACTTATGATTCACTAACGTTTATCGCGTAAGGATAGCAATATTTATTGTTTTAGTACGTAACAATTGTTTCTATATTAGAAATATCTACAACTTGTACAGAATAAATGAAAGTTTTATATTATCTTTAAGAATCACTGTTCAGCTAGTAAGTTCGAAAGAATTATTACAAATATACCAAAGTTTATTAATTATTACGTATTAGTACTACAACCACGTGTATTTATATGAAATTCATAATTGGACTTATACTTTCATCTTAGTTATTGATGATTATCTTGTGAAGTAGAATGACATATCCAAGATTTTTCCATCATAATCAACGCTAGAATCAATTAAATACCATCTTCGCAAAATAATATAGCGAATATTCTTCCTTGGCAGATTTCACCGCCTTGTTAAGCTCGCGAACTTACAGAAAGACTCGTGAAAATCGTATTTGCGTTCTGTTTCGGGAGCGATTTCTCTTCCTTTTGCTGGAGGCGTATAAATAATTATCATGGAAGCAGGACATCTCTTCCTCCAGACTCTCTCTCTCTGGAGCCGACCGAGTTTAGATGCACTTTTTGAGGTCATGGAGTAGCTCCAAGTGGTGTTGGATACTCATCTCCGAAGGGTTACAAATATGCGGGAAGCGGAGATGCCAAATTTTGGCGAATCTAAAGACAGGTGAATCGGATACGAGAAGGGATGTTTCATTCAGCATTCGGATTAAAAATAAACGGACGGATTTCGCGCCCGATATCTCGAATTCTCTCGGGAAGTGAGCTTTGGATTGGAATCGTTCCTACAAACGTTCGAGATGTGTACGTAACTATGATCTCTGTTGATGTGTTACGTTTTTGTTGAATCGTTACGCTCACGTAAACTGCGTAACCAAGTAAATGCTCTGTTGATAGTTTATTTTTATAGAATCATTACGTTCACCCAAAGTACGTTAAATCTTACGCTTTTTTACTTACATACATGGGTCTTTTAGGTCTAATTCTCAGACAACTACAAATATCCATTTCTTGAGAATTATATTGAGAGTATTTTACTTTAGAAGAGTAGTTTTCGTGAATAGAAAATGAGGAATTGTAGAGTAGATTTTACTATGATATTTTGATTCAGTGAATGTGTTTAAAACTAGAATTGGAAACGTAATGTTCAGTTTGTTTGGATTATAATATTTCTCTACATTAAAAATGTCATGATAAAATTTAAACTTATTATTTTTTACAATGTGAAACAATAGGTATTTTAATAAAGAAAGAATGATAAAATTGGTCATCAAAGATGTTTCTGGACAATCAAATGAATCTAGAGAAGTAATTTGTTTAAATTTACTATCAAACTTATTATATGAGAACGACTGAAGAACTGGGATTCTTAATAACGAACTATTCAATAGTGTTCAATACAGATTTATGAATCACTTCCTTTAGATTCCATATTCTCTTTCCAGACACTAAAATATTTGATAATTATATAATTTCATATCACATAACACTCGATTTTGAGTTTAATTACGAAGAACGGATCATTTGGTTTATACTGCGGAAGAATTGAATATCTGAGTTATGAAATGAAGGAAAGATGGGAATTAAGTCTGGAAGGATTGGAATGAATAAAGATAGATGAATGCGTAGGAGATAGATAAATGAGCGTAAATCTGGCAACTGAACTTCCTCCCACCGGAAGCTGTTTGTAAGAAGGATGGAGAGTCCTTTAAAATACACAATCCGAATGATACTCTTGAGGTGATGGAATAACAGGACATTTTCCACACCAACACAAAGTATGAAATGTTACATGTTTTCTGAAATTATATTTAGAAAATGTTTACGAAAGACACATCTGGAGTAATTGGTAAACGAAAAATTTTCGAAGATGTTCGATCAAATTTTAACAACCATAAAATATACGATAATCTAAATGAATGATGATTCATATTATTAATATGGGGATCAAATTATTTGGAATGATATCGAAAAGCATTTTTACCATTCTTTATGCTCATATGCACCTTTTTGAGATAAGTAATAAATATGTAAGAAAATACGGGAAAAAATACAATGTGAGTTTGATTTGCGTTAGATAAATAGGAGCTATTTGTTAACTTATTAAGATAGTTTCTTCTAGTTTCTGTACAAATATCGGCTTTTATTATCACATAATTAATAATTAAAAATAATACCACAAATTTTAGCACAAATTCAATGATTATTTATTAATACGTATCTTCTTATCTCTTTTGTTTCAATACATTTTAGTTGTATCATTCTTGATATCTAATCTACTAATTTCTTACCATTTAAACCTTATAATATCTAAAAACATTTATGTATATACATTATAAGATTCATTAGCATTTATCGTAATGATTTTATGCTAACTCGAACGTAGTCAAAATATACTTTCTCCATTTCAAAACTCATTTGAGTTAAACTCAATCGCCAAGGAAACGAGATATTAATGTATATGAAACGAAGGACGTTATGAAATCGCCGAGTGACTCAGTAGTCCCTTAAGAAATGTGACGAAAGAGGATGCTGGTTGGCCTATCAAGTCGCTAAGCATTGGGTATCTCGTAATTGGAGTCGAACTAAGGTGGTGTACGGCTCGAGATGTTCATCCCCAAAGAGCAATTGGCACATCCTTCTCCATGGAGCAATGTTATGCAACCAGTTGCAGATGTAGAGGGTCCAAGACGGGAATGCATTCAAACGAATGATAAATATTCGGTGAAAGTGTGAGATGGATTTTCAGGGTTAATGCGTATTCATATATTCTTGCTTTAGACAAGAGAATGTCTGCAAATAAATTTAGACATTTTTTACGAGCGATGCTGAATTAGTAGTGCATGTGGATCGTTTGAAACTCTGATTTATAGAAAATATTTTTATAGACAAAGGGACATACTTATATATTTTACGTACGTACACATTCTGTTTGCATAATTTTCGTACTTCTGCTTAACCTTCAAACCCAATCGCACAACATAACTTGGAAACTTAATCTTCTTTCCTTAATCTCATTATTTTTCTTTCTTTCCACTCATTATTTCCCATTCAATTATTTTTATTGCCATTTAAAATGAAATTTTTTTTATTACAACTTTGTTCGTTATAATATTTCTTCTGTACAACTTGTAGCATCAAACTATCTTGAATATTATCTGATGTAATCTGAATTATAAATTATAAACGAAATTGTACGTACTTATTTACCTATACCATGATGTAAAATAGTCATTTAAATAGAGAAAAGAACGCTTATTTTTTTCTCGTAATTTTTTTACTAGCATTTGAATACTACGTTAATTTGAAGGTTACCCATCGAAAAGGTAGAAATCTAACAGCTGACGTTACGTCAAAATTTTTTGTGTGAGCAAGAGTTAGCACCTTGGTTGAAGAAAATGGGGAAAAAGGTTAGTGTTTATATTATCTATCACCAAGGTAACGAAATTTGTAGAATACACTAGATGGTATTGAGTGAAAGATAAAGAGAAAGCGATATATAAGTTTGTTACGAAACTATATTTCTATTCTAAAATCACCTCACCCAAGTCATTATATGTATAGATTAGGACATAAATTTTGAACCATTTAACTGATTGATCTATGTATCGTAAATATACTACACTTCTCTGATATTTGAATCACAAAATATTTAATTTTCACATAAGATTTAAGTGGAAAATAAAAGCAAAGTTTTAAGATTAAGGATTAGTTACTATCAAAATACACACGACAAAAGTTTACCGTCTTAAAATGCCTGTTTGAAACATTAATTTAATGGTCATTCTTTGATAAAGATTCGTCTGTTGGTAGTTGAATCCGTTTAAAAAAATAAGGAAGAGAAAAATATGCTAATTATAACCATTGTATGGGGACGAGCGAAATCTGTGTTTGTTCAGTAATTTTTAGATTCTTTGAAGCTTAAAACAGAACGCCGATATAAAAAAAGGATGGACTTTCCCGTACAAAAATATAATCGCAAGAATAAAGAGACATAAACGATTATATGTCGACGCAAATAACTTTCATTTCCTCAAATATAAAAGTACGAGAGATATAAATGTACGCGCGTGTATTTACGTAATCCTGGACCAGCCTGATGAAATAAAATGAAACAAAAGCATCACAGACAACCGAAGCAAAGGGATTGAGCATTAAAAACAGGTAAATAAATATCGTTACTAAGTCGATAATCTCTCACATAGAGGCCACGCAGGTTTCCGGTCAAGTTCTTGGATCCAGGCCCACACAGCGGCCGCGTAGACTCTTTCGACAACACCCCATGCGTATCTCATTCATAACCCTCTTTCCACACCGATTTAAACTCATAAAAATCTCCTTCCATTCAATACCCTTTTGGGATGCGACACCTTGACCCGCTTTGCCGTGGCTTCGTTTCCTCACCGCCATTTGAACAGCGGCGGTTACGCAACCATGCAAATGAATTGCCGTCGGATGGGGACTGTCGTATGGCTCCTTATGCCCCATCGTGACGTCACCCTTTGATGCATGCGAACGTTATATTCCGTGAATTGCGAGAGTTCTTCTTGAGCGTGGGGGCTCTATGAGATGTGTGGATGGCTGTGAGGTGTGGGCAGTGTCTGGAAGTAGCTATCTAACCGTTGATGACTGCATTGTTGGGTATATCAGTTGATAGTGGACTCAAGTTTCGGGTAGACTCTACTGATATCGTATAGTGCGAAGATCACACACAGCTATGAGAGATCGTAATGGTGTACGTAATGAAAGAGGAAAGATTACTGCTTCGATAACGAAGGTCATGTCTAAGTGAAGAATTTGGAACGTATTATTTTATTGACAATTGTTTTATACTTCGTTGATGAGGAATTAAAGTACTGGGGGAAATTATGCTTTGGTATTTCCCCTTCTCTTTGAGAATTTACGAAGTACTTCACTGTTGTAATATTACTTGTACGATCAAACTAATATTTCTAAAAATATGTCTGCAATACTTATAGAAGAAAATTACTACGAGTAGAAAGATTTTTACTCAAAAGTAGTCTACTGTTTTCGATTTATAGGTTAATCTTTTATAATCATCAGAAAGAACGCACGCTCATCACATAGTTATTTGGAAACGAACTCTATCGATAAAAGAATTTTATTCAATGAAAAACGTTTAAAAAGAAGTTTGGAATCAATGTAGTATCTCTACATTTCCAACCTGTAAATATCTTGCAAATCGTGATGAAAAAATTCGAACGAAATTTATTCCATTTGATTTACACCTTCAAATACTGAATTGGGAGTTCACGAGAAAAAAGTACAGCAATCACCTGCAAATTCATTCTAAATTGGTGAATTAGTGGGAAACGGTTCTTTATCCTTTCTGCAAGAAATTGGTTCCGATAGTTTTTAATTGCTTCTGATGAGTGTGCATAACGTATCAAACGTTCAAGAGACGGTCACGACAAGACGGGGAACGGTACTGATAATGGGGTCACCAAGGAAACCGAATTGTGCTTGTTTATTTGGAGATGAAGGAAATGTATTGTAAATTCAGTAGGATATAAATTTTTAACCATTGATTTAAGAGATATTCACGATTCATTCCAGCGAGGAAGAAGTTAATTAAAAAGATTAACCAATAGCTTTCAATCAATTACGAAAATGACTTAGTTTCGAGATGGAACTTTATTAATAGGAATTTACTTAATGAAATTTTCCGGAATAATTATGCCATGTGCATTGTTTTCTTAGTAGACTACCTTCTACTTTATGCATTATCTTAGGAGACTTCTTTCTGAATTTACATGATTCAGTATTCTTTTTCAACTACTCGCTGTATGATTTTTTTACTTTTGGTTCCATTTATAGATGCAAAGAGTAAATTATAAAATCGTTCATTGTCATTATATATTACTAGAACTATAGAAATTAAAAGCGAAAATAAATAGATATATCATCCGGCACGGCATTGTACGTATATCGATGTCACAAATGCTTTTTGATAAAACTTTATGAGGATTTATTTAGTTAAGTTACAGTTAAATATTTCGTATATTCATCAGGAATTCCATATATAATACGTAAGACCTCTTTTCATTTAAATAAGTTTCTTTTCTTACTCATATTTCTTAAGACAACAGTAAAAATAGTATGATGTTGAAATACTAATCCGCTTTAGAATTTAAACAGTATATAGTAATTATAACGAATATATATATAGCACTTATATTGAAATGTTTACACAAAGTATCCAAGCTGTATTTAACCCCACCCACGCCAATTTAAGACCTAGACCAACGTTGCCAATTGGGCTAAAAGTAAACTGATTGTACAGCTAAATTGAAAATCCACCCCCAGGACACCTGCCGTCCCACTAGGAACAGCAACAAATTCTTGTTGGGAAAAATACTTGGGAGCAGGTGCCAAATCACTTGGGAATTCGGTACTTAGCAGATAAAAATAGCTTAGGGCGCATTTTTGTCTCTAGAAATACACCGAGCGCTCGTGAAATCGACAGCGGGCACTCTGATTAAGCCATTGAGGACACCCCAGGTCATGGAGGAAGTGTCCAGAAGGTACTGGAGATCGTTGTACTAGAAGCTGTTTACAGTGCACAGTGTAGACCTGGTTTTGGTTAAACTCACCCCAGCTGGACATCGTTCGCCCGAAGACTTGCCCCGTTTCCGGGTTCCAGAAGAACTGCTTGAAGGTTTCCCATTTGGTCAGTTCCGGGGGTCGGTAGAAGGCGTCGTGGTCGGTGGGTGCAGGGCGCGGGGGCCTCTGGGGTTCTTGGGCTTCGGAGGGCGATGGTGGGGGGGATTCGTCCTCATTGTCGGTGAGGAATGGCGGGGGATCTCCGGAAGGTAGTCGTAGAGGTGCTTTGGTTGGAGTGACGGTGGTAGTGGTGGTTGGGGCAGTCGTTGAGGTAGTTGAAGTGGGTGTTGGTGGAGTTTCAGCCATGTTTGTTTCTCTGATTCTTCCGGGTCAGCTGTGGATAAAGAGATTTGGCAATTAGGAGGAGTCTTCCTTTATATTTAACACCACAGTATATTTAGTTACGTATAATTCATAGTTTTTTATTATATTAACACTAAATTTTGGAAAACGGAAACAGAAACTTTATAATAAAAATAGTTGATAACAATTTTCAGTCAGGAAAGGAATTTTGGTACTCTACAGTGGCCATGAATGAATGCTAGGACCTCTGAAAAAAACTTATATTAAAGCAACAGCGACTTATTTTTAACCATAGCTAAGGTTTTACGCGATTTGTTTTAAATATACTGTTTATTATAATGATATTGGAAACTGTAAAATATACCGCATCAATAATGAACTGCCCTCGATTAAAAATAACTGAATTTCCTATTCATTCCACTTCTGCCATGCCTTACGGGTATTTCGATTTATAAGCTTTCACTGACAATCCATTCCATTATCATTTGTCTTCATCGTGATCAATTCCTCAGTTCACTCATCTCTTTTCATACCAATACTTTCTATACACACAACGTCATCTTTTCTGAGGCTGCTTTCATTTCATGAGACTATTATGCCCTTGAATGCAGCTGACTAGTTTTTTCCTCTGTTCACTATGTTCTTTGCAGTTAGTCACCCATCAGATCGTTTTCACGACATTACTGTTGTGACACAGTTCCATCGCTTTAAAAACGCATTCATTCTTACAATGAATAGCTACGAATCTCCAATGTACTCATATAAGATACAGGTGCTAGTCGTATTCCTTACCCACAGAGTAGTTTAATTCAATTAATTAATTAAAAAATCAGTAAATTCTGTGATAAGTCATTCTTTATTTCGAAGCGATTAATAAAATTTTTATCGTATTTTTAATGCACTTATATATATATTTGTATATTATATTAGTTCAAGAGTTTGAGTATTATCATATAAAATTACCGACTAAAGTTTTATATTAATTCGAATAATCATAATAATATCAACAGGTGTTGTTATGTCGTCCGTAGTAAACAGATATACGCTTCTCTATATGATGAAGTATCTTTTAGGACTAGACAAAATGAGGCTTACATTATTTACTTGTTTTGTGAGTCTGTGATATTTCCGTATAGAAGATTACGGTGAGCTATAGGAAATATATAATTGGTAATCTCGTCAAATTGGAAATTTTCGTAAGATGAGATGAAGATTTTATATTACATTACGATTAGAATTTTTTCGTAAATACTCTACGCCTTCTAAGGACAATACTAATAGAAATAATATTAACAATTAATCTAAGTTGTTTTCATCAGGTAACTTTCTGTAACTTCCCCCTAATTTCACACCCTCACTTGGAGAGTTAGCAGATTCACCCCATACTCCCCTTAGACTATCAAAACTTCCAGATGCCACTAAATCAGCGAGCGTTAATGGTCTGGTTAAGAGGTGAACTGATTTCACGCTTAATCACGCTGAATTATTGCTTAAATAGAAAACTCAATCTAACGACAGGATTGCTAAAGAAAGGAAGTAAATGGCAATCAAAGTTTGATAATAAAAGGTTTTAAACTGTCTAACATTGGAAATAAATTGTTGTATCGGCTATTTTAGTTCACAATTATTTTCGATTTCTAAACAGTTCCTTATTACGAAAGAAAAAAGATAAAATAATTACATCAGGTAATGACCAGGGTTGTGAAATGATTATAAATATAGGCATGGCACCTGTTTGCAGTGTATACAAAGATACATAGTAAACAACAACTGTAAACTAATTAACATTTGCAGAAGGTTGGAAAACCCTTTGGAAAATCTCCTTTAGATCGTAGTCATACATGCTATAAATACAATCGAAATGTATAGATTAAACAAATAAGCAATACTCAATGTACAAATTCCAAATCGTTATACAGTCATGACGCTCGTTACTTTCCCCTCACTGACTTAACCTTATAGGTATTCTAAATATACGTAAATACTATTATACAACACTATATCTCACCGTTACGTGATCCTTAACTACCAAACACAAACCTAGCTGCCCTTCTCCGTTAGTTTTGCTATTATTTTTATTATTAACGATTATTTCATGAGTGAACCTACAAAAATTTTGGGCTCGTCCGGGATTTGAACCCGGGACCTCTCGCACCCTAAGCGAGAATCATACCCCTAGACCAACGAGCCGGTATGAATGCTTGGATATGAAATAAAAAAAATTGATTTGCAATTATGAATCTCAATGGATTTAAAATTAAAAATTTTGCTCAATTTTTTAACATTCTCTGAAATTCAATTCGGTAACATTCTAAGGTGGTAGGGTTGGGTAATGTTTCATGTAATGAAAGTGGATACATTAAATGAGTATATCAGAAATGAATTTGCTACCATTGGTAGGTATATATCACTTCTCAGGTATCGAGACATCAGAGATTGTATTCATCAGTTAGAAAATTCGGGCTGTAGTACTTTAAACCTTACCGAATAGATCACTAACAATAGGAAACACTGTAGCTTTAGGAAGCTTTTCGAGATAAATTCCGAATGAGGAAGTTAGTTCTCGTTTCCTGATAGAGACCATTTGATTTTTAATGGAATATTTTCCAAAAATAGAGCAAAATATTATGAATGAATACGGTTTATAGTTATCTTTTCAGTGAGTAGAAAGTGAATTAATTCTTGTGTGATTTTTACACCTCATAACTCAGTCAAAGTAGTCACTCAAATTATAAATATATCATATATACTCATTCCTAACTTATTTCTCAATCATAAACATCAAACCTCATTAGATTTCTATGAATGACATCCTCATATGAGACCGAGTAAAAGATGAATAAAAGATCCATCTCCCTCCGCTCTATACCGCACTCAAACCACTCCCATCTATATCTTACCACATCCAAAGGATGGACTATAAATATTAAGTGACCCACCGTACACTTTCCTGTCACCAACGACATCAAAATCAACCCTGTTTTCCCCTCGTTTCCTAGTGACCACTTTGACAGGTAATTAACCTTGAGAAATCTCCGAAGCCAATAAAGCAAGCTTCCGATTGGTGGAGCACGAGTGAAATTCAGCGAGAGTCGGCCAATGAGAGGATCCTGTCGCATGGCTCGAATGGGGATACGTCTCATTACGGTTAGATGAAGTAGCGAAGTTGTTACGCAAATGGGAGTAAAAGAGGGCGATGATAAAAGAATTCAAGGCCGAATAAAGCAAAAGATCATGTATTAAGAATTTTTGGGTGTCTGAATAAACTTTGTACCCCTTCATTTGTTGGTTTAATTGATGATCATGAACTGTTTCCAAAGGAAGTGAATACGCCAATCAAAATAAATACTAATTATTTTTTTTAAACGATTATAATTTGCCCTAAATAAATCCGAAGGAAGTGTTTTTTTAGATAATAAACGTAGTATAATCGAAGGACAATACACGGGAAGTGAGGGAGTTCATTTCAGTTTGTGAAGATATTAGAGGAATAAAACTTCCGTGAAATGGGTTGCATAAGATAAAGGATAAAACATTGGCTCGCTTGATTGTAATTGGGAAGCTATTCCATCATGAGAAATGAGAGGGTATGAACGATCATATGTCTGTCCTGTGAAGTATTAAAATCAGTTTATTACAAGATAATTGTATATTGAAATGAGTTTAGGTATGTAAGGGATAATTCATTTCGATGATTCATTGCTAAGTCTTCCGTAATCATAATTGTCAATATTCAGCTAAAGATTTGGCATGCAATATTCATTGAAGTTAAGGAAAAACGAAATTTAATTCTCTTACAGGTCAAATTTTATTTAATTTAGTCCTTTTATATTTTTTGAGAATATTCATAACGCTTTCCTTTGTCAATTGATTTATCATGGCTGAAAGAGTATAAATTAATCGTTAAGATGTTATTTTTTTATAGCTTAATTATTTTTCAATAGTTATCCAGAGGTAATGAAAAAGAATAATAATTGATATAGGTACAAGATTGTTTTAAATAAACTACCTTATATTGACTAATTAATACAATTATATATATTAAAAAGGGGAATAAGTACGCAAAATAAAAAATAAAATTGGGATATAATTCACATCACTGAGATGTAGTTAATTTCTGAAAAAATTTCATATTGCGTGATCTGTTTACACAAAAGTTTATCTTCACCCTTTAGCATCAATTTAATTATTCAAATTTCATTTAATTATTACTGTGAAACTTATTGTGATTTATAAGTATGTAAAAGTACTCGGATTACGATAAAATTTATCTGCTATTAACAGAAGTAGAAAAGTAATTGTTCTTAGAAAAATGTTTCCTCTGAGTGTATATAGTACTTTTTAATATGTAAGTGAACAACCATAAAGGGTTGGACCACTAAAATGGTTTTCTGTATTCGCTTAAGACGGCTTTACTCAGATTCGAATCTTTGTTTATATTTTCCCAAACTATATTAGATGCGATTTGCTAATATTTCCTTATTCTTCAGTTCTCCAACTTGGAAGGCTTCCATTTCAGGCGATTACTTCTGTAAGCTCATTTACATGCAGAATAGCAGCATTTGGTTCAGGCATTGATTAGATCGGACAAATTTCTATTTTTGGAAACCCTCCCTTTCCTGATTTTCACCTTGATAACTCTTTTACAGCTGTTTTCTATAAAGTAATTTACAACAGTCTTCACTCTTAAATATCTTCTTCAAAACGAGAATAATACCTATGATTGGCTTGTCATTCGAGATGAACGTAAAAATTTGATATGTATTTCTTTAAGGAGCTAAATATTTTCGCATTATTCGATTCTATTTTAGGTTCTTTTTTATTTCGATTATTATTTATTTCGATAGATTAAACTCAGTATATTGCAATATAATTCACTTTATTATTTAATAATTAACTCTGTAAATAATATACACTGTAATACTTTCGTGCTTTATGTATTGGTCTATTTAATCAAAAGTAGACGAGTAAGAAATTTTTTGCAAAAGCTTTACGAGTATAAAAATAATAAGGTAGTCTATAATTATATGCCATCTGTAAGTATTAAATAACTAACAAGTTTAATTTCAAATATACTTTTAAGATGTCTATAGAAACCTACGAAATACTCAGAAATCACTGAACAAGAGGAAGAAATTTTATATTTAAAACGAGTTGTTAAAATGCATCTGATCAAAAAGTCTATGCAAATCTAAATTCTTAAATTGAATTGAGTAAAAGGTGTTTTATTTTACAAAAAGTGAGGTAACTTAAAAAGTTATTGAATACGTATACACGGTTGCCAAGGAGATTATAGTCAATATAGCGATTGGAATCCATAAAAGCAGTTTTTTTGTTATAGACGAGCGGGTCTTCATTTAAATATCCCATAAAACTCTTCAAATGAAGTAGAAAAACCAAATTAGGAAGCATAAAACTAGGATTAAAGGAATAAAGCGTCGGTTCACGCTCGAGTATGTTGACCGCGTGATTCCTCACTGGAAGATTTATGGAAACGGAGATGTCTCAATCCAAAAGCAAAGATAAACTTCGACCTCTAAGGAGACGTAGAAAACAAAGTCTGGGAGAAGGAGAGAGAACAAGCAAAGGTTGAGATGTGACAACATTGTAAGCAAAGCAATCGGGAAATGCCGATAGATAGTTAAAGCTTAATGTATAAGAGCGGTCTGAAATGTCACCCAGGTATAAAGTTTCACGATATAATTGTTAATGGATTTTTAATATGATTCTTGGACAAGGAAAAGTAGCAGCACTCATTCCAGTGATTCATTATTTTTATAGTTATTTGTCTAAGTAATAAATTGACTATCGCTAAGAAATGCAAGGAAAGGTACGGTATGGTGGTGAATCTAACATGAAGTATCAATTAATACTAAGATCGAAAGAAAAAAAACCCGCTAAAATGTAAACGACACAAAATTCTAAATCTTTCACGAGAACTTATAAAAATATTAATGATTCTTAGGGGAAAAGTCTTTAGTAATTACGTGTAAATTTTATACGATAACTTTTATGGGGATGATTATAAAAGAAAAAATATTATGATAATAACCTTATCTGATACTTTTAAAATCAGTTTTAAACTCCAAAGGTTTTCAGTTTGAAGCCTGATTAGAAGAAATCTAATGAATGAACAGAATTGAAAATTATAGTCGCAAAAATATTATAAATAAATATATAAACTCACGCAGTTTTCTTTTGGATTTGTTAACTTTCATTCTTAATGATATGCTAATGTACCTTATCCTCCATATTTATAATATTTTAGAATTTCTGGTATTAAATTCAGCCAATACTGTAGTAGGGGAATAGCCATGCAAATAGTCATGTGCTTTACGTAAATTTAAATGTCTAATAATACGTATAGAAAATCAAGGAAAATTAGACACTCATGCTATCAACGACGATAAAAATGGATCAAATAAAATATAATTTCAGATGCACCAAGTTGGTTTAGCAAAAGATAACAAGAGATTAAACTTTGTGGCAAGCGATCCTAGGTTCGTATCTTTGTATCTAGACTCCAGACTACGTCTTACTGATGGTGAGATGTTTGATTAAGATCGTGGATTAATATGTACTTGTCACTTTCTTGATCTCTTCGAGTTTAGACTGGTATCAAGTCGCTTCAGAGAAGACCGTGGGTTACATTCTCTTGCGTAAGTGAGTCCTCAAACGCGGCATACTCAATGAGCGAGATTTGGCTTCAAAAATCACGAAGCCCTCCATAATGCGTCACCGGCCCAATCTGGAGTCGCACTCTTATTTTCTCTCTGGAATAAAACTTATGAGTCCAGCGCGAAACGCCTCTTTATTTGATCGTACGCTGAACGTATATTTTTGTGGACCTATCATCGTACCTTGGGTCATAACTTCAACAGAATGTGTACTTTGTTGAAAGAAATTCTAAACTCTCGTTTTCTACGGATGTTAATCCCTTTACGTAACGCGTAATTACGAGATATTCTTTTACGTTTTATAGCGATGGAGAGGGTGGTTTCTATAGTTATGGAAATTGGAACAGGTGGTTAAAAATAGTTCTCTAATTCGTTTGTTTACGCTACTATTATACGAATATCGTATGAGGCTTTTTATTGGTCATTAAAGAAGCCCAAGCTATTTGTATGCGTAACATTATTCTTAAATATGAATTCATTATTTTTTAGCTATAAAAATGTAAAATGTGAACAAAAGTAGAGTTCATTCACTCCTGCGATAAATATCCTACCTAAATAAACTAATATGTCAGAAATAATACTCTTCTCTGAAGATAAAAACTTATTTAAACACACGAGTCTGTTCAGCCGCGAGTCTCTCTTTGCGTAAACGATGTTTCGAAACGTCTGCATTCCAGACTATCCATCACAGCATCTATGAATGACTGTCGCGAATACGTAATACGTTTTAGTTATTTAAAAGTGTTGTATTCATATGAGTCAAGTTTAGTATCAAAGGTTATAAGTGTCGTCATATTTAAGTACGTCATCAAAAAATATTTCCGTTTTATCAAAATTACGTCAGTATACTTTCATAAAATTCAAAAAACCTTATAATCCTCTATTTAAGCAACCAGCTAGGAAAATTTTTAATATCTAGATGAGCGAATATTGAAGACATACTCAAAATACCAATGAATTTCTAAAAATAACGAACTGAATATTCTGAATATGAGTAGTGTATATTTAAATTTTGGGAACTCTGCCGATGACAATTTTAATGCATATGAAAACCAAAATTTTATGACGATATATCTTAAATTGACTGATTTCGATCAATGCCAGAGAGGTGATATATTTTATAAAATTTACCCTGTTTCTTAGGGAGCCGAAAAGAACTTTTTTACGAAAGTTTTTCTTTCTAGTTTATATATACAACGCTCCACTTCCAAACTGAAGATCTTCCGTGTAAATAAAATGTAAGCAAACAGTCAAGGGTAATATAAACACTTGTCAAGGAGTTTATCATCTTCGAGCATAATATAAACTACACTGCTATTGTAAGAATGAACTGATGTGGTTGGACAGGCTATGAATGCGATGTAAAATTTCTCTGGAGAATAAGAAAAGGAGTTTCTTGTAACACCGCGATTATAAAAATGTACGTTTCTTAGGTCAATAATTTGAAAAATTAAAGCTTTTAATTATCTCAAAGTCACATTCAAGCCAATCCAGTCGCGCTCTAGAATTAATAAAGCAGATTTAATTCTTTGGGGGCACAATCTATTCTGGAGCAATAGAGCATCCCAGAAATCATATATTCTTCACGAGTTCCTTTTACCATCCAAGATCTCTATGACCGTTCAGAGTATCCATGTCTTTTATGTAGATATTTCCAAAGTTAATTGATAGCTAAACGGTAAGAATATTTATTATAGAACGTTTCCTGAATCGTAATTTTATGAAAATTTCAGTGGACCCACGACTTTCCCCTGTGGGACCCGCGATTTTACTCGAATCCCTCGGACAACTTCGAACAAAAAGTACTCTTCTGATCCAATTAACTCTAAAATAAATTACCTAGTTGTTTCGTTGGTTCCTGATCAAGTCGATGGTCTTCCTCCCAGTGTTTGCACTCCTTAACTTCACCAAACACCTTCCCTATCCTCACAACGAATAATCCACGGCACTCTCTCCGGATGGAGGCAACGCAGCTCTCCGGTAACAGTATCTCCGACACTCGGTCCTTCTCACAACAAAACAACCCGTCGACTGCTCTTCTTTACTCCGGTGCACCCTCTCCCACACTTTATCGGGGGGTTATCAAATTCCTTATCTGACTGACCCTTCTGGAGGGAAAAGGTGGGAGTGCCAGAAATGGGAAAGATGAAAACAAGTTTCCGTTAAAAATGTATGGGAGAGTTGTGTTGGGCGAACCGAAAGGGTGGATGGAACCCTTTGCACTGAAGGAAGACTCGTCTCCTCTCCACCTATCGTCCCCCACCACAACGACCCTTCGTCCCCTGGGTTCGCGACTACTCCCATTAAAGCGGTGGGGTGGGGCGGAGGGGGACGTGGGAGAGGCGGGGGCGGCAGGCGAGGAATAGAGTGGAGCGAAATAGTGAAAGAGAAAATAGGATAACTGGGAAGAGGGGAGAGAGGACGGCGTCAAATACACAGTGGACTCGATTAAACGGCCGATGTGGGTTGGATTAACTAATGGGAGGTTTGAGCGGAACTATCATAGGGTGCAATCAACAGGTCGTAAATCATATTTGAGAAAAGTGTCATTTGCGAATAGGAGTCTTTTAGAATCGCCCTACGCGTTACTTGTACAGCAAATTGTTTGATTATGTGCGGCTTCTTGTTATCATTATGGTACTAATGTTACAGATGCAATACTAGTCCTGTGGTGACGAATTATAATTAGATAATGTACCGCATCAAACGTTACACTCCGATGATATACATATATACTGTGCAACACATTGAAATCGCTTAATATTCTATATCGAAAATCACAGTCATGTAAAAAGTGTGTCTCAAAGTACGATGAAATAGAATTACCATACCATTTCAATTTATAATGCACACAGGAAATATTCTTGCTGCATATTAATATAATACGTTTGCTTTATATTATGAGTTAAATTCATAATAATGCTTCATCGAATACGAAGAATATTGTTTGGGAATGATGATTGATAAAAATGATAACATTAATTTTTACGTATAATATATTTTTTTTATTTCGTTAGTAGTCTGCTTGTTAGACTACTTGATAGTTGTTATAGTTGGTAGTTGCTAATTGCTTCCTCTTCTTGATATTATTATTATAGCTATATTCTCAAATTCTGTGATCCATTTTCAATTCAGAATAAAAAAACACGAAGTTTCGAAATAGAAAAGGGGAAATGAACAAAAATAGATAAACCGGAAACGAACTCGGGGAGTTTACAAGGACCTGCAGTCAGAAGAAAAGAAGAAGAGGAATGGTACAGGTCATGGATGTACGTTTGAAAGAGGAAGTAAAATAATCTGAGCTGTTCTAGTGTAAGAGGTAGTAATGAAAATGGTCTTAGAAGGAGGGAAAAGATATATAAATAAGCAAGACTAAACTTCGGGAATCTATAATGCTGCTTATCATAATAAGACCTAAATATTTTCAAATGTATTTGTGAGAGTTATCATATGTTCCGGAAACCATTAATCGCAATCATTTTACGTGTAGAATAATATTTATTTAGATTCTAAACTAACACTCACTAAAAGTAGGAGTGGCATATCGTATGTTAATTACATTATAATACCTAAAAGATGAGCATATAAGTGTATAAGTTTGTGATAAGATTTCAAAGCCCTTATATAAACAAATGTTTAATAAAATAACGTTTGTAGACATGCAAAATTGAGGTAGTATAAATAGATGAAGGAAGAAATCGTAATATTTCATTTCTTACTATTTAAATTGCTCCAGAAAGAGCGGCTGAAGAAAACACGAGAAGTAGGTGTAAGCGTGAAAGATGAGGAACAAATATGGGATATGGGCAATAAAAAGATTACGTCAACAAATTACGAAGGAAAATAAATATATTGAAAATAGGAAGTATGAATTCAAGTTATAATTTGGAAGGAAGAGAAAATGAAGAGTAATTTCTAACCGAAGCTTAACGATAAGATTTCGGTGGAGGAGAATTGATAAAGAACAAGAGGCAACGTCCAGAATAGAGAATAGAAAAGGAACACTAAGGAGGAGTTTGAAGTGGAAATAAACAATAGGGAATAAGGCCAAAAGGGGGAGAATCCAAAGGTGATGGAAGTAAACAGAAGCATTTGGAGGTGATAAGTATAGCTTAGGAAAAAGGAAGAAGAAAGTTTTATAGAGAAAGAAAGAAAATAGAAGTGGAAGAAAGAAATAATATGCTAAAAGAGTAGGGAAATTAAGTTTGCGAGCTCATTTAGCAAAAAAAATAATGATAATTATTGGTGCTGCCTGAAATATAATAAAATACGATGAGGATAACCAGTACGTAAATTTAGCAGACAAAAAACTGGGTATATATTCCATTAACTGGAAAAGATTCCAATAGCGGATTGACTTCTTATAAGAAGAATTGGGAATTAGAAGGTTAAAAGCGTTATTCATCCAAAAAGCTTGAGTTATATAATGTCATCATAGTTCATTGCAGCAAAGAGGTGCAGAAATCTGTGATTGTATTAATCAGGAAGTGATGAGGATAAATGTTCTTTTTTCATCCGATTCGCATACGAGTAAATTTTCGTAAGTATATTTTAATACCCATGGAGATAATTAAAGTAACAGATAGTGATGAACTTCTGTACATCATGAAACCAGAAAGTTATAATGTAATAAAAAACCTATTAAATTTTTAGGGTTGAGAATATTATAACAATTGAGTGGATACCGAGTCAAAAGTGGTTAATCGAAAATAGCATAATATAAAATACATTCTCTAATAACAGGAAGTCTTTCGAAGGGATAAAGAAAGATGAGGAAACTTTGCGAAAGCTGTGAAAGATTAAGAGGAGAGAATAGCTTTGGAAAGAAAAACAAGAGAATTAAAAGCACGGCCAATAACAGTAAGAATCACGGAAGAGGCAAAACATACATAAAAAGGTGATTAAGAAGCGGGAGAGTGCCAAATGTCAACAGAAATAGAATGAAAAAGGACAAGGATGAAATAGTTGCCCATTAGAAGAAAGCTGGGCCATTTGAAAAAGAATAAATCAATATGAGTTAGCACCTGATGAAATGGACAAGCATATGAGTCATTAGAGGAAATGGTAGAAGTATCATAATTTCAGTAGCTGTTTAGTTATAAAGAAATACAAAAATTGTTAGGTTTCGGTTCAATATATTATAATTTGTAAATGTTAGGAAAAATGTATTCCAACAAAAGCTTTATAAATACGATATAGAATATTGGAGTAAAAAATAAGATATAATTCGCTTGTATGTATGAAAATTGATTTTAAAATTTCTGAATTCCTTTCTGCAAAACATAATTCATTAAATGATGAATCATTCAATATCTTGAATAAATTTCGTCTAACATGTTTGAGCGATCTAATTTGGTAAAAGGGAAAAATAACAGTGTGAAAGATTATTGAAAATCTAAAGTTATATCTAAAGAATAAAAATCTAAAGCACAATCAACAAGATACATTCTAAAGATATATGAGCACGGAAATATGAAGTAATTAACGTCTGATCAGGATTCCAAGAACAGAATAAATATGATTTATATATAGACATCGATGTACCCTAGACCTGTTCATTTCAACTATTTTAACGATATTAAACAATCCTTAAATGTGTAAAAGAGTTTACGAGTTCGTAACCCTTAGTAACGAGTAAATACCGCGCAAAAATTGGTAGAGATCCATTTAACTCCATTGCATTCCCACCTAAATACATTCACCACACTCACTCTGTAACACCAATTCAACCCACAGTTGGCTTTCCGAGGGCCACTGAGGATAACGCAAGAACGAAGGGGAAAGAAGAGCACCGGACGATAAGTGTGATGGGGTATTTTAAGTGGAGGGGGAAACGTAGAAACCGCGCCGCGTATATAATTCAAAAGGATCCCGTAGGACGCACTAAACGACTCTTTATAAAGAGAGGGGAGAAGTAGTGGGGATGCACGGACGTGGTTGGAGGGTATCCCACATGATGATGGCTACAGCGCTCGGCCCGCCATCTCTTCAACCATCCTCCGCAACCACGGGCGGGTGGGGGTGGGAAAAAACGGGCGATCCTCGCTTGGGGAGACGCGTATTTACGGACGACTCCATTACTGCCGGCAGCTGAGGTGTTCGGGGCATTTTTTAGCACCCCACGCGCTCAAACGCCGGACTCCCAGAAGCTTAACACTTAAAACCCTTCTCTTTTTCCGTGGAGCTGCCGGAAGTGCAGCGGCGTGGGATGTTTCTGGGTCGCATTTCGCGCCAAGCCATCCGAAAGGTTTATTCGATTGACGTGAGGTCGCCTGTGTTCCATCGAGGTTGTCATATTATTTATACGTGTGACTGAGGAATGGTCGTGGGCCGAAATGTGAGGGATATCTGCCGGTACGTGAACCGAAGACCTTTTGGATGCGTTCGTTCCGTCCGGAGTGATTCGACAGGTGGGAGACAAACCTGGGCTGCTGAAGTTTCTGCCAGCGAGGAGTTTGATAGGATAAGGTACGTTGTCTGCAGTTTACGGTGTCGTTTATACATGGTTACATCCACAGCGGACGTTGGTTTCCTTAGCTGTGATGTTTCACGGGCGTTGATGAAATGTTAAGGTCATCCCTTCTTGATTCGTCATCGGGGATCTTCCTTGGTATTTCTTTAACAACCCCGGTTGGATGGTGACCTTATGATGGTTGTTACGTATTAAAATTTCTTGAGTACATTTATTCTTCGGGGTTAAGATAAGGTGTCATTCTCTGGCTCGTAATATCGTTATCTCTCGTTGCGTGGAAACTGCTTTCATTCAACAGGTATTCACTGTGGCGTTTCGAACATCGATATTTCAATCGTTTATGCCTTCTTTTCAATGACTCATCCATCTGGTTCCTTTCAACCTTTCTTGTTTTTTCTTTCCTCCAAAGTCAATTCGTTTTGATCATCTTTTATTCTTTTCAATATTTCCTATCTTCTCCGGACTGTTGTGTGTCTAATCCTTCATGACTCTTCTTCCCATGAATTTATTGGTTTATTGTAGAACTAGCCGATATAATGTTCGTCTACATTTGGAACTTCATCTTTTTCTAAGACTGAGCAGATGTCTCAATCAAATTTGGACTTCCATACAGTGCCATTAGCTAAGAATGAGTCATTGAGCATCATCGTAATCCAGATAGGCTTTCCGGCTGAGGTTTTTATCTTGGTGAATTCGTTAGAGTTTCTCAGTGTTTGGATTGTTTAGAAAATTTCGGAACATTGTAAAACTTAAAGTAAACATTTCTGAGAATACATTTGCAAATATTTCATTGATTATTGATTTAAAAAACAGCTTAAAACTAAAGATTAGTGCTCTTTAAAATTTGGTTATGATTCTAATTTACATAATCTTACTCCTATGTGAATTTCTAACTTCGTAGTTTAATAAGCCATGCTTTCTATCTATGTAAAATAAAATTTGAGAAAATCGCGCAGCATCTTTTAACCATTCGGTTGCTATGAAAACCTAGCGGATTTAAATAATTTGTGGATGCCACATTTAAATCGTAATCAACTTACTTATCAAATTTATGAAATGAGTTCAGTCTGTGGCGTTTATAGTTTTGCTCCATTTAGACAAAGATATACTCGACCTTGATATTGTCGAACGATGATAAGCAAATATCTTCAGAAATTCAAGGAATTATTTTACTCGTTTAGCATTTATTGGTAGTATAACGTGTACGATTCGTTTGGAAGTGTGTCCGATACTAATTTAGCAAGAAAAACAGTTTATACTCATTTAATAGTAAGTAGTATTCATGCCAAGTTGTAAGATAATATACTTTAAATATTATTACGTAGAGTTATAAACGATTAAGCACTTTAAATTTCTGATTTAACCTTTTAACGTTACGTACGTAATTTAATAGATAGTTAATGAATATAGAATGATTTCCAATTCGATTTAATGACCTTCATCAAAATGCGATCTTCTGACCCAGTTGCTACGAAACTTCTTTCTCACGCAGGGCTGTAGTAGACGTTAGTTTGGACATCTTTAAGAGCTGACCAATAAAGACGCTATGGCCCGAATGAGGAGACAGGAGCCCATCACCATCAAACCTTCACCGAAGGCAGGGTTCGAAGCCAAGACTTCCAAATGGATTAGCAGCGGAGCGGCTAATTCTGCAGCGAAAGCAGGTTGGCAAAGCATTTTATGTTTATTTTTTTTAAAGGCGAAAAGGGGTTTGTTTCGATGCAATAGATTTTACAGGATTTTAGTATGGTCTCCATAGAAATACGCTCATTTTAAAATAAATCTGTTTCCTTGAAAGGATATTCTCTTGAATTATAAATCTTTAAACAGTTATTCCCATGTCCGTGGAATCGTCGTTTATAGAATCGTATCGTTAGGAAGAGAATCTGTTTCTGATTTTTTGAGAGTGATTAATTGATTAATTTATTACGTAAAATTTTCAATATCCAGGTAATTATTCTTTAGACATTAATTTTGTGATGGATATTTAAAATTTATATGGAAATATTGTTTCCTCGTATCATATAGAATTTGAATCGATATTAAATAATGATTATCGAAAAGCGAAAGGCAATAGATAAAAAAGTTGTTTTGATACTTACAGCCGATTTTCATTTTCGAGAAAAACCTTAAGTAATGAGAAATTTTATCATTACCCTGGACGAAATTATTATAATATTTTGAAATTAAAATAATAATTGGACGATGAATTCTAGTTTTTATTTAAATTTGTCCTTTGTGTGATTTTCTCAGTGAAAAGAGTAAAGAATCTGTTTAATATTCGCGTAAATATTCTGAATCATGTCTCATTGCTAAAATTCTGGCATGATACGCTTTTCAATTAAGAAACCGGAGTTCTTAATATTGTTCGTAAACTAGGAAGACGGTTTCAAATATAATAGGATTACGCGGAAATCATATATACTGTATCTACTCAAAATAAAATTTACTAGCCTTAACTCATTTATATATATATATATATATATATATATATATATATATATATATGAGTAACATATCAAAGTGGCACATGCCCTTTCTCTCTTGCACTCTAGTGTTACTTACTGAATACATGTGTGGAATGAGATTAATACGTTTGTTTTGACAATCTAATACGTCCTTTTGGATTGACCCAAACAAATTTCTTGCTTGAAAATCAAATCAACTGTATCAAATTTAGAGGGAATAGGAAAAAGGAATTGATATCCAAACAGTATATAGATCAGGATTTTATATCAGGACGTGAGGATGAAGTTAGGAAATGCACTTCAGACATAACTATCCATAGTAGCATGGACACCAACTTATTTATCGTTCTATTTCCCATTTCCTGAGAGGATACCATCTTTCACTTACATCCGTACCTAATTAATGCACGTCTTACTCGTTGCATCAGTTGCAAGAGAGCTCAGGATTAATGCATCACGGGGAAATGGATTAGGATGTTTGCAGACGAAATGGAACCCTTCTTGTCAGAGACACCACTGCCCTTGCCAGATCTTTATTAAGCAAACAGGAGGCGTTTGGAAACGACGTTCTTACCTGGTGACGAGTATTACATCTGGTCGGCTTGGCAACGCTCGGAAAAGAATATCGCGGAAAGAAATAAAGCTGTGTGTATGAGAAGATTCCCACTCTATAAAGTTGGGTGAAAGACCCCTTTATTTCTGGAGGAACCTTGGGCCAAGGATTGCGTATAGCCTTCGACGAAAATAATGCACGCAACACACACACGATCTCCCTAATGATGCATTTCGGGAGTAAACAAAGCACGGAAATAATTCGCGGTTGGTGTAACGGTAGCGTTTTCGAAAGCAGAGGTGTTTGTAATGTGCTTCTAAGTCCTAAGATTAGATTAGGGCTAAAAATATATGGATCATCAGGAAGGGTATGCGCTAGAAAGAGAAATGTAATGCGCGGTGATTGCTGTAACGATTTCTAAATCGATAAGTTTAATCCATAATAATTTGTTTTGAATCCTAGATGAAGTATTATATTATGACTTTAGAAATATTAGCGTCAATAATGTTGATTTTTGATAAGAATTAAACTTTATAAATTATACAAAACCTTTAACTTGCATTAAGTGCTTGGTTTTGACTTATTACCAAATTTGAGGTGAATAAAAGCAGAGAAATAACTTTTTATATTATTGTCATATACAGTGATTGTATTAGTCTCCTTGGTTATTTGTTATTTTGTAATTTTATAACTTACTCAAAAAAATACAAGGCCTAATATCTTAAATATTGAAATCTCAATAAGGTATGATACATCCCTCTGCTACGTAGAAAGAACGATATTCCTCTTGAGTTGTTAT
This sequence comes from Pantala flavescens, assembly GCA_020796165.1. NCBI lineage: Eukaryota > Metazoa > Arthropoda > Insecta > Odonata > Libellulidae > Pantala > Pantala flavescens. The sequence goes on from CM036887.1 coordinate 25,507,943, forward strand.
TCCAACTTTCAATGGAAACGAAGCTTTCTTTTAAGGAAATTTATGGCTCTATCTGAGCTATTACGACTCCTACACTGAAATTTCTAAGTTCATCTTCATTGAACAGAGTATCAGGTCAATTCGGTATGCGTGGGTATTTCCTACTTTCGAAAGGATTTGGAATCTGGAGCGATATGGATCGAGGAAAAAGGTCATTATCAGAAGATATACATCGTAACCTTAAAACTTTCCTAAAGTAAATTCTGATCTTGTTTAAGCCGATAGACTCTATCATAATACATTTTAAGCTTTTCAGATTAAGGATAATGAAATATGAATTTAAAAAAGACCGATGTTTTCGAAATAGAAATAATAGTAGTGAGCACAATAAAATAAAGTGCAAATAAAGAATGAATATCGAAAACTATTATTCAATATATATTGTATGTACAGTGGTAGGTTTGTATTCGATATCGAAGAGTAAAAGTTAGAATAATCGATTACCTTTTTATCGAGTTTATATCGATTAATATCGATTCACAGTGATTACAATCGATTGTTTAAGAGTTAAATTGTTATAAATTATATTAAATCTTACCAAAAAAACGAAAAGTGTATCGATATCCTTAGTGAATGTAGGTAACATAACAATGTTCAAGAAATTAATTCTTAGGTAAAATAGATTTGTATATTTATAATAAAATAGAAATGAATTATATCTATCGTAAATGTTTGCTTCCGTATAATATCGTTCCTAAATAAATTAGACAAAATGACTATAGACGAAATAACATCTGAAAAATGATACAAGCTTCAAAGCAAGAAAATTTGTGAATGGTATTCTATTTTTTTAAATTTTACGTTCATTATATCGCATATATATATATAGTTACAGTATAAATTCTGTTTGTTCAGTGCAGAATACATTGATAAAGTATTCCTGTATAGATCGATGAACGCTTTATGCAGAAGTTCTTTCAGATATCGACGAGTTCAATTAATTAAGTAAAGAATTCCTCCCTTTGTATGAATTTAAGCATCTAGGTCGATGGAGCTTGTGAGCTCGTAGACGACTAGTCAAATCTTCTTTGGCTGTTGAGGGCGAACGTAATTCAGTCTGGGAAAAGCATGTGACCCACTTGAGTAAAACTCAATCATGACTTTCGGAGACATCTTACAAGTATTGTTGTAGGGAGGTGGTGAAAGATACAGTGACTTGAGATAGGATGGGGTGGGGGTGTCGGACAGTGGAATTGGCGGGATGGGAAGGAGGACAAGTGACGAACAGGATCCGGATATTAGTGATTTAGAGGAGGGAGATTTCCATTCAGTCGTGACGTAAAAGCGAAAGAGGGGTATAAATGGACAAGCGAGAGGGAGGCAGAAGAGATGCACTGTTAGGGAAGACTCTAGTATAGAACAAGAGATAAAACGAATGAAGACGAGATGTAAAACCAACAATATTAAGAGGACGTATTGAGAAAGATTTAATAGTGGACTGTAGTAAAATTATATTTAAATCAGACGAATGTGAGCCGTATAAAAATTAAATTTTGAACACGTTATTTCTTTTAAATTCTCTCCATCATACGTATCGATGCAAGAAACGTATTTGCCTTTATATAAAATTGCAAATTTATATTTTGATATTAGGGTCTAAGTGGAAGATGGAACTTTTATTTCCGTTTTTTTCCAGTGAAGACATTTTATCGTTTCGGGCGTGAAAAGTTCTTAGGCTCCGTAAAATAATAGTTCATTAGAGAAAAAATATTATATGCTTTAGGAGAAGAAATGCTTATTAAATTCCAAAGAAAGAGATGATCTTATTTATGAATGGTTATTTATAAATACTTAAGTTACCATAATAGATTCTATCCGTGTAAGTTAGCTCCTTGAAGATTAATGATGACATGAAAGTTTTTGCCAAATAATTACTTTAATAACGATCTCGACTCGTCAAAAAATACCAGAAATAAATATTTTCGTACTTTAATTATTATTATACATTTTATTTGATTATTTTGTGTAGAATGTACATTTTATCATTATATTAGGTCAATTTATACTCTTTCTCTTTAAAAAAGTATGTAATATTTGTATGAGATGTGTAATATAACATACCACCAGATTTCCACCAAGTGGAACTTGATAGTATTAATTTTACGTGTAATATAATTTTATAAGAATTTATTCATGTATATTTAGAAATAAATAATTGCAGAAATTTATCTTTGCTCATACAACAATCAAACATAAAACAATTCATGAAATAGCATTGTTTCAGAGAACGATACCATTCATTGCGAGTAATACCAGCATCTTTATTTGTAGCGCTTGAATACGATACTTATAAGGCGCGAATATCTTCTGATGGAACATAGTATAGTATATCGGAGAACGCAGTCTGACAAATGAATGAAATAAGACACCGAGACGAAGAAAACAAAAGGCGTGAGAAAAGACGTGGTGAGTGAAGGAAGAAAACCCGAAGAGGAAGGTAGTGTCTTGAACGGAAGAATTCTTGAGATGAGCGATCTGACACGAGAAGAGCTGATTGGCGTGCGGTTTTATTGGGAAGAAACTGAAGCTACGTCTCATTCATTTCTTCTCAAATTGGGTCGGAAGGTAAAGGGAGGAAGGAAGTGAACCTATGAAATATAAAGAGTGATGAGTAATGTCAGATTTTGAGGAAGGTCTTTTAAGGGTTCTATTCTTCTATATATATATATCCCGATATATCTGAAGACATCGCGATACGAAAATGTTACCTTGATATTATTTCTAGTTCGAATTTTCTAAATTATTATTTATCATTTAAATTACGAAATTATTAGTTAAAGTTCGTTATTGTTATATTATTCAGTAAAGTTTAACGTAGTGAATGTGATAAATTCGCTGGTATGTTTTATAAAGCTATTATTTTAAAGTTTGGGAAATATAAATTGTTTCTTATTTAAACTAACCTCCTCAGAGGACTAATATTATCGTAATCTTCTTTCTTTTAAGATTTTAACTTGGTTATTGATGTGGAATTCGAATGTTTTCTGTTGTCTTAATTAATAAATCTATAGCCTAGAACTGTTTTTAACATAGTTCGAGGGGCAAGGAATGAAGACCAATCCAATTATTAAATATTATTTAATATATTACAAGCATTTATTCGCATAAGATCTTAAACATACGCAGATCACGTTGATTATGAATTATTCGTAATTTGGAATAGATGCTGGCGGTAGTATTGCCAAGAATCGTTGTTGGAGGATGAATCTATGGAGAAAGTGTTATGTCTCCAGAAGCTACTTCAGTACCTTCTCCAAAGAATAGATTGAGGTCGGATTGAAGATGATGGAGGATAAGTGGCTTAGGATTGGGTAAATGGAGAAACGACAGCCTGTGCAGAGTTTAGGTTTGCAGGCAAAGATAAAGTATGTAAAAACATATAACAGGAAGAGCTCATTGGAAAAACAATTCCACCAGTAGAATAGGAAAGTATTTATATATAGAGAAATCCATCAAAAATATTTAAGTACAGTACATTATCATTGCAAAAGAAGATGACATCAAATAGTTTTGGACGATTATGAATCCATGCTTACTTTGCGAGCATAATATTGGCATTAGGTGGATGGTTTATTTGCCGAATGAACCATTCTGTATGAAACAATCGTGAATTTATTTGGAAATAGACTTTTAAAATTTCTTAGCGCATTTATCTCTTAATTTATGTACTGTATTATGTAATGTACTCATTGCTTAATTAACAGGGAGGATATTGTTTGTAATTTTACGTTCGATAAAATTTTATGCATTTAATTATCCTTAATAATACGGTATCTTACCTTAGCTCTCTGTTGAACCCCATGCCTAATTTTTCAAGTTATTTTATTATCGGCTGAGATTTTATATGAATTATTCTTTAATATCAAACGTCCAAACCGGGATCGCTTCAGCATGATGGGGTCAGTTTTCTCTCACATTATTATCACACAGTATACTTGGGTCATGTTCTAATTGAGGTGCGTCAAAATTGAAGTAGTACAATGGAGACTGGCAGTTGGGCGAGTATCCTCGACTGGGAAGACAGCTCGGCGACATACATTTGGCGTAAAGACAATTCGCGGGCGAGACATAAAAAATGATCTCGTATACAGAATAGAACTCTTAAACTACGAATATATATTGGCCCATTATTTCTCGTACATGAATATATATTGACATGGAGGAGAAATAATGCTTGAATGTAGTGAATCCATAGAATAAGTGAAATTAGGATAAATGTGTACATTTACTTATTCTTCAAGCGATTTTTTGGGTTGGTCTTTAAATTCATCCATGAAATACATAAATTGTAATAATTTTACAAGAAATTAGATCAATACTCCAGTAACATATTCATTTATAATTCATCTTAAATATATACTTTTTTAAAAGTAGTTTTTCGTTGGCTATACTTAGAATAACTCGTTATAGAATTTTGTAACAGAATGTAATTAATGGAACATTTATAATATCTACTTTATGAATCTTTAAATGAGCTTATGGTAATAGTATAAAGAAGACTAATAATACGTTGATGTACATTTTAATTCATGAATAGATTTAAGGTGCAAGTGAGAAAGTTACTAAGGAGCTACTAAAGTCAGGCAATTAGTTTTATACAACTTTAAATGACCTATTTGTTAATTATATAGCTGAATTGTATATTATATGAATTCATTGGTATGATGTAAGTAAGACTTCAACACCTTTTGCTATACACCCTCAACATTCAGTCCCATCAGGCACCGCATAAACTTGGATACGTAATAAGTGCATGGTCAAGGATGCGAATCTCACAATCTATTACGACGAGCCTTACTTTCTTTTCAATGTGTTGCGTGCGAGACTTTCATCAAAAGGGACTATTGTACCCGTTGAAGTTTTTGAGCGATGATTTCAAGGAGGACTGGGATGGCAGATTGAAGGGTTGACAGAGGTGGGCAAGGTGCCAATGCTAGGAGTCCCTGACCCCATTGGGACATGCCATGGAAGTTGTTGGGTCACCATACGCTCTCCTTTCTACTTCTAATTCTACGTCCCATTATCGAACTCAATGCCAAACTCTACGTATATTGAAATTGCTACAGCGTTTTACAATTACGATACGCTTTATTTTAAGAGAATGTAATGTATTATAGTTACGGGAAGTAAAGGAAAGAGTAATAAAGAACGGATAAAATGTAACTGTATAATATATATCTAAAACTTTAAAATACGTAAATAATACTAATAGCAAAAGGGATAGCTAGTGTGCTAGTGGATGCATAGTAACCTATGTAGTTGATATAATTATTGGATTGTTTACCTGGATGTTTATTACGAGTGAAGCTTGAAAGTTGCCTTGTATAATAAATGTATAAAATCAGATACGGAGTTTAGGAAGTTTTTAGAAAAAATAGAATACTGTCCTCGGAAAGTTAGGATGCGAGGGCTTTTTGTCAAAAAATTACTTCAATTCTCAAATTTTTAGGTTTATATTCGCCATTAAAAGAGAATATGGTTTAGTATGTATGATTTCTTAAGTACGTCGTTTTTTGAAATGGGGGTGGTCATATTATGTATTAAGAGGATTATTTAATAAATATTTATAATTAAATTGAAAAAGATACTCTATTTTAGCCACAATTTTAAGCCGATCGTTAGATTTTTGTGACAAGATAATTAAAATTGATAAAGACAATAAACTTACTCAATATTTGCTTATTATTGTTAGTAGCTAAGATAATATTTATAAATCAATGTAGATTAAATCATAACTGTTCGATTTTAGATCAATAGGGATAAACAATAAATAAAAATATGTCATTTCAGTTATAACATAAGTAATTTATTTTTCTTTGGATATTAATTCATAGAATTGAAAGATGGGTGTAATACAAATGGATGTGGTCAAAGTCAGAATTTTTAAAAATGAGTTTAAACTTATTTCACACCACATTATTTTAAACTAAATTTATTCGATGCAATTTTTACGATATCAGTTAAAACCATGCCTGTAAATGGTGTTAGTAATTTCAACGTTCGAAAGACTGCATTTAGTGATTTTGATGAAAGAGGTCTAAGTGAAAACTAATATAAATTAACTTTTATAATTTCTAACGTTCGAAAGACTGCATTTAGTGATGATGATGAAAGAGGTCTAAGTCAAAACTAATATAAATTAACTTTGATTTTTTCTGGAAACTAAAAATTTTGCAACGCGGAATCTGTATTTGTATACTATAGTTCATCAACGATTAATGAAATAAAGAAGAACCGGAACTTTCATAGATCAATAAGAAAATACTACATTACTACAGGTATTTTAATTTAAAAATTAAAAGTCAGAAGAAGTGTCGGTTTGCAGGAACTTTTATTTAGACACCCATAACATTTCTTATGAGCGGTTAACTCGTGCTCTGAATGATGAATTTTCTGGAACTGATCGATCATTAGAAAGAATTTTTTTCTAGTATTGTTTCCTTTACTGCAGCATACGTCATATCATCTCATTGTTGACAATCCCATCCCTCCGGATCCTCTACGCAAATTTTTCCCCAATTCGCACGACTCGCCCTCTGCAACCCACTTCTTGCATCACAGTCCTCTTTTTTTCCAGTAACGGAAGTGACGTATTAGCTGGAAGAGGAAAGGGGTACGCCATGCACTTATTAGGGACCGGCTTTTTGTGGAACAGCCTCGGTCGTTAGCCAAGTGCGTCAAATATCATTCTGTGGAATTTGCAGGATGTTTCGAGAATGACAGGGACGGCAAATGAGCAATCAGTGACCTGTCATTTACGAATAAGACACTAATCAACTACCATAAGTCGAGATTTTGCTATCGTGCTTTCATGTAGTTATCTGACAAGGCTTACTTGATACTTACTCAATGTTACTTATTATTCAAAGATCTAACCTTAGTTAAACTTTTTGTATCAATGTTACCAATATTTGTATTTACAAACTCTTATGGGTATGAGGACGTATTAAGAGGTTGAGGTATGGATGAAGGACGTGATATTAGATAAATAATTTAATTAATCATGTTTCGGAAGATTGAGAGTGTACAGACATTTTCTTTCTTTAGCTTCATGTTCAAACTCTTTATTTTACCGATTTAAATGGAGTTATCAGAATTACATGCGTAATATTTCTCCAAGATTTAAAATATTAATAATTTATAAGGACTTAGAAAATCTTAGTTGTAATACGAAAAATCTTCGAGAGATAATTCCTAAAATTGTATCACTGAATATTTATTTCAGTTAAAAGTAAAGAGAAAAAATTCGTTTGAAAAAAAATCAAATATTTTCAAATCAGTTAAACGATAGACTATTTTCTTCATAAATAAACACGAAAGTAACGGAGTAAGCATACAAAGGTAATGTTATATGATGTTCCTTCAGAATCCATCCAAACCATAACAAGCAGAACGCATGAATCCCTTTAACGTTTCAATTTATAAAGAAAAAAATAAATATTTATATTGAACTACTATAGATGATTATTTTGGTCTGCTGGAAGTTGCATTTTATAAACGGGTGTCAATTCAGTTTCGTCCTATAGTTGAACTACCGCTAGATCTTCCAAATAGCTTGACGTTTCCGATGCGTATTTTAACCTAGTATTCGAGAATATAAAGACAGATATCGAATGCCGTAACTTGAGCTGGAATTGGATGCGATGAGCAGAGGATATGAATCCGTTTCAAGGATGTAGGGTTAAAAAATATTCTCTCATAAGTAGTTTAAATAAGCGAATTAAAATAGATTCGAAGATAAAGTTTATTTAAAGTGAAACAATTTACATCATAAGTATCACTTTTCCATGTTTCTCGTACGTAAAATAAGCCGAGGTACTCCTTCCCACTTGTCGTTCTTGCTGGTCCATGGATGAGGATTAAACCATCCACATCTTGAAAACTTCTGTGTACTATCGTTCTTGAATCGAAATCCTCTCCCCAAAAGCTGTTGGAAGTAGCTGTAACGGGAGTGAAAGAGATTATACAAAATAAGGGCACTTTAAGAATTACTTGTTCGCCGTCAAAATGAAACTTCGCGGTAGCATTATCTTTCGCCGAAAAATTTGAACTTGTATTGTCAATGATACGGTTGAGTATTTCGACATCATCAGTACGATTTCATGAATAAAATATCCCATATTAAAGGAATAGAGCTATAGAATTCCGAGTTAAAGGTGCCACTGCCAGTATGGTTGCTCAAAAGACTAGAGCGCTAATACCCCTGGCATTATATATTCTTCTTCAAGGGAAGAGAAGAACATATTCTATATTCTTCTCCTCCTGCAGTACTAGTGGACCTGGGAAATGCATTTGGTTATAGTTTAGCGAAAGGAACTGTTCTGCAAAATTCAGCATGTGAGGATTGGTGCATTGACTCCATCCAATCCTAGTCCCTACTCTGAGGATGAATGAAAGCAAAGTGTCAGAGAAGAGGCAGCATAGAGGCCTTGAAGATGATTATCGCCTGTAACATTCAATGCAACCTTTTACCAAAGAAGAAATGAGGAGAATAAGGGATGATCTTCCCTTTGGGGAGGGTTATCTCAGCGATTAGGCTTGGAGCTAACAGGGATGTTAAAATGGAAAATAAAGACACTCTTGGATCATCCTTTCACATGCTGACCTAGGGCGAATACAAGAACCACAATAACAGGAATCATGAGAAATCGTAACAGCAGATCTTGTATGCTACTCATCTTTTGAAGATGATTTTGAAGATTGATGATATACGTTCTCCTGCAGATACAGGAATAGGTCTTTAAAACTATTCCCAATACAGATTTTACAAAATAAAGCTACTAAAATCTGACCTACCCTGCGAATTCCTTTTCTCTCGCAAGCTTCATTGCATACTAATTTATGATGCATTTCTATTCAATGGTTATAGACAACGGGCAAGAAAGAGCTACCACCTGGCCTGGTACCTATTTTAATTTCTAATATACAATTAATAAATCAATATATAAACCATATAAAACAAGAAGATGCCAATTCTATAAATGCATGCTTGTAGCATGGGAAAGGTTGATGAAGGAAGCAAGTTATCATTAAATCTCATCACAAATCTTAACACAAAATCTCTCAGAAAAGAAGATGAAACGAGTGCCAGCTGAATTGATGAGAATTCGGTCACAATCTATTTCATGGTAAAATAAAGAAGAAGTTACAAAAGTAAGATAGGAGAAATAAAACTTTTCAACAACAAAGAAAGACCTATCTGTAGATGGTATGCAAACTGATGATGATAATGCTCTTGGCCCCTTCTTGTACTTCATATTGATTTGCAACAAAAAGTTATATGTTCCTCCTTCTCAAAAATGAAACCGTCCATTGCATAAATGTGCTCTTTATTTACAAAACAATGGACGTTAATCAATTGCAAGTAAAGAAAAATGTGAGTAGTTCATACCTTGAAATGTAATGCACCCACATAACATATGTGATAACAATTTCTTCCGTGAGCTCAGAAAAGGCTTGGCAATCTTTTCCGTGAAGACTCATCACTCTCCTCCAGGATAGGATGGCGACCGTTCTCGATTCAAAAGGCATCCTACAGTTGAAGTATGCTGTTTACATTAAAAAATGGAGCAAAGACCCAGAACCAAGTCCCACTTCTGCTACTCTAACATTGCCAAGGATGTTTCACTGATTAATAACCTTGTACGGCTATTTATTCAGGCATCGCACTCTTTAAATTAGTAAAAATTAAAACCTTGGATCTGAGAAAGTTATTGCATGTACATGTTTATAAACGTAATTACTGATATTCGGAAAGGTGTTCATAGTAAAATATAGGGATGTAAAATCAGAGGATAGCAAAACTTCACATATCTTACCTTTGGCACGTTCCAAAATCCAGACAATGTTTTAATTTGCCTCTTTTTCTAAACTTATTGTTGAAAAATAAATATTTATAAAGTTTGAACTACCGCTAAACATTTCTCTCGCTTCTGATTGGCTGAGAGAAGAACCACCGCTGTCAGTGCAGAGGCTGTATTCTTAAAAGTTTATGCCGAACATCCCCTTCCCTGATTACCGATCGAATATCATCAAAATTTCTCTCATCTTTTATGTCGACCGCTCGCAATGGCGGTTTTCTTGAAATCGGGCGAAATACGTTTGCGATACTTATGAAAGTGGTCTCTATGTGCAGTAAGACTCACGTAGTAGGTAAAAAGTCATAATAAATACTAATCTTCATTAAATTTTAATCGGTAACGACTCACCTCAGCGTTATTTCCAAAAATCTTTCTCGAATTTTAGATTCCCGCCGGTGACAATCGCGTCTCGAAATACCGCCGTGCGTTTGTCACTTTCCACAGCGACCTCGCCGTGTCAACATCCTCCCTTTCGCCTGTCGTTCATTTTCCCTTTTTCCTAATTCAATGCTCTCTATTGAGGATAAAATCACACCAATTAAAACTATGAAGCTACGCCCGACCTCTCCGTTCTCACAAACGGCTTCGGAAACTTGATAAAGTTCGCGTTGTAGCCATTGGTTACGAGCCCATATGCACGGTACAGCCAAGAGACATACATGCCGTCGATCAATATTATTGTTATTGTTGTTGATCTAGTCTTTTTTCACTGTGGCAAAGACATCTTGAATGGCGATGAATAGGAATCTATGCATTCGAAACGCTTCGCTCGGAAGCAATCGGTAAATAAAATGCCTGGACGCATTCTTGTCATCGAGTGTAAAGAAATATAATTCGATGGGACGTTTCTTAACTTACTTAGCTTTTTGACTGAACCTTGCATCCTCACTAGAAGCTGCACTGCTTGACCTGCACTGGGTTGACGACGCCACATTGCCGTCCTCTACGAAGAGGCCGGCAATCTATTCATTCTGTTATGTGCACCGCTAACTGCAATCAGATTGACACAATCACTTCTTCCGGGGAGAAACTTCAAGATTTGATGAACAATCGATTGATAGAAAACGGCGCGACAAAAGTATAGGATAACTAGGTTCACAAAATAAGAGAACATACGCTGTTCGCTAATGACAGCCGCCTACCGAGGCGACACTGGAACGATAACTTGGCCCTCTGCCGGATTTCGAATGTTTTCCGTATGACGAATGAAGTAGTTCTATTTCAACCTTCCCTCATTTCTGTGTATAGAATCTATACGTTAAAATCTCTGCGGATTCGCATTTTCAAAGACTATAGTTTGACAAAGCTTCCTTCTACGCTAAGGTACTCTTCAAGGAGATATCTCACTCCTTGGGAAAAGAATGAAATTAAGTTTCAACGACTAAATAATTAAGAAAGAGCACAAAGGAAAATTACTTTTCGCTTTGGATGATTATACAGTTATCTGGATTGTAGTTGCAACATTCAGAAATTTTTTTTCGCAAAAACCAAATGCATAAGCTAGACACAATCGTAATCTTTTTATTTTTTTATTCGAAAGCCGCTCTAGTTTGCGGACTTGCTGATCCGTTGCATCTCACCCGCGACTATATAGAACGATCATTTTCGACTGTTGGCACATGAATTTAATACACGGTCCTGAATTCAGATTCGTCTTATGGTTGAACCACCATTAGTTCTCCAGATTTGCTTTACATTTCCGATGCGTATTTTTAACGGCTGCCTCTTTTATTCGTGAATGAAAAGGAAGTTAGCGAATGCCGTTACTAGAGCGGGATTCGGATGCGACGAGCAGAGGATATGAATCCGTGTGATGGATGAAATCTTAATAAATATCTTTTGATTACTGGTAGATAGTAAGCGAATGCAGATTGATTCATAGATAAAGTTTATTTAAAATGCAACATGATTTACATCGTAAGAATCATTTTTCCATCTTTGTTGTACATAAAATAAGCCGAGGTACTCCTTCCCACTTGCTGGTCCATGTGCGAGGAATAAACCGTCCGCATCTTGAAAACTGTCCTCTGCTATCGTTCCGGATCCGAAATCCTCTCCCCATTAGTTGTTGGAAATAGCTGTAACGAGAGTGAAAGAGATTATTCAAAATTAGGGCACTGTTCTAATTTCTCGCTTCCTGGCTAATCGAAAGAGCGCGGTAGCATTAACCTTTTGCCAAAACCGTTGAAATACGAATGTAATCGATACGGTTCGGTGCTTCGACATCATCATTGACTAAATGAGATCCCACATCAAAGAACGATAGCTTATGAACTCGCAGTGAGGATGCGAAAGGTACCACTGCCAGCGTGGAAGCTCAAAAGACTACAAGGCTGATACCCGTCGTAAGAAACATTCATGCTTCTGCGAGGAAGAAGGGTACGCCGGAAATGATGCAGTTCTATCACGCTGGTTTATCTAAGGATCCTTGAACCACGAAACAAAATACAAGCCGAGCTGGTTTTCGTTTAAAATTCTCCATGGATATGAAACGGATGAAGACTTGAAAACGTTTCCAGTGATACTACCTCTGAGCGATGGGACATGGAACAGTGATGTCCGGAGTTCATGTCCAAGGAAATCTTGTTGACAGCAAAGGAAACAAGCCTTAAAGTTTCTCGTAGGCTTGGCTGAAATGCAGACAAGAAAAACCGAGCTAGTCTTCTGGAAGATGGGCAGGAAAGCATAGCAGGCATAAGATTGAAGTTCAATGAAAAATGCACATGGGACCATGCTGCCTATCGTATTTGCGCGCTTTTCCTGTTGCACCTGAGGGCCTGGAAGGTGCATTTGGTCGCAGGCGAGCGAGAGGAATTGATGTACCAAATTCCTGAAAAGAACTGTGATGGGATTGGTGCATAGACTCCATCCAATCCTCGTCCCTACTCTGAGGATGAATGAAAGCAAAGTGTAAGAGAAGAGGCAGCATAGAAGCCTTGAAGATGATTATCGCCTGTAACATTCAATGCAACCTTTTACCAAAGAAGAAATAAGGAGAATAAGGGATGATCTTCCCTTTGGGGAGGGTTATCTCAGCGATTAGGCTTGGAGCTAACAGGGATGTTAAAATGCAAAATAAAGACACTCTTGGATCATCCTTTCACATGCTGACCTAGGGCGAATACAAGAACCACAATAACAGGAATCATGAGAAATCGTAACAGCAGATTTTGTACGCTACTCATCTTGTGAAGATGATTTTGAAGATTGATGATATCCGTTCTCCTGCAGATCCAGGAATGGGTCATTGAAACTATTTCCAATGCAGATTTTACAAAATTAAGCTAGTAAAATCTGACCTACCCTGCGAATTCCTTTTCTCTCGCAAGCTTCATTGCATACTAATTTATGATGCATTTCTATTCAATGGTTATAGACAACGGGCAAGAAAGAGCTACCACCTGGCCTGGTACCTATTTTAATTTCTAATATACAATTAATAAATCAATATATAAACCATATAAAACAAGAAGATGCCAATTCTATAAATGCATGCTTGTAGCATGGGAAAGGTTGATGAAGGAAGCAAGTTATCATTAAATCTCATCACAAATCTTAACACAAAATCTCTCAGAAAAGAAGATGAAACGAGTGCCAGCTGAATTGATGAGAATTCGGTCACAATCTATTTCATGGTAAAATAAAGAAGAAGTTACAAAAGTAAGATAGGAGAAATAAAACTTTTCAACAACAAAGAAAGACCTATCTGTAGATGGTATGCAAACTGATGATGATAATGCTCTTGGCCCCTTTTTGTACTTCATATTGATTTGCAACAAAAAGTTATATGTTCCTCCTTCCCAAAATGAAACCGTCCATTGCATAAATGTGCTCTTTATTTACAAAACAATGGACGTTAATCAATTGCAAGTAAGGAAAAATGTGAGTAGTTCATACCTTGAAATGTAATGCACCCACATATTCAAAGGTGATAACAATTTCTTCCGTGAGCTCAGAAAAGGCTTGGCAATCTTTTCCGTGAAGACTCATCACTCTCCTCCAGGATAGGATGGCGACCGTTCTCGATTCAAAAGGCATCCTACAGTTGAAGTATGATGTTTACTTTAAAAAATGGAGCAAAAACCCAGAACCAAGTCCCACTTCTGCTACTCTATCATTGCCAAGTATGTTTCACTGATTAATAACCTTGTACGGCTATTTATTCAGGCATCGCACTCTTTAAATTAGTAAAAATTAAAACCTTGGATCTGAGAAAGTTATTGCATGTACATGTTTATAAACGTAATTACTGATATTCGGAAAGGTGTTCATAGTAATATATAGGGATGTAAAATCAGAGGATAGCAAAACTTCACATATCTTACCTTTGGCACGTTCCAAAATCCAGACAATGTTTTAATTTGCCTCTTTTTCTAAACTTATTGTTGAAAAATAAATGTTTATAAAGTTTGAACTACCGCTAAACATTTCTCTCGCTTCTGATTGGCTGAGAGAAGAACCACCGCTGTCAGTGCAGAGGCTGTATTCTTAAAAGTTTATGCCGAATATCCCCTTCCCTGATTACCGATCGAATATCGTCAAAATTTCTCTCATCTTTTATGTCGACCGCTCACAATGGCGGTTTTCTTGAAATCGGGCGAAATACGTTTGCGATACTTATGAAAGTGGTCTCTATGTGCAGTAAGACTCACGTAGTAGGTAAAAAGTCATAATAAATACTAATCTTCATTAAATTTTAATCGGTAACGACTCACCTCAGCGTTATTTCCAAAAATCTTTCTCGAATTTTAGATTCCCGCCGGTGACAATCGCGTCTCGAAATACCGCCGTGCGTTTGTCACTTTCCACAGCGACCTCGCCGTGTCAACATCCTCCCTTTCGCCTGTCGTTCATTTTCCCTTTTTCCTAATTCAATGCTCTCTATTGAGGATAAAATCACACCAATTAAAACTATGAAGCTACGCCCGACCTCTCCGTTCTCACAAACGGCTTCGGAAACTTAATAAAGTTCGCGTTGTAGCCATTGGTTACGAGCCCATATGCACGGTACAGCCAAGAGACATACATGCCGTCGATCAATATTATTGTTATTGTTGTTGATCTAGTCTTTTTTCACTGTGGCAAAGACATCTTGAATGGCGATGAATAGGAATCTATGCATTCGAAACGCTTCGCTCGGAAGCAATCGGTAAATAAAATGCCTGGACGCATTCTTGTCATCGAGGGTAAAGAAATATATTTCGATGGGACGTTTTCTTACCTCACTCAGCTTTTTGACTGAACCTTGCATCCTCGCGAAAAGCTGTACTGCTTGACCTGCACTGGGTTGACGATGCCACATTGCCTTCCTCTACGAAGAGGCCTTCAATCCATTAATTCTGTTATGTGCACCGCTAACCACAGAACGCAATAAAATTGACACAATCACTTCTTCCGGGGAGAAACTTCAAGATTTGATGAACAATCGATTGATAGAAAACGGCTCAACAAAAGTATAGGATAACTAGGCTCACAAAATAAGAGAACATACACTGTTCACTAATGACAGCCGCCTACCGAGGCGACACTGGAACGATAACTTGGCCCTCTGTCGGATTTCGAATGTTTTCCGTATGACGAATGAAGTAGTTCTATTTCAACCTTCCCTCATTTCTGTGTATAGAATCTATACGTTAAAATCTCTGCGGATTCGCATTTTCAAAGACTATAGTTTGATAAAGCTTCCTTCTACGCTGAGGTACTCTTCAAGGAGATATCTCACTCCTTGGGAAAAGAATGAAATTAAGTTTCAACGACTAAATAATTAAGAAAGAGCACAAAGGAAAATTACTTTTCGCTTTGGATGGTTATACAGTTATCTGGATTGTAGTTGCAACATTTAGAAATTTTTTTTCGCAAAAACCAAATGTATAAGCTAGACACAATCGTAATCTTTTTATTTTTTTATTCGAAAGCCGCTCTAGTTTGCGGACTTGCTGATCCATTGCATCTCACCCGCGACTATATAGAACGATCGTTTTCGACTCTTGGCACTTGAATTTAATACACGGTTGTGAATTTAGATTCGTCTTATGGTTGAACCACCATTAGTTCTCTAGATTTGCATGACATTTCCGATGCGTATTTTAAACGACAGCCTCTTTTATTCGTGAATGAAAAGGAAGATAGCGAATGCCGTTACTAGAGCGGGAATTGGATTCGACGATCGGAGGATATGAATCCGTGTGATGGATGAAATCTTAATAAATATCTTTTGATTACTGGTAGATAGTAAGCGAATGCAGATTGATTCATAGATAAAGTTTATTTAAAGCGCAACATGATTTACATAGTAAGAATCATTTTTCCATCTTTGTTGTACATAGAGCAAGCCGAGGTACTCCTTCCCACTTGCTTTGCTGGTCCATGTGCGAGGAATAAACCGTCCGCATCTTGAAAACTGTCCCCTGCTATCGTTCCGGATCCGAAATCCTCTCCCCGACAGTTGTTGGAAATAGCTGTAACGAGAGAGAAAGAGATTATTCAAAATTAGGGCACTGTTATAATTTCTTGCTATCGTCCGATCGAAAGAGCGCGGTAGCATTAACCTTTTGCCAAAACCGTTGAAATACGAATGTAATCGATACGGTTCGGTACTTCGACATCATCATTGATAAAATGAGATCCCACATCAAAGAACGATAGCTTATGAACTCGCAGTGAAGATGCGAAAGGTACCACTGCCAAGAACTCAAAAGACTACAAGGCTGAAAGCCGTCGTAAGACACACTCAAGTTTACGCGAGGAAGAAAAGAGCTCCGGAAATGATGCAGTTCTATAACGCTAGTGTATCTAAGGATCCTTGAACCACGAAACAAAATACAAGCCGAGCTGGTTTTCATCGTAACATTCTCCATGGATATGAAACGGATGAAGACATGAAAACGTTTCCAGTGATACTACCTCTGAGCGATGGGACAGGGAACAGTGAAATCCGGAGTTCATGTCCAAGGAAATCTTGTTGACAGCAAAGGAAACAAGCCTTAAAGTTTCTCGTAGGCTTGGCTGAAATGCAGACAAGAAAAACCGAGCTAGTCTTCTGGAAGATGGGCAGGAAAGCATAGCAGGCATAAGATTGAAGTTCAATGAAAAATGCACATGGGACCATGCTGCCTATCGTATTTGCGCGCTTTTCCTGTTGCATCTGAGGGCCTGGAAGGTGCATTTGGTCGCAGGCGAGCGAGAGGAATTGATGTACCAAATTCCTGAAAAGAATTGTGATGGGATTGGTGCATTGACTCCATCCAATCCTCGTTCCTACTCTGAGGATGATTGAAAGCAAAGTGTAAGAGAAGAGGCAGCATAGAAGCCTTGAGGAAGATTATCGCCTGTAACATTCAATGCAACCTTTTACCAAAGAAGAAATAAGGAGAATAAGGGATGATCTTCCCTTTGGGCAGGGTTATCTCAGCCATTAGGCTTGGAGATAACAGGGATGTTAAAATGGAAAATAAAGACACTCTTGGATCATCCTTTCACATGCTGACCTAGGGCGAATACAAGAACCACAATAACAGGAATCATGAAATATGGTAATTCTGATTATTGACGAAATGAGCACAGCCGCGTATGAAACAGCTCGAACAGTAATGACACTGCAAACTACTCTGGTGTAGTTTCGTCCAAGTAGCATGACAAACGTTAGAAGAAACAACGAAATATATGGTTGAAACTTAAGCTTTATCTACCTCTAAAGAAGCAGATGCATCATGATCACTGGAGCAATATGCTATCCGTGCATTTTCTGAAGCCTTGGGAAGTAGTACTCTTGCTTTGGCTGAGAATTCCGGGCTTTCACCAATCCACTCTTTAAAGGCTCTCCTAAATGTTGAGAAGTAACCTGCCTTGGGAAAAGATTGTATGCTGAAGGGCTCAATTGACATGAAGGATCAACATGTAAATGAGACATTGCATAGCAAGAAGGAGCAGTTTTTGTAAACTACTCAACTTGTGAAGATGATTTTTAAGATTGATGATATACGTTTTCCTGCAGATACAGGAATAGGTCTTTAAAAATATTCCCAATACAGATTTTACAAAATTAAGCTACTAAAATCTGACCTACCCTGCGAATTTCTTTTCTCTCACAAGCTTCATTGCATACTAATTTATGATGCATTTGTATTCAATGGTTAAAGACAACGGGCAAGAAAGAGCTACCACCTGGCCTGGTGCCTATTTTAATTTCTAATGTACAATTAATAAATCAATATATAAACCATATAAAACAAGAAGACACCAATTCTATAAATGCTTGCTTGTAGCATGGGAAAGGTTGATGAAGGAAGCAAGTTATCATTAAATCTCATCACAAATCTTAACACAAAATCTCTCAGAAAAGAAGATGAAACGAGTGCCAGCTGAATTGATGAGAATTCGGTCACAATCTATTTCATGGTAAAATAAAGAAGAAGTCACAAAAGTAAGATAGGAGAAATAAAACTTTTCAACAACAAAGAAAGACCTATCTGTAGATGGTATGCAAACTGATGATGATAATGCTCTTGGCCCCTTTTTGTACTTCATATTGATTTGCAACAAAAAGTTATATGTTCCTCCTTCTCAAAAATGAAACCGTCCATTGCATAAATGTGCTCTTTATTTACAAAACAATGGACGTTAATCAATTGCAAGTAAGGAAAAATGTGAGTAGTTCATACCTTGAAATGTAATGCACCCACATATTCAAAGGTGATAACAATTTCTTCCGTGAGCTCAGAAAAGGCTTGGCAATCTTTTCCGTGAAGACTCATCACTCTCCTCCAGGATAGGATGGCGACCGTTCTCGATTCAAAAGGCATCCTACAGTTGAAGTATGATGTTTACATTAAAAAATGGAGCAAAAACCCAGAACCAAGTCCCACTTCTGCTACTCTATCATTGCCAAGTATGTTTCACTGATTAATAACCTTGTACGGCTATTTATTCAGGCATCGCACTCTTTAAATTAGTAAAAATTAAAACCTTGGATCTGAGAAAGTTATTGCATGTACATGTTTATAAACGTAATTACTGATATTCGGAAAGGTGTTCATAGTAATATATAGGGATGTAAAATCAGAGGATAGCAAAACTTCACATATCTTACCTTTGGCACGTTCCAAAATCCAGACAATGTTTTAATTTGCCTCTTTTTCTAAACTTATTGTTGAAAAATAAATGTTTATAAAGTTTGAACTACCGCTAAACATTTCTCTCGCTTCTGATTGGCTGAGAGAAGAACCACCGCTGTCAGTGCAGAGGCTGTATTCTTAAAAGTTTATGCCGAATATCCCCTTCCCTGATTACCGATCGAATATCGTCAAAATTTCTCTCATCTTTTATGTCGACCGCTCACAATGGCGGTTTTCTTGAAATCGGGCGAAATACGTTTGCGATACTTATGAAAGTGGTCTCTATGTGCAGTAAGACTCACGTAGTAGGTAAAAAGTCATAATAAATACTAATCTTCATTAAATTTTAATCGGTAACGACTCACCTCAGCGTTATTTCCAAAAATCTTTCTCGAATTTTAGATTCCCGCCGGTGACAATCGCGTCTCGAAATACCGCCGTGCGTTTGTCACTTTCCACAGCGACCTCGCCGTGTCAACATCCTCCCTTTCGCCTGTCGTTCATTTTCCCTTTTTCCTAATTCAATGCTCTCTATTGAGGATAAAATCACACCAATTAAAACTATGAAGCTACGCCCGACCTCTCCGTTCTCACAAACGGCTTCGGAAACTTAATAAAGTTCGCGTTGTAGCCATTGGTTACGAGCCCATATGCACGGTACAGCCAAGAGACATACATGCCGTCGATCAATATTATTGTTATTGTTGTTGATCTAGTCTTTTTTCACTGTGGCAAAGACATCTTGAATGGCGATGAATAGGAATCTATGCATTCGAAACGCTTCGCTCGGAAGCAATCGGTAAATAAAATGCCTGGACGCATTCTTGTCATCGAGGGTAAAGAAATATATTTCGATGGGACGTTTTCTTACCTCACTCAGCTTTTTGACTGAACCTTGCATCCTCGCGAAAAGCTGTACTGCTTGACCTGCACTGGGTTGACGATGCCACATTGCCTTCCTCTACGAAGAGGCCTTCAATCCATTAATTCTGTTATGTGCACCGCTAACCACAGAACGCAATAAAATTGACACAATCACTTCTTCCGGGGAGAAACTTCAAGATTTGATGAACAATCGATTGATAGAAAACGGCTCAACAAAAGTATAGGATAACTAGGCTCACAAAATAAGAGAACATACACTGTTCACTAATGACAGCCGCCTACCGAGGCGACACTGGAACGATAACTTGGCCCTCTGTCGGATTTCGAATGTTTTCCGTATGACGAATGAAGTAGTTCTATTTCAACCTTCCCTCATTTCTGTGTATAGAATCTATACGTTAAAATCTCTGCGGATTCGCATTTTCAAAGACTATAGTTTGATAAAGCTTCCTTCTACGCTGAGGTACTCTTCAAGGAGATATCTCACTCCTTGGGAAAAGAATGAAATTAAGTTTCAACGACTAAATAATTAAGAAAGAGCACAAAGGAAAATTACTTTTCGCTTTGGATGGTTATACAGTTATCTGGATTGTAGTTGCAACATTTAGAAATTTTTTTTCGCAAAAACCAAATGTATAAGCTAGACACAATCGTAATCTTTTTATTTTTTTATTCGAAAGCCGCTCTAGTTTGCGGACTTGCTGATCCATTGCATCTCACCCGCGACTATATAGAACGATCGTTTTCGACTCTTGGCACTTGAATTTAATACACGGTTGTGAATTTAGATTCGTCTTATGGTTGAACCACCATTAGTTCTCTAGATTTGCATGACATTTCCGATGCGTATTTTAAACGACAGCCTCTTTTATTCGTGAATGAAAAGGAAGATAGCGAATGCCGTTACTAGAGCGGGAATTGGATTCGACGATCGGAGGATATGAATCCGTGTGATGGATGAAATCTTAATAAATATCTTTTGATTACTGGTAGATAGTAAGCGAATGCAGATTGATTCATAGATAAAGTTTATTTAAAGCGCAACATGATTTACATAGTAAGAATCATTTTTCCATCTTTGTTGTACATAGAGCAAGCCGAGGTACTCCTTCCCACTTGCTTTGCTGGTCCATGTGCGAGGAATAAACCGTCCGCATCTTGAAAACTGTCCCCTGCTATCGTTCCGGATCCGAAATCCTCTCCCCGACAGTTGTTGGAAATAGCTGTAACGAGAGAGAAAGAGATTATTCAAAATTAGGGCACTGTTATAATTTCTTGCTATCGTCCGATCGAAAGAGCGCGGTAGCATTAACCTTTTGCCAAAACCGTTGAAATACGAATGTAATCGATACGGTTCGGTACTTCGACATCATCATTGATAAAATGTGATCCCACATCAAAGAACGATAGCTTATGAACTCGCAGTGAAGATGCGAAAGGTACCACTGCCAAGAACTCAAAAGACTACAAGGCTGAAAGCCGTCGTAAGACACACTCAAGTTTACGCGAGGAAGAAAAGAGCTCCGGAAATGATGCAGTTCTATAACGCTAGTGTATCTAAGGATCCTTGAACCACGAAACAAAATACAAGCCGAGCTGGTTTTCATCGTAACATTCTCCATGGATATGAAACGGATGAAGACATGAAAACGTTTCCAGTGATACTACCTCTGAGCGATGGGACAGGGAACAGTGAAATCCGGAGTTCATGTCCAAGGAAATCTTGTTGACAGCAAAGGAAACAAGCCTTAAAGTTTCTCGTAGGCTTGGCTGAAATGCAGACAAGAAAAACCGAGCTAGTCTTCTGGAAGATGGGCAGGGAAGCATAGCAGGCATAAGATTGAAGTTCAATGAAAAATGCACATGGGACCATGCTGCCTATCGTATTTGCGCGCTTTTCCTGTTGCATCTGAGGGCCTGGAAGGTGCATTTGGTCGCAGGCGAGCGAGAGGAATTGATGTACCAATTTCCTGAAAAGAATTGTGATGGGATTGGTGCATTGACTCCATCCAATCCTCGTTCCTACTCTGAGGATGATTGAAAGCAAAGTGTAAGAGAAGAGGCAGCATAGAAGCCTTGAGGAAGATTATCGCCTGTAACATTCAATGCAACCTTTTACCAAAGAAGAAATAAGGAGAATAAGGGATGATCTTCCCTTTGGGCAGGGTTATCTCAGCCATTAGGCTTGGAGATAACAGGGATGTTAAAATGGAAAATAAAGACACTCTTGGATCATCCTTTCACATGCTGACCTAGGGCGAATACAAGAACCACAATAACAGGAATCATGAAATATGGTAATTCTGATTATTGACGAAATGAGCACAGCCGCGTATGAAACAGCTCGAACAGTAATGACACTGCAAACTACTCTGGTGTAGTTTCGTCCAAGTAGCATGACAAACGTTAGAAGAAACAACGAAATATATGGTTGAAACTTAAGCTTTATCTACCTCTAAAGAAGCAGATGCATCATGATCACTGGAGCAATATGCTATCCGTGCATTTTCTGAAGCCTTGGGAAGTAGTACTCTTGCTTTGGCTGAGAATTCCGGGCTTTCACCAATCCACTCTTTAAAGGCTCTCCTAAATGTTGAGAAGTAACCTGCCTTGGGAAAAGATTGTATGCTGAAGGGCTCAATTGACATGAAGGATCAACATGTAAATGAGACATTGCATAGCAAGAAGGAGCAGTTTTTGTAAACTACTCAACTTGTGAAGATGATTTTTAAGATTGATGATATACGTTTTCCTGCAGATACAGGAATAGGTCTTTAAAAATATTCCCAATACAGATTTTACAAAATTAAGCTACTAAAATCTGACCTACCCTGCGAATTTCTTTTCTCTCACAAGCTTCATTGCATACTAATTTATGATGCATTTGTATTCAATGGTTAAAGACAACGGGCAAGAAAGAGCTACCACCTGGCCTGGTGCCTATTTTAATTTCTAATGTACAATTAATAAATCAATATATAAACCATATAAAACAAGAAGACACCAATTCTATAAATGCTTGCTTGTAGCATGGGAAAGGTTGATGAAGGAAGCAAGTTATCATTAAATCTCATCACAAATCTTAACACAAAATCTCTCAGAAAAGAAGATGAAACGAGTGCCAGCTGAATTGATGAGAATTCGGTCACAATCTATTTCATGGTAAAATAAAGAAGAAGTTACAAAAGTAAGATAGGAGAAATAAAACTTTTCAACAACAAAGAAAGACCTATCTGTAGATGGTATGCAAACTGATGATGATAATGCTCTTGGCCCCTTTTTGTACTTCATATTGATTTGCAACAAAAAGTTATATGTTCCTCCTTCTCAAAAATGAAACCGTCCATTGCATAAATGTGCTCTTTATTTACAAAACAATGGACGTTAATCAATTGCAAGTAAGGAAAAATGTGAGTAGTTCATACCTTGAAATGTAATGCACCCACATATTCAAAGGTGATAACAATTTCTTCCGTGAGCTCAGAAAAGGCTTGGCAATCTTTTCCGTGAAGACTCATCACTCTCCTCCAGGATAGGATGGCGACCGTTCTCGATTCAAAAGGCATCCTACAGTTGAAGTATGATGTTTACATTAAAAAATGGAGCAAAAACCCAGAACCAAGTCCCACTTCTGCTACTCTATCATTGCCAAGTATGTTTCACTGATTAATAACCTTGTACGGCTATTTATTCAGGCATCGCACTCTTTAAATTAGTAAAAATTAAAACCTTGGATCTGAGAAAGTTATTGCATGTACATGTTTATAAACGTAATTACTGATATTCGGAAAGGTGTTCATAGTAATATATAGGGATGTAAAATCAGAGGATAGCAAAACTTCACATATCTTACCTTTGGCACGTTCCAAAATCCAGACAATGTTTTAATTTGCCTCTTTTTCTAAACTTATTGTTGAAAAATAAATGTTTATAAAGTTTGAACTACCGCTAAACATTTCTCTCGCTTCTGATTGGCTGAGAGAAGAACCACCGCTGTCAGTGCAGAGGCTGTATTCTTAAAAGTTTATGCCGAATATCCCCTTCCCTGATTACCGATCGAATATCGTCAAAATTTCTCTCATCTTTTATGTCGACCGCTCACAATGGCGGTTTTCTTGAAATCGGGCGAAATACGTTTGCGATACTTATGAAAGTGGTCTCTATGTGCAGTAAGACTCACGTAGTAGGTAAAAAGTCATAATAAATACTAATCTTCATTAAATTTTAATCGGTAACGACTCACCTCAGCGTTATTTCCAAAAATCTTTCTCGAATTTTAGATTCCCGCCGGTGACAATCGCGTCTCGAAATACCGCCGTGCGTTTGTCACTTTCCACAGCGACCTCGCCGTGTCAACATCCTCCCTTTCGCCTGTCGTTCATTTTCCCTTTTTCCTAATTCAATGCTCTCTATTGAGGATAAAATCACACCAATTAAAACTATGAAGCTACGCCCGACCTCTCCGTTCTCACAAACGGCTTCGGAAACTTAATAAAGTTCGCGTTGTAGCCATTGGTTACGAGCCCATATGCACGGTACAGCCAAGAGACATACATGCCGTCGATCAATATTATTGTTATTGTTGTTGATCTAGTCTTTTTTCACTGTGGCAAAGACATCTTGAATGGCGATGAATAGGAATCTATGCATTCGAAACGCTTCGCTCGGAAGCAATCGGTAAATAAAATGCCTGGACGCATTCTTGTCATCGAGGGTAAAGAAATATATTTCGATGGGACGTTTTCTTACCTCACTCTGCTTTTTGACTGAACCTTGCATCCTCGCGAAAAGCTGTACTGCTTGACCTGCACTGGGTTGACGATGCCACATTGCCTTCCTCTACGAAGAGGCCTTCAATCCATTAATTCTGTTATGTGCACCGCTAACCACAGAACGCAATAAAATTGACACAATCACTTCTTCCGGGGAGAAACTTCAAGATTTGATGAACAATCGATTGATAGAAAACGGCTCAACAAAAGTATAGGATAACTAGGCTCACAAAATAAGAGAACATACACTGTTCACTAATGACAGCCGCCTACCGAGGCGACACTGGAACGATAACTTGGCCCTCTGTCGGATTTCGAATGTTTTCCGTATGACGAATGAAGTAGTTCTATTTCAACCTTCCCTCATTTCTGTGTATAGAATCTATACGTTAAAATCTCTGCGGATTCGCATTTTCAAAGACTATAGTTTGATAAAGCTTCCTTCTACGCTGAGGTACTCTTCAAGGAGATATCTCACTCCTTGGGAAAAGAATGAAATTAAGTTTCAACGACTAAATAATTAAGAAAGAGCACAAAGGAAAATTACTTTTCGCTTTGGATGGTTATACAGTTATCTGGATTGTAGTTGCAACATTTAGAAATTTTTTTTCGCAAAAACCAAATGTATAAGCTAGACACAATCGTAATCTTTTTATTTTTTTATTCGAAAGCCGCTCTAGTTTGCGGACTTGCTGATCCATTGCATCTCACCCGCGACTATATAGAACGATCGTTTTCGACTCTTGGCACTTGAATTTAATACACGGTTGTGAATTTAGATTCGTCTTATGGTTGAACCACCATTAGTTCTCTAGATTTGCATGACATTTCCGATGCGTATTTTAAACGACAGCCTCTTTTATTCGTGAATGAAAAGGAAGATAGCGAATGCCGTTACTAGAGCGGGAATTGGATTCGACGATCGGAGGATATGAATCCGTGTGATGGATGAAATCTTAATAAATATCTTTTGATTACTGGTAGATAGTAAGCGAATGCAGATTGATTCATAGATAAAGTTTATTTAAAGCGCAACATGATTTACATAGTAAGAATCATTTTTCCATCTTTGTTGTACATAGAGCAAGCCGAGGTACTCCTTCCCACTTGCTTTGCTGGTCCATGTGCGAGGAATAAACCGTCCGCATCTTGAAAACTGTCCCCTGCTATCGTTCCGGATCCGAAATCCTCTCCCCGACAGTTGTTGGAAATAGCTGTAACGAGAGAGAAAGAGATTATTCAAAATTAGGGCACTGTTATAATTTCTTGCTATCGTCCGATCGAAAGAGCGCGGTAGCATTAACCTTTTGCCAAAACCGTTGAAATACGAATGTAATCGATACGGTTCGGTACTTCGACATCATCATTGATAAAATGAGATCCCACATCAAAGAACGATAGCTTATGAACTCGCAGTGAAGATGCGAAAGGTACCACTGCCAAGAACTCAAAAGACTACAAGGCTGAAAGCCGTCGTAAGACACACTCAAGTTTACGCGAGGAAGAAAAGAGCTCCGGAAATGATGCAGTTCTATAACGCTAGTGTATCTAAGGATCCTTGAACCACGAAACAAAATACAAGCCGAGCTGGTTTTCATCGTAACATTCTCCATGGATATGAAACGGATGAAGACATGAAAACGTTTCCAGTGATACTACCTCTGAGCGATGGGACAGGGAACAGTGAAATCCGGAGTTCATGTCCAAGGAAATCTTGTTGACAGCAAAGGAAACAAGCCTTAAAGTTTCTCGTAGGCTTGGCTGAAATGCAGACAAGAAAAACCGAGCTAGTCTTCTGGAAGATGGGCAGGAAAGCATAGCAGGCATAAGATTGAAGTTCAATGAAAAATGCACATGGGACCATGCTGCCTATCGTATTTGCGCGCTTTTCCTGTTGCATCTGAGGGCCTGGAAGGTGCATTTGGTCGCAGGCGAGCGAGAGGAATTGATGTACCAAATTCCTGAAAAGAATTGTGATGGGATTGGTGCATTGACTCCATCCAATCCTCGTTCCTACTCTGAGGATGATTGAAAGCAAAGTGTAAGAGAAGAGGCAGCATAGAAGCCTTGAGGAAGATTATCGCCTGTAACATTCAATGCAACCTTTTACCAAAGAAGAAATAAGGAGAATAAGGGATGATCTTCCCTTTGGGCAGGGTTATCTCAGCCATTAGGCTTGGAGATAACAGGGATGTTAAAATGGAAAATAAAGACACTCTTGGATCATCCTTTCACATGCTGACCTAGGGCGAATACAAGAACCACAATAACAGGAATCATGAAATATGGTAATTCTGATTATTGACGAAATGAGCACAGCCGCGTATGAAACAGCTCGAACAGTAATGACACTGCAAACTACTCTGGTGTAGTTTCGTCCAAGTAGCATGACAAACGTTAGAAGAAACAACGAAATATATGGTTGAAACTTAAGCTTTATCTACCTCTAAAGAAGCAGATGCATCATGATCACTGGAGCAATATGCTATCCGTGCATTTTCTGAAGCCTTGGGAAGTAGTACTCTTGCTTTGGCTGAGAATTCCGGGCTTTCACCAATCCACTCTTTAAAGGCTCTCCTAAATGTTGAGAAGTAACCTGCCTTGGGAAAAGATTGTATGCTGAAGGGCTCAATTGACATGAAGGATCAACATGTAAATGAGACATTGCATAGCAAGAAGGAGCAGTTTTTGTAAACTACTCAACTTGTGAAGATGATTTTTAAGATTGATGATATACGTTTTCCTGCAGATACAGGAATAGGTCTTTAAAAATATTCCCAATACAGATTTTACAAAATTAAGCTACTAAAATCTGACCTACCCTGCGAATTTCTTTTCTCTCACAAGCTTCATTGCATACTAATTTATGATGCATTTGTATTCAATGGTTAAAGACAACGGGCAAGAAAGAGCTACCACCTGGCCTGGTGCCTATTTTAATTTCTAATGTACAATTAATAAATCAATATATAAACCATATAAAACAAGAAGACACCAATTCTATAAATGCTTGCTTGTAGCATGGGAAAGGTTGATGAAGGAAGCAAGTTATCATTAAATCTCATCACAGGTCTTAACACAAAATCTCTAAGAAAAGAAGATGAAACGAGTGCCAGCTGAATTGATGAGAATTCGGTCACAATCTATTTCATGGTAAAATTAAGGAAGAAGTCACAAAAGTAAGATTGGAGAAAAAAGTTTTTCTTTGTTGTAAAAAGTTTGAACTTCATATGGTATGCAAACTGATGATGATATTGCTTATGGCCCCTTCTTGTTTTTCATATTGATTTGCAACAAAAAGTTATATCTTCCACCTTCTCAAAAATGAAACCGTCCATTGCATAAATTTGCTCTTTACTTACAAAACAATAGACGTAATTCAATTGCAAGTAAAGAAAAATGTGAGTAGTTCATACCTTGAAATGTAATGCACCCACATAACATAGGTGATAACAATTACTTCCGTGAGCTCAGAAAAGGCTCGGCAATCCATTCCGTGAAGACTCATCACTCTCCTCCAGGATAGGATGGCGACCGTTCTCGATTCAAAAGGCATCCTACAATTGAAGTATGATGTTTACATTAAAAAATGGAGCAAATACCCAGAACCAAGTCCCACTTTTGCTACTCTAACATTGCCAAGGATGTTTCACTGATGTATAACCTTGTACGGTTATTGATTCAGGCATCGCACTCTTCAAATTAGTAAAAATTAAAATCTTGGATCTTAGAAAGTTATTGCACGTACATGTTTATAAACGTAATTACTGATTGTCGGAAAGGTTTTCATAGTAAAATATAGAGATGTAAAATCAGAGGATAGCAAAACTCGACGTATCTTACCTTTGGCACGTTCCAAAATCCAGACACTGTTTTAATTTACCTCTTTTTCTAAACTTATTGTTGAAAAATAACTATTTTCAAAGTTTGAACTACCGCTAAACATTTCTCTCGCTTCTGATTGGCTGAGAGAAGAACCACCGCTGTCAGTGCAGAGTCTGTATTCTTAAAAGTTTATGCCGTATATCCCCTTCCCTGAATACCGATCGAATATCATCAAAATATCTCTCATCTTTTATGTCGGCCGCTCGCAATGGCGGTTTTCTTGAAATCGGGCGAAATACGTTTGCGATACTTATGAAAGTGGTCTCTATGTGCAGTAAGACTCACGTAGTAGGTAAAAAGTCATAATAAATACTAATCTTCATTAAATTTTAATCGGTAACGACTCACCTCAGCGTTATTTCCAAAAATCTTTCTCGAATTTTAGATTCCCGCCGGTGACAATCGCGTCTCGAAATACCGCCGTGCGTTTGTCACTTTCCACAGCGACCTCGCCGTGTCAACATCCTCCCTTTCACCACTCGCTCATTTTCCCTTTTTTCTAATTCAATGCTCTCTATTGAGGATAAAATCACACCAATTAAAACTATGAAGCTACGCCCGACCTCTCCGTTCCAAAAAACGGCTTCGGAAACTTAATAAAGTTCGCATTGTAGCCATTTGTTACGAGCCCATATGCACGGTACAGCCAAGAGACATACATGCCGTTGATCAATATTATTGTTATTGCTGTTTATCTAGTCTTTTTTCACTGTGGCAAAGACATCTCAAATGCCGATGAATAGGAATCTATGCATTCGAAACGCTTCGCTCGGAAGCAATCGGTAAATAAAATTCCTGGACGCATTCTTGTCATCGAGGGGAAAGAAATATATTTCGATGGGACGTTTCTTACCTTACTTAGCATTTTGACTGAACCTTGCATCCTCACGAAAAGCTGTACTGCTTGACCTGCACTGGGATGACGATGCCACATTGCCTTCCTCTACGAAAAGGCCGGCAATCTATTCATTCTATTATGTGCACCGCTAACCACAGAACGCAATAAGATTGACACAATCACTTCTTCGGGGTGAAACTTCAAGATTTGATGAACAATCGATTGATAGAAAACGGCGCGACAAAAGTATAGGATAACTAGATTCACCAAATAAAAGAACATACACTGTTCACTAATGATAGCCGCCTACCGAGGCGACACTGGAACGATAACTTGGCCCTCTGTCGGATTTCGAATGTTTTCCGTGTGACGAATGAAGTAGTTCTATTTCAACCTTCCCTCATTTCTGTGTATAGAATCTATACGTTAAAATCTCTGCGGATTCGCATTTTCAAAGAGTATAGGTTGATTAAGCTTCCTTCTACGCTAAGGTACTCTTCAAGGAGATATCTCAGTCCTTGGGAAAAGAATGAAATTAAATTTCAACGTCTGAATAAGTAAGAAAGAGCATAAAGGAAAATTACTTTTCGCTTTGGATGGATGCACAATTATCTGAAATGTCGTTGCAACATTAACAAAGACTTTTTCTTATAAACCAAATGTGTAAGCTAAACGCAATCGTAATCTTTTTATTTTTTATTCGAAAGCCGCTCTAGTTTGCGGACTTGCTGAACCATTGCATCTCACCCGCGACTATATACAACGATCATTTTCGACTGTGGGCCCTTCAATTTAATACACGGTTGTGAATTCAGATTCGTCTTATGGTTGAACCACCATTAGTTCTCCAGATTTGCTTTCCATTTCCGATGCGTATTTTTAACGGCTGCCTCTTTTATTCGTGAATGAAAAGGAAGTTAGCGAATGCCGTTACTAGAGCGGGATTCGGATGCGACGAGCAGAGGATATGAATCCGTGTGATGGATGAAATCTTAATAAATATCTTTTGATTACTGGTAGATAGTAAGCGAATGCAGATTGATTCATAGATAAAGTTTATTTAAAAGCAACATGATTTACATCGTAAGAATCATTTTTCCATCTTTGTTGTACATAGAGCAAGCCGAGGTACTCCTTCCCACTTGCTTTGCTGGTCCATGTGAGAGGAATAAACCGTCCGCATCTTGAAAACTGTCCTCTGCTATCGTTCCGGATCCGAAATCCTCTCCCCAACAGTTGTTGGAAATAGCTGTAACGAGAGTGAAAGAGATTTTTCAAAATTAGGGCACTGTTATAATTTCTTGCTTCTCGTCTAATCGAAACAGCGTGGTAGCATTAACCTTTTGCCAGAAACGTCGACTTACGAATGTAATCGATACGGTTAGGTATTTCGACATCATCATTGATAAAATGAGATCCCACATCGAAGAACGATAGCTTATGAACTCGCAGTGAAAATGTGAAAGGTATCACTGCCAGTGTGGTAGCTCAAAAGACTACAAGGCTGATACCCGTCGTAAGAAACACTCCACCTTCTGCGAGGAAGAAGGGAACTCCGGAAATGATGCAGTTCTATTACGCTAGTGAATCTAAGGATACTTGAACCACGAAACAAATAACAAGCCGAGCTGGTTTTCATCGTAACATTCTCCATGGATATGAAATGGATGAAGACTTGCAAACGTTTCCAGTGATACTACCTCTGAGCGACGGGACAAGGAACAGTAAAAACCGGAAATCATGTCCAAGGAAATCGTGTTGACAGCAAAGGAAACAAGCCTTAAAGTTTCTCGTAGGCTTGGCTGAAATGCAGACAAGAAAAACCGAGCTAGTCTTCTGGAAGATGGGCAGGAAAGCATAGCAGGCATAAGATTGAAGTTCAATGAAAAATGCACGTGGGACCATGCTGCCTATCGTATTTTCGCGCTTTTCCTGTTGCACCTGAGGGCCTGGAAGGTGCATTTGGTCGCAGGCGAGCGAGAGGAATTGATGTACCAAATTCCTGAAAAGAACTGTGATGGGATTGGTGCATTGACTCCATCCAATCCTCGTTCCTACTCTGAGGATGATTGAAAGCAAAGTGTAAGAGAAGAGGCAGCATAGAAGCCTTGAGGAAGATTATCGCCTGTAACATTCAATGCAACCTTTTACCAAAGAAGAAATAAGGAGAATAAGGGATGATCTTCCCTTTGGGGAGGGTTATCTCAGCCATTAGGCTTGGAGATAACAGGGATGTTAAAATGGAAAATAAAGACACTCTTGGATCATCCTTTCACATGCTGACCTAGGGCGAATACAAGAACCACAATAACAGGAATCATGAAATATGGTAATTCTGATTATTGACGAAATGAGCACAGCCGCGTATGAAACAGCTCGAACAGTAATGACACTGCAAACTACTCTGGTGTAGTTTCGTCCAAGTAGCATGACAAACGTTAGAAGAAACAACGAAATATATGGTTGAAACTTAAGCTTTATCTACCTCTAAAGAAGCAGATGCATCATGATCACTGGAGCAATATGCTATCCGTGCATTTTCTGAAGCCTTGGGAAGTAGTACTCTTGCTTTGGCTGAGAATTCCGGGCTTTCACCAATCCACTCTTTAAAGGCTCTCCTAAATGTTGAGAAGTAACCTGCCTTGGGAAAAGATTGTATGCTGAAGGGCTCAATTGACATGAAGGATCAACATGTAAATGAGACATTGCATAGCAAGAAGGAGCAGTTTTTGTAAACTACTCAACTTGTGAAGATGATTTTTAAGATTGATGATATACGTTTTCCTGCAGATACAGGAATAGGTCTTTAAAAATATTCCCAATACAGATTTTACAAAATTAAGCTACTAAAATCTGACCTACCCTGCGAATTTCTTTTCTCTCACAAGCTTCATTGCATACTAATTTATGATGCATTTGTATTCAATGGTTAAAGACAACGGGCAAGAAAGAGCTACCACCTGGCCTGGTGCCTATTTTAATTTCTAATGTACAATTAATAAATCAATATATAAACCATATAAAACAAGAAGACACCAATTCTATAAATGCTTGCTTGTAGCATGGGAAAGGTTGATGAAGGAAGCAAGTTATCATTAAATCTCATCACAAATCTTAACACAAAATCTCTCAGAAAAGAAGATGAAACGAGTGCCAGCTGAATTGATGAGAATTCGGTCACAATCTATTTCATGGTAAAATAAAGAAGAAGTTACAAAAGTAAGATAGGAGAAATAAAACTTTTCAACAACAAAGAAAGACCTATCTGTAGATGGTATGCAAACTGATGATGATAATGCTCTTGGCCCCTTTTTGTACTTCATATTGATTTGCAACAAAAAGTTATATGTTCCTCCTTCTCAAAAATGAAACCGTCCATTGCATAAATGTGCTCTTTATTTACAAAACAATGGACGTTAATCAATTGCAAGTAAGGAAAAATGTGAGTAGTTCATACCTTGAAATGTAATGCACCCACATATTCAAAGGTGATAACAATTTCTTCCGTGAGCTCAGAAAAGGCTTGGCAATCTTTTCCGTGAAGACTCATCACTCTCCTCCAGGATAGGATGGCGACCGTTCTCGATTCAAAAGGCATCCTACAGTTGAAGTATGATGTTTACATTAAAAAATGGAGCAAAAACCCAGAACCAA
Organism: Pantala flavescens; assembly: GCA_020796165.1. NCBI lineage: Eukaryota > Metazoa > Arthropoda > Insecta > Odonata > Libellulidae > Pantala > Pantala flavescens. The sequence goes on from CM036887.1 coordinate 25,540,989, forward strand.
GTCCCACTTCTGCTACTCTATCATTGCCAAGTATGTTTCACTGATTAATAACCTTGTACGGCTATTTATTCAGGCATCGCACTCTTTAAATTAGTAAAAATTAAAACCTTGGATCTGAGAAAGTTATTGCATGTACATGTTTATAAACGTAATTACTGATATTCGGAAAGGTGTTCATAGTAATATATAGGGATGTAAAATCAGAGGATAGCAAAACTTCACATATCTTACCTTTGGCACGTTCCAAAATCCAGACAATGTTTTAATTTGCCTCTTTTTCTAAACTTATTGTTGAAAAATAAATGTTTATAAAGTTTGAACTACCGCTAAACATTTCTCTCGCTTCTGATTGGCTGAGAGAAGAACCACCGCTGTCAGTGCAGAGGCTGTATTCTTAAAAGTTTATGCCGAATATCCCCTTCCCTGATTACCGATCGAATATCGTCAAAATTTCTCTCATCTTTTATGTCGACCGCTCACAATGGCGGTTTTCTTGAAATCGGGCGAAATACGTTTGCGATACTTATGAAAGTGGTCTCTATGTGCAGTAAGACTCACGTAGTAGGTAAAAAGTCATAATAAATACTAATCTTCATTAAATTTTAATCGGTAACGACTCACCTCAGCGTTATTTCCAAAAATCTTTCTCGAATTTTAGATTCCCGCCGGTGACAATCGCGTCTCGAAATACCGCCGTGCGTTTGTCACTTTCCACAGCGACCTCGCCGTGTCAACATCCTCCCTTTCGCCTGTCGTTCATTTTCCCTTTTTCCTAATTCAATGCTCTCTATTGAGGATAAAATCACACCAATTAAAACTATGAAGCTACGCCCGACCTCTCCGTTCTCACAAACGGCTTCGGAAACTTAATAAAGTTCGCGTTGTAGCCATTGGTTACGAGCCCATATGCACGGTACAGCCAAGAGACATACATGCCGTCGATCAATATTATTGTTATTGTTGTTGATCTAGTCTTTTTTCACTGTGGCAAAGACATCTTGAATGGCGATGAATAGGAATCTATGCATTCGAAACGCTTCGCTCGGAAGCAATCGGTAAATAAAATGCCTGGACGCATTCTTGTCATCGAGGGTAAAGAAATATATTTCGATGGGACGTTTTCTTACCTCACTCTGCTTTTTGACTGAACCTTGCATCCTCGCGAAAAGCTGTACTGCTTGACCTGCACTGGGTTGACGATGCCACATTGCCTTCCTCTACGAAGAGGCCTTCAATCCATTAATTCTGTTATGTGCACCGCTAACCACAGAACGCAATAAAATTGACACAATCACTTCTTCCGGGGAGAAACTTCAAGATTTGATGAACAATCGATTGATAGAAAACGGCTCAACAAAAGTATAGGATAACTAGGCTCACAAAATAAGAGAACATACACTGTTCACTAATGACAGCCGCCTACCGAGGCGACACTGGAACGATAACTTGGCCCTCTGTCGGATTTCGAATGTTTTCCGTATGACGAATGAAGTAGTTCTATTTCAACCTTCCCTCATTTCTGTGTATAGAATCTATACGTTAAAATCTCTGCGGATTCGCATTTTCAAAGACTATAGTTTGATAAAGCTTCCTTCTACGCTGAGGTACTCTTCAAGGAGATATCTCACTCCTTGGGAAAAGAATGAAATTAAGTTTCAACGACTAAATAATTAAGAAAGAGCACAAAGGAAAATTACTTTTCGCTTTGGATGGTTATACAGTTATCTGGATTGTAGTTGCAACATTTAGAAATTTTTTTTCGCAAAAACCAAATGTATAAGCTAGACACAATCGTAATCTTTTTATTTTTTTATTCGAAAGCCGCTCTAGTTTGCGGACTTGCTGATCCATTGCATCTCACCCGCGACTATATAGAACGATCGTTTTCGACTCTTGGCACTTGAATTTAATACACGGTTGTGAATTTAGATTCGTCTTATGGTTGAACCACCATTAGTTCTCTAGATTTGCATGACATTTCCGATGCGTATTTTAAACGACAGCCTCTTTTATTCGTGAATGAAAAGGAAGATAGCGAATGCCGTTACTAGAGCGGGAATTGGATTCGACGATCGGAGGATATGAATCCGTGTGATGGATGAAATCTTAATAAATATCTTTTGATTACTGGTAGATAGTAAGCGAATGCAGATTGATTCATAGATAAAGTTTATTTAAAGCGCAACATGATTTACATAGTAAGAATCATTTTTCCATCTTTGTTGTACATAGAGCAAGCCGAGGTACTCCTTCCCACTTGCTTTGCTGGTCCATGTGCGAGGAATAAACCGTCCGCATCTTGAAAACTGTCCCCTGCTATCGTTCCGGATCCGAAATCCTCTCCCCGACAGTTGTTGGAAATAGCTGTAACGAGAGAGAAAGAGATTATTCAAAATTAGGGCACTGTTATAATTTCTTGCTATCGTCCGATCGAAAGAGCGCGGTAGCATTAACCTTTTGCCAAAACCGTTGAAATACGAATGTAATCGATACGGTTCGGTACTTCGACATCATCATTGATAAAATGAGATCCCACATCAAAGAACGATAGCTTATGAACTCGCAGTGAAGATGCGAAAGGTACCACTGCCAAGAACTCAAAAGACTACAAGGCTGAAAGCCGTCGTAAGACACACTCAAGTTTACGCGAGGAAGAAAAGAGCTCCGGAAATGATGCAGTTCTATAACGCTAGTGTATCTAAGGATCCTTGAACCACGAAACAAAATACAAGCCGAGCTGGTTTTCATCGTAACATTCTCCATGGATATGAAACGGATGAAGACATGAAAACGTTTCCAGTGATACTACCTCTGAGCGATGGGACAGGGAACAGTGAAATCCGGAGTTCATGTCCAAGGAAATCTTGTTGACAGCAAAGGAAACAAGCCTTAAAGTTTCTCGTAGGCTTGGCTGAAATGCAGACAAGAAAAACCGAGCTAGTCTTCTGGAAGATGGGCAGGAAAGCATAGCAGGCATAAGATTGAAGTTCAATGAAAAATGCACATGGGACCATGCTGCCTATCGTATTTGCGCGCTTTTCCTGTTGCATCTGAGGGCCTGGAAGGTGCATTTGGTCGCAGGCGAGCGAGAGGAATTGATGTACCAAATTCCTGAAAAGAACTGTGATGGGATTGGTGCATTGACTCCATCCAATCCTCGTTCCTACTCTGAGGATGATTGAAAGCAAAGTGTAAGAGAAGAGGCAGCATAGAAGCCTTGAGGAAGATTATCGCCTGTAACATTCAATGCAACCTTTTACCAAAGAAGAAATAAGGAGAATAAGGGATGATCTTCCCTTTGGGGAGGGTTATCTCAGCCATTAGGCTTGGAGATAACAGGGATGTTAAAATGGAAAATAAAGACACTCTTGGATCATCCTTTCACATGCTGACCTAGGGCGAATACAAGAACCACAATAACAGGAATCATGAAATATGGTAATTCTGATTATTGACGAAATGAGCACAGCCGCGTATGAAACAGCTCGAACAGTAATGACACTGCAAACTACTCTGGTGTAGTTTCGTCCAAGTAGCATGACAAACGTTAGAAGAAACAACGAAATATATGGTTGAAACTTAAGCTTTATCTACCTCTAAAGAAGCAGATGCATCATGATCACTGGAGCAATATGCTATCCGTGCATTTTCTGAAGCCTTGGGAAGTAGTACTCTTGCTTTGGCTGAGAATTCCGGGCTTTCACCAATCCACTCTTTAAAGGCTCTCCTAAATGTTGAGAAGTAACCTGCCTTGGGAAAAGATTGTATGCTGAAGGGCTCAATTGACATGAAGGATCAACATGTAAATGAGACATTGCATAGCAAGAAGGAGCAGTTTTTGTAAACTACTCAACTTGTGAAGATGATTTTTAAGATTGATGATATACGTTTTCCTGCAGATACAGGAATAGGTCTTTAAAAATATTCCCAATACAGATTTTACAAAATTAAGCTACTAAAATCTGACCTACCCTGCGAATTTCTTTTCTCTCACAAGCTTCATTGCATACTAATTTATGATGCATTTGTATTCAATGGTTAAAGACAACGGGCAAGAAAGAGCTACCACCTGGCCTGGTGCCTATTTTAATTTCTAATGTACAATTAATTAATCAATATATAAACCATATAAAACAAGAAGATGCCAATTCTATAAATGCATGCTTGTAGCATGGGAAAGGTTGATGAAGGAAGCAAGTTATCATTAAATCTCATCACAGGTCTTAACACAAAATCTCTAAGAAAAGAAGATGAAACGAGTGCCAGCTGAATTGATGAGAATTCGGTCACAATCTATTTCATGGTAAAATTAAGGAAGAAGTCACAAAAGTAAGATTGGAGAAATAAAACTTTTCAACAACAAAGAAAGACCTAATAATGCTCTTGGCCCCTTTTTGTACTTCATATTGATTTGCAACAAAAAGTTATATCTTCCACCTTCTCAAAAATGAAACCGTCCATTGCATAAATTTGCTCTTTACTTACAAAACAATAGACGTAATTCAATTGCAAGTAAAGAAAAATGTGAGTAGTTCATACCTTGAAATGTAATGCACCCACATAACATAGGTGATAACAATTACTTCCGTGAGCTCAGAAAAGGCTTGGCAATCTTTTCCGTGAAGACTCATCACTCTCCTCCAGGATAGGATGGCGACCGTTCTCGATTCAAAAGGCATCCTACAATTGAAGTATGATGTTTACATTAAAAAATGGAGCAAATACCCAGAACCAAGTCCCACTTTTGCTACTCTAACATTGCCAAGGATGTTTCACTGATGTATAACCTTGTACGGTTATTGATTCAGGCATCGCACTCTTCAAATTAGTAAAAATTAAAATCTTGGATCTTAGAAAGTTATTGCACGTACATGTTTATAAACGTAATTACTGATTGTCGGAAAGGTTTTCATAGTAAAATATAGAGATGTAAAATCAGAGGATAGCAAAACTCGACGTATCTTACCTTTGGCACGTTCCAAAATCCAGACACTGTTTTAATTTACCTCTTTTTCTAAACTTATTGTTGAAAAATAACTATTTTCAAAGTTTGAACTACCGCTAAACATTTCTCTCGCTTCTGATTGGCTGAGAGAAGAACCACCGCTGTCAGTGCAGAGTCTGTATTCTTAAAAGTTTATGCCGTATATCCCCTTCCCTGAATACCGATCGAATATCATCAAAATATCTCTCATCTTTTATGTCGGCCGCTCGCAATGGCGGTTTTCTTGAAATCGGGCGAAATACGTTTGCGATACTTATGAAAGTGGTCTCTATGTGCAGTAAGACTCACGTAGTAGGTAAAAAGTCATAATAAATACTAATCTTCATTAAATTTTAATCGGTAACGACTCACCTCAGCGTTATTTCCAAAAATCTTTCTCGAATTTTAGATTCCCGCCGGTGACAATCGCGTCTCGAAATACCGCCGTGCGTTTGTCACTTTCCACAGCGACCTCGCCGTGTCAACATCCTCCCTTTCACCACTCGCTCATTTTCCCTTTTTTCTAATTCAATGCTCTCTATTGAGGATAAAATCACACCAATTAAAACTATGAAGCTACGCCCGACCTCTCCGTTCCAAAAAACGGCTTCGGAAACTTAATAAAGTTCGCATTGTAGCCATTTGTTACGAGCCCATATGCACGGTACAGCCAAGAGACATACATGCCGTTGATCAATATTATTGTTATTGCTGTTTATCTAGTCTTTTTTCACTGTGGCAAAGACATCTCAAATGCCGATGAATAGGAATCTATGCATTCGAAACGCTTCGCTCGGAAGCAATCGGTAAATAAAATTCCTGGACGCATTCTTGTCATCGAGGGGAAAGAAATATATTTCGATGGGACGTTTCTTACCTTACTTAGCATTTTGACTGAACCTTGCATCCTCACGAAAAGCTGTACTGCTTGACCTGCACTGGGATGACGATGCCACATTGCCTTCCTCTACGAAAAGGCCGGCAATCTATTCATTCTATTATGTGCACCGCTAACCACAGAACGCAATAAGATTGACACAATCACTTCTTCGGGGTGAAACTTCAAGATTTGATGAACAATCGATTGATAGAAAACGGCGCGACAAAAGTATAGGATAACTAGATTCACCAAATAAAAGAACATACACTGTTCACTAATGATAGCCGCCTACCGAGGCGACACTGGAACGATAACTTGGCCCTCTGTCGGATTTCGAATGTTTTCCGTGTGACGAATGAAGTAGTTCTATTTCAACCTTCCCTCATTTCTGTGTATAGAATCTATACGTTAAAATCTCTGCGGATTCGCATTTTCAAAGAGTATAGGTTGATTAAGCTTCCTTCTACGCTAAGGTACTCTTCAAGGAGATATCTCAGTCCTTGGGAAAAGAATGAAATTAAATTTCAACGTCTGAATAAGTAAGAAAGAGCATAAAGGAAAATTACTTTTCGCTTTGGATGGATGCACAATTATCTGAAATGTCGTTGCAACATTAACAAAGACTTTTTCTTATAAACCAAATGTGTAAGCTAAACGCAATCGTAATCTTTTTATTTTTTATTCGAAAGCCGCTCTAGTTTGCGGACTTGCTGAACCATTGCATCTCACCCGCGACTATATACAACGATCATTTTCGACTGTGGGCACTTCAATTTAATACACGGTTGTGAATTCAGATTCGTCTTATGGTTGAACCACCATTAGTTCTCCAGATTTGCTTTCCATTTCCGATGCGTATTTTTAACGGCTGCCTCTTTTATTCGTGAATGAAAAGGAAGTTAGCGAATGCCGTTACTAGAGCGGGATTCGGATGCGACGAGCAGAGGATATGAATCCGTGTGATGGATGAAATCTTAATAAATATCTTTTGATTACTGGTAGATAGTAAGCGAATGCAGATTGATTCATAGAAAAAGTTTATTTAAAAGCAACATGATTTACATCGTAAGAATCATTTTTCCATCTTTGTTGTACATAGAGCAAGCCGAGGTACTCCTTCCCACTTGCTTTGCTGGTCCATGTGAGAGGAATAAACCGTCCGCATCTTGAAAACTGTCCTCTGCTATCGTTCCGGATCCGAAATCCTCTCCCCAACAGTTGTTGGAAATAGCTGTAACGAGAGTGAAAGAGATTTTTCAAAATTAGGGCACTGTTATAATTTCTTGCTTCTCGTCTAATCGAAACAGCGTGGTAGCATTAACCTTTTGCCAGAAACGTCGACTTACGAATGTAATCGATACGGTTAGGTATTTCGACATCATCATTGATAAAATGAGATCCCACATCGAAGAACGATAGCTTATGAACTCGCAGTGAAAATGTGAAAGGTATCACTGCCAGTGTGGTAGCTCAAAAGACTACAAGGCTGATACCCGTCGTAAGAAACACTCCACCTTCTGCGAGGAAGAAGGGAACTCCGGAAATGATGCAGTTCTATTACGCTAGTGAATCTAAGGATACTTGAACCACGAAACAAATAACAAGCCGAGCTGGTTTTCATCGTAACATTCTCCATGGATATGAAATGGATGAAGACTTGCAAACGTTTCCAGTGATACTACCTCTGAGCGACGGGACAAGGAACAGTAAAAACCGGAAATCATGTCCAAGGAAATCGTGTTGACAGCAAAGGAAACAAGCCTTAAAGTTTCTCGTAGGCTTGGCTGAAATGCAGACAAGAAAAACCGAGCTAGTCTTCTGGAAGATGGGCAGGAAAGCATAGCAGGCATAAGATTGAAGTTCAATGAAAAATGCACGTGGGACCATGCTGCCTATCGTATTTTCGCGCTTTTCCTGTTGCACCTGAGGGCCTGGAAGGTGCATTTGGTCGCAGGCGAGCGAGAGGAATTGATGTACCAAATTCCTGAAAAGAACTGTGATGGGATTGGTGCATTGACTCCATCCAATCCTCGTTCCTACTCTGAGGATGATTGAAAGCAAAGTGTAAGAGAAGAGGCAGCATAGAAGCCTTGAGGAAGATTATCGCCTGTAACATTCAATGCAACCTTTTACCAAAGAAGAAATAAGGAGAATAAGGGATGATCTTCCCTTTGGGGAGGGTTATCTCAGCCATTAGGCTTGGAGATAACAGGGATGTTAAAATGGAAAATAAAGACACTCTTGGATCATCCTTTCACATGCTGACCTAGGGCGAATACAAGAACCACAATAACAGGAATCATGAAATATGGTAATTCTGATTATTGACGAAATGAGCACAGCCGCGTATGAAACAGCTCGAACAGTAATGACACTGCAAACTACTCTGGTGTAGTTTCGTCCAAGTAGCATGACAAACGTTAGAAGAAACAACGAAATATATGGTTGAAACTTAAGCTTTATCTACCTCTAAAGAAGCAGATGCATCATGATCACTGGAGCAATATGCTATCCGTGCATTTTCTGAAGCCTTGGGAAGTAGTACTCTTGCTTTGGCTGAGAATTCCGGGCTTTCACCAATCCACTCTTTAAAGGCTCTCCTAAATGTTGAGAAGTAACCTGCCTTGGGAAAAGATTGTATGCTGAAGGGCTCAATTGACATGAAGGATCAACATGTAAATGAGACATTGCATAGCAAGAAGGAGCAGTTTTTGTAAACTACTCAACTTGTGAAGATGATTTTTAAGATTGATGATATACGTTTTCCTGCAGATACAGGAAAAGGTCTTTAAAAATATTCCCAATACAGATTTTACAAAATTAAGCTACTAAAATCTGACCTACCCTGCGAATTTCTTTTCTCTCACAAGCTTCATTGCATACTAATTTATGATGCATTTGTATTCAATGGTTAAAGACAACGGGCAAGAAAGAGCTACCACCTGGCCTGGTGCCTATTTTAATTTCTAATGTACAATTAATTAATCAATATATAAACCATATAAAACAAGAAGACACCAATTCTATAAATGCTTGCTTGTAGCATGGGAAAGGTTGATGAAGGAAGCAAGTTATCATTAAATCTCATCACAGGTCTTAACACAAAATCTCTAAGAAAAGAAGATGAAACGAGTGCCAGCTGAATTGATGAGAATTCGGTCACAATCTATTTCATGGTAAAATTAAGGAAGAAGTCACAAAAGTAAGATTGGAGAAAAAAGTTTTTCTTTGTTGTAAAAAGTTTGAACTTCATATGGTATGCAAACTGATGATGATATTGCTTATGGCCCCTTCTTGTTTTTCATATTGATTTGCAACAAAAAGTTATATCTTCCACCTTCTCAAAAATGAAACCGTCCATTGCATAAATTTGCTCTTTACTTACAAAACAATAGACGTAATTCAATTGCAAGTAAAGAAAAATGTGAGTAGTTCATACCTTGAAATGTAATGCACCCACATAACATAGGTGATAACAATTACTTCCGTGAGCTCAGAAAAGGCTTGGCAATCTTTTCCGTGAAGACTCATCACTCTCCTCCAGGATAGGATGGCGACCGTTCTCGATTCAAAAGGCATCCTACAATTGAAGTATGATGTTTACATTAAAAAATGGAGCAAATACCCAGAACCAAGTCCCACTTTTGCTACTCTAACATTGCCAAGGATGTTTCACTGATGTATAACCTTGTACGGTTATTGATTCAGGCATCGCACTCTTCAAATTAGTAAAAATTAAAATCTTGGATCTTAGAAAGTTATTGCACGTACATGTTTATAAACGTAATTACTGATTGTCGGAAAGGTTTTCATAGTAAAATATAGAGATGTAAAATCAGAGGATAGCAAAACTCGACGTATCTTACCTTTGGCACGTTCCAAAATCCAGACACTGTTTTAATTTACCTCTTTTTCTAAACTTATTGTTGAAAAATAACTATTTTCAAAGTTTGAACTACCGCTAAACATTTCTCTCGCTTCTGATTGGCTGAGAGAAGAACCACCGCTGTCAGTGCAGAGTCTGTATTCTTAAAAGTTTATGCCGTATATCCCCTTCCCTGAATACCGATCGAATATCATCAAAATATCTCTCATCTTTTATGTCGGCCGCTCGCAATGGCGGTTTTCTTGAAATCGGGCGAAATACGTTTGCGATACTTATGAAAGTGGTCTCTATGTGCAGTAAGACTCACGTAGTAGGTAAAAAGTCATAATAAATACTAATCTTCATTAAATTTTAATCGGTAACGACTCACCTCAGCGTTATTTCCAAAAATCTTTCTCGAATTTTAGATTCCCGCCGGTGACAATCGCGTCTCGAAATACCGCCGTGCGTTTGTCACTTTCCACAGCGACCTCGCCGTGTCAACATCCTCCCTTTCACCACTCGCTCATTTTCCCTTTTTTCTAATTCAATGCTCTCTATTGAGGATAAAATCACACCAATTAAAACTATGAAGCTACGCCCGACCTCTCCGTTCCAAAAAACGGCTTCGGAAACTTAATAAAGTTCGCATTGTAGCCATTTGTTACGAGCCCATATGCACGGTACAGCCAAGAGACATACATGCCGTTGATCAATATTATTGTTATTGCTGTTTATCTAGTCTTTTTTCACTGTGGCAAAGACATCTCAAATGCCGATGAATAGGAATCTATGCATTCGAAACGCTTCGCTCGGAAGCAATCGGTAAATAAAATTCCTGGACGCATTCTTGTCATCGAGGGGAAAGAAATATATTTCGATGGGACGTTTCTTACCTTACTTAGCATTTTGACTGAACCTTGCATCCTCACGAAAAGCTGTACTGCTTGACCTGCACTGGGATGACGATGCCACATTGCCTTCCTCTACGAAAAGGCCGGCAATCTATTCATTCTGTTATGTGCACCGCTAACCACAGAACGCAATAAGATTGACACAATCACTTCTTCGGGGTGAAACTTCAAGATTTGATGAACAATCGATTGATAGAAAACGGCGCGACAAAAGTATAGGATAACTAGATTCACCAAATAAAAGAACATACACTGTTCACTAATGATAGCCGCCTACCGAGGCGACACTGGAACGATAACTTGGCCCTCTGTCGGATTTCGAATGTTTTCCGTGTGACGAATGAAGTAGTTCTATTTCAACCTTCCCTCATTTCTGTGTATAGAATCTATACGTTAAAATCTCTGCGGATTCGCATTTTCAAAGAGTATAGGTTGATTAAGCTTCCTTCTACGCTAAGGTACTCTTCAAGGAGATATCTCAGTCCTTGGGAAAAGAATGAAATTAAATTTCAACGTCTGAATAAGTAAGAAAGAGCATAAAGGAAAATTACTTTTCGCTTTGGATGGATGCACAATTATCTGAAATGTCGTTGCAACATTAACAAAGACTTTTTCTTATAAACCAAATGTGTAAGCTAAACGCAATCGTAATCTTTTTATTTTTTATTCGAAAGCCGCTCTAGTTTGCGGACTTGCTGAACCATTGCATCTCACCCGCGACTATATACAACGATCATTTTCGACTGTGGGCACTTCAATTTAATACACGGTTGTGAATTCAGATTCGTCTTATGGTTGAACCACCATTAGTTCTCCAGATTTGCTTTCCATTTCCGATGCGTATTTTTAACGGCTGCCTCTTTTATTCGTGAATGAAAAGGAAGTTAGCGAATGCCGTTACTAGAGCGGGATTCGGATGCGACGAGCAGAGGATATGAATCCGTGTGATGGATGAAATCTTAATAAATATCTTTTGATTACTGGTAGATAGTAAGCGAATGCAGATTGATTCATAGAAAAAGTTTATTTAAAAGCAACATGATTTACATCGTAAGAATCATTTTTCCATCTTTGTTGTACATAGAGCAAGCCGAGGTACTCCTTCCCACTTGCTTTGCTGGTCCATGTGAGAGGAATAAACCGTCCGCATCTTGAAAACTGTCCTCTGCTATCGTTCCGGATCCGAAATCCTCTCCCCAACAGTTGTTGGAAATAGCTGTAACGAGAGTGAAAGAGATTTTTCAAAATTAGGGCACTGTTATAATTTCTTGCTTCTCGTCTAATCGAAACAGCGTGGTAGCATTAACCTTTTGCCAGAAACGTCGACTTACGAATGTAATCGATACGGTTAGGTATTTCGACATCATCATTGATAAAATGAGATCCCACATCGAAGAACGATAGCTTATGAACTCGCAGTGAAGATGCGAAAGGTACCACTGCCAAGAACTCAAAAGACTACAAGGCTGAAAGCCGTCGTAAGACACACTCAAGTTTACGCGAGGAAGAAAAGAGCTCCGGAAATGATGCAGTTCTATAACGCTAGTGTATCTAAGGATCCTTGAACCACGAAACAAATAACAAGCCGAGCTGGTTTTCATCGTAACATTCTCCATGGATATGAAATGGATGAAGACTTGCAAACGTTTCCAGTGATACTACCTCTGAGCGACGGGACAAGGAACAGTAAAAACCGGAAATCATGTCCAAGGAAATCGTGTTGACAGCAAAGGAAACAAGCCTTAAAGTTTCTCGTAGGCTTGGCTGAAATGCAGACAAGAAAAACCGAGCTAGTCTTCTGGAAGATGGGCAGGAAAGCATAGCAGGCATAAGATTGAAGTTCAATGAAAAATGCACGTGGGACCATGCTGCCTATCGTATTTTCGCGCTTTTCCTGTTGCACCTGAGGGCCTGGAAGGTGCATTTGGTCGCAGGCGAGCGAGAGGAATTGATGTACCAAATTCCTGAAAAGAACTGTGATGGGATTGGTACATTGACTCCATCCAATCCTCGTCCCTACTCTGAGGATGAATGAAAGCAAAGTGTAAGAGAAGAGGCAGCATAGAAGCCTTGAGGAAGATTATCGCCTGTAACATTCAATGCAACTGTTTACCAAAAAAGAAATAAGGAGAATAAGGGATGATCTTCCCTTTGGGGAGGGTTATCTCAGCCATTAGGCTTGGAGATAACAGGGATGTTAAAATGGAAAATAAAGACACTCTTGGATCATCCTTTCACATGCTGACCTAGGGCGAATACAATAACCACAATAACAGGAACCATGAGAAATGGTAACAGCAGATTTTGTACGCTACTCATCTTGTGAAGATGATTTTGAAGATTGATGATATACATTCTCCTGCAGATACAGGAATAGGTCTTTAAAACTATTCCCAATATAGATTTTCCAAAATTAAGCTACTAAAATCTGGCCTACCCTGCGAATTTCTTTTCTCACACAAGCTTCATTGCATACTAATTTATGATGCATTTGTATTCAATGGTTATAGACAACGGGCAAGAAAGAGCTACCACCTGGCCTGGTGCCTATTTTAATTTCTAATATACAATTAATAAATCAATATATAAACCATATAAATATATGACAAGAAGATACCAATTCTATGAATGCATGCTTGAAGCATGGGAAAGGATGATGAAGGATGCAAGTTATCATTAAATCTCATCACAAATCTTAACACAAAATCTCTCAGAAAAGAAGATGAAACGAGTGCCAGCTGAATTGATGAGAATTCGGTCACAATCTATTTCATGGTAAAATAAAGAAGAAGTTACAAAAGTAAGATAGGAGAAATAAAACTTTTCAACAACAAAGAAAGACCTATCTGTAGATGGTATGCAAACTGATGATGATAATGCTCTTGGCCCCTTCTTGTACTTCATATTGATTTGCAACAAAAAGTTATATCTTCCACCTTCTCAAAAATGAAACCGTCCATTGCATAAATTTGCTCTTTACTTACAAAACAATAGACGTAATTCAATTGCAAGTAAAGAAAAATGTGAGTAGTTCATACCTTGAAATGTAATGCACCCACATAACATAGGTGATAACAATTTCTTCCGTGAGCTCAGAAAAGGCTTGGCAATCTTTTCCGTGAAGACTCATCACTCTCCTCCAGGATAGGATGGCGACCGTTCTCGATTCAAAAGGCATCCTACAGTTGAGTATGATGTTTACATTAAAAAATGGAGCAAAAACCCAGAACCAAATCCCACTTCTGCTACTCTAACATTGCCAAGGATGTTTCACTGATTAATAACCTTGTACGGCTATTTATTCAGGCATCGCACTCTTTAAATTAGTAAAAATTAAAACCTTGGATCTGAGAAAGTTATTGCATGTACATGTTTATAAACGTAATTACTGATATTCGGAAAGGTGTTCATAGTAAAATATAGGGATGTAAAATCAAAGGATAGCAAAACTTCACATATCTTACCTTTGGCATGTTCCAAAATCCAGACAATGTTTTAATTTACCTCTTTTTCTAAACTTATTGTTGAAAAATAAATATTTATAAAGTTTGAACTACCGCTAAACATTTCTCTCGCTTCTGATTGGCTGAGAGAAGAACCACCGCTGTCAGTGCAGAGGCTGTATTCTTAAAAGTTTATGCCGAATATCCCCTTCCCTGATTACCGATCGAATATCATCAAAATTTCTCTCATCTTTTATGTCGACCGCTCGCAATGGCGGTTTTCTTGAATTCGGGCGAAATACGTTTGCGATACTTATGAAAGTGGTCTCTATGTGCAGTAAGACTCACGTAGTAGGTAAAAAGTCATAATAAATACTAATCTTCATTAAATTTTAATCGGTAATGACTCACCTCAGGGTTATTTCCAAAAATCTTTCTCGAATTTTAGATTCCCGCCGGTGACAATCGCGTCTCGAAATACCGCCGTGCGTTTGTCACTTTCCACAGCGACCTCGCCGTGTCAACATCCTCCCTTTCGCCTGTCGTTCATTTTCCCTTTTTCCTAATTCAATGCTCTCTATTGAGGATAAAATCACACCAATTAAAACTATGAAGCTACGCCCGACCTCTCCGTTCTCACAAACGGCTTCGGAAACTTAATAAAGTTCGCGTTGTAGCCATTGGTTACGAGCCCATATGCACGGTACAGCCAAGAGACATACATGCCGTCGATCAATATTATTGTTATTGTTGTTGATCTAGTCTTTTTTCACTGTGGCAAAGACATCTTGAATGGCGATGAATAGGAATCTATGCATTCGAAACGCTTCGCTCGGAAGCAATCGGTAAATAAAATGCCCGGACGCATTCTTGTCATCGAGTGTAAAGAAATATAATTCGATGGGACGTTTCTTAACTTACTTAGCTTTTTGACTGAACCTTGCATCCTCACTAGAAGCTGCACTGCTTGACCTGCACTGGGATGACGATGCCACATTGCCTTCCTCTACGAGGAGGCCGGCAATCTATTCATTCTGTTATGTGCACCGCTAACCACAGAACGCAATAAGATTGACACAATCACTTCTTCCGGGGAGAAACTTCAAGTTTTGATGAACAATCGATTGATAGAAAACGGCGCGACAAAAGTATAGGATAACTAGGTTCACAAAATAAGAGAACATACACTGTTCACTAATGACAGCCGCCTACCGAGGCGACACTGGAACGATAACTTGGCCCTCTGTCGGATTTCGAATGTTTTCCGTATGACGAATGAAGTAGTTCTATTTCGACCTTCCCTCATTTCTGTGTATAGTCGCTATAAGTTTAAAACTCTCTTGGGATTCGAGTTCCCAAAGATCATAGTGGGATCGTGCTTCATTCTGCGCTTAAGTACTCTTCAAGGAGATATCTCGTTCCTTGGTAAAAGAAATTAATAGACAATGGCTCAATAAGTATGAAAGAGATTGAAGAGTTAAGATATTACAAAAAGGTTACTTGCACTGAGTATTGACGAAAGTCATCGCTGTCACCTAGGAATAGAGAAATATCGTACAGCGGCTGATAACTGTGCTGAATTATCTCAATCGTGGATTCTCACTATGGCAGAGCAGTAGGCGTCGAGTTCTTTTCCAATTCCCCTTCCCTACCACCGGGTTAGCGTTCGCTGTAACTACCTCCCGTAGCAGATCGAAGAAGTATGAGCCTTCAATGGATTTGATATTTAACCTAGTTGTTGATTTCTTCTCGTAACATCGTTCGGGTTGGGAATATAGTCCAGAACGTGGAAGTGAAACTCCAAAGCGATGGGTCCGGAATAGCGAGAGCGGATTTTTCCATAGGATCCGAAATTATTCGTACAAAGACGGAGAGATACTATTCGAGGCTATCGTAACCATTTGGAGGCTAGTTCGAGCCTTTGAAATGTAGTTTTCCCTCGAACCATGCTCGTATATAGGTTCTGGCAGCACATACCGAAAGGTGGCTCGCAGGCTGCATGTACTGTCGTAATAGTCGCAGAATACCTTTTTTTGCGGCATTGCTAGAGAACGTAAGTTTCATGTACCCCTGGCATAATATTTTCTTTTTTTCCGTGGCACTTACAATTAGTGTAAATAAAAGCTCCTGGTTTACTTGAGATTCTGCGGTAACAAATCGATGTTATGTATCTACATCTTTAAATTTGTCCCTACATTCTCTTTTCCTGATAAGGTATTAGACTAAAGAGTAATCGAGTTTCTTTGTTCGCTATGGAGTTGTCGTGGACACGTTTAATTATTCGCGGATGGAATGGTTTCTTACATATAATGTATTAAATTAATGAATTTATCCATACTTTACAGCATGTACTCATCGAGTATAGAAGAGAGAGTTTCGTAATGAACTCTTCTTGACAGATAAATTTATGCATTAGAAAATATTCTTTAAAAAACATTGCTTTGCTTGAGAGAATGTGAATACATTGCCTGGTGCCCTATTTTTAGCATATTATAGAAATTTCTAATAGCCTTTTACACTTTATTTCACTGGTTCATGTCAAAGAAACCTGTGAAATATCATTTTCTTTCTTAAACCCTTTATTAAAAGAAAAAATATCACGAAAAATATTTGGTAAAAAAGGCCAGATTACCGGATAATGTATAGTGGAAGGGATACATTACTTTCTTATCATTCTATACATATTCATATGTTCTATTTTAATGCTATCTTATATTAATTTCCAGTCGTTTTTTTCGTGGTATTTACCTCCCTGACTATGTAGCCATATCAGCTCAGCTCAGCTTATTTAGTCGCAGTGTAGTATTAGCGTCTAAGTCGTATTCCGTGGAAATGCAGCTAAACAGATAGCTTCACATTATACACTTATTGCCATAAAAATTGCAAGGTTTGTTTGTATACGTAGTATGCCTGGAGATTTCGTATTAATGGATCTTGGATATTTTTTAAATAATATCACACCGAAGCTAAATACCGAGTGCTATATTTATCATTCTTTCGTTTAGTGTAATGTATAAATAATATTATTGTATTTTATTATTTGTATAAGTTTGTTTATTAATTTTTTTAATACCCCTAGTCTAAAGTTAATATTTTCGAAAATTTCGCCATCAAGGCCGCGAAACAAAGTTTGATGTGTATACTATATTCATAATCTTCCACAATGGATCAAAAAGTCACTCCGTAAAAACGAAAGCTATGAGGCATAAATGTGTTGATTCTTTTCTTATCCGAGCAGAAAAAATACACTGAGGGCTGCTGATATAAAACAGTGCTTTCTTTTGGTCCACTTATGTCAGCTCAAAACCGGTTCCTTCTGGTGCAGCATTGGTTGCACCGGTTTTTGCCCATCCAGACCATCGACAGATGCTGATATCGCCACTTTGGTGATAGCGGAATTTTTTGCAATGAAAATACTCGTGGCCCGTTGACGCGTGTCATGAGTTTCCGAACGTTAAGGCTATCAGTATGAGGTGTTTTCTATGCCTGATACCTTTACGGAATGAATTCTCTCGCTAAAAGGAAAGTATTCCTACCAGAATCCGAAGAATAACTATTTTGAATGATAAAAAATATGTAAATTAATGAATTCTGTCGTATTCTTTACCATCAAAGGTTAAGAGGATTATTCTCAATAATTGTTCAATTCAATTGATCGATTGTTTGATTGAGATAGCAACGAATCAAATCATAATTTAGGGAGAGTGGAGTGTGTATTTTACTATTTTTTTATTGCATCCGTATATCTTTGCATAAGCGTTAAGAAAAATTATGTTCGTAAAATTTAGTGTATCTAATGCCAATGATTCTCTTTTAATGAAATTTGTTTTCTTAAACTTATTTTAATATAACTTACACAATTTTTTCCTTCTTATTAGATTATGGTAATTTTCTTTTCTATTGAAGAATTAGGAAAAGACATACTAAATTTTATTGGTAGCTGCCTTCATAGTAAGTGGTCAACAAATTTCGATTAATCTTTAGTGAAATATTACCTCGAGAAACTTACAAAGTTACCATATTTTTTAAACGAATAGAATAAGATACACTAATATAATTTTCATCCAAATAA
The DNA here is from genome assembly GCA_020796165.1 of Pantala flavescens. Classification (NCBI taxonomy): domain Eukaryota; kingdom Metazoa; phylum Arthropoda; class Insecta; order Odonata; family Libellulidae; genus Pantala; species Pantala flavescens. The sequence continues at coordinate 25,559,147 of CM036887.1, forward strand.
TCATCACTAGGAACTCAAATGTGATTTTAGTTCGTTATTGATTATTATTTTGGATTTTAACTGAAAGAAAATTTTCATGGGATATTAACAAAAGAAAACATGATTGTTAATTAGAATGTGTACTATAAACGAATTAATTTTATTTAATCTGATCAACAGAACGAATTTATTCAGCTATTATAAAAAACAATCGAAAAAAATAAGACAATTCAGTTAATCATTTATAATACCTTGAACTGAGATGAAAAACTTCCATATCTCACATGAATAACTAGAATGTAAACATCGATAAGGAGTTCGCGAAACATTGACTCTGAAATAAACCGTTATTCAATTTGAACTAATTAGAAAATGGGACCGAAAATAATGATTCTTGAGACCAAGATTGGGTTTGTAAACGTTCCACAAACAGCCTATGAGTTGCTAGAACTTGTAGGAAGTAAATTCACAAACTAAACCCTTTGAAGTCTACATTTGAACCCAATCAAAAACAGCTTCGCAAGGCGATTCCTAGCGCTAGCTCGGGGGATACCCCGCTTGTATATTTTCGCAGCGATCGGCGTAAACATTGCTATGGGTCCGTCCGCATTCTTAAGAGAAGAAAGTGCTTCTGTATTTTCCCTCAACGATTCCAAGAACCGAGACCAGGAAGCGATTGTTGCCAAACAGTCCGTTCCTTCTTTGTAGTTTTATTAATAATCGCTGGTTGAAACCTTTCCTCTCGTGTTCCGAGTAAACCAAAGAGGGAAACGTACCTCTGGAGTTTAAGAGGAAGTGGTGATATCGATGCTCCACTGAAGGTTGAATGAGGAAGCTGGACGGTCGGATTTGGATCGGGCGAAAACAGGTTTCTGCGATCTTTTTCCTCGTCCGCTCCTATCAAATGAAGACGAACGTGTTCTTAGAATCGTGCTCTTTTGTTTAGCTTTCGGGGCTAGCTGTTAGTGTGTCTATTCAGTTTCTGTTTGAATCTAGCTGTATTCTTATGCGATTTTTTTTAAGTTAACGTGATATTCCTGTGTGCGAAAACTGTTTTTAGTTTTATTTGTCTGGAGACGATATTCCTATTCGAATACTATTTTTGTCCGACTGGTTTTCGTTACGATGAGTAATTATTAGGATGATTGGGTGATAATTATAACTTTTTCTATTAATAGAAATGTCCGCAGAATCCTGGAGGTTGTTTATCTTGCTGGGTTATGGCAATGTTCCACAATTTTTGTGTTTTCTATGACCCTCCCATTCTTCGTATAAAGTAAAACTACGGAATTCCCGTGAAAGCTCAACAACATGTATATTTTGTAATTTTTCGTAGAATTAAGTTTCTGTTTAGGATCGTAGATTTTCTATCATCTGGATTCCTTACAAATTAAGAGTATTGAATTAAATAACAATTGAAACACATGCTTAAAAAGTACTTCCACTCCTATAATGAATATCTTTATTTTGACAATATTTTTTGGAGTGCTTTTTTTTCTATAATATCCAATTTGCTTTATGTATTTTGGTTCACTCTGGTAATTTTGATAAAAGCCAAAGAAGTTTGCGAAATATTTTTACTTATCTCCCTCAACCCAATTCCTATATCAGTCAACCGAGCCATTTACGTTTTTTTTGGCAATTCCCAATAATATACGTAATAAGTATGCGATTTATCTACCCGAGTCTTTACCAAAAATTAACAGGGTATTTAAGTGGTGTTTATTATAAATATAGATTTAGAAATAGATTAGCAATTGTCTACGAAAGATTTAAATGTATAATAAACAGAATAGTGTTAATAGTTTTATCTGAATATTCAATATAATAAAAAGTATTGTGTTTATGAATTAAAAGTTGATAAATAATCAATCAAAAGAGTTTTGAATGTTACAAAATAAAAATATTCACCGTAAAGACAAGTTTATTTAGAGGTTTAATGAACATAGGACATTGAATTTTAGGATTTGACGCCTATTTGTCGACCCTAAAAAATATTTAATCTGTTAGAAATGATCGTAATATTGACCGAAGACGTTCCAGTCCAAAATGCAGCACGATATCCATTTGAAGTAGTCCGTTTTCCCGCTTCTATCTTACTCGGGATTGTTATCTTCCACAACTGACCGCAGCATCCACTGGCGCTTCGTGGATTACGTTGACAGAGATGCTGCGCTGTGGCGGCAAAACAGTGAACTTATACGAAACGAGTGACGAGGCATTGTTGCATGGCGGTATATGCAAAGATGAAAGAATTTATCCACGAACTTTATTCACTGTTATATTTACTTTTGCATCCTCCCACAAACGCATATTCAGTCTGAAAACGAATTTCTCAAAATATCAAAAAACTCATTCTTTTCGAATCCACGAATTTTAATGTATTAAAAAACATCATCACATTATGTTAATGTTTAAGGATTACAGTAGATGACGATTTATAAACATTAAGTTCAAAACCAAACAAACGAGGAAATAATATACTTTCCTAGATGTGAAATGCTCTCTTATAATTTATCTATATGATAAATATGCATCTTAAAGGTTGATTTGAGGCTAAGAATAGCTATATGTAGTAAAACATTTTGTTATTAGCCTGGAACTAAATACAGGTAATTGCTAATAGAAATAGGATAAATTGAAATGGGTTTGAACTTCATTTACTGATGCTATAATATTATAGCATTTTATTGTCTTTGCTGTATCAAACAAAATTCCTTTCAGTCTATTTTATAGGGCAGTGTACCTGGAAGTTGGATTAATTCTTGTTGAACGCTTCAATTGACTAATTTATTTTAAAACTCTATCGAATACAATCGATTCCTGTTAATCGGACCACATCGGGACGCGACCATTTTGGTCCTAATAACCGGCTGGTCCGATTATACGAACATGCCCTATGTTATATGACGAGACGTGCTATACGTAACATATTAAAATATCATTATGACCTTTATTGTGCGGCACAGGCGTATGGTGAACATATAAACAAGAACTAAGGTTGCTTACAAACTTTATTCATTGAAAAATAAATTAACAAACAAATTCTTCGAAACGATCTACACGATACTCAGCATGCGAAGCATAATAAAAAAAGTTCTTATCAAATTCCAGTCAACGTTTGAAGAACATCCAGCGTGATCTGACGCATTCTGTTGATGGACTGCAATTGAACAAAAACACTGCAAACATCTAACGCAGCAACGGGATTGCCTTCATTTTCCTCCTGTATGAAATGGCGGCGCAAAGTTTCAATGCATTTCCGTTTAAACGGAATTTTGATCCAAATAAGCGAACAATATAAAGCTTATGTACATAGGATTTGTTTCGGTTCTTTAAGATTCGGTCCGAATAAGCGGCTGGTCCGATTACCCGGTTGTCCAATTAATCGGATTCGACTGTACATAAATTAAGTAGGAAATAGAATTTCATATAAACTTTTTATAATTCAACGAAGAACTCTATAGAGAGAAATTAATCTTTGTAATGAAGAAACTACTATGTTAGGATTCATGACTACCTAAGACCTTTACATGAGAGTATTAATGTTTCTAACGAGTGAAACATCCTCAAATCAGCTCTAAGTACATTGTTATCCTTTTCAACGCAATCTATAATGGATTATTTATTCATTTTGATATTGATGATATTAACCAAAATCCAGAAACATTTCTTGGTACAGAAATGCTACAACAACAATTTACGTGTTATCACTTGCTTTTTGGGAATACTTAATGTCCCAAATATTTAAAATTTCATTCTTAAAATATCGTTACGGAGATATATACTTATTAACCAATTCATAGAATTTTTTGATCGTATTCTGATATGCTCGCAACAGGGCGCTCGCTGCTAGAGGTATTTTATCCTGGATCTTATGCTACCCACTCAACTCATCAGGCTATTCCGTAGATCCTTGGGTTATCAATTCGCTACCCAAGACCACTGCATTTAGAGATAAAGATCAGCTCTCTTTTATTAAAATAACCTTTTATGTTAAATAAATAATATTTTATTAGGGTTTATGTTAGATTTTATAGGGCGGGTTTCTTTGACTTGGCTGATATAATTTCCATTGTAAGTTAACTATTTCCATGTGACAGAAAAAGAATAATATTGGCAATATCTTTGATATAAGAATTTTTCAAATTCTGTTGAAAATACTGCTATAGTGTAACTCGACACTGAATGCAGAAACATATAACTGTAAGTTTCTTCCATTTAAGTGTGCAAATTAATAATTATACTTTCCACTCACATTGTATTTTTATTATTTAATATCAATGTTATTATTACTTTATACTATGAAAAATTTAACCTTAATTGATTATGTGAGGCATTGCTTTTGGGCGAAATGAACAACTAATTCCCTAAATTTCTTCAGTTATGCGTTTACATATGACTTTTAGAGTGTTGCTTTAGATAATATTTTTATCGGAATTTAACTTCGTAGTTTAATTTTCTTAATATTCTGACAGAGGAACTTTTGAAGGAAACTCAAAAAACATTAATCGATTAAAATCACAACTCCAGAAGAACCTATATTTAACCCTTATATTTAACCCCTATACCCTGTAATACAACCCTTGAATTTGTCATATTACATGCTGGACTGAAATACATTCCGCATTCTATACTTATATGGCACTATTTTTGCTCTTTAAAAAGTCTTTTGGAAAAGTTTAATTTGATAAATTGATTTTATTGTATAGGATTCGTTATTTATAGAATTAGGCTAGAATTAATAATCGGAAATTCTTCATTTTTATTCTTCAGAACTAGATTACCTGAGATAATATGGTGTTATACGGATGGCTTTCTCTACGAATTACGCACACTTCATTTATAATATTTTTACGTGCGATTTTATCGATTTATCATCAATTTGTAGGGAACTGATTTTAAATATGTACACTCTTTATATCATAATTTCTCATACGCCGCATCTTACTCAAGTCTACAGAAGCTCAATAATTAGGGAGTTTGACCTACAATCGGAAGGCTGAAGCTGGAGCCAGTCAGTTTATCTAGTGCGTTTCACCATTTAAGGTCCATTTGAACTGATATCTGTAACTCATCATCTAACACACTTTTCAAGAAAAAGACACTTTCAAACAGTTCGTTTAGTTGTCGAAACAAAAGCCTAGTTCAGAAAATATTCATGGTGTTTATAATTAAGCGAAATTGAAGGTAATTGTAGCTACAAATCGCTCTAAAACTAGACCAGAACATTATCAAATACGGTTAATACTCGTAGATTAAAATCGTTTCGTATCCGATTTGGCTTTCGTAGATACAATAGGTTGTGACTGTGTAGATTTAAGCTTCAGTACCAGGCCTACATTTTCATAATAGGCGGCAAACAATTACTAATTGATTCAACTCTTACTCGAAAACCAAATTCAGCTGTTTCCGTTAGATGGCAGAGCAGCAGTCAGTTAACGTATTTCAAAGCGCGGGAGAGTTCAAAATTAGCTCCTCGGCTCTTATTCCGCCTGCGCCGTATCGCACCAAGAATTCCTCCGCAGAACCGCTAGATAGCGTCAAGATGGACCTTTTTAGAACAGACTTATCGCCGCGATCGAATCCGACTTATTATCGCTAGCGGAAGGAAACAAAAGCCTAACGCCGCGCGACCGTTTTTTTATTTTTAATCCCCGCACGCCCCCTGCGAGGGCACGCGTGCGGTGTAAATGGAGAGGAAAAAGAAGCGATAGCAAACAAATGAACGTAACGGCGCGATCGACTTCCAGACGGGTTCTCAATCATTTAGAAGAGGGCATTAATAAAGAGAAGCTTTTCTTTTAGTTCGTCAGAAGAGGGATCCTCCGTGGGTTGGGTTTTTTCCATCGTGGAAAATTCCTCCTCCATAAGGAAAATTTGAGAGGGTTATCTTTGACATGACACGCGGTGAGATAATGGTATGTTTCTTGATCTAATTCACATCCAAGAGTTCGTGAGGTATGTTACTTCGCTCGGAGGTCGTTTAGGAAGGAAATCGAGGGTGGTAAGCCACCGATACCTTACAAAAGTCCAACGAGAACCTAAACTAAGCTCTTGGACAGCCATGAACTATGCTCAATTTGAAGATTAATCCCCTTGTTCTCTGAAAAAGAAAAATTCGTCAATGAATAAATAAGCAAAGACATTTTTTTTAACGAGGAATAATGAATTGAAATGAATAGTATAATTTTCAAGTAAGCTGGAACATTTTTGCTAGGATTCTGTAGTTCAAGAGGGCTGTAAAACGAGACGAATTTGAATATGGCTTCGGTTTAAAAAAAAGCCCATTTCAAGATCGATTGATTTAAAATAGCGGCATGCGAGATTGCCTATCATTCGTGAAGGCTTTGCATACATTAAGGAATCAATTTTCTGGTAGTTCCTCATCCATCGGCGTTCATAATCATAATACTGACTGGTTTACTAATGATATTCAGTATATGTACATACGTAGATTTTACTTCTTAGGTTTTATTATAAATTATAATTCCATCCTTCCTCTTATCGAAAGAAATCTAATATTTAATCCGTTTCAAGTTCTGGAAGAACAGGATTTTTAATTAAAAAATTGATTAGGTTAATATCAAATAGATGCTATATTACGATAAATCAATGTATTAATTATCTTTGGCCATTCTCGAATAATTCCATATCGTATATAATAAAACGGATGACCTTCTCCATCGTGAAAAGATACCCAATAAATACGCCCCTGGACCCAAAACTATTTGACCCCAATTCGATCCAAATACAATAATATAGTAAATCATAAAAATGAGTCTACGCTCAGTTCCGCCGGTAGGTGGTGACGCTGGTGTATCCCGAGAAGCATATCTCACATCCGGGGAAGGAGGGAGTCTTCCACTGCAGAATACGCGTTAAAATCGACCCCTATCCCCCCTTCCCTTAGCACCTGCGCATTTCAGAGCCAGAGTAAGACGAGGGGGTGCTGGAGGAAGGGAAAACCACCCAAAGTACGCCTCGAAGGGGTGGGGAGGCTAGGGGGGAAAATAGGGGGGGGCGAACTGCTAGCAGGGGGGCGTCACCGAGCTGTGCAAGAACCCAGGCTCACTGCGGTAGTTGCTAGCCGGCCGGCAACAGTGTAGCTTGGGGTTAGGAAAGAGGCATCTGGTTGGATTTCGTGGGGGTTGTTCAGAGGGCCGTCGTAAGGGGACACCGGGGGTTCTTGAACTGCTGCTTAGAGTCAAACGGGGCACACCACCGTAGAAGACCATGGCGGACAAGGGAAAACAGGAGCAATTTTACACACCGCCTCCGAAGCTGGGAAAATGGGAAGGGTGCAAGCTCTTCATCTGGAACTCGGAGACCAGCCAGTTTTTCGGGAGGACTGGTTCTAGCTGGGGTGAGTATTGATCCGATGGCGCTGTAGTCCATTGTTGGGGTCGTCTCGACCAAATATCGAGGTTCGACCAGACTGGTCGATAGTTGAGCCCGTCTTGAAGATGGCGCTCGAGTAGAGGGAAAGTTTTTCCTCTATTATAACAAATTATTAACTCTAATAAATTCTTGTTCGACACGAAAGTGCACTACGTTTGTTTTGCAAGACATTTTACGAATTCCAAATACTTCCCATACGAATAATAAGGCGAAATTTTAATAACGGGAGACGACTGGGAATCAATCCATTTCGATTATTGTCAGATTCGATTGTTCGCGCATTCTAACGATTTTCGATCTATTTCACTTCGTAAAGGTTCCTCTTTGCAATAAAATAACCGAGCTATTTTTCTCAAATATTCACATTTACCGCTCATTTCTTCATAGATATGTTTCCAGATTGATTTTGATCATCATTAACTCATTTGGTCTTTAGGGCTTCATTTTTCATCCACCGGATTATACTGTCTTGAATTCCTTTCCTATCCGAATTTCCCCTGTTGTTATCTCGGCGTTCATAACCCCTAGCGCCAAGATATCTCCCTAACAACATTATAGGTTTCCCTCATCAGCTGTAAACATTAACAAAGGGAAAATGAAAATATTTCGTCCCTTCGGCCTTCGGTATTTTACCCAGAAACCCCAAACATTGTACGGCAGCCATGGTCAATATATCGTCCAGCACTACATATACGTGAGCGCCCTCTATCCTAGTACACCTTTCCCTCACCTTCCTACCTTGTGCGAATCTATAATAAATGGCCATTCCTTTTGGAACGAACCTTAGGTCGAATTCGGACAATGCAAATATATTTCCAAGGACGTACGTATGCGATAATCGTCCAAAAACTCACGGAATTCCTCGTCGCGTCTCGTAAGTCGAGTTTTAATAGCATCCGACATTTCTTTTTTTTCGTGGAAGCTTTTCAGAAACGGGCGGAGGGAAATTATATATAGCACGCCCTTTAGAAATAGGCGTCGAGCGTTGGAGGGAATCGCTAGGCAGGGGCGAAAGGAACAAAGAAAAAGATGATAACATCGGTGCGTAATTTTGACGCTAAATTTTTCAAAATGCCCGTTCCGAAATAGAAAATAATCCGCGGACAAATAGGTCAGAGACGCGGGGGGACGGGAGCACGGATAAAGGGTATATGAATCGATCAATATCGTTACCTCGTTGTCAAAACAGAGTAACATGGTAACCGGAACGTTAAGAAAAAAAAACAATTTCGTTCGGAATTCCCTTTCCATACAACAGCGTCTGCGAATGTAAATAGAAGGATGGCGAACGACTGCTAACAAGCAATTAGGTAATGTCAATCTTCGTTACGAAATGCGGGGAGACGAAGATTTTCCAGAGCAGATAAGAAATTAATTTTGAGTCAAGCGGAGCCTAGTTGCAGTTTTATCTGATCTTACGACCTCAATAAAAAACTTAATCCGGCGAAAAATTCGATCGCAAACATTGGTGGTGATAAGGGAGTTTAGCGAGATGTACGATTCGGGGAAATTTTTTTCGGGATGAAAACGTAATGGATTGATCTTAACATGTATACTAATATTCCAATTAATTTGCCTTTTTAATAAATTTTATTTTAAGCTTTCATAGACGTATTGATTGTCTACTATACCATAATTAGTTCTCCGGTACATATTCGCGTAAGTAAGTTCTTCGCGAAGAATGTTTTCGCAAATCTCGAGTACAGTCGATCTATGAGGGCAGTGACGTAAGGACTACGTACGAGGGAGTGGTTTGAGTAAGGAATTACTTGCGAGGTCGTTCTGTGATTAAGAGTAAAGGACGAGGAGGTAATAAAAGCAGAGGGCACTGACAGCTTATTCGTAACAGACCGAATATCGGATTGAATTGGAATATTCTCGGCGTCCAAGCGTTATTAAAAAACTCTCCGTTTCTAGCTCTAATCGTTTGGGAATCAATGGGATTAATACTATTGGAACTCCATTGATTTTATTCTCGTAACGTAAGGGAGGTGGTATTATACTGTATAGAAGCCCATCCTATATATATACGTGTGTATTGTCTACGAAGAACCGCTTCTTTCCTATCAATTCCCTCAATAATAAATAGTTCCACAATGACCTGGAATCGAACCCGGTTATGCAATACGAGAAAAACTATGTTTTTGGAATTGCCTTCGAAGCTATCTCTAATAGTTCATTATATTTTTTATAGTTCAGTCAATGTGAAATCTTATTTCTTGACTTATTTCGATTATAAATGCTTCAGAAAATCTTTTTACTGAAATAATATCAGCGCTTATTGAATATATAGACATCCTAGAATCTGCACAAATGTTCTGTGTAGTTGGCGAAATATTTTCATGTTTATTGTTTATGAAAAGATCGCGAAGATAAATTTTCTGCTGGCAAAGATGTTAAATAATAAAGGTTGCTCGGAATTAGAGCTTAAAATGTGTTCATTATATTAATTCAAATACAATATTATTTTCTTTAAGAATAAGTTTCCAAACTATCTCATTGAACAAGGATAAATTCTTGAAGGTATAAGGAAAGTTTGAACTATTGTAGCTGATTTTCCTATGACTATGATGTAAGGTTATTCGGGAAATGTTTTTTCCTATGAGTTATGTAATCGGAAGGGGATACAGGATATATGACTAGCATTTAATATTTTATGTGAATATGAGTCAGTTAGGTGACAGAAAGGTTAAAAAGATATGGTGGCAGAATTAACGTTCTTGAAAATTTTACTTCTCCATCTAGTATTTAAAAAAAATCATATCCACAAAACCCTTATTTCGTACGGTATGATTTTATTGCAAGCCAAAAAAAATACCAAGGTTCATATCCATTCCGTTGGATCGAATTCGGTTTAAAATCCAAATCCTTCATCTCAATCCTTACAACCGATACGCAATATCTCATGCACGAAAAAAAAACTTCATTTCTAGGATATTGCATTTGGGTACTTCCCTTCCCCTCAAAGATACCGGTAAATTCGGTAGAGTTTGCCATATAAAAGTAAAACACAGAGGGAATCCCACTTGACTACCTTCCAACAATCAAGTAGGCCAAAAGTATTGATCAGAGACCGAATACTCGGGACGGTGTTTCACGCTCGCCTTCGGGCTGCTTACGAAACTACGCGGGTTTCCTGCAGACGAAACCAAATTGCCTTGTTATCTTACCGTTTCGACACCAGAATTCGGCTTTTTTCGCGACAGATTGCCGTTTATTAGACTCTGTGAGGTAGAATAATGATTCCGGTCCGTCTCGAGTTTCGTAATTGGACGCCATTCGAGACGGATCGCTAATTACTTAATTAAATCTCGCTATACAGTTGACTTTTATGGAATAAATAAGTTAATTATAAAAATACAATAAGGTTAGAGATTGTTTAATTCCAAAATCGTCCATATTAATGATTTTAAATCAATTCCAGTACTTCTAGTTACTTCTGAAGTTCGACTGAAACACTTGTGTGTGGTCTCTTTACTAATTCCTGTGATTGTATTGTACGTTTTTGTAATCCTAAATTGTACTACTATTTTTTGCGTTAACCTCAATTAACTTCGTACAGTTTCCTCTTATTCAAATTAATATAATTAGATGAAGTTAATAGCGCTAAATAATTATCCTACACGCAGTCCACAGTGGTTTCCTACTTTACCTTTCATTAATCACGCACAATTTTTTCTAATGTGTCTTGATTCATCTTCTTATTTGATGTAAATTTTTGACTACGAGATTCATGACTGCAGTACCAGGTTAATTCTTCAAATTTATTTTCGATATATTTTCCTATTCAACGAAGTACAATTTGACGAGATTTTGACTATTACCAGATGTCGCGTCCATGAATAAATTCTTATTCGGAAAAATTTCGTGTTCTAAAAATTGGATATATTTTATCAGTTGTTCTCTAGCTCCGTATCGATATTAAATTTCTTTTCATTTTCTATTTATATAAGCTTTTTAATAAGTCGGCTTCGTTCCTTTAAAGTAAATCCATTTGGGACCAATAAGTAGAGGGCTTAGTATGAATTAAACGGAAACTTTTTACGCTTGATTCATGGCAGTTAAACGATTTTTTATTTCATACTTTTCGATGGAATTGTACAAATTTGATTGTTATTTTTCTTAGTTCTTGAGAAATCCCTATGAAATACTAACATCACGGCGACAATAATGAATCTTGCGTATAGACGATTTAAATTGCTTAATTGAACGCTATTGTACAGGTTTAGATATCATTGCGTATGGAAACATTTTTAAATATATACGTTATTCTTTTTTATCGAGACGATAGACAGACACCGATTTTATGTCGACTTAGTCATGGACGTATGGGTATCATTTAAACCGCATTTTTTCTACAACCGCCCTGTCACTCCCTCAATAGTTAGGGAATCGTATTTTATTAAATAGAAGAGTGCTTATCATTCACAGAGCGCAGGACTCGTGACCCGGGGATTCAGTTAGGGAATGACATTCTTACGTAAGCTTCGCCCTCGTTTCCGAGGAACGTTCGATTAATCGATAGCTCGTCGAGAAATCGTCCGAATCTACCCGACTGCACACTTGGGCGACGGAGGTATTCCATCAAAGGTGTTCCGATAAACTGGAGGAGGCGTAGGAGCTTTTGAGAATTCGGTTTATTGGGTACGAATCAGTACTTTGCCAACCTTTTACCAAATATAACAACGTAATCGAAAAGAATTACTTAATATTATTTATATATTTATTATTATTACTATTATAGTAAATTCAGCTAAGAACTTTACCGTGTTTTTTCGTACGTAACTCTCATGTATTTATTTAATTCCAAAATCATAATATCAGTGTAATATATTCCGATATCTAACAAGCCTATATTTTTTATATCCAGGTTATTTAATTCAGTCTATTGTAAAATCTATGCTTAGTAGAATATTTGAAGGTGTTACAGCAGCAAAATTTATTCTAAATTTCGGATTTCTTACTGCTGAACCTTGATAGGAAAAAATACATTTCTGGAAACTAATTTTTGCGAAGTCGCTGCGAGCATACTTATCCGAATTGAAATGATAATCATTTCTAGCCCTTTATGAATTACACGCTCATATTAATAGGTCATATAAATATTTTACTTTCTTTACAAAATTTTAATATATCTTCGAATTATCACACGTATAAAATTTAATAATTTTCCTTAATCTCAAAACCTTCACCTCACATTTTGAATCTGATATTAAAAGTCACTTACAAGCACTACTTCACCAACAGTTATCTCGTATATAATCTGACGAGGGAACATCTTGACACGATCTTATCTCTGAAGAGAGATTCTCAAGTCTTTACTCCTTTAAAGTGTTATTAAATTAGCTTAATACCTGCACAGAAATGAAAAGTTAATTGCTTAGGAACATTCGAAGATGTATTATTATAATTTTTTGATACATTTTGGAAAATACCTTACAATTTTAAAAGCCTGAGAGACTTACTATGTATCCACACACACTGTAAGGGACGATAGTGGCTTAAATTGGAAACCAGCATACGGTCACGTTATCTACAACGTGTCAGGAGTTCGTAGGCTGATCTATCATGCACAACATTGCACCGAGGTTACCTCATTTGCATCGTTAATGTATTCTCGGCGAACGTAAGTATGAAATACAGCGAACGTAAGATTCAGGACCAAAAATGTATCCAAGATAGTACTTGTGTTGTAGTTTGCTTTTGAAAGACGTAATCTTAAAAAGCAATGAAAAATGTACCTTATAAACATGCAACGACATGTAATTATCAAATAGAATGCTAAGATTTACGATAGTTGTAAAGTGTAGTAAAAAGAAAAACGGCAATAAATTATGTCTTTTATACTGGAAAACATTTACTTGCCATGTTTTAACACAGTTACGTAACGATACGTTCTTATATAGTCGAATTTACTTCATTAACTGTTTTTTTCAAGAATTTGACGGACTATTTCACTCTATTTAGAACTCAATTAGAGGTTTCACCCAAATGCCAAATCTATATGAAGCGAAGATTAATGTCTGAAGAAATATCGGTATGATTCGAGGACCTGAGCTCGAAAACCTAAAACGTTCTTCTACTTCATTATTAATTTTTTTGTACATAGATCTTATAAATGATTTTCACCTCTGTTAAGCATCTGTAAATTCATTCATCCTAGATTATCTGTTTTTAAACGTGTCGCGATGTATCAGTTTGAACAAGGTAGTACAAAACAATAGACGACCGAATGTCGTACTAACAAGCACTACCACTTATCCACAATCTGTCCTGTTGGTTAAGGTTTGAGTGCAGTAACAAGAGCTCTTTATCACGCTTGTTAGACCGGAAGCACTATCTAAGATCTTGCTAGAGGAAAGCATTTTGAATCCGTCGGCAGAATAATGCAAAGGAAAGAATATTTTAGGAAGAAGATTCTCTCGGGTCATTCCTTCTACCGTCTCGAGGAAGGTTGTGAGGTTAAGCAAAGGGCATACGACTATAATAGTTGGGCCGAAGGATTGATCCAGCAATCAACTGCTCGTAGGTCGGTTACCATGACACTAGACAAGGGGAGGACAAAATAGGTCGATTCTATGTGGGATGGTGGTATTGAGATTCCATTGAAATACCACGGAAATGGATAGGGAGGAATTTAGATCTGGAAAAAAATATATATAAAGAATGAAAGGGTCTGATGATTGAAGTAGGATATTTCGTATGACGGAACAAAATGGAATAGCACGTTCCTTAGTTCGATATAAAATAGAAATGAAAGGTTAAAATATACTTATTGTTAGATTGCGTGCAGAAAATTGAATCTTTATTTTTCATGAAGAATTATTAATTTACGATATCCGCATAGAAATTATATTTATAATTATTACTGCTAAGATTTTTTTTATTTTAGGGTATTTTCTAAAAGTACATACTGTCCACAGATGGTAGACTCGGTAAATTTCTGCCAGATATATTCTAGTACACACAACGAAGTCGCAAATTCATTGGATATACGTTTCATTTTTATTTACGTTTCCATGCCTTAAAATTGAATATATTCCGTTATATAGTAATGTGTTTGCTTTACTCTCGTATTATTTCGGGTTTGGAAATCAATGCACTGAAAAAGTTTGAAGGAGTTATATCATTTCTATTTTTATGAATTTCAAAGTATAAACTATACTTTACGTGAAAAATAATATGTCAAAATATTCTTGAACTCCCCTTATGCGAGGAGGGTTGATAACCCAGCAATATCGTTAAGTTTTTTCCTCAATTTATTCTCATCCACGTAAGTTTATCACATTCCTTGTCGATCAATATCCTTAAAAAATTTCCATAGGATATTTTTCAGATTCCCTTATCGTTTTCCCTTTCAAATTCATTCGAACATACACCCGAACAATCTTATCCGTGAAAAAGGTTTAATAAGATCAAAAACCATGGTAATTGCTCCGATATTAAACGGCTTTCCCATTTCCATGACAACTATCTGAGTTACGAACGATATTTACCCCAATTTACGTCTATCTGCAGAACGATCGAAGTTATTGGAGCGCCTTGTCAATACCTCTTGGAAACAAGGACTTAACATTCTCGTGAATACCCCCCGAATGGTGTGGGGTATGGTGGCACCACCAAATCCAAGTCACCAACTCTAACACACCATTAATATCAATGAAAGAATCGATCGATTCGCGGTGATGTAAAAATAGCAGAACACGTACGTCAATTATGGGTCCATTAATTATCGTTTAAGGTCTTTGGAATAGGCCGATCTTTCTCTCGTGCGATTAGCATACGAGTCTTAACGGCAATAGCAATTAAAAGAGCACGTTCTAATGTTTGCAAAGCACGCAGTCTTAAGCCTATCTATCGAACAGGTGCAATTAGCGGAACTTATCGATTCTGCAGGGCCTTCGAAGATCATTAATTAATCGAGTTTGGCCCGAAATAGAAAGGGGGTTTTAGTTGTTCGTGGAAGTTGAGAGGTCCAAGGACGTTTTACGGACGATATTTTTTCCTCCTCAGATAAGAGTCCCTCACGTAAAGACGAGAAAATTATTCTTTTGTTTCGGTTTTCACTAGAACTGACGAATCATAGCTAAAGAGAAAAAAAAACAAAAGAAGAGCGTTAATTTTTGAAACTGAAGCGAAAATGAAAACCGTAAATTATGCCATGTTGAATCTAGCTCACCTTAAATTAACGTTGTGTTTAATTAGAGTAATAGTTTTAAAAAAATAATATCGATACACTATAAAATTTAATTTAGGAGTAAAATCATCGTAAAAGATCAAAGAATATTTCAACGGTCGCGGTGATAAAATTTGGTCCGACTTCTTTGATGTGTGCCTGAAAATATAAAGAGAGTAATAACTAAAAGCGATGTTTTGTTTTCAAAAGGAATAGAATACGTTTGGAAAAAATATTAATACGATAAGATTCCGTGTGAAATAGGGCGTTGAAATATAAAAAGCACTTCGGTTACCATGGATATATTATTTATGTACTGTTTACTGAATTGGTAGTTGATTATCTTGTGAATTCCTTGAATTATATCAGATATTCAATGAATATTTAAGATCTAAATTTAGAATTTTTTTTAGAACTTTGCGATTCTCAATCGTGTATGACGTACCTCAGGAGACATTTCGTACTACAGCTATACTCTAAACATCCAACGCATTCCTGGAGTTCTCTCAAAGGTCGTGATGAAAAATAGAAAAATTAGCATAGGATAAATAATTGTCACGTCATCTTCAAGTCTCGGAACTAGTTAAAAGAAGACACTATACGTCATTAAGCTATAAGTCTTGGGAAAGTGTGTTTGGCATGAGGAGGAAGTGGACAACTTGATCACGTTTTGTAAATATATGGCCAAAATAAACCAATACTCCGCAAATTGAGTGCAGGAGAGAAATGCATTAGCTTAGTTGGGTAAATATTAGTGTGAGTTTATCTGGAAAAATTATCCATTGAACCAGTCGGTACATGTCAATAGAAAAGATTTTTAAGAATCATTCTTTCTCAGAATTGTATGCACTTAGGAATACAAACGAATGCGTAAACCTATAATGAAAGAAAAATTATTCCATAATAATAAATAGAGAAGCCAAATTCAATATTATATATTGTATATAGATATAATAATATGTATGAAACAAATAAAGCTATGACAATAAATGGAGATTCTATATTTACTCAATAACGGTGAAAACACCACGTGCACATTCCCCAGAATAAATTATGATACACTAAAGTTACAGCAAGAGTCGACATTCTAGATCTTTTATGTCTACTAAAAAATTCCATAATATAAAATTCATTACTTAAAATGCCTTGTGTACGGTAAGTTACTTAAGCAAATTAGGGTTTCTGGGATATTAAAATTTGTTTCCTCAATGTCTTTTTGTGTAACTATCATAACTCATATATATCATAATAGTTTTGGCCGAATTATTTGAAAGGCATTTCAGTAATTCATATGCTTGCGTGCAAGAAACTTGCGTGACAAAATTGAGCGAAAGTCTAAAACGAGATGTCTTTCCCATCCTTTCTTCCCTTCATCAATTATGCACCAAAGGATGGACTTGATTACTACCCTTTCACATTCATTAGCGACGTCTGAAAAGGAAATCGACAATGAATCAGTAATCGAGATGAATTCAGGCAGGAATCAGCTAGTTTTGGAGAAAGACAACTGAATCTCATCCCAAGTTTTGAGACATTAATTTGGTTAATGTTTGATCGTAACAAAGTTTAAATCTAATTTCACATACGATGTTTATTTGCTAGAGTAATTACGTAGGGTACCAGAATTTGTAGCAATAGAAATATGTTTATTTTAAATTACTGCCCCAAAATATTTATCATCTGAATTGTCCAGGAAATGTTCCTGAAGTTAGCTACAAGTCTAGTGTACAGGTTACTTTGTGTTAGGAAGAGTGTACGTATACGAATATACGTGTGTATATTCCTAAATTCCTATCACCAGTAGCTGAAACTGGTAAATAAATCTCGTTAGCACAAAAATCCTGTGATACATAAACGGATTGATTATAACCGTATCGATATTTCTAACCAAGGACGCCTGGCGTCCCGGTGTTGGACAAGTGTTTGGAACCGGTGCTAAGGATGGTATGTTTACTCACCAAGATAAGAGACAGGTATATCTTTCTGATAACCACGAAACAGAACCTGAAAATTGAAACTGTAGCATCTCCAGGTTTCTACCCAAAGCCCTGTCTCTTGCTTCACATCGTAAATTTCAAACTTCCGAGAAATGGAGCTAAAAATATTCATCCTCAGCGAAGTGCTACTCATTTCAGACGTCAGAGTATGACGCGATCGCGGTTTCCGGAACCACGTTCATTTGCGTTAATAAAGCGAATCCGATATTTGGTTTGCAATATGCGTCTTTCTTCCAACTCATCAAGTTTTTGATACTGTTTTACTGTCGTGGATCATTGGAGTGGTCCTTGATTTATATCAACAATGTTTTACGTTATATTTTGAGAGTTGGATAAATGTTTTATAAAAATCTGCATCAACCAATTTATTTCGTGCTAATGATTGTCATTTCAAAACTTTTTACGAAATATTTTGAAATTTTCTTGAAAAATTCTCAAGTATCTTAGTATAGAAATGTTTAATTATCCTAGCTGATACTTCTGTTATAATATTTTGGTATTTTAGGAGTATACATTTCCGAAAACCTCCAAAATTCTAAATATACGCGATTCTCAAAGTCTCCAATGTATCCAAAGTCCTTGAATTCCTTATCGTACTGAAATTAGCATTTTAATGCATTGTAAATTAATTCAGGAGAGAGAAGGCTTTTTAGGAACCTATTGTCAAGGAAACTTTATTGTCGGTTTTATCGGTGAAAATCCAGTTAGTGAAGAAATACTGCATACTAATTCAAGGACTATATCGCCCTTTTCTAATTTTCTCTAAATTAAATTCAACATTTTATCCGTCTTTTTCATAAAAATGTTTCGTGAAATTTTGGATCTTTCATATTTTAAAATGTTTCTGAAGCTGCATAATTGCAACATTTCCATCGACTTCACATTTAATGCATTTATGTACGATTGTCATTAAAAGAAACACCCCCTCTGCGTTACTCACCATGGAAACCGTCCTTCAATCCAAATGTAAACACAAACAGACGGTCTTTACTTACCCTCAGTGGAGATGGATGATATTTTTTCAGTTCCAAAAGGTCCTCCCAGTATATCTTTATTCTAGTTTTAAACTCCCATAGCACATAATTTTTCCCCTCTTACTTCATAGTAAGGGAATGAAAAGTAAGAAAAAAAGCTCAGTACAAACAATGCAAAGGGTGGTTGCCAGTTAACAAGTAAACCTGACTTTTTTATCATCTTTTTATATCCGTAGAGTCCTAAGATCTAGGAAGTCTTCATATATCCTTTTGCCTTTATTAATTGAAATCTTCTTTATGGGAAATGTAAATCGGTGGACGAAACATGTATTCGTGAACTAGAGAGGAAGTACTAAGTAAAGCGGTACGATATGTTATGTAATAAATACTACGATAAAGAATACAATTGTTATGTGATAAATACTACGATAAAGAAGCAAGGGATACGAAATTGTTCTCAGACGCTGTGTAGGAATCCTTAAAAGATAGGAATATAGGAGCTAGAATTACAAATTTAAAACTATTATTAAAATTGAGATGATTAAGGAAAAGTTTTAGAAAGAAGTAGCGAGTAATAAGTTGACCCCCTTCTACCATGGGCCTCACGACATAGAGTGTAAAATAAGAGAAATAGATGCAAGGACGAGTCGTTTCAAGAATACGTTCATTCTACGAACTATACGCGATAATAATAGCTTAAAAAAATAAGCGGTGCTCTCCCTGTGTTTTCATCCCCATCACGTGCTAAAGGGAGGCTTGCTGATTATTTACGTAGATGTAGACAAGCGAGTGACATAATCCTTCACCAAAAGTTGGTCGATCTTTTCAAAATATTTTCTTCGTTGGCTTTTGATACGGAAACTGCATTTATAGTCTAAATGCCAAAGTATGGATTTATTAACGACAGTATATGACTAAGCGATGCGGTTCCGTTTTTCACAATACCGATCTAAATCGAGTTAAGAGTTGTCTATAATTAAGAGAGAGAATACAAGATGGGAGTGAAAATAGATAGATTCTTTGACCTTTCAACTTCTGTCCAAATGTTACGATTCGCAATCCAGATGAAAGACGAGGAATCTAGAGTAAAACAGATCGCGCAATTTATATAGGAAATTTGAATGAAAACGAAGCGAAATAATAATCATTAAACTATGAGAACATTTAACGTTAGTTGATCATAAATTCTAAATTTTTACGTCACTTGGCTAGTTATCGTTATTGGAATAGATTTCAGTTAATTAAAATAACATTTCTCTGCTATAATATGCAGCGAATGCATCTTGTAAAGAAGTATGTTCATTACCCACAACATTCAACGATATTTCCAAAACAATCTGAAGATATAATTCAATTCACACTCTTAATTACGATTTATACGTTAATAGATGCTGAAAGATGAGATACTGAATAAAATTTTCATTGAACTATTTCATTAAATAATCAGTAGACATTTCGTTATATTCCTATTCAATTCATCGATCTAATATATGCATTAAATATTTACAATACCTTTATTTTTGTTTATATATATATATATTTTTAACGTTTACGTATTTTTACGCTCAGAAAACACTACACCGGGTCTCGTTCATTGTCTCTGCTCCTGATTCACTCTTATTCCCCTAGCACCCCTACCAAGATTTTAAAAATAATCGGTTCCGAAGTATACGTATTCATAGTGGGGTTAACACAACGGTTTCCGTGGAGACAGCCAAATACCAAACCGACCTGTCCTTTCGCGATGTTTTTGTTCTTAATAAAGTCATATCTTTTAACGTTAAACTATTTCTGGAACAACGGGAGTATTTATAAAATATGCTAACATTAAGAACGATTGCTATTGGTCAATAATTATAGCTTGTTTTGGGCGACAAAGTTTACCTATACGTATACATTCAAATAGGTCGCGAGTTGTTTCTAAGAATCCAGCATCCGTCTCGCAACAGCGTACGCATCGACGCAAACCCTTCCTTTGATACTTTTTGCCGCTGTTTTATCTTCTGGTGACGTCTTTGTTAGATTGACGCCATAACGTCCCGATCCTCGTGTTTCGTACGCGTAAAGGGAGCAAAAGCGTTATCCAGACGGGAGACGCGGAAGAAGGTTGGCAGTAAGAGGGCCAAGCACTAGAGCCAGCAGCTATTAATGGACAGCGACTGAGCGGGAAAAAAGTTCGAGAAGATCGCCAGACACGTGACGGACGCTACGTCACGAAGGCGAAAAAAGACACGCTTTCGAGATCCTTATGTTTAAAGTACCAAGGTTTTTCTATCAACGGGAGGTATCAGATTTGCGAAAAATTTAACTCGAATAACTCGATTTTTGCTTACGTAAGAATATCCGAAACTTTGGAAAAATGTTTTCGTCAAAATTTTTGATTATATTTACGTAATATTTTTCCGAAATAAACTCATAATACAAAACATTGTTTTTTACTGTGTATGTATTTAATCTCTTCTCTCGAATTCAATCTTTAATTTTCGTATGTTATTTGCACATGCAGAAATTATTTTTTTCCAATTTGTCTATCACGACTGCTTCTATGTTTATTTATTCATAGGATAACGGTATATCAGCTGGTCAATACTTTTATCGTATATTTATACTCCCCATTAGAAAGATAATGAATAATACAACGATACGGAACCACGTGTACCCTCTAATTAGTAAGATGCGATTAAAAGACAACGAATGAAAGATACATAAGCTTCATCTAATCTTATCATCATCTTATTCATATATTATCATCTTAGTCGGTACTATTTAAAATCACTCTTCCTTAATCTTGTCAACCATTATTTTATCAAATAAGTAACATCATTATGTATCGTTTTGTATAATATTATGTCAAAGACTTAGCTTTCTTTAGTGTCGCCCTAAAACATAAAAGCTTACATTCATCCGTGGAAAGAAACATGCCAGAATCCAAGTCAAAGAAATGGGGACAAGAAACTCAAAATAGAGTCCAGCATCTATTTAATTATAGGCAAGGCCACGGGGCTATTATGTCTTTATATTTCCACCCAAATAACGAAGATGTGGTGGAATTTACAAAATATCATCGAAAAAAACTTGCTACGTGTTAAACTCGAATACTATTTGTAAAAGAGGGTAATAAATTCATGTTTATTTGCATAGTAACGCTACGAGAAATAATTCCTTATTAATTATGCAAACTATTCTTAGCAATGAAGCTTGTAAACAGTATGGAATAGATCGATAATTTCCCGCCATTCGAGATTACGAATAAAAGAAGAATATATATCTACAGTATGCTCCTTTCCTTAAGAGAGCATTGTGAAATGTTATTTCATGAGAAGAGATTAAAATACATCCACAGCCTGCCTGCTATTTTTCCATCCCTATAATCACGCTGTCACATCTAGAATATATTAGAAGAGTATTGCGTGGAAATCTCTTCGCGTTGGATAGGTCACGGCCGAAGCTCACGAATGGAAAGATCGTGCGTGGATCTTCTAGTTATACCAGAAGATACGAGAGCGTGAAATTATATATATTTTGCATGACAGTAAATAAGATTGTCTATGGAAACATTACGATAGTTATCGATCTGTTTAATTACGAAATTTCATACAGTATGAGCATGATTTTCGAGTTAAGAAAGTTCGGTTGAATCTATTTCTCGCACTCGTAGAACAATGCTGAAGCTATGCAGACTTTTGCAGCACTGAAATCCTCCGGTAGGGATTTACGGAGCAATTGTCTTCCTTAAGATCAGACATGCCGCCTTCATTTCTTCTCTACCACTCCACTTTTCCTCTCACGAAGTCATGACTCACGTTTTCTGGAATTTGTTTATCGTTGTGACGTCACTTCCCAACGACTGCAGCGTTCTGTCGAAGGGAAAGACCGGCGAGAGATTTTGCCGCTGTGCGAAAGGGACTGTAGTCATATTAGAATACTTTCCTCATTTTCTCAAAAGAGCGGCCTTGGTTGTGGATAATTGGATGTGAACGAACGCAATCCGAGCAGAAATGATGGGTACCGAGCACTCTGTAATTGGATCGGGGAATTTTCGTGTTGTAGAATGTCGGCGTTGAGTTTATTCGTCAACTACAATTAGAGATGTCGAGATTTCAGAACCTAAAGAAAATAGGATAAAAATTATGGGGAATGGTTGTTATTGCAACATTCAGATATTGATGTGTCGAAGAATTGATTTGAAAAGATAGCCTGACTGAGGATTGCTTTTTGATTTTTTGCATGTTATTGTCTCGTATCCTATATTTTTGAGTTGATATTTAAAGACGATTGCTATGTATTAATAGATACACAAAAAAGAAATCGTCTTAATTTTTTTATAACAATACGAAAGAATAGTTTAGTTTTAACTATTATAATTTTGAATTGATATAGTTGGTTAATTACGTCAAATTACGTACAAAGTATTTTCAAACATTCGATCGTTTTCTGCAGAAATTTTCACTCGTAATTCTCTTCGAATTTCGCACTTACATCTCATTGGCATCGGCGCAATGAATGGACTATTGTGCCTCTAATGGGATGTGCATTCTGCCCGTAAATCTAACGGAAAACAATTACAGTTCCCCTATTCTGAGTAACTCCTCAACAGACCACACCCCCTTCGGAGAAGAAAAGCGTACCTTTTGAAGAGTGAGTGCCACGCCCTTCTTAATGCCCATACGAACGTTCCATCTCATGACCTCTCCAAAGGTCATGTTTCGAATCCCGGCAGTGACTTCCGAAGCTGAAGTAAAGTCGTTTTATTAAGAGATGTGATTTCCTGTGCATTTATCCCGTCAACATATTCATCCTTCCTGGTTTAAGTAGGTAGACGTTATTTGGTGGGCTTTCCCTATATTTACCTTCCGCGTTAACCTTTGACATTCCGTATTAAGTGCCCTCAAGGGATGGGCTGTGTTTTCATATTATCGGATATCCGGAAGAGATTTTTCGTCGACTTGTAATCTTGCTTAAAGTGTCGTTAAATCTTAGCGTGAAGTTAAGTGGGTACATGAGTTTTTGAGCGTTATAACCTTATCGCTATTCTATCTTTTTATGTTGAGGATACCTTTGAAATAAGTTTCTCGAGACAATTATTTCCTCTCCCAAGGTTGACAACGAAGTATAGAATGACGTGTATTTATATTACCTTCGTACACTTACAGGGGTCGCTTTAGAAAAGAAGTTAATTTACGATATTCTTTTATTATTACTCTGTTTCATACAATCGTTTATATATATTTACACGTACTTATATTCTCGTGGTATTTTCAGAATCATAGATTGTTTCCTCAACTCTTATTATACTATAGATTTGAAAAAATAAATGGTTTACGATCTATTAAAGTAATCTAAGGTCGATGTCAATTATTGAGAATCGCTTCGGTGTTTGGATTGTCCGATAAGTATCGATTGACGTTCTCTTCCAGTAAAACATGCTGATAAAGAACTGTAATCGATAATTGAGTGATATTTACCTTTTTTTTAAAGTTGACGATAAGACCGCTGTGGTGTTTCAAAAGTTACACCCTAATCTTCTTCCTAAACTGAAACTTGTGGAGAAATGACTTACGAAGTATAGCTTTCAACTTCGTATGTATACTTAATCATAAAATCGTGTAATATTTTAGGTTAATTCGTAAAATACTCGATAAACGTGTGAAATAATAATTTTTCAAGCGCATAAGTGAATGATACACGTGCTAGATATTGAAAGTACGTACATCGAAGGTTTTAATGTTGACCAATGCTTCGCTAATTCTTTCTTCGACGTCATAAACTAGACGGTGTGAATTGAACTCCACGGAGACCATTCATTGACCGATGAAGAGGTGGAAAGGTAGCCGTGACGTTTGAGTCAAATGCGCCCTCTCTGTACTTTTTGACTGTTAGCACTTCTTATCTCGCACACGCCTTGGGATAGTTTAGCGTTGATTAAGAGCATGACTGAGAATTATGGAAGACAATAGACCTCGTTTTCGACCCGATTTCTTTCACGTTTATCGATCCTATCCACGTGAGTTACGATACCGTTGCGAGAAATTTGTCGTGCTTGGTATCAAGTGGAGGTAATATGGGGGGAGAAGTATTAAATCAGTATAGCAAGGCGGTATTTTCAAAAGCGTTGCTCATTAGATAGTGCATAAAGCTATAAGCGACTGTCTTCGGTGGGATTTTGCGTGATATTATTTCTATATTGAAATTAAATACGTTTCTAAGTTACTATTTATCAAACAATTGTACATAGATACCATTTAGATTTACTGAAAGAAATACTGATCTTTGTACAATATAATTTCTACTTTAGTTTCATAACAGAAACTTAAAATGCAGTGTTTCGTGTTAGTGGATTAATGTATTTCTTTTTTATCAATTTATTTCCTCCGTAAAATTCCTATACGAGACGTTATCTTTAAGTAACCAGTTACATTCGTGGCAGATGTCTCATTCTTATGACCTTTAGGTCATTGGGTAACGCGCCTCGTTAATTTGATCGAGTTCAAACTTCAGGACATCCTCTGTTTATTTTTAACGATCTACGGATGTTATATTTTGGCCAGACTCGTTGTAGCCTCGGCCTGAATATATACTTTCCTGAATGATGAAATTTTTAGTTCGGTTGTGTTTTGTCTGAATTAATTTCCTTCGATCAACGTTCACCTTAAGTCAACCACAATAATGGTATCTCTAATTAGAGAGAATTAAAACATTAAGACATCAACGAATTAAAATATAAGATCCTGATGTATATATGTAATATTTTATATACCTAATTTCAATAAGGGTCTGAAGTGTTCCATAAATTAATTTTCAACCCCATTTGGGACTTCATTCAAATTTTTGGCTACACTTTACTTTGTTTATTTTACATCTCACTTCACCATAACTTTTAAATTTTTGTTTTCCTTTCCGTCAGCTAAGTTCCAGCATTTCCTAATTTGTTGCATAAAATTACGTAACTTTTCTGTGCTGCTTTAATGCATATTTGCATAATTTAAGTGTTTTCTGTTTAAAGTTCTTAATTACCATTTTCACTCTCAGAATAATTGAATATTTATGAATACTTTGGAACTCGAAAATAAAGTTTGTTTCTAAGTTAATGTTACTTTATAGATCATTGATGAAATACATTAAAACTTTGTCATCTGGAATCATTGAGGGGAATCATGAAATGTTTGTTATTCAAATGATAAATCTACGTTTAGTAATTTATACACAATCCAAACTGGAGTGCTATTATGATTCTATATTGTATATTATTATATAATTCTCTCATCTTTGTTGAAAATATTTTGCGTTCATCATACTGCTTATCCAGTTTAAGCCACCAGCATATACTAAACCATTCAAGAACTTAAAGAAATAAATGGCCTTAAACATTAAAAAGGTGCATCGAACATCAAAACATGTTTCCTCTCATTATATTAGGCCAATAAATCTCCACCAAGCCTCCAGGCATTCCAAAAAAATCGAAACTAATCGAATTTATAAATCCGACGTTGAAGTACGACCTCGTATGGGCTAAACCGTATCGATTTTGCGATTAATCGAACGACTCTTTGGAAAGAACATCCTTTTCGGAAGGAATTAAAATTTGGGATTGTGCAAACATTTTCCTTGGGAGGGGAGTGTACCCCGAACGGAGAAAAGCGAGGGCGGGGTATGACGTCATGGCGAGGTGGATTGTGGGTATCGATCAGTCGGCTAGAGCCCAGGGGAGGGCTGTCGGGAAAAGTGGAGTCCGTCTCACCTCTTTTATCTACATCCTCCTACCTATTCCTCATTCTTCATGACTTATCTTTCTTGCATTTC
This sequence comes from Pantala flavescens, assembly GCA_020796165.1. NCBI lineage: Eukaryota > Metazoa > Arthropoda > Insecta > Odonata > Libellulidae > Pantala > Pantala flavescens. The sequence goes on from CM036887.1 coordinate 25,585,474, forward strand.
CATCTCTTTTCCAGCTTCCAACCCCATGGACCAGATACGTATCTCCTTTCATGTATAAATACAGCGTATATTCATCTTTTACATTATTTCCAACGCTCGTAAATCGTTGCTCTTTTGTTCCCTCAGAGGTTAAAAATTGAACCAACGGAATTCTGATTTGAAAACTGTGATAATGAACAGAAGACATCATAATTTCAGTTTTGAATTCAGGTGGTGTTGGGTTCGAATCTAACTTTCCAATTATATTATCTCATTTTTATAGGAAATTTCTTGGAGTAGACGTTCCAAAATATAGCTAAATTCCAAATTATAACCTTTTAAATGTTTAGCTTTCTTAATAAATGTAAAACTTATATAAATCAACTCCAGCATTACTTTATTTAAATGGTCCATATTCAGTAAATCAAGCGATTACTTTTCGGTCGAAAGAATTTATGTTTATTAATATCGTAGGGGAAATTTTTTTTCCTTGTATGCGTGACTAAGTTAAACTACGAGTTGAAAGGTAAAATAACATGTTCTTGAGCGGCCCAAGCACGAATTTAATTGATTCTCCGAAGGTCACCCTCATTTTCGGACCGAAAGCAAGGGACTGTAGAGTTTAGGATCGATCGGATGATTTTAAAGAGAATTAAACGTGGAAATGGTACTTCGCACGCCACTATACTTTCACATGCTTTTAGTAGCGTAAACGTTCTTAAAAGGTGAACATTTCCCTCAAATTTAGTTAGTTTTCTCTGTAATTCGGAATTAAATTTGTTTCAAATTGTGAAGTAACGTTGAATCTAATTCTCGGTCAGTTTTTATTGTAATATTTATGTGGATGTTCTTCGGATGAATTATTGACGTGCAGGATGATATAATGCTTGCGTATTTTTGATCGTAATATGCTATGTAAAGCAACTTATAAAATTTTATCCGCTATAAATGAAACTGTTAAATAAATCAATTATTTTGGTAGATAAATGATTAACTTTCAATTTTGCTGCGCTTATAGAATATGGAACGGGATATAGATAGGTTTTTCGTATATCCTGACCTCCAGTATACTAATAGCTGAGTATCGTTGGTGAATTACGTGATGTATAGTTCAGCACCTCCCTTTGGAAATAAAAGAGTACACTATGTAATGAAAGAGGTCATTTAAAGGTCGAAAATCTGCCCTTCTTTTCTGTCACGATGCATTAACTTTATGACTCCTGCAATGGTTTCCGGTAGTAAAACTAATTTTGGCGAAGTACAGAGTGAGGATCGGAAGGCAGTGGAGGTGAAGTTTATCTCCACGAGACATTTTTAAAAGCGATAATATAAATAAAACTTAAAACAGAAAAGTTATCAAAATTCAAAGTTTATTCCCCGAAGCTGATAAGGTGTTTCGTCCCAGAAGATACGTATATTTATTTTACTGTTATTCAGCTCTAAAAGTTCAAGCAACTTGGCAGGAAGAAGAAAAGATAATATATTCAGTCTTGCGTTCTATGTCTCCGCCCATCTCCCCACGTTTTGTACGCGAAGTTGGAGGTTGTGAGATTCATACCGCCCTTGGGATATAAGAAGATTAAAGCAGAGGTTATCGGAGTAGTAGATAGACAGCGAAGCTGGAAGATTCGTATTCACGTACTATATTCCTAGCTAAGATACTTAGTTCGTAGAAGTCAGGATTAAACTAAGGTTGATAAGTAATGTGTTTTGGTAGTTATAAAAGTTAAAACCTCATGCCAATCGTGTACTCTGATTCCAATTTTGTTTCCTTATCGTTGTGAGTTGCACCCTTGAGATAGTTATAGAAATTTTCCCAAATTGCACTAATATTATCGAGATTACTATCATAAAACTCGTCATTTATATTATACCCTTTAATTAACGGAAAATTACTTCTTGACGTAATAAATTTCGAGTGTTACGTAAGAGGAAATCAGATTACCTCCTGCAGAGCTACGTTACGTAAGATCATTCTTTCCAACAACCGTATAACACCCAAAAGTAGGAAACGAAATCTCGTTCTTCCCACTACGAAACGCATTACCTCATTTCTTACGCCAATTTACTACGAATCTTTCCCAGTTTCTGAAGAACGGAAATATTTCATCCTTCCGTAACCGCTTCCTTCCCAGATAACGCTCTCGTAGAAGCTATATTTTGCTTCCACTGTTCCGCGAAGTTCGGGTGACAATGTGATGTATGCGATGCAACTCTTAAGGTTTTGGAAAGCTACCACTTTCGGTTATAAATCATAGAATTGACGCGTTCCTTGGCAGAAGTGCTGTTTGCGAAACAGAACTGCAATAAAGCTGGTGATGAACTGAATCTAAAGCAAGTTTTAAAAAGACTCGCTACAGAATAACCTGCGTAGGAATTCACCTTACATTTAATCAGCATAGATAAGGGTTATAACGGATAAGGATATTGATTGAATTATGATGTAAAATATTTCAATGAAAGACTAGTTCCAATATACGGAATAAATATAGAAACGAAATTATTGAATCTTTCGATGTTTTTATTATTAGTTCTCCATGTAATTTTCAGAATTTTATGTATATAATAGTATTAAAAATGTTATATAATGTTTTATAATTGTATAACAATGTTTAATGATAATTCGTATTAGAAAATAGATAACGAATTTTCTCCTAATTAATTTCACTGATTTTTATACTTAGATTCGAATAACTACTCTTCCATGATTCACAATTTCAATCAAAAATAATGTAATGTAAATTGATTTCGAACGTAACCTTAGCTACAACAAAATCAATAAATAACTTACAGAAATTTTAACGAAAATCATAAAATTATACGTTTACGTAAAAACTTTAGATTGATAAATAGAAAATCGAAGTTGAAGACCATAGCTTGCGTAGCAAAATTTGAAATAACGAGATAAATTTTGGCAGCAAATTGGAATGGTAACGGGTTTCAAAGCTTCTTCGAACCCTTCGCGATATTACATAACGTCGAAGACAGAAAAATGAGTTGGGTACAACTTCTTGTTCGGAATCCAAGGTTACCTCCAGTGCAGTTTGATACATGGCTCGCTATGATCGATGGAGTGTCCTGAAGATCAATGGGTCGAAACCCCCCGCGAGGCAATTGCCGCTACATCCAATTCCGCGTCCTTCCAGAGTTGCGCTCTGCTTACATCCATCATCATCCATTCCCTGCAACTTCTTCCTACTCCTGCAAAAAGTTTGCTACTATAAAAAAGTTCGCCCTACGCCATTCTTACGCCAAACGAATTTTTTGAACTCGTTCTTTTCTGGAGTCTTTTTAATAATACCGCAAGTTCGGCCTCGTCCTTGAAGATGCGATATGGCTGAATTGTGGCGTCAGCTTCCCACTTGATTATTTTCCTGGAAATAGAATTAAGAATGCGCGCAGCTTGCATTAATGTGATGGGAATGAATTATGAAGATGTTTGCTGATCGCAATATGTTCTCGTGCGATTTATGACGAAGATGTGGAATGATTTGCGAATCAATGGAAACAGTTTAAGTCTTTCAATCACCAAATATTTCTTCTGGATTAAAATATTTAATTACTGTGTATATATATATATTATAATTAACATCTCGAATATTTTTTGCTTGATTTAGAATACGTAATTTAATTTATTCGTATTCGTTTCTCAGTTTATTACTCTACAGTTCGTGTATTATTGTTAGAAACCCTTGTATTTAGTGAAGGTCAAAGATTACAATACGAAAATTTCTATACTATAATCTAGAAGATATTTGTATTATATTAGAAAATAATAGCGTAAAATTTAATAATAAATTTCAATAATTTATTTTTCTCAAATATTAAAATATCTACCATTTAAAAAGTTAATAATTCCGGGAAGTGGATATTAATTACTGTCCTTTATAGACAAGTCATATACGTACAGACTAGGTTTTAAGATCGCTTACTTAGATATGCCCTATATTTAACTCGTAATAAATGCTTTTAGTCTCTTCATTATCGTCACAGATATTATCTCCAGCTAAAGAAGAGTAGATCTGAATATCATTTTCTTATTTCCACTGTTTTTCAATATCCCAATCGAGTCAAACTTTACTAGTTTTCGTAATGAATCATCATTACCGTCCATGCCCTCAAGTAGATTCTGGAGCCTTATTTTTGCAGTCTAAAACTCCGCTGTTATTCCAAGCCCTGAAGGTAAACAAGAGCGCAAAGTTTTCGTCTGCATTTAAAATTGCCTCGGAGGGCACCTTCTGAAATGGCCATCCTTGCAGAAAGATCCAAACCTCTCTCTCTGTCTGTTAGGGCCTTCGCGTGTTGATGCGCAGATGTTTTCCATCTCCACCAGCATCCTCTCAATCCGTTGGCAATCGAATGGCGACCATTGTTCGCGAGAGATAACGAGACCTCAGTACTGGATGCACGCCGCCTCCGAGATCCACCCGTGATAGACGCACGCGTCCTTGACCCTCTATGGGCATCTTGAAAACTCGTACACACGACGATCGCTATACGACGATACGTAATCAGGATGCACGCAAATGCTAATTGAGTCGAATTAACTTTTCCGCGAAGTTCAATTTTATCAGGAACGAAAACCTTCATAATAGACGATTATTCTATTTTCCCAGCGAACCGATTCTATTCAAGCGAGGTTGTCGTAAAATGCGTTTTAAAAAGCGATTTTTTATTGGTGCTGGGAATGGAACAGTTTGACGTATATCTGAACGTGATTCATTCGTGGAAAGCTTTGAGAGGAAGTCGTTCGGATAATTAATATGGATTATCAGTCCGCCAGCAGTCCGTGTGTTGTTGCTCGAGTGTATTGACACCAAAAACCTACCCTAATTTAACCGTTATTTTTTCTTAGCTAATAATTCAATGTAAACTTCTTTATGCATTTAAAAGAAGATACATATCTCCTCTCCTGGAAGCTTTTATTAGTATCGAAACTTGTATAAATTACAAACTATATCCTTCTTGTTCAACCCACAAGCCAAAAATGCTTACTCCAAGAAGAGACCTTAAATTGAGAGATATTATATAAATTGTACGAAACCAAGCGAGTTTTGATACATAGAAGTCTTTTGTATGTATTTTGAAGAATTAATCTTACAGGGTATTCGAATAAATCAGTAGAAACAAGATTATTGTTAGTTTAAAAACGTATCATACAGTAGTCTCCTTTTCTTAGATTGAGGATCTATATTTTAAATTCCGGATGTGATTGCAGGATATCGATATTTCTTATCTATAAATTCCGGTCTATATCTCGTCTTTTGCCAAATAACTTCGCTTTTAAATCACGGGTAATATCTGCGAAAAAAACATCGTTAGATTTGTAATTTACTAAATGAATCTATAGTATATCTGCGCCAAAATATTGCGTAGTTTAAAAAAATGTAAACATGGTTTTACAAGTTAATATTGGCGGAATCCGAGTAAATTTTTCCATTTTTATCGGCAATCCTAGAAACATTAAACCTCTATTATATTAAGAATTCTTTTAGTGGCAATTTTTTAAATCAATAAGGAAGTGGATAGTTTTTAATTAAGCGTAGTATATTAATGCTGAATACCTAATGAGTAAATACAATTCGGAAATTCGCTGATTGAGTACGTAAACGTGAGAAGTAGCCTATTTCATTCGCATCTATTGTTAAATCAAATAGCTTGGTAGACACTGAGCAGGAGAACATAAAAATGCATGGAATGGTAAGTAAGACGTTTCTCGAACAGAAGCTACACTTGCTGAATAATCTTCCAAGAATCCTCACACATTCTCAGCGAAAAGTTGTCAGTTAACGTAGAAATAAAAGATGCGTACTTCACGATTCCGAAGCCCTACTTGCTACAAGCGCACACTAAGCTAGTCTACGGAAAGAAATGCAGCGCTGTCAGAATTTATGTTGAACTAACAAGAGGTCGTTCTTGAGGAGTAAGAATTTTTCATACTTAATCTTGATCGACATATTCCGTAAAAGTGATATGATTCCTTGAGGAATACGAGTAAAAATTAGATTTACGAGATTATGACTTTGGAATCCTTACAGTTAAATTTTTACTTTGATTATAAAACGAGCTTTATCAGTAAAAGTTAACCAATTAATAATATTTTTCCTTTCGTCAGATTTTGTAGTTTTCCAATCAATATAATCAACCTTAAGAATCAACTTACAAATTCTAAACATCTTTATAGTCGAATATAGATTTTATACGAAGTTAATTTAAATGAATTCCTGAAGGTTCACTGATTTATATTCACTTGTACTTAAGATATAATTTTCGATTATCAAATCTTTCTTTAAGCATTCAGCAATTCAATTGTCTTAAATTTACTGTCCCTGGAAACACGTGCTTAGTACTTTCTCAGTACTCCGAAACAATTTTAATACATATAATAGTAAATGAGTAACTTAAGATATGCTAAATATTATTATTATATTATCTGATAATTATGAGAATAACTAGCTCTTTAGTTTATATCTAGACATTCACGTGATTATTTGCTATTCCTTCATTGTTGCGGTCGTTACGTTACTGTTTACTTTACGGAGTTACGAAATTTCGCCGCTCGCGGCGTTGCTTTGCCGCCCGAAAAGAAGAACCAGAAATTTATTCCAGCGATGAAAGGAGAGGGTCGGAGGAGAAGAGGTGAAGCGATTTGCGTCACGTTCTCTCGCCCAGAGCAGTCCCGTGCATAATGCATACCAACCCTGATCGATTTTCCGCTCGTCTCAGGAGTGACGAGAAAGTTTGGAGGCTGGCCATCTGAAGTGGATGTCGGGAAGGGAAAGCAAGTGGCGTGCACGGATCCAACTGTTCGCATGTCCTGTGGTACCAGGAATTTGCATCCGGTCTAATTTTCTCGGGGAAACTGTGATATATCACGTGAAGGTGCTGCAAATCTTTCGGCAAAAATTTCCATAGTCTCAGTTGCGAGTCTAAAACAATATTCATGAGCAAAAGTTCATGCTGAATATACATCGCTGAAATTCTAGAGACAAATTGATGTTTCGCCAATGATATATCTAGTACGATATAAATTTTGTCCCGTAGAATTCCCTTGAAGTCTAGATCTTAACGTCAAATCAATTCTTACTCCACAAATAATTCAGTTCGATCGGTATTCCCTTAACATTGCAGCAACATCTGTCGTGTTCCACTGCGATAGAAAACTTAGGAATATCGCCTCAAAAACCGTTAGAATATCCATCTAGCACGATTCTCCTTTCTGTCAAAGTGGGTTTGTAATGTAATTCGACTCGTTTCACATTCAAAAGTTCCTTTTTCGAGCTCGTTATCATGCAATGATTCAGTCCTCGGAGGCCATTAGGAAGCTAAATCTATGCGTGAGGACAGTTAGCTTTCAGTGCATGTTATAAGGGGACCTGTCTTCAGAACGTATTTTATTTGGGGGAGATATATTTGTGTATCGATTTTGGGCTTCGTGAGAAATAAGGGGCATATAGACGAAGGAAAAACTTCCTCTTCGTTAGAATGACGTACGGAATATAATATGGCTCTCTTCAGTGTGATAAACTGATATATGTTGATCCTCAGAGCATCATTAGCTACCAAATTATCTTATTATATTGATTTAATGTGTAATAATTCACAAATACGAGGATATAATACAAATACTCATGTACGGAAGAAGGTAAACAGTTACAATTATTGTAAATCATCCAAGCCATTTTTGAATCTAATACGTAAACACAGAATCCGTACAAGTAACTCGTTTCGTAGCTGAAGCAGTTCCCGGTAAATAGAACAAAAGTAGTTCGTTATTGAAACATTTTTATGTACTAATTATCTATTCTTTTAAAAAATAAACACGGGAGGATAAATGGATATTCGCGGTAACAATGAGTTTCAGATGTAGCGAGTTGGAATACATAGTCGTTCTTATACGTCATCGTAGAATACCAAATATCCCGGTTATATGCGCCCGATGTAGCAGAAAAGTAATCCTAAATTCCCGCGTCATGCATCTAGGGCGTCATTACTCCTCCGTTGGAGAGCATTTCACAACGCCCGCGGCAGTATCACCTGACGTAAGGGAATTGCAAGCAGCGTTTCGCAAAATGAGTTACCCTCATGCCAACCCTATCTGCACTAGATCCGTTTGACAGTTCGTTTTCATATTCCCCATTGTTCTCGCTGTTGCAGATAGACTGCATCCACAATTACGCAAATTTCGCGCTGCTTTCGCATCGCGTTTGTGACGCAAATTATTCGGGGTACGTTGACACGGAATTGGTTCAGTCGTACGTCTAACTAAGAGCGTATACAAGCGTATGAGAAAGTACGAGGGTTAGGGGTTCTTCGTATGTTTTCATTTTAATTAATTCCAAGACGTGAGATGAATTTTTTTTACTTACATTTTATTTCTCGAAGATGATAACTTACGAGTATTCTCTATCACTTTTTTTCGAGCATTTATTGGCTGAACAACATGCAATAGAGTACGAGTTTACTGCTTAAAAAATCTTTTCGTAAACGGTTCGTTATAGACCATAAGATTTTTCACGAACTTTCGGAAAATATTTGTACGTCTATAACAGAAATTATATTAATCAAATGAACAGCATGAATTAATGAATATATCACAGAAAGGAAAAAATTATAGCCTCAAAAGCAATGATAATTTATTCCAATTGAAATTATATAAATGCGCTTTTAGATTCACAATCAGTTTCATGGCTGAACGCAATTCTTATGTAATATACTAATTGTAAAAATAATCATCTAATTACGCGTATAGATTCGCATTTAAACTTACTCTTCATCGAGGAATTTTATCTTGTTTAGAGACATCAAAATTCTATAAACATTAACAGAATCATTATTCAATCTAATGAACTGAATTTTGTTTCAAATAGAATTTCAAAAAATTTCAAAAGCATCACGTACAAGTAATACAGTCTCCGTAATTTAGATTGGAAAATTTCTTCGAAAAATAATATCTAATCTAGATCGCTACGTCCATCCACATACACCCAGCTTTAGATTTCTGATTGACTCTCTTTCACAAACCAAAATCAAAGCCAACGATGGAGACGGGCTTTTCAGTTTTTCAATTCACTTCCACCGAAGTGAAAGACAGTCAATTAATATCGTATTTCAGCTTCAGGAGATAGGAAGGAAGTAAGAAAGCTTTCTAGTGAATGTCTGCAGGATTTCCTCCCCAGGGAAACCAGTATATAAAGCCCCTGTTCGAAAGATTCAGCGACGTAAGGTTTCAGGGAAAAATGAAGGGATTTTTTTTTCAGTAGCGAGCGTATGGCGTCTCCATGTCGTTTTACGGACGATCGAGAAATTGGGACGTCAGATAAGAACGGATAAAGAGGTGCAGTGGAGGAGTTATAATCTCTTCTATCAAGAAATAGTTTCGTCATCTATTAGGTTAGTCCCGATCGGGAAAAGAAGTGATAACAGTACGGTAATCATTTGGCCTTCTCGGTTGATTGGTTTACCTACCCAATTGAGTTCATTTTAGCGTCTGTAAATTTACGAGTAATTTCACACGTGGTGGGTGACATTTCGTTGAGACAAAGATGTTAGGAGAATTGGTTGCTAAACAACCGAATTTTCTCGTTTTTTATGGCAAGAAAAAATATGAAATAAATTATACTGACTAACCAAGTTATTTATTGTTTTAAATATTAACAATATACTCGAATGATACGTTTTAATTTTCTATTACGTTGATGAAGTTTTCGGGATATTAAATACGTGTTTTTTGAATTTAACTCGCGAAAGAATTATAAAATTGGAGTGAAAACGTAAGAATATTCCATAGAAACTTATTTCAAGTTTTTTTCATCTATTTTTATGTACTATCTTTACCATTAGTTTATATTTACGTCAGCTAAACAAGCTGTAAAAAATACTACCTTAATGAGTTTAACATCGTGGTTAAAAATGTATTGGAAAAAATTGATTTTAATTCGTTCTTTGAATAATCTACAACAAACCCAATATTTAACGAAGCTAACGAATAGACAGGATACATCTTCCACTTAACGAAATTAATTTTCATTATTTTGTGCTATCGGCATGTTTGACTACCACTTCTCCCCATATTTCAGAGTTTACCCTTCACTCAATAGAAAGCTGCAGTAAGGGATGCTAAATAAGTACACGCGGTACAGTGCTAATAGTCTATGTAAGCAACCAATCAAGTGGCACATTTTATGGCTCAAACAAGGAAGTCCCAAGTTTCATAACTCTTTGCACAATTGAATCGGTTACAAACTAGGGCAGCAATGAAATCTTGGAATGGAATTTGAATTTTACCATTTATAATGCTGCAGATTATTTTTCATTAACTCGTAAATATATTTGAGAATCATACAAAGGTAGATTTTTTTATGTTTTATCGTATTTTGTTTTATAATTATCTTGGGATTCACATTTATACTCTTTGTGCTGTCCACTTTTCTCCATTCAATTCTAGTATTCCTATATCACACTGCATAAAAACATCGAGCGTGATTTGAATCTGGTACACTATGATAGAGATCAAACGTTCTCCTTAGAGATCTACCATTATCTAATCTAGTCTATCCATGTTTGCAATAAACTTTATTGGGGACCCAGCGTTACATTTTATTTGTTGAAATAGTGTTATATTGGAAAGATTATCTATATTTACTGAACATTCATTGAGGATTGGAAAATTCCACATTCGTAAAAAAAAGATTTATTTTTTTACGAAGTATTACGATCAGTATTTTTTCGTTGGACTATTTGAACAGTTAAAATAAATATAGAAACCAAATAAACTTTCATAAGAGAAGATTAAAATACAAGTTTAACTTTACACATCAGTGAATTAATCCTTAGTGTTTTTATATTGATTGAAAGGAATACTTCAAATAAGTTTATACAGTTATACGTTACTAAAATCTTCCTGTAAAATCCTGTACTCTTCTCACTTTAGCCGTATATAGCCGTCAATTTCTTACTTTTATAGAAAGCTTATTATAGCATTTATTGTATTTTAATTTAAGCTTGACTTAAGATAAAAATTTGTATCTTACCCTCATCATTATTTTCATATTAATTTCGAATTCTTGGAAAACCTGATGATTAGCAACAACTAAATTTCCCTTGGTAGAAAAAATTCCGAATAAAATATTTTTTCGTCCATGACGTGTAATGTTTCTTTTAGTTTTTTTAAGACGCCATAGAAAATTATGTACACAACATTATTGACACGGAAATGATAAGTTTTTAAATTTTTTTACGCTCCTTCCCTGGCATTATTCTCTTAAACTTCCATATCAAAAGAGTGCAATCAAAATTGACGTGGAATTTAACCAATATAAAAATATCTGCTTTTTTCAACTATTATCTTTTATTAGATAATAAGCCAGATAATTCGTGAATCATTTCAAATCACAAAAGATGAGGAAAGGAAATTCGTCTTTAGTCTATGACCTACTGATGTAGAATCTTTGAAGCTAGTTTTCTAGTACTAGCGCTACATGTTTTTATTTAAATCATAATCCTTAAGTATATTATTAGACTATTAAGAATGGACCGAAGGCTTAAATACGTACTGATCAATAATTTATCTTGTATCATTCTCTTGATATTATTGAAAATAAAATTATAAAGTACACTTAAATAAAAATGAATTTTCCTTCAGTTCAGAAATATCTCAAAAAATTTATCTAGAATTTTTGAGATGGGATAATTTTTCTCTGTGAACTAAGGACATTTTATGAGGTTCGGAATTCCTGGAGCAGGAAAATCATGATGGCATCAGGGTTTAAAAAGTCTTTTTATGTTCCTCTTTAATTCGATTGAATTAGTTCCTTCCAGAGGACGACACGTCATTCAATTCCAGGAGCTCACCCATCCATGCGGGTGGCTCTATATTTGGGTGTTCGTCTCCGAACGCATCTGTAGTTCCCTTGGGTTGCGAAATTATTCAAAAACCTTTCCGAAAGTTCCTCTTGTAACATACGTCTTGACTGAGGTAAAATCGATCTTTTCGTGGTAAACTTATCGGAATTAACAGTTTCAAAGTAAATCCATGGGTTTCCTAATAAATTCAGTCAAACATAGTTAACTTAATCTCAATGTAAAACTAACTAATATTACGATAAATAACAAATTAAACTTTACGAATTCCATCTTTTATCCTCCTCCTGGAGTGATATAGTGTTACGGCTGGAACTGGAAGTCATTTATTTTATTTACGTTATAGAGTACATAGCTGTATCTGAAGTAAGTTTTATTTATATTTTGAAGTAGTTCGCACAGCCATCCAAAATCACATTTACTTTCAGTATCATTCAGTTTGAAATCTATTCTTATAGAGAACATTAGTAAAATTTTTATCGATATACTGCGCTTTTATACCAGGAAAAAAGCCAAGATGACTAGGAGAAAAAAACTTGAATACAAAATAGAGCAGATAGTTCTGTTACAACGAACTATGCGTAATACAGTTACGAAAATCACATTTTCCTCATCTTAATTTTCCTCCTAGAATGCGGGAAATCTCGTAATAAAAAAGTGAATAACGAATAAATTCAGCGAATCAGAACTCATAGTTTCCGAGAAAAAAGGCGATGTCATAGATAAAAGATAAAAAAGAAATGAAGAAGAAAGAACTGTTAACGATTGTTAATTTTATAGATTCAGTAGAACTTAAGCATAATTACTAACATTTAATTTAATAAAACTCGTTTCCATAATGATATTGATGATTTTAGCTTTGACACTCACGTATGGTATGACTCTGTGTTAACAAAATATGATCATGATTTATTCATTCTTGACCACACGCTAATTCTATCGATAGTGCAAGAGGTTTGCTACGGTTGATCTCCTCTGAAGATTTATCTGCCGTCTTAAGGTTTTATAAGGTCGCGTAGCACGCACGTGACTGAAACAAGACGTGCATCCCCTCTTCATAGAGGATTGGAATTAAGTCTGGAAACGAATCGCTCTGAATCCATTGCAGACAATCGAGCAGATGTTCTTCACGAGCCTTAGCGTCCGATTACGCATTTCCGAGTGGCCCCTGAACCGTTCATCGAAGGATGTGCAAATGAATACAAGGGAGAAGTAGACGGAGGTTGAATGGTGCTGGAGATGGTATTTAGAAGTTGAAGTAGTTTGCCCCATTCGAATAAAAACGTTTAATGTATCGATGCATTGAATACATGTGAAAGAAGACCTAATGCGAACCGGTGAGGTCAAGTGAAAGGTTTATCGTTATACGAGGATATCTTTATGAATGTGTACAAAGCAGGTTACAGGAGGAAATGACAAGATCATTATCACTTGATGTAAAGAGCCATTCATACGTAGAAAAGTCTCATTACAAGCAACTGTTCTGATTAGAAATACTTTGCTTTCACTCCGAAAGCACCCTTTGGTTTATTCGTGACATAATTATGCCGTGTTATGTGTATGTTTGAACATGAAAGGAATTAAAAGAATTGGAAAGTAGTTGTTTTAGTCGAAAAGACCTGGGAGGAATCATATAATTCACTAGGGATATTTCTCGGTATACGTATTTGTAAGAGACAAGGGACAGTAAGACTGCCTACTTTTGGTATAACTCGGTATAGCGGCAAATAATTAAAGACTAAAAGGTTACAGTGTACCTGAACAATAATCCATTACTAACTCATTGCTGTTAAAATCATAGTTGATGGAAAATAGTAACTTAAATTGGTGATATTCTATAAAAACGAAATTTATCAAACCTCTATAGCTATATTTTACTTTTGAAGCATATATACATAAACATGCTTAATGGAACCTGTAATGAAGTTACTTTAAATTTAATTTTTGTGATCTCCTGGAGAACTGGAATCAATACTCAAGAATAGAACGTTTGCTCTCTCGAATCGTACATAAGGGGGGAGAATGGAAGATTCGATGGGTTGGCAATGCAGACCAGAAAGACATACGGAGAATATGCAATAGAATGCACGTTCATCCCACTCCGTTGCCCCCACTGTCGTATTTTTATCCTCGTTACAACTTCGCATACTCTCTCCCCTCGTGCCATACTTTTTTGCTCTCTTTAAAACTCTTCCCCGTCCATCTGCACGGAGTGTTTCCCCCATCGCATTCCTTCTCTCTTATCTGATGGAAATCATTTGAATCTTGCTTCCATTGGGTGCAGGTTTAACATCACCTGGATCTCCGGTTCAAAGCCCGGTGAAGCACAATGGATCTCATTCAGAAGTTACGAGTTCCATATTTCCCCTTCTAGAGCACGAACTATTCCGTAAATGTAGCGATACTTACTTTCGTGTCAAATGAAAACAAAAAGTCGAGTTGAATTATTCCATGCGCCGTAATAATAATGTTTTCAGTCGCTCAAGTGTAAGGCTTAATTTATTTGTTCAAAATGTAAATGAATAAAGCTTGGGCCTGAATTCCATTACGCTTCATACTGTATTTATTGCATCTTCCGTCACAACTGCAGAAAGAATCAAGAATAATTTGTTAGAATTATTCCTCCTAAAGCAGAGCACCAAGTTGAATCCACGAACCCAAAATAAATTTACGTAAATTGTTAATAAGTTTATTTTGGTAGTATAAATTTCTGTTCATCTCTTTTTGTTTATCAGTTGATATATTAAAAAATGGTTCATAGGATTGAGTGAAAACTCCTCCTACAAATCCTCCTATCAAATTGAACTTTCAGTGTGCAGTGAAAGTTGTCCTTACAACAAGTGTACGAAGTACCGAATCCAACAAAGTTTTGAATTTCCAATTATTGACAGTATGATAACATTCAAACGACATATAGCACCCATTGCGTCTGTAGACCACATTAGGGTGCTAACTATGACGCCATAGCTAGCGTAGGAGAATAAATCATTCGGAATTTGCAAAGGTTATTTGAACAACCGACACAATGGAAAGGTGTTAACCTCCAAAAAATTCTGGTACCTAGCACTCCTTCCGAACCCAATTTTCGTGTCCCAACCATTTTATCCTTTTCAGCTACATTGTCGTAGAGTTCCCGCCAAAAGTACTTTCCCGCGCACTGAGAATGATTGATACGGAACTTTGTATGAATCTGGCAACGTCGTCTAGTCGTCACCCATCAGTCAGTTTACTAAAGCTAACGAACACAGTCCCTCTCTTTCTTTTTTATCTCTTCCTCCTCACCCTGCTTTTAAAGGTTTCCTGGATTATCGTTGCTAGCACATGGCCTCTTCTTTTAGTATTAGGACGCGTGTGTGAGACCTTGGAAGTGTACGAAACAGACCTACGATGAGGGCTGTTGTCCGGGTATAGTACTGACCTATAGTCGTGGTTCGCATAGGTGTCGACTCCAATTATTGCGATTTTTGGGTCGCACTGAAAAACCTGATTCGTTGCACAAACAACGAAGTGTTAAAACCTATAACTTGAAGTGTTACGTAACCAAACTATTGTCTTTGACGAATGTAAAATACGCAAATAAGAAAGGGTACCAAAGAACAGTGAATGGGCAATTATCTCCGCCCTTGAGCGGGAAAGAGTATAAATTCACGTTTAAATACATCTCGTGACGAACGAGATCAAAGTACACGCGTGTAGAAATCTTGCGAATGGTTACTTTGATATTCAAGG
The DNA here is from genome assembly GCA_020796165.1 of Pantala flavescens. Classification (NCBI taxonomy): domain Eukaryota; kingdom Metazoa; phylum Arthropoda; class Insecta; order Odonata; family Libellulidae; genus Pantala; species Pantala flavescens. Next base: position 25,601,044 of record CM036887.1, read on the forward strand.
TCCGTCTTTCGTTAAATAGCACTTAAAATTTTAGTTGATCGAGTCATTTGATTATAAAACGATGTTACGTATACGAATATACGCATTTAATAATTTATGCGTAATATTGTTCGTATGCATTTTTAGTAATGTGATTAGTTTTGATTTCAAATTTACGTTATTTCATGTGGAACCATGATGGAAACGTTCGCACTACCCTCATGAGAAAATCATGTCCACTTCTGAGGTTTCAGAACCTTTCATTCACAAGCGTTCACCCTGACGATAATTCACGCAAATTGACAATATCTAATCGTCGGACGCACTAAGGATAACTAATGTACGAGAGCCTCAATTTAATTCACGCGTAATTTCGTCGCCTTGCGCAAAACGACAGTCATTTGTTCCATTTCTTTTTACCAATTGGGAACGCACGATGCCATCTGAAAGGTGTACATGGTATTGGACTATGTAATTCGTATTGCAATCGGCTCTCCTACGATAAGAGGCGTCAATGGAGTGGACGAGATGTCTCTAATGTGTATATGGGGATTCCAATTAGAGCGCACAGCGGCTCTTTTTTGTTTCGAGCTTCGCGCAACTCCTCGCTAAGTGTGAGAGACGATGATTGCTTTACTCCCTCATCCATCTGCAAAGTGCTGCATTCGATGCGTCCCGGATTCCTCTAGATAACGGGAACTCCGCTGTTTGGTTTAGAATCTGCGAAATTTGTCGCCTTCGCGGATTTGGGTCGCGATCCAAATTCTAGTCTCGATGGACGTTTTATAGGAGAACGTGAGTGTTCGAAGAAATGACGCAATTGATGCATCGGCGCCACAATCGACCACGGAATTGCAAACAATAGATTTCGTCTGCTATTTGATATAAATGCGATAAGGCAGGTATTCCTACGTAAGAATACAAGGATTCGATTTCTGATCAACTTAATTATAATAATAAAATATAACGTAGAACTCCAGAATATAACACGACTACACCATAATGAACAATATAAGAGTTCTAACAACTATCCAATATAATCTTTACTTCATTGAGGAAATTTAAGTGGGTAATTGTTGTCAATTGTAGTGGAAAATGAAAGTTTTTTATTCAGGAAGAAAATTACATGATATGTTATAAAATACATAATTATGTTATTAGAAAATTACATAATTATATTATAAAATAATGGAAATATACACGAATAATATTTTTCTTTCTGGGAAAAGTATCCTTCAGGAATTTATTTTCATTCTACCGCCATGAATTTTGAAACAATAAAAAATTAAGTATGAGGTAAACTTTGATATTGGAAATATTATAGAAGACTTAAATCTAAGAAACATTTTAACTAATTTCTTTATTTTGCTTAGATAAAGCTTGATATTTCTTCATATAAAGAACGTATAGTCTCTAATATGTCTCAAAAGCTAATTTTCCCTACCCGTCCATCTTTAATGAAAAACAGGATTTCACCCCTCGTATAAGCGTACAAAAATTTTAATTCGAAGCTAATTGGATCATCTTTCCATCATTCTGCCAAAAGAATTAACTTACTTAATTGAATTTTCCGTTTTGCTCGTCACGGTAGAAGGATGATTGCTCGGCACGCAAGTCCTCAAACATGCACGACAATGCAGCCGTGTTACATTATCAGTTATGAAGATTCGAAAGGTTTACTCTGTTGACTGAAACACACGATAATTTACGTAAAATATTATTGGTAATTTTGTTTATTTATTGCTAGGAAGTGATTATGAATAAAGATAGCTAATTAAATGACGATATATATTCTATAAACTACAATTTTTTTACGTATTATGCATTGATACATTCGCTGTTTCAGTTGTCTAGAATAGGATATTGTATCTGCAACGAGATCTAAGTCGATTTCCCCCGCTGTCCAAGTTCATCCCCTTTCTTTTCCCAATTTAAAATTCCAATTCGTTCTGCACACTGGTTCTGACTCACTAATTTTCTGCATTCATCCATGCCCTTTTTTCCAGGAAAAATAATTCGACTCGTTCAAGAACGGTTTCTTATTCATCGAATCAAATCCAAAATGTAAATTTTGTTTTCGAAATCCAGTCTTCGATTTTAAATATACAATCCGTCGTATGGCCGATGAAAAAGTGTTCCAGATGATTTTCTTCAGGTTCAGAAAATATCAAATAAAAATTCAAATGCATAATGAATGTTTGGACCAATGAGTATACATGAGACAAATATATACCATAACTTATTTATTCATATTCCAGCTATAGCTTACTCTATTTCAGATTCTTTTGTTTTGAAAGAGCAAAAAATTAAATTACTCGTACATAAATAATATACATCCTATGTAGGCTGGGGAAATATTGTTCCGATTTTGATTCACCAAAGTATATCCAGGAAATACTCAACTATCATCTTTTCAAACGACCCAATTACATAATACCTTTAAGTATCCGATTCGTGAAAAACGTTGTCATCATAACAAGTAAACAAGACGTAAGAAACTGAATAATTGAAGCACATACATTTGCGTATAATCCCTATAGGCTGTTGATGGTACAGTTTCGTGTTATCTGCGAGTACTTTCGACTTACATACAGCTCTGCCGAATTAATTATCATACTAATACGTAATTAACGATTCGTGTCAAACCAAGATCTTTTCGGACCGAAAAATTGATCGTATTACCTTCCCCGTGGCGTTATGCAACCGTACTTACGCGGAAATGCTTGGCGCAATGACCTCAAAAATTATTCCGTATACGCCCTGAATTTCCTCACGTGATACCTCCAAGAATCCCGGAGACAATGTTTAGGAGAGCATCCTGAGTCTTAAACGGCAACCCCCACGGATTCAGTTCAATGGTTGTGGGTCAATTAACGTTTATATTGTAAGATAACGTGAAACGAGGCTAAGAAAACAAGTAACGAATGATTTTCTCCAATTGTAGTCATAAAAGCAATGAGCATCTTCCTCCTTCACAGAAATACCTAGCATTTTATTTATATTTACATTCGTAAAGCGTCAAAGCTGTCAAGAATACTTGCTGTTGAATACGAGTCGTATATATATTTAACTTCCTGTCTCAAAGTTTACGTAGTTCTATTCCACACATGCTGGTTATACTCGTGAAATTCTAAAGGTGTTTCACGTATAGATTTCTGCACCGCTTAATTTGGAGGGTATTTAAAAGGTACGGTATCCCCCCCGGTGCCATGGTTACTGTTGTCGCAGTGCACCATCGACCCTCGGAATGCAGGTTTTCCCCTCCGCTACACCACCCACACCTTTCCGAGAACCCCACCGCTGCCTGCAGAGGTAATCTCTAACTTCTTTTTAGGAAACATTAAACATCACTTTTCCGATGATCCAAAGGCTTGCGTCCAAGTGGAATTGAAGACGCGTTCTTCATACACGACCTCTCTCTAGAGTAAATCCCTTCTGGTTATTGCAATCCCGCCTGCATTTGTTTTTTTCCCAAGTAACAGCTGGAAAAAATACGTTCTACTTTATAACCTATTGGTGCACTGTACTATCCCGAAATACTCATGCTACAAACAAATAATACAGCCAAGAATAAAGCTAATAACAAAAACACGGTTGCCCTACGCTACCCTATGGAGTTAATTGTGAAAATGCCAATTTCGTTGAATAGCATTTAAACACATAAATGCTTATTTCTGAAGATTTACGTTGTTTAATACATGTTGCTGGATTGAATTATTTTTGGGTATTTATATTTATCGACGACAAAAAACAGAAAACAAATCTTTCAACGGTTTTTTTTTCTTCTCGAGACAGATTGAGAAGATATTCCCGGTAAATATTTTTTGTGAATCAAAGACGTGATTTGTGAACTTTTTGATTACAGAATTCCCTCGGAAGACTAAACAATTCTGCGAAACTTTCTTCCGATACTCGTCGATCGTAGATAAGAAAATATTCACCGATTGCAAAATTCGGCTGCGGTTTTTCGATTTGCTATGTTGCATCATTTTCCGATTGATATCTAAGATGATATTAGCTTCCAAGAACGCAGATGAGGTTGATCGAAATGTATATATTGACGGATAGTTTTCAATTCTTCAATTTCTTCTTTACGTGTGGACTAAATCTGGGTAGAAGCTGTTGAAATTAAAATTTTCTCATAATAATTGTAGGATTAATTCTGCAGCAACAAAATCGATCACCTTTCGGAACAACATTCGCGTTTTTAATCAATAAAACTAATGATATTTAGTCTAATTATTTTTGGCTTTATTACTAACTTTGGCGTAAGAAGTTACGTAATGGACTCCGTATTTCCACCCAAGGTAATAGTTTTCACACTCAAAATTATCTTCTATATTTTCATTGACGGAATTTCTTGTGTATTTCCTTCCATATTTGTGAATTTTCATATCCTAAACAAAGAAATCCTGGGTATTGACGTTGGAAATTTTTACGGGAATAGCTGTACGGAAGAAAAAGTGTACTGTAGCTTGGGAAGCGTGCTGAGATTTATAGCGAGTTTCTAACGGAGGTTGGAAGGTAGTAGAGGAAAAGGTGGGGTTACGTTTGATTAACAAGGATGGGAAGTACAAGTTAGGATACGCCTGATTTGCATTCCTATTGGCTCGATATTCATAGTCATTCTAAATTGGAATTCTTCTATACCAACATAATTCCAACCTTTACTATTTACCTTTCATTATTGGCAATCACGCTTTTCGTCAACTTCTATTGTTTATGCTCTTTGAGGTTTTGACTTCATAAAATATATAAATCTTCCTTTATTCCGTTTAATAATTATAGTTTAGGTCTTAAGTAGAATCACAGTCTTGCTGGTTTACCGTTAAATTTGTGTTCGAGACTTTCATCATTTCATTTAATTATGATTTATTTTGATCTTTCTAGAGAACTCGTTTCCTTCAGTTTTGAATCGAGATTTTGCTCTCGTGATTTTTGTTTTCTCATTCTTTTGACTCCTTCTTTTGATTATTTGCGATTAGTTGTACCCTTGGTAACTACCCAGTATGGTGTTGTATGTCGATGCATTTACAATGTACAAACGAAATAGCAATAGACTGAATAGAGTATTGGAATGGACTTGATCGGTTGAATATATTCGTGATCTTGATGCTTTTATAGAATAAACTCTAAAATGAAAAGCGAAATTTAATACGTTTGTACTAAAAGTTAAATGTACTTCAAATGAGAAACTAGTTTGGTATGTAGTCTGAGCGTTTTGGAGCCAAAACGTAATGACTTCTATTGCGATCGAGTAACTGCTATATCTCAAGGCTTGAAGTCGTTATCTTCTCTATTTAAACAGAGCCATAACTTGGCGAAGCAATAATTCATTCGAGCAGTCGAGTAGGCGATTCCATCCTTGTTTACAGACTCCAACATGTCGGCAACGTATTGCAGGTTCCTGACCGACGGCTTCAGAATGACGTCACAACTCGTTTACAGAAAGAAACTATCTCGAATTAGGTACGAAATGTTAGGAAAACGTTCGAGAGTCTCATAGCAGGGGATAGGTGTGTTTGCACCGCATGGGAAAGGTAAGGAGTTCATTTGAGCGTAGGTTATAAAGACAAAAGCACGATTCCAGTGTATTCGCACTTGCAGAAAATTGACTGAAGGGACTTGAGAAAATCTCTTCCCGCTATGCATTGGTTTTCTCTTGAAAGCACGAGGCCAGAAACGAAATAGAAATTCCAGGTTGAAAAGGAGAGAAATACTTAAAATAATTGTCTAGAAGTGCGACTGTTTTTTTATTCATTACGGACTACCCCTAAAATTTGCAGTTTTAATAATTTTAAACCAATAAGTTTTTTTTTAATTATTTACAAGATATATCCCATAGAAATAGAAGCGCCAATACTATGTCTGTGCACCTTTGATTAATTTTGTTATATGAAAAAATACAAGCCTATTATAAGACATAGTAATATATTTGTGTTGATTTACGTGAGTAGTAAATTATAAGAAGGATTTTATAGTGCGAATTGAAACAGCTTTGTGTACCGAGATTTATTTCTGGATTCTGAAATCAGATTCAGAAGTCTCCAAACAACTAAACATTTCACGTTGAATCTTTTTATAGCATTAATGAAGCCTATCACGAGGAAAACAGAAAGGAGTTTCCAAACCCCGCCTCCAAGATTCTGAAGAACATTTGATTTATATACGAGCTTCGTACAGCACATTCTCTTCATTAATACTTTTACAGCGCCTAAATTTAAATTCCATTGTTAGGGTTTTCAATTGTCGTAAAATCCTTTCCGATTGTTAGAAGGATTTCGACCATTTGTAATTAGTCACGGTTGCGGCGTTTAACAACTACTTATGGAAGAGATATTGAGTATAGCAAGGCCATGTTCTACTGTTCATTATTACAACCTCTTATCATTATTTCAACTTTTCGTTATCTCTCGGTCGAAGAAGATGATGGGAATGAACGTGAAGTAATCGAAGGCGGTGAGCCGAGCGCTCTGAAGGAGGTCGTCCATTATTTAAATTTCGAAACGGCAAACAAAGAAAGATCGAGCTCCGCTGCCATTGCTGTTTACTCGAAGATGATAATTACCTCTTTGACGCCCATAGATTTGCCTTCTTCGATCGTGTACATTGCTTCCAACTTGGGGATAGCACGTTTTTGCTCTTCTTCTTCCAATAATATATGCTGTGGAAATACTTTAAATGCAAACATAACTGAAAATCAATAATAGAATACGATATCGAATGTTATAAAATATTTATATTGACATGATAATGAACTCCTATTGACTTAAGGTTATCTAAAATTAGATCTTTGGGAATATGATGAACAAATGGATATTCTCTATCGGTTAATGATTTCACTATAGAAGAGACCAAATTCGAAACGCCAGCAAAAAATGACTACAGATAAACAATAAATATAATGCAATAATAACTAAAAACATAGACCTGCTTGGATATCTAAGCAAATAATTCGAGTATTTACTTATAATTATGAATAGACAATGGTTATTTTTCTTTTAGAATTGTTTTATAATGCCCTTCATGAATGCAATTTCATTAGTTTTCCGTCATTTTAGTTTTTATCTAAAAAAAGGGATTAGTTTTAATAAATAATATATCTTCGAATTTAGTTAAATATATTTTTTTTATTTGTAGTGAAAAGGTTGTTGAAGGCGTTTGGTTTATTTTCCCTGTTACTGCATCGACGACTTCTACCATTTTATGCGAGATAAGCCGTATTAAAAACGAGAATTGATGACAAATTATACGTAAGGGTACCAGCTCAACTACGTGCGTCAAATCAGAGTTTTCTTTAATTAAAAATTTGTGAAACCTACAAAAAAATTAGCCTATATATATATATATATATTTGGAAAGGAAAATTTTCTCGGGAGAAATTTGGCCTTTGTATTTCCCTTCAAAAATCTCTGGATGGGGAAAACGTCTCAAACGGTGTCCTCTACGAGGAGTAGAGGGCGCCAGAGAGATTGGCCCCTGAGTTAAGGGAAAGGGGGAAGTGAGAATGGTGGGGAGTGCCTTTCTAGGTCGCTCGATACCCGCTGTATGCCGGGAACGTATTGATTTTAGTACATCAGCCCACCGGCTGAGGCCGTACGCAATCCAACACGAAAAATACCAAACCCTCCCGATACCCTTTTCTACCTTCGCAGAAGATTCTCTTGCAGCCCTTCCTCTTTCGTTGCCCTTCTCCATCGACCCTCCTCTTTGTCTTCCTGTAATTCTGTGTCAACGCAGACGTCCTTGTTTACCCTTCCAAAAATGAATGCGAGGACCCTTTCGAGAGATGTTATTTGTCGACGTAGACTGGGTTTACCGTAAATTAAATTTTCGATCGTAATTCGGCCATGTTGGCACCCATGCCGTAATTTCGAACTGCTCAAATCTAATAAAGAAGGAGAAAGCTGACCGAAGTGTTAACCCAACTATAATGGCAACTAGGGATGAGAATGAAAAGCAATAACATGGATCCCAATTTTTAAAGAAACCAATGAGAATCAACAAACATGATCAACACTGCACAGACATTCGTATCGATCTTCCACATCACTTAATATAATTTTGGTAATATGAATTAATATTAATTTTCATTATTTATTGATAATCACTCTGAGTTTTCTCTCTCAGAATTACTTAAGAATCTTCGATTTTAAACAAGAATAAATCTGTCAGATTTTTTAAAATAGCTGAGACAATAATATAGTGAGAAATATGCCTGAGATATTAGGAATGAAAATTTATTGTGCGGTAAAAGTAAATACTGTATGCTTCTTTTTATTTAATCGAAAATCCCTTGTATCTAAGAAAAAACTGTCTTAGTTAATTAGTATATATAATATAATACACTATAGTAGAACATTCTATAATGCATTCAATCACTTGGCTGAAACTATGAATCTGTAGTCTATTATAAATATTTGTTGGGTTAGAATGTGATCTGTCTCTCTTAAACCTGATTATTATAAAATAAAAATAAAAATGGACAAGCCAAGCCAAGTTAGTTCTTTTGAATTATCAGATATTTAAATTTACATGATTTATTAATTTTTCAGAAAGGTAGATAGTAAATAAGGAAAAGTTGTTATGGCAAAAAATATACTCATGAAAACTCTCTTTTCTTTAATTTACAGCCAAGATCATCCTCTTCTACATTATTTTCTACACTGCCTTGGTTGGTTTCTTTGCTGCTATGCTGGCAGTCTTCTACCAAACATTAGATTCCAAGATTCCCAAGTGGCAACTAGAAAGTTCTCTCATAGGCAGCAACCCAGGTAAGATTGTGATACTTAAATATAAATTAGTTATACAGTATTGAAAGATATGAATATACCCTCTTTCTTCTCATGAGTAATTTATATAAATGAATTTATAAGTTTTATGAGATTATGATAAATAAAAACCTTTAAAAGATTATGTACTGTTTAGGAATTCTATATTATAATGTATTACATTATGAATTAACTTAATAATGAATTACATTATCCTTAATTATATATGTGTATAAATGTTTATGTATATTATACATGATTATAATTTGAAAATAAAAGAAATAATGCAAGGAAATGTAATTTCACAAAATTCAATTGTTATAGTCAAGTGATATTCAAATTCAGAAATTTGCAATGAAAAGGATAAAAAGCAATAATATTTTATGATTTCTAACATAATGATATGAAGAAATGATTGTGATAGCATTTTAATGAACTTAAAACTTAATTTTCAATTTAATAAACCCTGTTCATTAAATTTTTGGAACTGTTTAGCAGTAGAAGAAGTAATTTTCTATAAAATGATGACAGATTTACCTGTAACATTTAAATTAACAATATTAAATTTTATTCTAATAAATCTGTAATAAGGAATGTACTTTGTTCAGTGACAAATAAATGTCCTTGTGAAGGTCACCATCCATGGAACCCCTTTGTACATTACCTTTTCTAGGTTTAATCACATTTTGATCTTATTTTGACCTTAAAAGACAATGAGAAAGTCATATTTTTTTTTAATCCTAGACAATTCTAACTAATATTTAAAATTTTTGAGCAATGGGCTATCTATAATCAAAAAGACCATCTACATGAATTTGCAATACTTTATTCATTTTAGAATTGATTTCTGAAAATATTGTTACTTGCATTTTATATTTGAACAGAGTTAATATTCTATTAACTGTATTTATTAAATTTATTAGTGGAAGTAAATATAAAAGAAATAAAATTTACTAATTGAATAGTTTTAAAATATTGATTCATTTTCTTTAGAAAATAGTCCTAGCTCTTTCTTCTATCCATCCTCTTAGAAGTTCTAAAATAAATAATATCTACTGAAAATAATTTGTTTTTTAGAATAATAGCCTGATTACTTGGCTTATATGCTTGGGGTGAAATGTGAAATGAACCAACTGCTTTTATCAAATGCAAATCACTGTCCCAATTTACTCTTCAGGAACTAAAAATATTCACATAATCAGATTGGCGATAGCTAAATTTGGCAGTAACTCTTGATTAATGATTTTCTATGACATGTGGCACTTTTTATGAAAATAAAGCTGCAGTAGAGATGGTCACCAATACCCTTAACTCTCATTCAATCAATTGATTTTTGGGTCTATTTATAATATTCCTGATTATTTATAACATTCCTGATCCAACTATTACAAATTAAGTCCCTCATTCTTAACATATTCTCTCAATCTGTGATAAGGGATGTATGGAATATGGAACTGTTAAAACCTTATTTCTTTGCAAAGATATTTATTATTATTATTATTCAATTTTTCATATTTAGCTCCTAAATTAATGTTTTAGTAATAGAGGGAAATGTAAGTAATATTTCACCGATTTTAAATATCTACTAATTTAATGTAAACAGTATAGGAAAACAGGATGCATCCTTTGAACATTTACAGTGGATTTTATCTTTCTCTGTGAGATACTCATAATATTTTCCACATGTTACATCAGTCTCCTATTTACGAAAAACTATTTAACAAGTATTACTGTTTCTTAATGCTCCATATCCAATAGCTATATTTTAGAAGTTCAACTAGTGTAATACATATACATTCATCAGATTCTTCGAAAGGAGCATGAATTCTCCATGATCATGTTGCTTCTGTGGAATATACCTACAAAATAATAATTATGAAGTAAATTATAACATATTTCAGAACTCCGAAAAATATTTTGACTTCCTGACAATGTACTACAAAAAATCTTCGTAACTCTACTCATCTAATAAAATATTGAATAACCCAGGCTGCATAAAATTTTAACTATCATAGTTTCAAATAATTTCATTTCAATTTTAAATAACCAAGGCACGATATTAATTTATTACAATTAATAGCTTTTAATTTTTTCCTATGTAATAAATCATATGTTTACATAAAATATTTTTGTGATTATAGGTCTGGGTTTCCGTCCCATGCCACCTGAGAGCAACGTTGAAAGTACCCTCATCTGGTATAAGGGAACTGATGAAAAGAATTACAAATACTGGACTGAGGAACTTGACAAATTCCTTGAAGGTAGGTGATTTACAATGATTTCATGTAATTAAATCTATCCATACGTACCAAATGTCATATCCTTATTCCAGACTAATTAAAATGATCACACATTAGACAATATTCATGTTTTAAACTGCTTTTATTTGTTTATTACAGTGTACAAGAAGCCTGGTAATCTGCCAGGTGGTGGGCACAACAGGCAGCCTTGCAATTATGGCCAACCTCCAGCAGCAGGAAAGGTTTGCGATGTTGACATAAAGAATTGGGGTCCTTGCATCCAAGAAAACCACTATAACTACCACAAAAATGCCCCCTGTATTTTCCTCAAGCTAAACAAGGTAAGTTATTACAAATGTAAATTATGACAGATATTAGAGTAAGTAAATGTTGGTTAATGTTGGTTGTATTGAATGACAGTTATTAGATTCAGGTTATATTCCTAACTAATATAGCATAGAAAAATATCATGTACTTTTTAATTTTAAAACTAATGTATTAAATGATTTCATTCACAGGGATAACTAGCTTATTTTCTTCTGTTCTCATAATATCAAAAATATTTTCAAATGTGAATCTGTAGGATACATAAATATATCTATCTAGATGAGATTTTATGCTGAAAAATATTTGATTTTGGTTAATATATTATTCTTATTGAAAAGATTGTATGACTCCTTGAGTATGTCACATAACAGCTAAAAATGCAATAAGAATTTTTGAAATTAGAATGTAATTCTCTTCACAAAAATTACTCATAGCAAGAAAACCAGGAAAATTATTTCTATTGAGCTATCTTCTTGTAATTTAATATATGAAATTTTTATTCTTAAAATAAATGAAATTTATAATGAAATTTTTTCTCTGAAACTGTGATTATATTTAAGTTTGATGATCTTAAATAATTGGTTTAACAATGTCATAATTTGAATTGATATCTTTACTTAAGTATAAATGAATGAATGCCTTAATTAAATTGTCTGGATTCACAGATCTTTGGATGGAGACCTGCCTTCTATAATGACACAGCTGATCTCCCTGATAATATGCCACAAGACCTGAAGACTCACATTGCTGAGCAAAAGCTTACTGATTCTAAAGCTGTGAGTTTCATTTAAATATTTATATAAGATAATTTTGAATGCTGAACTTTCCAAATTATAATTTTATCACGGAATTTTCTTTTTTTGATGCAAATAAAATATAAAATACGAATGCATTAACCTAATAATATACTTCTGTTAGATATATTACTTATTATTATTATTATCATCATTATTATATCTATAGAATTCTTTATTATGGTGTTTAATAGTAATTTATATTGTATTTTGTTTTATAAGATGTTAAAGCAAGTTTGAATGTGAATCACTTCTATTATATTTAGGATTCTAATCTTCTATATGTTATTTTTCCTTCATCATGTGATTGAAGAAAGAATGGGTAAGGAATCCATCACTGAGGAGAAACTCTTATTTCAGTAAAACTTCTGTATCTTACATAGTCAGCTAAATAACCAATAATAATTGTTGATACATTTGCTAATTTTAAAATAGTTATTTGACAGATTATTTCAAATGGATTTTAACTTTATATTAACTGTTAATGAGCTTCTATTTCTATCTTTTTTGCATAAGGGAATAATGCCTTAAAGAATTAGGAATATTAGTAGGGTTAGAATATCTTAGAAAATTAATGGTCCTGGAAGATTTATAATCTTTGGTCGATTTGAGTAGTATAAAAAGAGTTATTATATGTCTAAAAGCTAAATTGCTAGTCTATGCTACATTGAATATAATATTTTTGTGAAGGGAATAGATTTATTCTTTTATCAGTTTAAGGTATAATAGATGCTATCTTTAAGAAATTATTATTTTTATCTGTTACCTCTCTCTTTATCAAATACTTTATCTTTTAGTAATAATATTAAATGCTAAAGGACAGGGGGAAAAAAATTATATTTAATAACTATATTATTTGGGACATAAGATGCACTATAACTTTTTATAACTTTGGCATTCATTTTTAAAATGTGGATGGCTAGAAGTAATAATTACAATATTCTTTCAGAGTTGATTCGCTTATTAATTATTTCTTGGGATTGAATAATTTTGTTTAAAAAACGACTAAAATTTCCATCGTAGTGTTATTATTAACTATCACTTATGGCATAAGGTGCAGGTACTTATTTTATAACATTTTCACATTTAATATATACAACTCATGTGTAATTGACAGAAAGTTAATGTAAGTTTTACAATATTCAGTTTTAATAATAAAGGAAATTTTTTGAATTATAATGAAAATAAATGGAAATTATTTCTAATTGTTACCTTATTTCTTGCTTCATAAATTCTTAAATCTTTAAAAATTTAAATGTAAGTTACATAGTTATTGGTAGATATTTATATGCTTGGTAGTATTTGGCTTAAGCAGGGTAATTAGCCTAAAAATTAGGATTATTCTAAAAGTAAAGTAGTACTTATAAATAATAACTGCTAATTTGTAAGTTAATGTGTTTTAGCAATAAACAAATATAAATTAGAATCTTTATAGATATTTGATTAATAACGGCTAATCTAGTAGATGTAAGTTTAAGTTTTGTTTCTTCTAAAAGATTTCCTGGTTTTTTAGATGAACACTGTTTGGGTTAGTTGTGAGGGAGAAAATCCAGCTGACACTGAAAACATTGGGCCGATCCAATACATTCCTCGCAGAGGTTTCCCTGGATACTTCTTCCCATTTGAGAACACAGAGGGTTACCTCAGTCCAATCGTAGCTGTTTTCTTTGAAAGACCCATGAGTAAGTCCAGTATTCTCCATTGTAAAAAAATCATGTAAAAAATAATTATTAGAGTCAAATTTTCTTGCTAGTTTAGTAATGTCATTAGATGAATAATATCTAATATCTCTAATTGTGAGTATAATCGAAATATCCATTTTTTAGCTGGTGTCCTGATCAACATTGAATGCAAAGCATGGGCTCATAATATATTCCACGACCGGATGGAAAGGCGTGGATCAGTTCACTTTGAGCTCATGATAGATTAAACGATAAGGTCCCCCCATCTGGGCCTTTCCATCTCCCCCTGCTGAAGCACAGTGACTTTTTACATCAACGCGCTGATTGTTGCCTTCTAAAATGTGAAAGCACCAAAGGACTATATTTTGAGAGCTTAAGGAGTCTCTGGGCAATGAAAAACTACAGGGGAGAGAGAGGTAGGATGGGCAGAATGAAGTTGGAGAGTGGAAAAGATACCAGGAGAATGCAGAATGGAGAGCAGGGAAACAGCCACTGCAAAGGATACTGGGATTGGCAGATGAAGGCTAGGGAAGGATGCAGATAAGTGGTTGAAGAGGACCAGGAGATGAAACTATTTAAGGTTGCATATTCAAAAGGATTAAATTTCGAAAACATGATGGAAACAGAGGAAAGAAAGTAAAAATCTACTCTTGGTAAAGATAATGCAACTTCTGTAGGGAAAACACAGAGACAGAAGAGGTCTACGATTAAAAGGAAAATATGTTAAGAGTATGGTGTATATAGTTTGTGGTTGTTCAAGAAGGATTTTTATTTTCTCACTTAGCCTCGGGTGTGATAAAGAAGTAGAGAAGAATATTTCCGAGATGGAATTATTCTAAAGAAGGGGAGACTACTGGTTTTTTTTTAGCAAGTGCATTAGTAAAGTGAAATTAAACGAAACTTTTATCTCTGCTTTTATCTGGGCTTAGTGGATAAATCGGAAGGTGAGTGAGGGAATAAAATATTTGAAAAATGAGGAAACCCAAGGTTGGATTAAAAAACAAAATTTTATTTTTTTGTGAGCCATTTTCCTTCAATTCTCTTGCTAAAAGAGCACCAGCATAAATTTCTCATTTTCCCTCCTTTTTCGTCCTGTTAGTCCTTTGAGGCCATGAAAAAAGGTTTAAGGAACTGCTGATAACATGTTTAACAGTATTTCTTCGAAAATGGCTGGCCATTGTTTCGAAGCTGATACCCTATTGGTTTGAGATCTTTATCCAGGAAAATTATATTGTTGAAAATATATATATATCTGTAACATACTTGTATGTATATTTATTGAGTCATGAGATTAAAATTCAGAGCTGAATTCTACGATCGTTGTATAGCCACAAAAAAAGAAATACTGAAATCAGATGGCTGTGGAAAGGGCTGACACTCTGATACTTGTTAATGGACAGCCTCTTTTGAAAAAAGTTCAACAACCTTTAAGCACTTAATGGGACATCATTATTCCATCTGCCAAAATTTCAAAAGTTGATTTTTTTCTGAAGGATTAAGCAGCCCTCTCCTTATCCTTGAGAGACAAATGAGAAAACTTAGTTCACCACATTGTTTTCTAGATTTGATGACCAGTATTTTACAAAAATTTCACAAAGTACACTGCTCATATTTTAGAAGATCTTTTTTCCTTGTTATTAGTTATGTGTTTCTGTAAATATGTAAACAGTAACGGACAATGCTCTTTAGAAATGTTCTGGATAAGATGGTTGTCCATATCAGATGATCCTCGTAGTTCATAAGGAAGAAAAAAGCTTGGTTTTAAGAGAATCAATTACTTATGGTCTTGTTTTTATTGTAGGTTTGGTCTCTCTAATGAGATCTTCCTCATAGTGTTGAGATAATTGTTATGATTAAAGATATAGAGCTGAAAGTACTTGCAAATGGCAGAGATTTCAAGAGGTGCCATAATTTTACTCTGGCAAGAAGCCAAAAAAATGAAAATGATATAAAAAACACAATTTTCTTTGTATGTCCCTCACGTAAATTTTAAAACAACTTAAATTCAGTAGTTTGGGGATCTGCATCTTTGCACTTTGTAATGTGTTTGGGAAAATGGTCTATGATCAAACCTTGTGTTCAGCATTGAACCTCTTCCATTAATTTTTGCCTATAAACAGTGTTTCTTCAATTAGCAACTTGTGCGATTTATAAGCATCTATGGCATGCAATTAAATACAGCATCAAGCAAAGCGGAAGTGAAGTCTGTAGTATTTTTGTGAAATGTTTGCCTATTTTTGTTTTGGAAAGGTATTGCACCACAAGGACAAAAAATTTGTGACTGTGAATAAGCAATTGTTAATGGATCACATGAATGACATGAGCTTTTAGGAAGGGTGGTCCAAGAAGAAGGTATCACAATGGAAATTGTGGGCCTAGATATATTTTTGCTTTAATAGAAAAAGGTATAATGAAACTCATAGATACAACCTATGGAAATAGGCTATTATTTGTTTTTTTTGTGTACAAGGCAAGAAATGTACTTCAATTTCTCAAAACAAAGGCAATAAATGTTATAATTTAGATCCCCACAACTTTTGATTATTAATATGCACCTATCCTATCCAAAAGTATGAAAAATTATATTTGTTTCAGGGAAAACTTAGAGGAAAAAGTTAATGAACGATGAAGTTCTAGAAGAATAACAATTTTATTCCAAGTGATGATAGTTAATATTATGATATAACACTTCTTCTAGAGAATAATAATTTTCACACAGGAAAGAGAAACCAATTTTTACATGGTTTATCACAAGAGAAGTTTGGACTTCATAAGTATGAAAGGCAGCATTTTGCCGCAATCAAATATTCTTTCCTTAAAAATTCGAAAACAATCGATCATTTAAAAATTCTAATGTTTTACTTCTAGAATCGTCTTGTTTATTATCATCATATATTATTTGCAATTATCACATCTACTAAGTGCTTTCTAATAGTAAGTAAAATAATTTTTAAACATACGCTTTACATTACATTATAAATCTTAAATTTTGTAAACAGTCAGCTTTCATTTAGTTCATTTGCCATTCAATAGCCAGTATCATGCTTGTCTAGACCTTTTTATCTCAGCCAGTGTGGTAAGGTTTTGTACCGCGAAACTAACATATAATAGATATCGAGCAAAACTTAAGTTAACTTAGTTTACTTGAAGAAAAAAATCAGAGAAACTCTTCATACGTGAAATAAATATAGAGGTGTGTTGCGGTGGCTTTGATTAGTTTACAATTGAGCTGAGTGATACGTTACGCGGAAATTGAGTTGACTGAGGACTAGAAATGGACGAGACCTCATTCATCGACTGTCATTTGACCTCGACAACAGGCTATAATCTTTTAAGTTAGGCCAAGTGATTTATTGTAACAGGCAATTGGTTACTCAAAACTGTGCTGATGAAGTGAAAATCTCGTAATAATCAACGTAAATCATTGTAACTGATAATTTACAAATCGAACAATTGAGTGCGGAATTGGCGTATAGGTTTATTCGACGGGCGAACTGGTGGGAAGAGGTGTGTCAGTCCGTAAGAAATTTCTTGATGTAAAAATCTATGACTTAAGATGAAAGTTTGTTGTATAGAGTTGAATTTGCTATGAATGTTCAGTTCCACGTCGATAAATAGCTGTCCTTTCTGCAAGAAGGAAGGCCGTATATATTACGCGAAGGTATGCTCATTTATTTGTTTTTAAAATAGAGGCTTCTTGTTCTCGGAGTTCGATCAAAGGGATAACGCAGAATTTTGAAATAGCTTAGGGTCTTACTAAAACGTTCCTTGATGACAGCGAACCATGCCGTACATTTCGGATCCATAAGTTTCTTTGTCGAAAAATACATCTTTCTGAGCTCTACAATCACGTAACTTTTGACTCCTCTAAATAATCATTCTAAAATAGAAACCTTTCGATGTCAACTCTGACATTGAGATTACGGCTTGAGCTGAGGATACTTTCTTAAAGAAATCTTCCAGTCACCAAATAACAGTAAGGATATGTTCATTGCTAGTTCAGGGTAGTTATTCTAAGGAGATTGATACTGATTTAGAGTCAATGACTTTTCTCGTTTTTAAAAATTGATCGATGGAAATTCATAATGCTGAGATTATGAAATCATATCTTATCAAATTATCAATCATAATTTAAACCAGATTTTCAATTTAGATTATTGAAATATCTCAACTGTGATGATCCTTAATGAGCTCAGTTTAATTTGTCTATTGCAGTATTAAAAATAATCACTTTTATTACTCTCTTTAAAAAAATACGCCAAACTTATCTAAGTGAAAATTGAACAACCTATTATGATATGAAAACATTACATTTGATAGAAGCATTTATTACAACCTTTTGCTGATTGTTATAATAAAATTCCTTTATCACCAATTTACAAATAATTAAATCAATAGATGCCTTCTATAAGAATCAATAGTTTGTTTAGTCCAACATAAAGTTTATTATATGTGTTTACTATTCACCATAAAATTATTCTTAATGGGTGAGTGAATTATTATAAATATTATACTGTTAAATGGTATTCGAGTTACCATTTACCAAAAATGGAATTTATCAGTCCTTTATACCATCGGATATGATTTTCCTTTTTCCCATAATTATACATTTACTGAACAATATATCTATGTATCCCTTCTTATGTCAGAATAAATTAACCTTTATATTTCCTTTAGAAAATGTCTACTTACTTTTAAAAATACTTAGTAAAAAATACTACTTAATACTGTTATGAAATTATGTTATTAAATCCAAGTTATGTGTTCACATTTGTTAGCTACATTCAGGGAAAAGAATCTCCTTCGCTACTGAATAAGCAAAAGATTTCTCTTTTTCTCATCAGAAAGTATATCAATATAAAATTATATTAGTACAGTCATCAATTACAGAGTAGATTAAATTGCTGTGTTTATGTCAAGACCTCAGATCCTTGATTGCAGATTATGAGAGAAGTGTAGAGGAAAAGTTTCAAGTTAATTTCTATGAAAGAGTTTAATTAACGTTAGGAATTGTTGGAGCACTAATAGGTGGCACCTATCCTTGGCATAATGAAAAAAGATATATTAAGTAGTATATACATTTGCAGAATCTTTCATATTCTATAGTAACATGTAGATTATGCATCAGTATCATTTATATCTTAATTTTATCAGTCCCCTTCATAAGAAGTAAATAGGTATAGATTCCCAATGGAGAGAGAACTTTTTCTAAGTTTGAATGCACATGTGTAGTGATCTGATTTGAAATTTAGCTTCAGCTGCAATTGTTTTGAAAACCTCATTTCTGGCACTGTTGAGCTGTTTAGAAGAGAATCCCATTATGTAATCATTAATTAATAATGTAATGAACCCTTGATATTCTGCTAAAAATTCTCTCTATTAAGTTCATTTTACTGCGATCAATGTGATAAATTAGAAAATTGTATGCCAATATATATATTTTTTTGAATATCATCACATAGCATATTGTTTACTTTTTCCACTCCCCATCTAGTTGATGTTTTTCCTTTATCATTTCTTCTTCAGTGTAAATATTATGTTAAGTAAATTTTTAAAAACTCAAAATATTTTAGCTTCTTTCAAATCCATTTATTTTTGTGTTTAGCATTTCACTTTTCCTTCCTGTATTGTTTTACTATTGGCAAACTTAGTGAGGAATTTTTCTATTAAAATTTTGAGTCACAGTTAAGGTATTCGATTCCTTAAAATTATCATTAATTAACAATCTTTTTGATATTCATGTATGTGATATTATTACAAGCGCAAAAATTCTATATCATTAGTGAAATAATCTTCTGTTAAAGGGTTTACTCTCCATAACAGTTAATAAAGGGAAATAGCATTTTCAAATTATTTGTTTGCTGTATTTTAAAACATGACATTGGTTCCCCATAATTCTATTCCATGGCAGAAAGTCATGTTTTTAATACACAATGGAGAATATTTGTGCTATTTTCTTTAATTACATGTCATACTAGATTATTTTTGTAAATGCCCAAGTATTGTATAAATTAACCTCTTTGCTACTGAAAGCTGATTGCCTGTACATACATATTTATATGCAATTTCTTGTTTTTGTCACTTTTTCTGTTTACTTTGGCAAATTATAAATATTAAACGTTTATTTTCAGAAGATGATTGCTAGCTTATTTCAATGTAAATTCAGGAATGAGAGAAAAGGAAGTATGTTTATGAAGATTGTTAGGATATACATATTGATGGATTAATATCACGAAAATGACTGAAAAATACTATTTTGGTACTCTGCTCTATGACGAGTGTTTCAGCCAATGAAGAATCATATAAAGTATATTTAGTTAAGCCCTGAAAAATGAATTCTTAATTATTTTATTGTTCATAAGCCATTAAAATGTTTTATTAAACTTTAACCATCAAAATTGATTTATTATATCATCCAAAAATGTATTATTTGATATTGATGGTAGTTTATTTTCCTGATACACTAAATAGAAACCGTAACTACAAACAGCATATTGAAATCAACCTTTTTACTACCAAGAACCAATGTAATTTATTCATATAACTATGAAATTAAAAAAATTACTGATCAAGTATGACGTTTTGAAGGTTCAGATAGTTCATGCATGGTTAGCAGTACATAAAACTTTGTATTATTTAGTAATTCATTTAAGATTTTTGATTTAATGGAAAAATTTTAAGCTAGTAAAAAAATATAGTTGAGAATTTCTAATTTACATTTTTCAAGCCTTCAAAAAACAATGTATGCAACTCTCCAATGGCTTTAAGCACTGTAAATAATTTCTTTTGTAGATATTTCAAAAAGGTAATTTTTATTCATTTATTGTGATATCAATGATTTCGCATTTATTTCATATAACCTGTGTTAACTAACTTCCTTTTTCATCATTAGAAATAAGCAACCATCTACTAAAAATAAATATTTATTGCTTATAAGAATAACATTAGGCTGAAAAACTTAATGAGTAAACATTACTTATAATAATATATTGCTTTTATCTTGTACAAAAATGAACAAAGAGAAGTAAATTTCAACTGGTTCAAAGTCAAGCATCATATATTTACAAAAGGTGTAATCAAATAAATAACAAAATGATTGGGTGCTTCCATGGCATCCTTTGTTTTTGCAATAAATGTAGCCTTTTATGCATCTGCTATTTACTTTGATTCAGTCCTCTAATGTTGCCATCTGGGTATTTTCCTCAATGTCTTTCAGCATTTTTAGAATTTCATCTAAATCCTGAAAAATGCTGGGAGGAAATATCCAGAGGGTATAAATATTTATTTTTTAACAACCTATGTGGTCAAATATATAGAAGATGCATTTAAGTTTACACTTATCACAAAAATTTTAGAGTTAAAAAAAAACACTTTGAAAAGGAAAAAATATATAGACAGTTACTTCACTTAAAATGCACGAGTATGCCTCTCAACTTTGGCAATATCAATAATTAATTTCTTAATATGTTAATTGCTTCCATTCACAGGCACATGATATAATTTACAAAGATGCTTGGGAAGCAAGCTCAAAGAAGGCTTCTGGTTCTATTGGAGGAGTTTCCCTGTTAGTATTTCATAGATCATTCTTTTACGGAAGTAAGGCATATTATCTTGTGAAAATGGAAATGGAGGATATGCAGTTCGGCACTTGGAGGTACTTGTTTTCTTAATTTCATCTTTGACCAGTCCTCTTGCTAAATGTTCAGCAAAGATACATGCAAACACTCCACAATCATAACCATTCTTTTGCTGGGGTATATCCTGAAAAGAGAAAAAAATTTGACTAAGAGAGTTAAAATGTGCATCAATAGCTATGAAATTATATATTTAACACCAAACACTGATGCTGGTCTCTCAACTCACTGTTCCATTTAAGTTATTACTTGTGCTTACCTGAACTAACTTAAGTTGCCAACCGGTTGTATCAAATTTTTCCTTCTTCTTATCCATCTTTTCTTCTTGTAGATAGTTAAGCATGAGCTGGAAATTGATTCGAGAAATATCATAGACGTGAAAATTATTTAAATTTAATTCTGCGCATTGTAAAGTAAATATAATAAAATATATACCTGAAGAATGCTACTTTTCCTCCCATTCATGCTGTCATAATAACAAATAGTTTTCTGCCTAAAATCTACAACAGCAAGTGCCCAATGTATCTCTAAATGAAGTGGAATGAGTATCATTTCCTTAGAAAATAGGTCCACCTGCAAAAAGAGCAATTTGGTATTAAATTAAAAAATCACCTATTATATTACATACAAAAGATGAATTATTATTAGTAGCAGCAATTTAAAAATGACTGATTAGGAATAATTGAAGAGTAATCAAAAATCTTAGATATTTCTCAACAAAACAATGCATACTCCAATTACCAGACAGCTGAACTGTTATGAGCATTCATTACAACTCCAATACCAAAATACAGAAAAAGGTAATAAATATGCTCCAAATTTACAAACCTTCTTTGTCCATCTTTTCACTGATGCATAACCACTGCTACTTAATCTGGGATAGAAGAATGTGTTAAAAGCATAAATTGATGGATATTCTGCAGATTGGCCTCGTAGTATCAGCATATCCATATAATTATTTATCACCTACATAAGGCAAATATATTATTATTAATTTATATAGTACACACAGATGCATTCTAAATATAAATTGGTAATCATGTAGAATAAGTTATATTATACAGGGTAATTTTAATCAATGTCAAAGTGCAGAATCAAATTCAGTGACTTCCATAGCTGAGCATGTTTGAACTGGAATTGCAATATTTCAGCAAGAAAATCTGCCTAATATAATTGTTAGGGGTGAATTCATCCCGTTACAAGTAACATTACACTGATAAAGAATGAGTCATGAATATAACTAGGAATCTCTGATAAAATAGGATGCCCAGGTTGATAATAGTTGATTGGTTATATAATTACAGATATTTGAAGCTGAAAATTAAAGCATGCAGAATTTATTGGCAAATTCAAGTAAAATATCAGCCTTCTTTACCTAGGAATATACACATAACCTAATAATATTAGTGAATGAACCAGGAGATATTTCATTTTAAAAGTCAAATTAACTGATATTATTTTTACTGTCATCCTAAACATAAGACAAGATACTCTATCTTGTCTTGTTTAATAAATAGATACTAATCTAAGCTAAATTGAGACACTATAATTAGTTATAAAATATCATACCTCATCATTTAACCAATTCCTATCAGCCAATGTTTGGATATCAGCACCAGTTATAGTATTTGAACCTGAACGTGCTAAAACACAAGCTTTGTTCTTCCGCAAGGCATTATTAATGGTATCCTATAAAAATGATAAATATAATCTGTGAATTATCATGTACACTCCATCTAAGGTTGTAATATATCACAAGTTAGCAAATCAATCACATCTAATTATCCTAAGCAAATAATCTTGATTAGGCTGCAAGAGTATTTAAAGGCTATTAAAGAATTTAATTTCAGGTTATTTTAAATCAAGTATCTGATACAAACAGCCTACCATTTATCAATGTTCAATGAAAATAATGATCTTTGTTAAGAATTTTTCAAGTACAGAACAAAAAAAAGTTTAGTAATATGACATACTCAGAAATCTTGAATTGGGGACTACATCATTTTAGGCCATATATAAATAAACTAAATTAATGGTTGCAAATCATCTTATCACAGAAAACTCAATTTTGAAACTAAAATTTCTTTTTTTCCTATGATTCTATTTCACGTACCAACATTTCTGATGTAAGCTCTGGAAGTTTTTCTTCTTTCTCAGGAGGAATAACTTCATCAAAAGAAACATCGGTTATTTTCATATATCTCTTCAATTTTTCTTCCACAGCCTCCTCAATACTATGCCTTCTCTCTGTCCATGCCTGCTTCTTTAACTCTTCTTTTTCAACTTCTTGCTTGATTCTTCCTCCTTTTATTGAGTATCTGCTCAACCTGTTAAAAATAGTTCATAATTTAACTCACATTTCACATTTGCTGTACATTGTTAAAAAATTACTTATCTAGGGTTTTAGTTATTTCATCCAAAAGTATGAATTATTAATCCAAAAAAAGTGACTGTGAGAATGTTAAAGCAATAAATAAGATGATCAATGGTATAATCTTTGAGTGAAAATTAACATTATGTCAAAAAGAAAAAATTGAAGTTAATGAATATTAGGAATAAAAGTCATTTATTTGAATAAAAGAATACTTGTTCCATCAAACTTATTAGTAGAATTTACAGCTACAGTTAATCTTTTGAAATAAAATGTTGAAACTTACAAATCACTTATGAACTCTTCATCAGCAATATGACTCTTTTTAATTAACTGATCCACAGCATTGGTATTACGAGCTTGGGCTGAAGCAGTCAATGTAGTTTCTGAAATTTCATGTTTAAATGTCAGTAAATCTTTCTCAAAGTACGGCTAATGATTAACTTATAGGAACTGTTTATTTAACCTAAGGATATATAACATCAGGGACATGATATTTATAGAACTTTAATTTATGCAATAATTTATCCTGAAGTCAGAATCATCTAAACCAGTTCATTTGACAAAGATAACTGAAGAGTACAATACTTATAAGTAGGCCAGTTATGAAATCAAAGCATGAATAGTTTGTTTGGTAATCCAAAGTAATTGAATGCATGCTTGAATTGTTAATATCTGCATTTTTCTTTTAAACTAAATAACCCATATTTGACCAGAACATCTTAAGTATATTTTCAGAATTTTCATAATAATAAGGCAGACACTATACCTCCTGAAAATTTGGGTGTCACTTCCCTAGAATGTTGAACGTCAATTTTCATACTTTTTTGTATTGCTCCAGAAGCTTCTTGAGCATCCCTTGAAAGAGAAGTAGGTTTCTTTTGGGATTCTGGGAGCATTCCATTTACTCCCAAAACCTGCACTTCGTCATCATCCTTGGTGACATCTAGTAAAACTATTTCGGGTTTAGTCTTAACCGGTTCCTCCTTCTGGTTCAAGAGCCTCTTGAATGTGAAATTCCGCTTCAGTTGAGACTCAAACATCCTGAAAAGCAGTATCTATGTTAAAATCTTCCATGATTAAATATTTTTAGTTATTTATTGTAAATAAAAATTCATATCTCTCTTACCAATTGATCTGAAACTTCAGCTTCAAATTTTTTCTCGAGTCACAAAATAACTAATGATTGACTAATGTACTATTACTACATTTCTTTGTGTAAGGGGAAGGATTTAAAATCTTTCTTTTTGGAGAGTTAGCATTTATTAAGGTCTCAATAAAAATATCACATAAAGGAAGAATATCTAATTTTCATACGATTGGGCAATAGTCACTAATTTTTCTTTTTTGAGAAATTTAATAGTGCTCAAGGAGCCTAACGAGTAAATAACTCTAATAAAAAGCAATTAACGTTAAGGCATAGGGTTTCCAACGATTTGGGAAGGGCGAATCGGATCTATTTTCCACGTCCGACATTACAAGCGATCGAATTTAGCAGCTGCGATACGAAAAAGTCGTCCGTTTTGTGCCTCATCGGCAATTGCATTAAGGGTCGTTAAGATTCCACTGTATTGAACGATTTGTGTAAAATTGAAATCGCAAAAAAATTTTGTCATACTAGGAAAGATAATCGTAGAAATCGCTCTTTTGTGGAGTAAAAGACATCTGAAAACCCTTCATCAAAACACAGCGGTCGAATTCTTTTACGATACTGTAACTCTCCCGTATATCGAGCCGAAATCGAAGATGGAAAACCTGAAGTTATTTTAACGAACCAAAAAGTATGCGGAGTACGTGAAAGTTTACACTGAAATGACCACAAGCAATTAGTAACGGTAAGCTCAAGTTTATTCGTAAAATTGGGGCCCAAGAATAATAGGGGTTAAATCGCACACCAGGGTGAATCACAAAGTCGTATTCGAAAGAAAGTTTTCTTTTTTCTAGTTATAATTATACAGATATTAAATGGATTTAAATGCCACTGTTCTAAAAAATGAAAATCTTAAATCAAACTAACGAGGATTAGGAGAATATCCTTAACTTATTTACTGTGATATCTTTTAATGTCAAAAAAGTTTGCGAGCCGATTATCAATTATAAAAAGATAATCTGCGAAAGAATTGATCGAACTAACGCTATGAAGAAAACGAATTAGTATCTAATAGTCTCTTGTTTCTTGACTCTACATAGCATGAAGCTATAAAAGAATCAAAAACGCGCCGTCGATAATGATGGACGAAACTTAAATTAATCTTATTATGCGAAACTAAAATTATTTTTACTATGTTACTTAACGATATTAAGTGGTAGAATTGGTAGGAGGTTAAGAATATTTTCTGAACAAAGTTCATTTTCGGTAGGGCATTCTGACTTGTTATAGCACATTGAAATAATTGTCCCCAGCAGGATTCGAATAGCATGCCCTACTCTACGGCCTTGGTAGCCGTCTTAAACCACTGCCGGACGTTAAAGCCAAACTGCTTGAAGTACAGTAGCTGGCAGAGTGGGTCGAGGCACCCAAGTGTGATGTAACAGTTCGCGGATTCGAATCCGATCGGAATAAGCCGGAAGATTTATTTATAATCGGAATCGGTCCGCTTAGGTTAACTTAGGCATAGCGGGATCCACTAGACCCAATCCCCACCCTCCGAAGCCGCGTGGCGGTTCCCAAATCCCCACAAGGCGCCCAAACCAAGGTTCAGTATTTTTATAATTATCTATTTACAGTTGGGGAATTTTTATTTTGCTTACTATTTTCTAGAAAAGAAAATTTTTCATTCAAACATTTATCCACCAACATGTAAGTGATTCTAATTAAAATCAATGTGATAAATTTTATTTAATTTTTAGCTATAAAAGTTACTTTAGCATTACTCAGGATTTCTATACAGTGGGGAAGACTTTAAGAAAGAAATAATTAAATGAATGGCTTCGTTTTCTGGTAGAGAACATGATTATAACTGTCCTAAAATGCTAGTTTTTCTCACATTGCTTTTTATATCTTCTGAATACATAAAAGATAGACTACTGTATGGGTAGCCATATTTTCATGAAAATAATTTAAATGGTACATGAACTTCAAAATATTTGATTCTGAAGTCCATTTAATATATCACCTATTATCTTTATTGTTTCTCTTGCTATAAGAAACTTTTGATGGGAGAAATTGAGATAAATGTTATTTTCATTTACAGATTGTTCTGAGTTGGTATTATAAATAGAACATGGGTTTGTAATTTTTTACTTAGTTTTTAGTTAGAAGTTTATTATATGAAAGTATAAGGGCACATTAGATGTTTAAAAATTCATAATTTTATAGTATAATGTGCATTGATTAATAGACAGAAGCTAATTGCACAACACTATGAAATCCAATTATAGTTGAGTATAGCAACAAATGCTATAACTGAGAACATTAACCTATTAAAGACTTAATACATACACATATATTGCACTCACTAAATTTGCAAACTTAACGTGATTCCGATCATACAACCTAAATTAATTCATGGGTTTTTCATCTCCGTGCAAAAATGTCGCCTTAAAATATATGAAAACAAAAGATAGAAATAACCGTTAAAGCTTTCAAGAAAATAAAACATAACTTACTTAAATACAGGAGTATCCAAATTTGAAGACAGTAGTTTAGAAGAAGATAAATTATCTCTAGTAAACTGCTGCAGCATTTGATAGTATGCTTTTCTTTCATCAACCTTGGATGACTGTGAAGAGAAAATGATATTTCTTGAAAGATTGAATAATTTTTATTCTTCTAATATAAATTTTTTCTAAGAATGATATTTCTCACCATGTCTAGAGCAGATGGTTTCTTTTTATGTCTATCTTCCAACAGTGCCCATCGAGGAGGCATCTTGGGATCATCTCCAAAATATTTTGGAGGAGGAGGAAGATTCTGCTTCAGAATCGTTGCTCTTGATAAATTTCCTGTCCGTACCCTATTCCTAACAGATTGTGAATCCAGTCGGCTCATTGATTTAATTTCTTTTCTCTTCATCCCAATGCTATTGCTACCAAAATTGTACTTCATGAGTCCAAAAGTTGGAACTTCACTCTTCCTACTCATCGAATCCCTAAATAACCTTTTTTCACTAAGGGATTGGCTATTGGAATCATTAGACATAGAAGATTTGCTTCTTCCTAAATAAAAATACATAAAATATTGAAAATAATTGGCTGGCTATAAGCAAAAATGCTATTTAAATACAGAATACTTAGTAAAACAGAACAAAAAACTAAATGAGCACCATAAAAAATTTTTGGCGGTGACGCATGAGCAAGCAATAAAAAAGAGCTTATTTCATCATTGTTACATCTACCACAAGGTGTGATATAATGACAAAAGTTGTTTCAGAGCCCATAGTTTAAGAAAAATACTGATGAAAGAATTGTGAAATTTTACTTCTAAAAATTCAAATTTAAGTCTAGAAAGTTTAGACGTAATTAGAGAGTTAAACACAATATTGAGATAGATGGTTTTTAGTAGTTAGCAATTTAACTTAAGTAAGGTTGCATTAATTACAATAATCATGATAGCTATCTAATTATATCATTGCAAACTATTCCCTGTTAATTCTTAATATTAAATTCAAAAGAAAAATATGGCAATAGGCTGCATGCTCATTCAAATATTTTATATACTTATAATAATTATTAATTTTTGTTTAAGGTGATTAAAATTAAAATAATTTAAAATTAAGGAATATACCAAGTTTTTTGAAGGAAGAATTTGGAAATGTTAGAGAATTAATGTAGAAAACACAAACCTGGAGAGAGACTGGAATGCATTCTGGATGGAAAGATCTCTTTGACTTCTGAGACAGATGTTTCTTTTAAAAATACCACCTCATCATCATTCCCATCATCTAAATGCACCTCTTCTGGATAATGTTTAGTATACCCTGAATGCCTTGAAAAGGTTTTTGAATCCTTCCATGCTTTGTCATTTCTGTCTATTTCCACAACATCATCATCCTCTATGCTTTTGCCAAGCATCCTCCAATTCAATTGATTCTCCTTTCCCTGTTTTTTCTTCTCCCATGATATTTCTACAATAGGGTCATCATCCTAAAAATTGTTCATGAAAATCTATATCATTAATTAAAAAATAAACCAAAATGTAACTTAAGATAAGGATCAATACAAAGATGCAAAACGCACATAACATTGTTTCACAAATACATATATATCTCAAACTCTACTGAAAGTTAATGAGAATTTTTAATTATTATTTAATATGGCAAAGGAAAATCTTAAAAATCCTGATATTAAATATAATATTGTTAACAGATAATGCGATGCTTCACACAATATTTCATTTAAAAAAATTCAATTGTAGAACAAAACATTTGATCATGTTCTTGTGTGCCTTGCAAAGTTATTAAAAATCAATCAAGGTTTATCATAAGACAAAACACTATGATATATGATGGGAACATAAAATAAGAACGAACAGACATAGATAAGATATAGTTATTAATATGAAAGACGTATTCAACGTTGTTCTTTCTAAATATTTAAAAATAGATTTTGGTTCTTACCAGAGCTGGGCGACGTAGTCTTTCATCAGACCTGGAGATTCCACTTGCGAGCGAAGAATTCATAACTGGAAATATTTGAACACATTAATAGCGGGACTGCATGAATGATCAAAAGAAAAGTAACGAATAAAACAAAATAAAACCT
The DNA here is from genome assembly GCA_020796165.1 of Pantala flavescens. Classification (NCBI taxonomy): domain Eukaryota; kingdom Metazoa; phylum Arthropoda; class Insecta; order Odonata; family Libellulidae; genus Pantala; species Pantala flavescens. The sequence goes on from CM036887.1 coordinate 25,630,545, forward strand.
TACTTGTTTCATGATTTTTAAACGGGAAAGGTCTTTCGAAACAGGCTCTCTTATTATTAGGAGAGCCTTCCGTATCTGATATCCTGGAAATAAGATAGTATTTATATAATCTGGTCAAGATATTAAAGAATAAATGAGATATAAATATTTAGATCACTGATTCGGAAACACATTTGGCTTCAACTAAATAATACCTATCCAGGTTTTAAAAAAATTATTATTCACTAAGTTCTACTTAAAATAGGCTGAAATAATAAGCAGCAACCGAGGGTTATGGTGCTGAACGACTGAAACATAGGCATGAAATAAAACGGTTGGGCTTCCTAAAATATAAGTCATACTTATTGATAAAATTCGATCGTTTACAACAATCGATTTACCTTCGTTTCCTACTTTCTGTTTGATATCCAAAGTAAGATTTCACTCTGCTTAGAAATGCTGTTAACATCGTGAATACTAAACTGTGACACAGATGTTAAATATTTGATTAAATACGATAAACATAGCTCATATGAACAATGCCGAAGGTCTTATATGAAATTATCGATTATTGCTATTAAGAAGATAAATTAACAAAGATGAATCTTGTAGAAAAACCACGCGAATCAATTCACAGTTTACTACGGAATACGATATAAAGCCATGTTTGAACAATTGAATGTACCAATGCGGTCAATGGCGCGCATTAGTGTCCACTGTTCCCGCCAAGTTTGAGTGTTGCAATAGAAGGAAATCTGGGGTTCAAGAGACAGATATGTCGCCAACGTTGGGTAAACCAAGGGGATTAATTTATCAATAATCATATGAAATTATTATACTACCACAACCTCTTGGCGCTACAGCCATTGCAGGGCCTCACTGACAAGTTAACCCAGGAGTTGAAATAGCATCGTATTACTTTAATCTGCTTTAGATCATCCTCTACGTCATCTCTTTTGCGACCGTCCTCCCAATCTTCAGACACTTGGGTGTCCTTCATAGATTTTCTTCGCCATTTTATCTTAAGGCCTCCTATCAAACTTAATCTATTCATGACACCAGATTTAGGCTTCTGAAATATTTCCTCCAGTTTTCTCGTTTTTCTGCAGTTCTTTCTTGCTCAACGGCCTTCCACCACTTTTAATATTCTTTCATCCACCTTCCCGACTTTTTAGCAATACTTTGTCCTGGAAAGTCATTGCCAACGTTTCAGAGCCGTACATAGCCTTAGGGCTTACCAAGCTCTATTTTAATCCTGGATTTTATTTTCTCTTATATCATTTTCCTTTGCACTTTCGCTCCCAGATATTTAAACCTATCACATTATCTTTAGTATTTGTTCCCATTTCATTCATTGAATTTTTCAAAGAAATTATAGCTATATAGTTATAATTTCTTTTACATATATACTAGCTAAAGTAAAGGTATGAAAATCTATTTAAAGAAAACATCCTGAAGTAATGCAATATCATCTCCCTACTATGAAGACATGAATTTAACTTTTTGAGCATCAAATTTCTGGAATATTTAATCAAGAGAATTGTACATGTGTGAACTCAGAGTAACCATCAACTAAGTTACTGAGATGTGTGGTAATTTTACAGGATATAAATGTAAAAACTTTAATAGGACTCCTTTAATTTAATTCAAATAAGAAGATAGTATGTTAACAATTTAAGAATAGGAAAAATCTCTAGAAAAAAATAAACACTGAATAAATGAGTATCCATGACTATGAAGACAAACTCATCTCTCACAAATGAACAAGTGGTAAAAGGTAGCACTTTATCCTGAAGATTTTCAAATTAACTACCATACTGCTAAATTTCAGAAAATATTATAATTTAGGCTATTTGCTGAAAATATAGTGTTATTACATACAGAAATACCATTTAATTAGATTTATTTTTTTAAAATTTCTTTAATGGATATTCTCTGCCACAGTAGTCAACAGATGGGAGAGAAAAATAAGATAAACTCTAACAATCAGTTAATTAGATACAAAATATTCATACACTCATGTAAAAAAGATAACTATAACATCAAGCTTTAATTGTATTTTCATCAAAGTATGTATTCCACTTTTTCCATAGTTTTCTTTTCCTAGGATCTTTATTACTATTTGCCGGTGCTATGTTTGGCATCAGACCTGTAACGATGATGGTTATTAGCGACTTTCTAAAAATAACATTTATACAAGTACTGGAACAAAAATCCTCACCTGCTTTCTGAGCCATGGTTACCATAGCAGAAATACGCCTTTGTTGGGTTCTGCATAGACCTGTAATTCTGCGAGGCAACATACAACCATCATGTCGTACAAATTGACTTAAAATCAACACATCCTAAGATGAAAAATCGGTAAATTATTTTATGGAAATTTTTAAACATTAAGTCAAGATGATTAAAAAAGTTAAATCATAATATTCGTGTTTATGTATTTTACCGTGTGTTTAACATCTAAGCCAGACCGACATACTGGACAGGCTCCGCTATCATCATTTGCTTTTAAAAGAAGGGATTCACGAGGAGATTGTACATGGACAGCATCAATGATTAGTTTGTTACCCTCTTTCTTCTCCTGAACTAAAGAAGTAAGTGTATTTTGTTCATGAAATATTAATGACTACTTCCTATTTAGATATTTACTAGTTAAATTAAACTCTATTCAAATAGATACTTACTTTCTTTAAGACGTGAAGCATTAGTGGTGGAAAATAATCTTAAACCAGACCCCGATACAGCTCGCAAAACGTAATTAGATAGGATAATCTTTGTCGTAAGACTCATTTCGATTCCCGATTGATTGAAGAAAAAGAATTGTTATTGCAGATTTATGATTTCTTTTGTTCAGTTTGGTATACTTGAGAGTGAGGTATGAGAAATTATCAATGCGAACGATTCGAACAAAAATCAATCCTAGCGCGAAATTCGAATAAATTGTTATTTAATTATACGTATTCTAAATTTAAAAACATTTACCATAATATCGATAGTTTTTAGGATTTTAAAGAGTAGAATTTTGCATTTTTATATGTAGAAGAAAATATAAGTATTTTTTTTGAATGAGTACTGGTCATAATTAGTTTCCGGATATTTCATACAGTTCTAAATATCATTATAATTCTAAGGACGATTCCAAGAGAGGATGAAACGTGCAAAATCAATTACTTAAAAGAGCTTGTTCAAATTCTTAGCGTTGTTACGATCTTTAAAGATGAGATAAGTATTACAAAAATTCATTGTTTTTTTGGATCTCATCTCCTACTAAATGAATGCGAATCTCTGACTCTAAACTGAAAACTTTTTCGTGCTTATAGTAGCTCTTTTAAGTGTTATGTCTTAAAATTTTGAGGGTAAATCGAGTACTGGTGATTCTGATGATCTTTCAACAGCTATAAAGGTCAAAGAATCTGCTCTCTTTGAATTCCTTACTCACACGAAAAGGTCTTGGTAATTGTCTTCCTATTAGTTCACTGTTTATGACAGGGTCTATGAAACGCTATCCGAGTGAAACAGCTCACGATCCAAATGTGTGTATGAATTTCCGCTCGTTAACCGAAAATCTGCTCTTTCGAGGAATGGATAGGTACCGTTATTATTTCTTTCTGACGCATTTCATATCAGGTTAGTGATGTCTGAAAATTAATATTTTGCATAACTTCATAGAAATGTTTTCCATATTAATAAGTCAGGTATATACTATCGTAAAGTTTTCCAAAGGCACGAATATTCTTAGCACCCTGTGTTTCAAAAGGGTTGTTACGACGGTGTACTGTACTTTCGGTGTTTACAAGTGGTATCCACTTGTTTTGAAACGAATCTCGGAAGAGGAATTGATAACCAAATTTTATACATTTTTGTATTTTTTAATATTAAACAAACAAACTTTTTAAATTTAAAATCTGTTGTCTAAAATCCAAATTTCCATCGTCGTTTTAAGTCAAACTGTTAATTTCAATTAATGTTTTTTATAATTTCATTTTAAAAACAGGCAGAATGAATAGCAGAAAAATCGCCTTGTAATATAAGTAATAAAGGTATTTTAAAATATATATATTAAAGAAATAAATCAATTGCTAATGATAACAACAAATAATTTTTCTTAAAGGACAATATTAATCGTAATTGTTTGTATGAACCGAAGGTATTATTCATTGAAAAAAGTATTTGGAAAAGCTTTGATTTTAATTTTTCTGTTATCATACTAATAAATTCTCTGGTTGTGAATATAAAGATTGTTAAATTAATTAATTATTTACATCCCAATCTTGGAAGTCTAAGCAGTCTTAATTAATTTATGATAGTCATTTGACCTCTGTCATTTGTTTTGATAACTTAATCTATGAATTTTACAGAAATAAGAAATGGGTAAAAATAGTTATATGAAGGGGGATGATAATGAAGAATTAATTGAGTATATTAAAACAATTAATTGCACAAAAAAACAGTTGAATGTTTGAAAGAATGGTTGTGGAATCAACTGTAATGTTAGATATCTGATTTATGCTATATTTTTACAGATTTGAAATATTTTCAAGTGAAGTATTATTTATATTATTGTTATTTAATATCTATCATGTTAGTGGCCCATGATAATTAATTTCCATTATTTTTGAATAGTATTTAAGAGCAATATATATGAAATCTCAGATGTCTTAAAAATTTAAATTAACTCTTAAACATTTGCTCCAAGTTTCAGTGACACTATCCAACTGTTCCTTATGGAATTTAAAGTACCAAGAAGAAGATTATGTTTGCCATGAAAATAGAATTGAAGTCAAGAATTTGGAAATTCCCAGGCTATTATCAAAAGCAATAAAGGATATTATAACAGCCATACCAGCATCAAGTATAACTCTTGCATATGATAATGGAACAGGTAGTTAATTCATTACTTATATATCTCTGAACTTTATTTATCAGATTTGGTATATTCCTTATTTGTGTGATAGAAGGAAATTGGTTTTAATGTATCTGATTTTAAATTTTAAAACGTAGTGAAATTAAGAAAATTCATACATTCATGCTCTTAGTTAGTGGTTAATTTTTAAAGTATAATTTCAATTGTAAAAATGTATTATGTTTTATATTCCATATTCCAGATGCAAAACTTCTAAAATGTTCCACTGAGCTCTTACAAGGAGCTGGAATTTCAACAAGGGTATATCAAATTGATACAGATGAACAGCAAGAAAAGGTAGTTTTTTTTTTGGAGAAAGAACATTTTTGATTGATATGCTTACAATCATAAATATAAAATATTATCAAACATTTTCATGTACTATCCAATTTAATGCTCTTCCAGTATATTGTTATTCAAAGATGACTTTAAGAACTAATTTCCTTGTTCAATATAACTTAATTTTGATAAGTATAGACAGTATATGTATATAAATTTCTGGATCATCTCTAAAATTTTTATTATCTAAAGTTCCTTTCATACATCAGAGATGCTCTTATATCATACAAAGAATCTTCAAATCTAATAATTTCTGAAAATGAAGTTTCAGAAACAATACTGAGTAAAGTAAGTAAACAATTTTACTATTCCAAGTACTTTTTTGTAATATTAGAATGATATTATTAAAAATAAATTAATTGATATATTATGATTCTAAGTGTGAAAAAATATTATGCAAATCATGTTTTTAAAGCTACCTTAGTGTTAAAATAATGCTGAAGCTTTGCAGATTTTATGTGACCATCTCATCTTCTATAACCACCAAAGAATATAATTGTTTCTTATCTTCTTTCTTTGATTTTTCTAAATATAAATTACTTATTTTAATTTGAAATTATGTGATTTAGAACAAGACCAGGTCAATATGATATATAATATTTCTGATATATACAAACAGAAAAAATGACTATGGTAAAAAAACAAGAACATTCATATTGTAAGATTGTATCCTAGAGTTATGCAAAACTAGGATAAAGTATTTTATAAATATACTTCTTTAATATCAATTATTTTAAAAGAAAAATTTACATTGCAGATTCATGAATATAATCTCATCAATAGAAATATCTTGTATATATTCTTGTGGAGACAACCCCCTGTTAGTGCAAGATTCATAGATGCCTTGTTAGAAGCTATGAAAGTGGCTGTGATTATTAACAGTCGTCCTGGAACGTAAGTTTGTTTATAAAATTTCTTATAATATCACATTAATCTCTACCTTTTCCTTTGTCCCAATTTTCCCCAATGAAATGAAATATCCTAATTATTTGTCAATTACAAATTTGTAATTAATTGATTAAAATAGAAGTCTAGTAAAGGAAGAGAATAATTTTATAAGCATAATACATTCAGCCCTCTTGATCTCTCCGAAAGATACAGAATCTATTACAGTCAAGCCAAACCGAGTGGAAAAAAAGAGCTGACCTTTGTGAATTGGTGGTCACATCCAAAGGGATTGTTTCAACTCCCTCTTCTTCCTCATGCAGTCAATATTTATGACAATTTTGCAGGAAGACTATTTTATATACCAGTTCTACATGTGAGTATGAAAAGAAATATTAAATCACTACCAGATTTTTTCCATTTCTATTATTTATTGCTTTACAATTCTTCCTTAGCAATCCTTGTCCTATATCCATAATATACTAGTAGAGCTCTCAAAATATACTTCCTTTCTTTTCCCATTATATTGAGTTGTTTTGTATGATTTATTGCTAAGAATTTTCTGTATTAAGTTTAACACAATTAGTTATTCTTGCATTATAAGGCCTATTGACCAAGTTTGTAAAATTTCAGTCAGTCAAATATTGGTATCAAGACAATATTATTGGAATAATTAATGCATGTGTACACCTTTATTCACACATAACGTATGGCTTTATACACTTCAACAGAAAGTATACTGATACCAAGCAGTTTATTTTATAGCTTGGAGGAGAAATAAAATTATTATTAAATTATGATAATTATTATTCATTTCTGGAGCTGGAATCAGTGGCTGGTATAGTCTTTACAATACTTTGAAAATTTGAACATTTACAATGCTTACTTTTTTATCATTTTCTTAGTCTGTATGATTCCTAATTGCATGCTAAAGAAATTAACATGTCTAATTATCTGCCTTAGTAGGTAATTTTTTTTTTCATTTATAAAGATAAAAGTTGATCAAAAATTATTCATTAATTTACATGGCTGTTATATTTAATAACTATTAAAATATTAGGGGTAACATATATTTAAAATTTCTAACTTTTGACTTTTGATTTATTTACTTTTACACTAATTAAGTGAGTTAATTCATTTAGTGAAGAGCTAAAAACAAAATATTTTTGATTGATACAACAAAATACCTATTTTGAAGTAATGAGATACAAAACACTTTAAATGATTAAATTATTTGATGATACCAACTATGAATGGATGAAAAATAGGTAAAAGAACTTCTTTTCTTTGTTTAGAGGTATTTTTCTTTCTCTCATTGTCATTGAACAATTCTCTACCCACATTTTGCTACTTTCTTGGACAATTTTCAGAATATTCATTTACTTCATTTCCTCTCCTTCCTTTCTGTTCTTAAACCAAGAAATATTCAATTGAATATAAAAAAAATTATTTATTGATAATTCTTTTTACAGAAGCCTCCTTGGAATTATGTAAATTATGAAAATGGTACCATACGAACTAATGGAGGTAGAGATGATCAACTGCTGAAACTATTGGCTCTCAAACTAAATTTTAGGTAAGTCTATATCATAAATATATCATAAAGTTTCACATAATGCAACAAATTGGACAATGGATAGTTAAAAGGATATAAATGCAAACTGTTTTTTTGTACCTCAGTACTATAATGGCAAAATTTCCTCTATTTTTATCGTATTGTTCTTGACTGTGTTTTAGTATATTTTTTGATAATTAACTAAATGAATAGCATTGCTAAATAAATATTCTATTATTCTTAGCTCTGTTCTACTATCCAGGAGGAGCTAAGTATCTGCTGACATGGAAGCTCTTTTTAAATCCCTAAGAAAGAATTTCTTTCAGTAAAATTATTAGTTGTATAACTCTCTAGGACAGGGTAATAAGAAATAAGTAATATAGGAATATACAGGAAGGAAATTTAGCTAAGGAATTAGAATTTTATTACTGTAATTTATTTCAAAAATCAATTCTATGCATATTGAACCATTAAGTTTTTAACTTTACAATAAAAGTTTGCTACCAGAATATAAAAATTGTTATACCCTCATTTTATATTTAATTTGTTCTAAAAGGATTACTTTTCGAAATAATTTGTGAAATATGTTATTAAACTTCCTTTGTCTTTATTTATAATTTCTTTATATATATATATATATATATATATATATATATAATTATGAAATTATTATTATTTATTAAATACTTTTCTTTTGTTTCAAGATATGAATACACAGATCCTCCAGAAAGAATATTAGGATCCGGCATTGGTGACAATGGAACATACAGAGGAGTTCTTGGTCTCATTTGGCAAAGGGTAAGCGATGCAAATTAATTAGGTGTTAAATAAATGCTAAGAGGATAGTCTGATTGAATTAATGAAATCTAAGATTTAAAATTGGTATGAAGTTATTTTTCCAAAGTTTTTTATCGACTCTGAAGAATCTTGCCTTATCATTTCTAGAAGTTCTTTTCACTGATTCTATTATGAACTTCACTACCTTGAAATGAAATTATCTTTACAATATTATATTTACCTTTTCTCTAAACTATTGCTGCATGATATAGTTCTAAATAAATACTGAATATATTTCCTCTAACAATCTATTTAGGAGGCTCCGTTTGTTCTTGGAGATGTGACTATTACTTATGAGAGAATGAAATTAGTGGATTTTTCATCTCCTACATTAGCAGACTGTGGGGCTTTCATCACTCACTCACCTAGACTACTTAATGAAGCATTAGCACTTTTAAGACCATTCCATTGGCAAGCAAGTATTGTTATTCCTTACAGCCAAATATGAAAACATAACTTCTTAATTTAAAATTTAAAAAAATGGAATTAAGGGAGAAGTAAATATAGTTGGTTTTTTAATTATATAAAACTCTCATTATATTATTTATACTATTAGATGATACAATCTAGTCTCAATCCCGCTAAAAATAAATAAATATATCATTATTAATTGATTTTTTACATTTTAAAATTCACAATTTATAATTTATAGGATAAGGTATGAAGAATTTATATTCTTAGCAAGTACATACAATATATTAGTAAACAAAATACTTTTTTGACTATATATTAAATTAATGAATTATGCAACCCAGTGACATAAAATTGAATATATTTTTCATTCCATTGGTATGTATACATATAATTGTATGTATATATATAATTGTATGTATATATTAATTAATCATAAACGAATGGAGAGAGAAGAAATTTTATTAAATTAGCCTTTATTTTTGTGTAGATTCACAGTAATAACCAGATGAATTAATTCTTAAAATTTTAATAGCTATATAGCTAATATTCTGCTGTTATCTATATTGGTACTCAAGAACATGAGTAGTTTTCAAGAACTTTTCAACAGCCATGAAAGTATTTTCAACAATAACAAAACTAATTCTTGCAGGTTTGGATTCCAGTTGTTGGAACAGCATTACTTTTCGGACCTGCACTTTTCATTATAATGGAAGCACCTAGATATTGGAGAGGGGGAAAACTTCAGACAAACCTTTTTTATGATTGTGTTTGGTTCAGTGTAGGAATATTTTTGAAGCAGAGTGAGTTATTTTCATGAAATTGGAATATTTAAAATTTTTTGCAATCCAATAATTATTCTTTAATTCTTTACAAAATTTAATCCTTCTTAGAAAAGAAATTATTGAAATAACCTTTAAATAAAATTTGGAAAAATAAGACATTTTCAATGCTCTAAAATATCTATTGTAGGACTGTAATCTGCTTATCATGGGTTTTCTTCGAAACAAAAAATTGTCAATTTCTTAAGTAAATAATTGCCTATTTCCAGGTGTTCAATTACCAAGCAGGACCTACAAAGTTCGTCTCATCACCATATTACTCTCAATTGTGGTTACTTATGTAATTGGTGGATTATATTCTGCAACTCTAACATCCCTTTTAGCTAAACCAGCAAGAGGTACTATTTTCAGTGACTTAAATTCAATTAATATTTGTTTGTAAATAATATGTAAGTCTTAATAGAAGAGAGGATTTTTTTTATGAATTCATGAAAATCATAATTACGTCTTGAAAATAATGTAATTAACCTTTCTTCTCATAATCTGCTTTTGGTTTGCAAATGTTCTATTACCTCAATGATGTCAAAAACAAGTGTTTTGAGGTGCATAGGTTTATGTCTCGCTGTCTTTGTATATAGAACAGCCTATTCGTACCCTAGAAGAATTGGAGTTTGCTATGAGAGAAAAAGGATATCAACTGCTGGTAGAGCGGCACAGCTCCTCTTTAAGCATTTTGCAAGTGGGTAAAGGTGATGTTTTATTTCTGAGTGTTCTAGAAATATAAGAATCTCTATCTAGTTTTTAACCGGAGATTTATCCCCTAATCTTAATCAATCTCCTGATGTATATTTATTTCAGAATGGTACAGGGATATATGACCGAATGTGGAAAATGATGACTGAGGATAATTTAGTGGATTCAGTGGAAGAGGGAATGAATTACATACAAGAGACATATTCCAGACAAGCACTGCTTGGAGGATGGGAAACACTTTACTTTGACTCTCGACGTTTTGGTGCACATAATTTCCATTTAGCCAATTGCTTATTCACTCGATATTCAGCAATTGCAATGCAAACTGGAAGTCCGTACAGGGAGAATTTTGATCGCATGTAAGCGTGATCATAATCTTGATTGTTAATTTTTGCGTGATTTATTATTACTTTAAGTGGTTGTAGGAGTGAATACAATCAGAGAGTGTTGAAAATTTTACAAATCTTGATATAAAATAAATTATTTATTTATTGTATTTAATGCACTATTACAAAAAATATATTTATGATTCATAATTATAAAAAAAGGGCTAATGAAAATCTGAACTTAGTTCAGCCTCAATTTAACTCATATTTTTAGTAAAATTTTCCATTATTTAGTACATTTAGTAACATAGATGAAAAATATTACATATAAATTTATATTTAAGTAAATAAATGTTCTAGATAAGTTAATTTTCCATTTGTTTCATAATTAATATATCACTGAGAATGTAGTGTAGATACATATATATAACTGACATAGATAAAGATACATAGATAGAATTTTCTGTATTTTTAGAATAATCAGATTATCACAAGCTGGAATTCTTTCCAAGATGACAGAAGATGAGTATGAGAGAATTGGAGAAAAGATTAACAAAGGTATAGAAATTACATTATTTTATAAATATCAATCACTTTGATCAATGTTTACAAATATATTATTCAATTCTTTAAAATATTCTTCATTGCAAGTAGATGAATTTTATCGAATTTGAAAATAGTCTAATAATTTATGGTGAATATTAACTTTTAGAGTGTAAACGTATTTTATATATTATTCTTTTAATATCAAATTTTGGCTTTCCTTTCACATTGAAAATTATAATTAGTTAATTCCTCAATTTGTAAAGTTATGTTTTTAAACAATCGTTCAGTATGCTCTATCTGAATTTAATCATTTTCATACATCTATATGTATGAAGTGATCTGAAAGAAAATGAAATTGAGTGTTTTAATATCAAGGGTGAGAAAATATCAACTGATCTAAAATCTTCTTCTGTTAATGGCAAAATTAGATAGGTTTTAATCATTATGGAAATGAAGAAGAATTCATCTATATTTTTAATTGATATATCCTATAAAATGTATTTGATGTCTATTTTTAGTACAGAATTCTGAAACTGATGGTGGAATAGAAAAAAATATAGAAAAAAATGGCGGTGGTGAAAATATTGAAGGAAAGAATGTTGAGTTATTGTATGATAAGAGTGATGAGAAATCAGAAAGGAAAAAGAACTCGGAAAGAAGTGAGGGAGCCTCAGGAGTTAGTGAAAAAGAAAGAAGAACTCTAAAGCCAGTCAGTGTGAAGATGGTCCAAGGAGCATTTTTTGTTCTAATCATTGGATTTGTAATATCAGGTAAGAAGTATTAGTTTGGAGTTCAAAAGAAGTCGAAGGCTATTGTAGAGGGTCATGAAATTAGAGCATCAAAATTATTCATATATTCAAGATAGTTTCAATTAGATCAGAGATTTACCTTGTTGAACAAACTATGGTCAGTGATAATTGTGTTTTTTTTTCTTCACCTACCTAGTGTTTGAAAGATTTGATATGTATTAGATATCAGGAAAGTAGGGAGGGTTACAAACATTTATTTGGAAATGTCCTCTCAACCACGGTAAATCTTAGTATTGGTCTGGTTATTATTAATGACTAGCAATCATGCCTAAAATTGAAAGTTATGAGTTTGACCAGCTAAGCTTAGTGTGACAAAAGAAGGAAACTATTAACATTTAGGGAAAGAATTTTGAATCAAGATGAATAAAATACAGATCATCATATGGTTATTTTTCACTCTCAATAAAAAGAACTTTATTTAGATTATAAATGTAGAGATCATTTGTAACATTTTCTTAAAATGATCAGCTAGAATAAGTTTTAAATATTTTTTTCAGGTATAGTTTTCAGTGGAGAATTACTAACTGCATGTCACAAACAACAAAAATCGAAGAGGTTGAAGTAGTTCGTATTCAATTATTTAATAAGAGAGAATCTTGTTGTAAAATTTGTAGGAATAATGAAGGTATAATGGTTGTCATTAAAGATTAAAGAAGATATTTAATACTTATTCATGATAAGTATTTTATTTTATCTAGTATGCTTTTGATGAGTATTCAACAGCTTTATCAATCTAAATAAATTTGATCTAGTACAGAATGTTAGAATATTTTATGAGCTAATATTTTAAAATTCAATACAATGTATTCATGATATTTAAGGAATAATTAATCAGAGATCTAAAAATTTTGCATCCCAATATTGTTTGCTCCTACTTTAAGACTGGAACTTAGTATATTTTTCAGACCAGAAGATAACCCATTGGTGTCAAGTAACAAAAAAAATCATTTACAAAATCTGTTAATTCTTTCTAGATATTCTCCTTATTGTTAGAACAATATAGTATGATGTAAAATAATGAATTAAGGAAACTAAATTGGCTTAATTCAGAGTTGATACTCAAAATTTTTCTCTGATTCAAATGAAACTTGATCAGATTTAATGATAATTTGAAATTTTGCTTTAAATTATTTCAGATACATAAGTTACAATCTAGAAACAAAATTTTTTCATCCTAATATAAATATTTTATATATGATTATATAATTTAAGATTAGACATAAGGGTCCCTCAGCCAAAAATATTTTGTGTGAAGAAACTTTAAAGGATATTAAACTTTGAAGGAGGAAGTTGAGTTTTGAATTATCATAAACCAATAAGCCAACCAATAACCAAATGAGAAAGCAAATCACTTTTTCCTGTCATTCCAGAAAATTTGGCTTGAATAACTGGGTTGTTTTTCAGATCCTCTGATCCATGAAAAAACTACGTAATTGACAGTTCTTTTCATTTGATGATTCTTGTCATTTGATGAATTGGAGAATGAATATACTTATTGTAATATTGGTTAGAATCTGCATCATATAATTTTCTCTTAGTACTTGCTCATTAAGTTTGGTAGCATAAAATACATCAAAATTGCTAATTGTCTGTCTTTTGCTCGAATCCAACCCTTACCTTATAATATGTACAATAATTGAGATTTTAAAAACTCAAATAGATGATTGCAACCTACCTTTCTTAAAACCATATGCCTTAAGAAATGGCAAAAATTCTGTCTATCAGGGCATAAAGACATTGAGCATTCCATGGCAACAGACTTGGTATGGATTTAGGATTCTTAATTTAAAAAATGCATTAATTCAATGTAAACCGTTTTTATCATATCAATTCATTTAGAGATATTACATAAATGCTAAACATAATCAATTATAAACATTAGGAATCATTCTAAGAAGGCCATCCTTTATCGTGATGTAATGAAAAAAAACGTACTCAGATGTATGCTTCCTGAGCGTATCTTCGTATATTCCAGCGTCTTCAAGGTATCCCCTCATCATGGAGAAGATCATAGGTAGCTGGAATATATAAAAATATCTTGTATACTTTAAGAAATTACTGCTATACGTCACCCTTTTTAAGGGTGCAAATGAAAATTAAACGCAATTCTTGCTTCTGGGTTAATAACAGAGCCTTGAGTTGTACGGAATGTTAAAATTTTAATTTAAACTTTCCAGGAGAGGAATTCAATTCATCTTGATAATCAATGTCAAGCTGTTTTCTTGATTAAGAGAGGTAAGAAAACTGATACTGGAGGAATGTGAGGATGGATAAACGCACATACTTGTGGCATATTCCGCTGAGCCATACTCTTGTACTGATACTTACTCTTCCTTCGTATTTATCCATTATCTCAGCGAAATTATAGAATATTCCTTGTTTTCCCACAGAGATTATTTCGCCCACGTAAGAACTCAACAGGGAGAAGTCAGTCTTCAGAATTCTGTCCAAATTCACAAGAATATCACTTAATCGCAGAATGGCGAGACGTGGCTGTATTCTTTTCTCTTTAATGTGTTGTATTATTTTCTCTTTATGTGTGTGTTGTATTCTTTTTATTCCCTGAAGATCGAAAGAAAACGATGAGTTATTTAACATTATTATTAATTATTTTCTAGGAAGCATTTTGTTGGTATTTAAAATCTACAATTAGCTCTCATCTCAACACACAGCCAACTTGCTGAATTAACCCGGTTAAACGTGTAATGCATAGATAACGCCTTGGAGTATACTTTGATTGAGATAGGTAATAATTTTAGTTGCTCATCTTTTTCGTATAAATTAATTTGACATCGTCATTCGTTTTTTGTGTTTACTTCTTATAGCCTTCTCGTTAACTTCTCAAGAAAGTTACCATCGAAGAAGATGACTGAATTTAGGAAAGATATACTATTCGAATCGAAATGACAACTTTCAAACGGATTTATTTCACACAATGTTTTGCTCATAGTGATCTATTAGCAAATCAATTATTTCCTAGCTGTAAGATCAAAAAATATTGCGTATAGTGAATTTCTTAATTTTTAAAGGAAAGCAAAAGGTTAAATAGTTAAAATTGACTCATATATGAGCTCAGCGTGATATATTGGATATTGGCCATGGAAAATCCGAATCACATTTCCAATTTTCGTCAATCCCACTTACTATCGGTATTTCGAGACAGTTTATGACACC
Organism: Pantala flavescens; assembly: GCA_020796165.1. NCBI lineage: Eukaryota > Metazoa > Arthropoda > Insecta > Odonata > Libellulidae > Pantala > Pantala flavescens. The sequence goes on from CM036887.1 coordinate 25,645,844, forward strand.
AACAGTCTGATATTTCATCGCCTTATTCATAGATCTCGGATTACCTTATTATAATTCAGATATTCTTTTATCTCCTCGTAGAACTGTACGAGGAAGCTGGTATGTTGAATCATAAAGTTGTCAAAGGCATTTGCAGGAGTCGAATCGTTTGCACTTGAGACTGCTTCACGCAATGTGATGCTTGCATCGTAAGTGCTGTCACCAAAGAACCTTATTTTTCCGTCGAACTGAAGGTGAATAATATTACAGCTAAGTTGTATAGAATTGTTATAGGATAGGAGGAAATAGTTGTTAGCAAAATACCTGCCAATCGAGGAATGATTCGTATAGCTCCATAAAAGCCCCAAGGTCTTTTAAAAGAGATTGGAACAGTTCATTACCATTTAAAGGTTCCATGTCTATCAGTCCTGTATCCGCAGCATATTTTTTCCAGGTGTCAGCCAGGATATCACCTTGAAAGGTATAAAATACGTTATTTATTGTTGACTAAATGCCAGTCTGTCTACGTGTTTTTCAAATGCTAGTCGCCCTGATGATAATTACTGCTAAATATAAAGTAATCCTTCTATGTTATTTCATTATCTCAATTCGAATGCTTATTGTATATTATTTATACGCTATATAAATACGTTCTTTGTATATCATAAAATTTTGACAATTTTTATTACATGCATTTTAATCGCGCTGTAATTTGCTTTACGATTTTCATAAATGCCTGGCGGAAATAACTGACAGAAACTTTATTTAAATTGGTTTTAATGCTTTCGGGAAATAAAATTAAAGAAGGAATTTCACAAAATAATTTATTATTGATTGCGAAATAATAGCCTAACCGAAAGTCTGTTTGTCCAAGGTTTCCACGAGTACTACTTCAGAGTTAAGAATAGGACCCGTCTATCAAATCTAAAGTGAGATTTTCTCCATATCGTTGTCTATGATGTGATATTTACTCAATTTATTTGATTATAAATTTTAGCTCTATTTAAAAAGATAATCCATTCACTTAGGAGCAGGCATTTAATGACAATCGTCTACAATTATTTTATAAAGGCGTCTTTAAGTTTTACAAGTAAATGGTTTATATGATTCGTTTGAGTAAAAGTATTCCACAATGTGAACTGCGGTTAAGCCTAAAATTCTCGCTGCCTTACTGCATCAGTATTAATTAACAAGTAGATTCGAAATATTTCTTAGTATGAATCTGATGTATTTTGTGTCATGGAAATTTCATCCATTAAAATTAAGACTCCTGAATTGCATCGCACGAGTTTTGTTGTTGATTACAAATTGTTATTGTATGAACAACCTTCTGAGTGAGAGTTGTCTATCTCTATAGTTTCTTGCTGACACTTACCTTTGGCATGCCCAATGAGAAATAGTGAAAATATCAATACAGAGACCTTCATGTTTAGTTCCTTTGTAGATCCTTCGCTCTCTATCAATCCACTGAGTGAAAAGGTTGGTTTTTCGCTCCACTTTGTAGCACGTAGAAAATCTCAGAAAAGTGGAAAGATAATGGCTTCCATGAAAGATTAAAATAATTAATAGAGTGAAGTTTCCGATAAGGATCTGATTGGAATTGTGTTGTATTTCGTTCTTACGATACTTTTTGAAGATGATGATATTTTTAATAGCATTTTGAAACGAATTAATGTTATCGAGGATAGATACGATCAGAGAGCCTTTTCTTAGCAATAGAACGTTACAATTGCGTTGATACGGTTATCCATAAGTTAAGATTAATAGAAATGTAACTTTGATCTGCGTCATCTTAGTGTAACACCTGGACCAGAGACTTGAACCTTCTATTGCCAAAAGCATTGCTCGAACTAATTAAGAACGACTACGCAGTTCATCATTACTGAGTGAATGTATCTGTGCAATATTATGTATATCGAATAATTTTCTGTTGGTACTTGCTCATTAAGTTTGATAACATACAAAACATCACAATTCTTCACTGTCTTATTTTCTTGTTTGCTCAAACCTAACCCTTTTTAGGATTCACATGAGGTTTGAGGTTAGAAAATTCCCATTAGATGAATGTTACCTGCTCTTCAGAAAACCATAATCCTCAATAATCGGCAAAAATTCTATCTACCATAGCTTACAATGGCATAAAAAATCGAACATTCCATGGCAACAGATCTGGTTTGGATTTATGATTTTTGTTAAAAGAAAAATGCATTGATCCAATCTTAACCGTTTTTAATAATATCAACTCTATTTTAGAGAGATTACATCAATGCTTAAAACTACTAAACATTAGGAATAATTCTTAAAATTTCATCCTTGGCATTGTTGAAATTCATCAAGACGTACTCGGATGTATGCTTCGTGAGCGCATCTTTGTACATTTCGGCATTGGTAAGGTATCCTTTCATCATGGAGTAGATCGTAGGTAGCTGGAACATAAGGAAATTATCTTATACACTTTTAGAGAATACTCTTCCTCCAAAGTTCACCCTTTTTTACCAGAGAAGGTGTGACTAAACTGATGCTGGAGGAATCATGTGAGGATGGATAAAAGCACAAACTTATGGCATATCCTGCTGATGAATCATACTTACTCTTCCTTCATATTTAGCTATTATTTCCTTGTAATGTTCGAAGATTCCTTGTTTTCCCATGGAGATCATGTCGTCCACGTAGGAACTCAACAGGGAGAAGTCAGTCTTCAGAATTCTGTCCAAATGCACAAGAAAATCGCTTAATCCACGGTTTGCAAGACGTGGCTGTATTCTTTCTTCTTTTGTGTCTTGCACTCTTTTTATTCCCTGGTTATCGAAAGAAAAGAATAGGTTATAAATCATCGATATATAATTCTTTTCTAGAAAGCATTTTGTTGGTATTTGAAATCGATAATCAGTTCTAATTTTAATACGAGCAGAGCTTTATTATTCTGGTAAATCGTATAACGAATCCTTTGGATTACATTTTGACTGACACGGAAGAAATATTTTTAGTTGTTTATCTTTTTTGAGCAAATTAATTTGACAAAATCACTTATTTTTTGTATTTAATTATCATTGTTTTCCAAGCAATATCATTTCACTTCGAGCGAAATATCACGTAACATCTGTGAATCAATTATTTCCCAGATTTTAGAGATACAAAAATGTTACACATTGTGTATTTCTTAATCTTCAAAGGAGAACAAAAGATTTAATAGTTTGAATGGACTATAATAGGAATTCAGCGTGATACATTGGAGTTTGGACCCAAAAGAATTCGATTAAATTTCCAAATTATGTCAATCCCGCCTTTATATAGACATTCCAAGACAGGTTATGCTTCAACCATCTCAAAACATATTTCTTCGTCTTATTTATAGATTTTGTATTACCTTACTAACTCCTAGGTATTCTTTAATCTCGGCAATGAACTGCGTGAGGAAGCCGGTATGTTGAATCATGAAGTTGTCGAAGGCATTGGCAGGAGTCGAATCGTCTGCATGTGATACTGCTTCACGCAAAGTGATGCTTCCATAGTAAGTGCTGTCGCCGTAGAAACCTATCCTTTGGTTGAACTGAAGATAGATAATGTTAAAGCTAATTTGTGTAGAATTTAAATGGGAATATGAGTACATTGTTTTTCTAAAAGTACCTGTTGATCGATTACTGTCTCGTACGCTTCCATGAACGTTCCAATGTCTCTTAATAGAGATTGGAATAGATCATTACCATCTAAACCAGGCTCCATATCTATCGGCCCAACATCTGCAGCACTTTTTTTCCAGGCGTCGGCCAATATATCACCTTGAAAGGTACAAAATACGTAATTTATTGCTGAGAAGACAGACAGAAGATTTATATATTTATTGCTGACTAATGCCAGTTTTTCTACGTGATTTTTTATAGTCGATGTATTAATTATGTGCCCATGGACTTTTTGAATTTATTGCTAGCTTAGTACGCAATCTACAGGAATTTTTTTACATCAAACAAAGCAAAATTTTATCAACTTTAAGTGAAATGTTTTTTTGCGTCCGCAGATTGAATACTTAAACTACCGCATGAAAGAATATAAACTAAGTTACCCAAAAAACGGCACTTTTTCCAAGTTCCGTCATTTTTGCGAAACATAAAAGTCAATTGCAAGGAAACGGTTGTATTGTTGTCAATCCACACAATAGCTTAAAATCGATCTAGTCCTAGGACTTTTGTTAAACGAAAAAAATATTTCATATCATTGCATTCTATATCTTACTTAAACAATTTGTATAATAATAATGAGGAAGAGAATATTCGTACGTGTTCGTATTCTATAAGTCTCAAAATTATACGTATTTCTCGTTCTTTTCACATAATTTGCCCGCATTCAATCCCTAAAGCGGGAAGTTGTATTAGACAGAACTGAATAGATGCCAAACTCTCTTTATCGAATTTCATCAGCTGATTTTAAAAGTTAATCATTAAAAAGTTGATTCGAATTGTTTCAAAATATGAATGTAATATAGGTTTATGGATTAAAATTCAGACTTCTGAATAGATTAGAAAAGTTTTTTCGTTAATTACAAATTGGTTTCACATATATGAACAACCTTCTGAGTGAGTGTTGTCTCTATCTCTATAGTTTCTTGTTGACTTCTTGTTGACACTAACCTTTGGCATTCCCAATGAGAAATAGTGAAAATATCACTACAAAGACCTTCATGTTTAGCCGCTTTGTTGATCCTTCGCTCTCTGTCAATCCACTGAGTGAAAAGGTAGGTTTTTCGCTACAATTTATAGCCCGAAGAAAATCTCAGAAAAGTTGAAAGATAATGGTTTCCACGGAAGATTAAAATGATTAATGCAGCTAAGCTTCAGATAAGGATCAGCTTAAGGGATTGAAATTGTTTCGTACTCTATCCTTACTTGTATCAGTACTCTTACCTTACTTACTTTTTGGAGATCATGGTATTTTTAATAGCATTTTTCAAACGAATGTATATTATCGAGGGTAGATATGATCAGAGAGGCTTTGGTTGTCAATGTGTTAAAACTACATTGATATGGTTTACCAAAAGATGAGATGAATTTACATGTACCTTTGTCTATCATCAACTTCAAAGAAATATTCAATTATACTAGGTTGTTCTATGTATTTCTATGTATTGTGGTATGAGGGTGATGCAGTGCAATGTAATCGTGGTGTACACGAATGAATTCTTTGGCCTCGGTGGCGGAGTGGTGAAAATGCTGGCCCTATAATGCAGAAGTTAACCTGAACTCGGATTCAAACCCCGGCTGAAGAGGAAATTTTCCTTCCGTGGATGTTTGTGATAAGTAATGTAAAATAAGGTAATACCTCGCTCTCTGCCTCGTTAACAGTAATGTAAGAGAGTAAGGCAGAGAGCGAGGAACGAGCAAAAAAAAAAAAAAAAAAAAAAAAACGCCTTTTGCCTAAATCGCGTAAATGGAATGTTATTCATTAAATTATCACATTGTATTTTTCTTTTACTTCGTAGGATAAAGAACATCAGAGACAAGAAGGAACTCTCGTAGAGCAAGGCAGAAGAAAAGAGATTAAGGAGCTAGACATTCTGGGAGAGTTTTCAAAACGAGAATATTATAATTTTTAAATATTGATTGATATTATATTATTTAAGATATATTGAATGAAATTAAAGATTTTTGAAGCAGGGTAGATGGTTTTGTTTATTTATTCATCCAGTACCCCCCTCGTTGTTATACGAACTGTAAGAGAGATGTATAAAGAATGGGGTTAGGGTATAATATACCATGAATTATAATTGTACGGGATAGAAATGGTTGGTGTTAGCGCCACAACGGATAGGGCTAGAAATAGAGTAACAGATATAAAGTGTTTTGAGAATAAGTTGTGCAGGTGTCTCTCTCCTTCACCTTTTAGTCATCGAGTGTACCATATTTGGAGTAGAAGTACGTGTACTTCTGAAATCGGAGGCTCGTAGAGGGGGCTGAGGGTGGGGCGTTTACTTTAGAGAACGCGTTCTTTTTTAAAAAAAAATTCTTCCTAGTTTTCATTTGTTCGTGATCTTGCGATTTTTAAATTATGACGACATTATTCTTCCTCAGGTGTTTTAAATTTCAAATGGTTTAAGGTCATGTGTCTTAAATTATCGATTCAAAGCGATTTGGTGTTTTCAATTTGGTAATTTCGGATCGGGTTGTTCCCGAATCCGGATTGGGAGGTCATGTTTGGGAAATGTACACCGACCTGAGTTGGTGTAGCATTCCCTCCATGACCCCCCAAAATTTGGTTTCCCATCTTTAACATTATATATCCTCAGGTATCCTCACGTAAATGTGAGAAATCAAGAGAGGCTAAGGCAATGCCTACAGATACGTGAAGTACCGAGTTATTTTTCAAGGTATTCTGAACGCGGAACAAACATTTGAAATTTTGGAAAAGGGTCAATCGATGAACTTCCCCAAATTAACCATGATAGAGATGATATTAGAAGGAATATTTCAATAAATTCGAAGTAAAACGTAATAAATGTGAATGTACCGCAAATAAATGTCGAGTGACATCTCGTGATCACTTTAACGAATCCAAAATGTAGAGGGAATATTCAAAATTTGAAAAAGATGTCAGAAGAGTTTTGTAGGTGGCTCTAAAGTCTTCGTTTAGTCGTAAGCTATATGAATTCATGTTTTGAAGAATTAGACAGAAATATCTTTGTATTATTTTCCATCCGTACATAATACTAGTATCTAAGTGTAGTAATACAATACTAGTAAGTAGTATAATCTAGTAAATAGTGTAAATTGTAATTTAATCTGAAAGCAAATGGTTGATACATCTTATAATTAGTAAATAAAAATTCCGAAATCCCTAAGTACATCAAAATCTTGGAGTTACCCCAACAAATAACTTAAAGTGGCCACATCCGTAACATATGCGGACGAACACTAATGAAACTCGGTTGCGTCAAGAGAATAGTCGGTATTAGCGATGAAAAGGTTCGCGAACTGTTATGTTACTTAGTTACGTTAGTTAGTAGTTAGGCCTCACCTTAAGTACGCGTGCAGCATACGATAAAGCAGTGAGCGTTACACAGCGAAGATGCGCGCGAAAATTCGTTTGTTCTGCAAACTATACGCGAAAATAATCTTCTAGGAAAGTAATCATGGTACATGCACCCTCTGCCAAACCCCTAAAGACGACTAGCGGGGTAAATGTGTAAACCTAAGTTTTATGAACCTCGCACACTGCTCAACCTACATTGTAAAACGTGTGTATATTCGGTGTCAAGTAAGACCTGCCACTTACTTTCCCTACTGAATGTTACTATAATATTTACGGGGTTCAACCATCAAAAAATTTTCATCCGGACATGCGTCGAAACCCATGCTGAGTGCATGGCGATGCCCATGAAGCGCAACACCAGTTTGTGGAATTCTAAGGTACCGCAGTGTTCTCGCTATCCCTCGGAAAAGAGGGTAGACCACGCTGTTTCGCTAAGGATTCCAGGTCGGTGCGGTCCATGACACACCTCTTTGAATCGAACATCCGGGAATTTTCAGTCTGCCAATCAATTCCTGACAGCTGAACCCCATAGAATGAGATCTACGAACTTCACGGGTACGTCTCGTTATGGACACTGTTAAAGATCAAAGCGATGATACCAGAGAGGTCGCTGTACTATATTGTATCCCGGTACTGGTCAAGGTGTCTATCTTTGTTCAGAGACGTTAATGCTTTAAGAAAATATATTTTACTATTATTTTCAGGTAGGTTTGTACTTTTAGCCTAACTAGGGTCATTATATACGTTAAAATTGATCTTTGTTGACCAATTAATTAGAACAGTATTCGTTTATGCACTAACTGGCGTAGGGAGACATCTGTATGGCTTCCCATTCAAAACTTTTAGAATACGTATTGCCGCGTAATTACGTCACACTATTACGTAAAAGTACGAAATTCAAGTACTGTACAATACGAATTAGTTTTCATTTATTGAATTGTAAAGTACTTACGGAGACTGCGAAGTGTTATTGGCTGTGCCATAAGATTTTTCATGTTTCTTTACAGTTAATTAGATTAAAAGCTGATAACGTATTATTATTCAATAAGTAAATTACTTATCATCCAATCCCATTTACTATCTAGTACGCGTGCAGCATTTGGTACCCTGCAGGTAAGGGCTGGATTCGAGAGTTAGAAAAGGTCAAACGAAAGGTGATGCGTTTTGTAAAAATTTGTTACGATAAAACAAGGAGCGTTACATAGAAGCTGAAGGACGCCGATTGGGAATCGTTTGAAGAAAGAATGCCGGCACAAAGAATTTAATTTCTAAATAAATTCAGAGAGAGCTCTATAATTAGAAGATGTTGTAAGTATTAAGCGACCTCCGTGTTGTTTAGATGCGCGAAAGATCAGGGAAATAGATTCGCGAAGCGAAGATGCACGCAAAAATTCATTTGCTCCGCGAACTATACGCGAAAATAATCGCCTAGGGAAGTAGTCATGGTGTCATCCTCTGCCAAACGCCGAAATCAGGAGAGCAGGGTAAGTATGTAGATGTAAGTTTTATGAAACTCGGTCGCTGCTCAAACTGCATTGCAAAGCATTCTGTGTGTATTCGGTATTGGGCACGGACTCACACGTTCTTCTTACATAAACCTTTTCCTAATTTATGTTAGTCTTATTTTAACGGGGTTCAACCATCACAGAAAAATTCATCCGGATGTGTGTCGATACGTCATACCCATGGTGCGTAACACTAGTTTGTGGAATCCTCAACTACCGCTCAATTATCGACTCATTCCCTCTTGATTTGTTGGGCCGACCAATTTCGCTAAAGACTCCAAGTCGGTACGGCCCATGACACATCGTCTTGTATCAACTTACCGGGTTTTCTAGTCTTCCAAGCAATTCCGGACAACTGACCCCCTAAAAATCAAATTCAGTTGTTTGACGGATACATTTTGTTATGGACACTGTTAAAGACAAAAGCGATGATAGAAGATATCAATCATAGTTCAGAGACGTTTGCGCATTAAAAGTACGTATTTCACTATAATTGTTAGATAGTTTTGTGCTCGCAGCCTAACTAGGCTCATCATAAACGTTAAAATTGCTCTTTTTTGACTAATTAATTACAATAACGTTTGTTTATGCACTTATGGACGTATAGAGACATCTTCATGGCTTCCAATTAGAATCTTTTGAAAATACGTATTGCCGCTCAATTACGTCACACTATTACGTAAAAGTACGAAATTCAAGTACTGTACAATACAAATTGGTTTTTATTTATTGATTTATAAAGTAATAATCATTATTTCATCCTACTTATTGGTTGTGATATGAGTTTTTTCCTTTCTCTTTGAAATTGCTAAATTAATTTTTTTAAAAGTGTATATAATATCTCTATTCATTTTTAGAATACAACATATTTAATAATACAATATCAACGATAATAATAAAAAGTAATAATTATACATAATATTTTTCAATAATATATAATATGAATATAAACATAAAACTATTATATATATACATATATAAATTATTGAACTAGCACATATTATTATTTTGCAGAACATTAAGGTTAAGGCAAAAATACCCAAGTCAGGTAGTTCCTGGGGTTAGACAATGGTTATAGGGTTTCATCTTGTTTTAACTGACTTAATTTTTCACAATCAAAGTAAAATAAAAAAAATATAATACACTATTATTTAAGAGATAGTCCTTAATTGTTGATTTCACCAAAAACATTATTTTTACATTTTTAAGTTCATTAGGTAATTTATTAAATAATTTTGGAATAACAACTTTTTTTTTAAGGTGTAGACTTCTGGCACATGATATTTTTCAAGTTTTTGACCACTCATAATGTGTTCTCTCCTTCTTAGTATTTTGTATCTATCCTTAAAATAAATATCCTGGATAATTATGAGCGTAATAAGTTTGTTAATAGGTAATATTCCTAAGGATTTATACATATCAGGCACATCTCTATCTATAATTGATGATTTGCTTATGTATATGATTTGAATTATTTTATTCTGTAGATTTTGAAGCTCCTTTTTGTACACATTACTTGTGGAACCCCATAAGATAATATCATACCTTATTATGGATTCAACCAAAGCATGGTGCACTATCAGAATTGACTTAGTGGTAATAATATCTTTGGTATGGAAAAGGTGATTTTTCTTAAATTTGAGCTTAATCTCCTGATATGGACATTGTTTACTCCCAGATACTTATTATCAACATGTTTCAGTGGTGTGCAGTGGCAAATTGAGTCATTTATATAATTGTGTAAACAGTCAAGGTTATGTACACACAGAGTTAGGGGTCTTTGTCTTGAGGAAATATTAGTCACATGCATAACTTTTGTTTTTTTCATCAATTACCAAATCTTAATCATGACACCAATTTGTTATGTTATTAAAATCCTCCTGCATAAGGTTTATGCAGGCATCAAATTGCTGATGTGCTGCAATTAGGAGTATATCATCTGCGCAAAGTAGGATTTTTGTGTTTTCAATACAAGGAATTATTTTATTAATGTACTGTATATAAGAAATAGAGTGGAGCCTAAAATTGAGCCCTGGGAACTCCATATTTAATAACCTTAGTGTGCCTGCATTTGTTATTGATCTTTACTTTCATTTGCCTAATATAAAGATAGTTTCTAAACCATTCTAATATATTACCCCTAATGCCAATTTTATTGAGGGCTGCAAGGAGTATTGTATGGTTTACGGTGTCTAAGGCATTCTTAAAATCAATAAAGGAAAGGATCACATGATTACCTTTATCCAGGTTACCATTTAAGTTATTGAATAGGGTTTGTAGGGCATCCTTGGTTCCTTTCTTCTTCTGAAATCCATATTAGTCTTTATGAATGATATTGACTCTACTTAGATATTCTACAAGAGAGTTAGAAATATATCTCTCCATAATTTTGCTGACTGAGGGTAGTATTATATATTGGTCTGTTGTCATTTATATCCTTATGTTTTCCTCCCTTATACTTACTGGCTTGATTTCTGCGAGTTTCAATGCATTAGGAAAAATGCTAGAAGCTAGACTCTTGTTTAGGGACATCCTTTATTACCTTGATTAAATTTATATATTTTTAAAATATCAATTATTCTAATATTATCATTACCAGCCCTTTACTTTTTGAGAGACTTTACAATAGTGGTTACATCTGCGAGGGAAGTAGGAGGAAATGCAATAATATTACCAACTTGATTACCATCCTGATATCCTAGTATAATATTACAATTTAATTTCAGTTTTTCTACTTCTGAAATAAAATAATCTTGAAACTTTTCACATACCGTATTTTTCGGACCATAAGACACACCTGACCATAAGACGCACCTGGTTTTTAGAGGAGAAAAATAGGACAAAAAATATTCTGAACCAATAGGGTAATAAAATATTTAATAGTCTTTATTTTGGAGGCAAGATTGAGACTAAAAAGTCTCTTCTTCCATCTAACCTCTTTAAAAAAAAGTTTAAAGTACCAAAAGAATTAGAAAGAGAAACATAATGATTATAAGAGAGATTTAAGTGGATATAAAAACCTAAGAAAAATCTTAGGAAAAAAATCCACTGCAGGAAAATACCCACAATGAAGGGGGGTGTGAAAAACCTGCACAAACCTACTGATAGAATTATCTAAAAACAGAATACTAAAATTTCAATTTTACAAGATAATCAATGAGTCAGATCATGTTAAATTTGAAAACACATCTTATAACTAAACAGGTAATTAAAAACATTCAATGGTGTATTTAAGTTGATTGCCGAAAAGAGAGGCAAAGTGTAGATAATAAAATTAGAAGATATTGGACTGAGCTGCAAAAAAAAGAATATCTCAGGACAGATGCATAGTTATATGAATTGGAGGTTAAGAGTGAAAGGAGCAGTAGAGAGAGCGTTGATCAGTGCTGTAGAGATCAGATGACTGTTGATGCAGGAGATAAATTGGATATATGATTAAGATAAGTAAGACATTTTCTTCTGAAAGATCGGGTGGAAATGGAACATTTTATGCGGGAGGGAATGGTATTCCAGAGCGTGGTAGCAGTTATAATAAATGATTTGTGATGTGTCTCCGTTCTGTGGTTCGGTATTAGTAAATTGAATCTCCCTCTAGTATTACAATTATGGACAGACTCAAATCTTACAAATTCGGAAAAGAGATATTCAGGAGATTGCGTTCGCAAAACAGTGCATGAGAACGTTAGAATGTGTAGTTGTTTGCGAGTTTCGAGTTTTATCCAATCTAAATACACCGGAAATATGGTCGAATTTTCTCAAATTAAATATAAATCGAACGGACACATTCTGGATGCGTTGGAGCTTATTGGCTAGATCTCTTGATAGATCTTGGTAAACAATGTCACCGTAATCAAAGTAGGGCATGATCAATGAATTTACTAGTCTACTGAGTCGAAGGCTTTACTAAAATAATGTATAACAGAATTTAATATTGTATAACAGAATTTAATAATGTATAACAGAATAATATTTGATCCTGCGGGTCGGCTGCAGCGGGTCCCGCTGCAGCTCTGATACAAATGCCCGGCATTAGTGTCAGCGTCTTGGTACAGCGTCAGTGTCAGTCTTCTATTCGGACCATAAGACGCAGGCACTTTTCTCCCCACTTTTTGGTGAAGAAAAAGTGCGTCTTATGGTCCGAAAAATACGGTAATTTCTCAGTATTTTCAAATTCAGGAATGTATTAAATAATGATATCATTAATTGCTTTTTAATGCTCTCCTGCTAAGAAGTGTATTGATGTCTTTTCACATAGATTTAAAATCTTTCGACTCATCTAAGTTTATATTCCCAACTTTCCTTCTGACTATTCTTATTTCTGTCATACATTTGTTTCTGAGGTACTGATATTGACTTCCATGCTTTATATTAGTATATTTTTTCCCGCTTGCCTTTATAAAATTTTGATTTATCATATATGTCATTAACGGTATTTTTCAACATGTTATAGGCTATTTTAGGTTCATTCAAAACAGTAGTCCAGTCATAAGATTGAATAAAATTATTTATAATCCTTCTGTTAAGATAGTTAACTTTTATTTTCTGCAATTTTTATGATAAATTCTTTCTCCTTGAAGGGTAAGACCTACTACATACTAATCAGATATTTTTGTTTGGATAATAATTCTATTAATATTATTGCAACTTCCCTTGTAGTATATATACTATATATGGTCTATTCAAGATCTAACAAACTCGTTGTTTAAAACTTTCTTTCTGGTATAATCATTTATTACTCTAATAAAGCCATTAGCAGCAAATGAATTCTTGTATTTCACTATAATAACATTTTTACATTTCTTGACATTTATATTGACATCTCCTATTAGCAAAGTTTCTTGGGAATTGGAGGTTATTTTTGTTTCTTATTCTTCTATAAACTTATTTTGATTACTGTTTGGTGTTCTGTAGACACATACAATATTTATTAATCTATTTATAATGTTAATGGTGCCACTCAACAGTTCAAAACTTTCCAAAATACTTTTATGATTTTGTTTAAATTCACAGTCAATTTGTCAATTGTCAATTGATTGTTTCTAGAATCATTAGAAATATAACTAAAGTACTTAAGTATGAAGAAAGGGTAATAAATGATTAGGTAACCATAAAAGTCAACGGTTTATTGCAAAAATCAGCTGTTATTCAATACAAAAACAATGAAAAAATACACAATGTAATTGATACATTTGCAAGTTACGAAATAAATTTGCAACTCAGTAGAAAGTCAGAATAGGAAAAGTACACAGATGCAAGCACATGATATAATTACAGAATAACAAGTAGAAGCAAATAAGTACAAGTTAAAGAACAAAAACACATGTATGAAAAAGATATAGAAGCGCAATTGATGATATACAAGTACGTTAGAAAAAATTTATTTTGAACTTATATTGACATTACACAATCCAATAATCTTTCGGTATGATACAATTAAATGGTATTCTCTTCAATTAAAAGAGTGAATTTAATAATACAAAAACTAATTCATGTAAACTAACTTGTCTTTCCAGGCATCAAACACAGGACATCCTGAATTAAAATCTCATTAATGAGAAATCTTTTGCATCTGTTTGGTGCTTGAACATCCAAAAAATGAGATCTGCATCGCTCTCAGCTCAACCAGGAGTTTCTCAAGATGTTCAGGCGCCTTTAAATTGCATAAACATAAAATGCCTGAAAGTAAATAGAAATATCTTGATAAGTAAGAGTAGGTTTTTACTGAAAGTAAAAAGAGGTTCTGAAAATAAATAGAACCTTCTATATACCCTAAAGTATTTTGATAATTATTTATATATTATTTTTTGTGGTATTTGAACATTTTTCAGTCGAATTTCTAAAAAATGGAGCAATTTTATTTTTTATTATATATTTTCTCCATTAAATTTTAGGAAATATGTGTACATTTCCTCTTGCTATCTAAAATCATTTACAGTATTAACACTAGCCAAATAATCAAACACATAAAAAACCTTTATATTCAGCCACATTGATAGTCATTTCCCATCCTCCAATGCAGTAAGTAATAGAGAAATCAATTTCAATTTAACTTACTAAAAAATCTCAGAAAATAACATGATTACCACGTAATATTTGTCTAAAAAACAGGGTATCTATCTGTCGATAAGAAAACTGAAAGGATTATATTTATCGCTTACAATCTCATTGAAGTATACTTATGAAGCTTTTCAGACCTTGTACTTATTTATAATTCACTTGAAACCCGATAGTAAGATGTACATTTTTGATCAAATTCCTTTTGAATAAGCTTCCAAGATATTTTCGCATTTGATAATTATTTAAAAACTATAAAATGACATTGAATTTTCAACTATATACCAACACATCAATTTTTCGATTAAAAGGCATAATATTTTAAAAAGGAATTCTCGCTGAATGAAATCTGAAGTCAGAAGAAATTAAATGTGCTGATGTACTAAAACATTTTTCTAAAATCACCTCCAAAGTCTAAATGGAGAGAAGACAATATTTTCTTAATACGCTTGATTTGTGTCACCTATCCTCTGCTCTATCAATGATAGATTAAATTCATCCTAAAATCTCCAGCTATTTTTTGATCTCACAAATGAATTAACGAACATAAATAGCTGTAGTGAGGAAGGCAGATTTTCGGATTGAAATCGTGTTCGTAATATCAAGAGTAGAATTCATTTGTGAAACTCCAATAAAAGGTAAAGAGTACTAAAAATTGTTTTAAGTATTACGTTTACTTTATCAGTGCTGAAAAACGAGAGAGGTATATATAAATTGCAGAAGAATATTTCTTAGATCGAGTGTATGCCGTCTGACCGACGGCTCACTCGCCCGAAAGCTCACTTTACCGACAGCTCAGGACCATCTTCCGAATTCAGTTAATAAAATCTTTATCAGTTCTTTGTTGGGAACCTTAGAGATTCCAGGGAATATCATCACACCTGATGTTCTGAGTGACTAATCTTTCAAACAAGGCTCAGCCTCATAAATAAAAGATAAAGAACGAAAGATTGTTCGTTGTCTAAATATAAGCTACTCTTATCCTTATAATCGGTGACTATCCAATATTTATCTCGGGGATTACTCCTATCTCTTTTCAAATGAATTATTATATCCTAACTGAATGCCTCCTTGAAGGTCAGTTGGAGATATCGTAACTAACATAATCATTTATGGCCGTCAATCTGTAGGTCTTCTCCTCTTGGAATAATAATAAATAACTGTCGGTAAGAAATTCGGATGTAACATAAAGATATGGATAAGTAGGAATTAGAATAAGTTTTCTGAGAGGATAGTGGATAAAATCACTAAGTATAGGTAATACTAAAAGTATGACTCACAATTAGAAGAAAAGTGAAAGACGGTTTGTTATTTGGAAGCGTTGATGTCTGATCCATTACGAGAAGAAGATTGAGCAAAATTTTATTTTTTATTGTATGAAATTGATGGATTGATTTATTTATATCAAACCATATCAATTAATGGCTTTTAACATGTTCTATCGATGGAAAGTAATTGCAACTCATTTTAAGACAAAAGTTCAAATATTATTGTTTATTTGATTAATAAAATTTTGTAATAATTAGTCACAAAATATTTAACCATTATTTCATACTCAATTTTGCTCACAAACTTTTAATTAGTTTATTATTAGATCAGTAAGTGTCTAAATAATCTATTTAGAAAAATGGACAAAGAATGAATTTCTAAATGTTATTTGAATTGCCATCAACACTATTTTAAATTAGAAGGTGAAGATTTGAGAGAGATTTGTATTTCTTGGGGAAATACATAAAGTGCCCTTATAGCTAAAACATAGAAAGAGGGTAAAAGCATCCGAAACTATTTTTAACTTTACCATATGTATTTGTAAATGGTTAATCTTTTGAAAATGCTAATTTTACATTTCCCAAATTTCTGCTGAATTCTTTTAGTTCCAAAAGCATATTTCAAAAATGAAAAACAGCAATACAATCTCTTTCAGTACACAAGTGTTTAACAGAGATTAATTACTGTGACAGAGTTTTCTTCTTTTAATTTAGAGCTATTATGTACTTGATGCTTTATAGCAATGGATATTCCCCCTTATCATGATGTCCTATGATTAGCAGTGTATTCTGAATTTCAAATTTGAATGAATTAAAACAAGATCAACATCAAAAAATTTGAAAAATAAGTATCTAATCTTTTGTATATGGCAATATTTAATTTGATAAAATATATTACTCAAAGGAATATAAGTTTGCTCCAATGATTTTATTTTCAAAATCTTATTAAATATTGATATATTTCTCTATTTATGTAATAAGATTGATTGTATTTCAATATATATTCCATTAATAAAAGGTCCTTATAGTTTCAGAAATATTGATTATCGATTGACTCTAATAAAATTATGAAAAAAAGGAGTATGTGACACATTATCATAATTATTTGCATTAAGATTTCATGTTTTCCTTCATTACATTACCAGTATTTTGATTTAAAAATTACTCCAAAAAAGGAAATAAAGATGTGCTATCTATTAACATTACCACTGGTTTATATTTGTTAACATCCTTGTTTCACAAAATAATCAAGCTGTATTAAAAAAACTTGTGTAAGTAAAAGAATAGTTTTTGTTTGAAAATTGAGTTTCTTAAATAAACATAATTTTTAAACTTCTCTATAGAAAATTAAATTTCTTTTGACTGATAAGTTTTCAATTATACACATTTTTGTCTACGTTCTTTAAATTTTAGCCTTATTTTTTCAATTATAATAACACTTACTTCATATACTTACACTTACTTATAGATTAATAGACATAGAGTGCATTTCAAAATTTTATTTAATCTTCCATCAAAATTATATTAAAAAAGAAGGTGCAGAATTGAGGGGGTATAATGTGTTATTAAAATTTTTCCAATTATGATAACTGCAGGTAAATTCATTTAAAATTTGAAAAGAATGTTTATGCTCTATGAAATGTTTGTTTGAAGTTATTTAAAAAAAAATAGTCATCCTCCTTGTGTATTGAACATGATAACTGTGATAGGAAAGTTTCAGAAGGGCCCATACGGTTCTGTGAATGTTAAATAAATTAAAATACCTGAATCTATGATGAATCAGGTTTCAAAAATAACATTTGTACCCTTTCTATGATTATAAACTTAAAGGAAACTTGCTATTCCCCTGCCATGCTCTGAATATTAAGTTTTAAATCTGTATCTCTCTATTATTTAGAAAAACACAAGCAATCAATTGTGTAACTGCTACATTACCTTCAGTACATTAACATGAGTTTCTTTAGTCTTACATCTGATCAAACTTCCTTTTCAATCATTGCCTAACTCATTGGAAATATAATCTATAAACTACAAATACATCTGACTAAATTTAATTATGTCTTCTACAAGATATGATTAATTTATATCAATGATCCTATTACTTATGATATAATAAATGAAGTATTCCTTTATTATTTCTTATTATGACATAGATACTATTACTATATTATGTAATTATGATTTACTCTTAGCTAAACTTCTGTTTAACTGAAATAAAGTATATCATTATAATATTAATTTATAATAACAAATAACTTTATTGAGAGATTAATGTTCCCTGAAGATTTAAATGGTGTTCTAATTTCCTCCCAAATATTATTTTAAATACTTTAAATAATATGTGGGGTTTTTAGAGAAATTCCCTAACAATATCTCAAAAAATTAATGTATATAAAGAATGTATAAAATATTTTTATATATAAAGAAGTTCATGATTAAATAAGTCACTAGTCTTAATTTACATTTATTAAATAAAAATAATAATACGTTCCTGCAAAATTGTTTTTTATTTCTTGGAATCAATTATTGTAAGTGATCATCTCATTACTGAATTCTATGGGGAGTATTAAGATTATGAAATAAATTTCTTTGAGCTTTCAGATGCTTTGAATATAATTGCTACTGGTTGGGGACAGAAGATGGTAGAGGAAGGATGGAATACTAAGAGGGAAGAGTGTAACCATGTTTATAACCATGAGTTTCATAACCATGAAAACTTATACAATCACATATAGAATCTTCTGCTGTTAAATAAAATATATCTCTGTATAACTTAATTTCATTTTGTTGCCAATGGCAAGCTTTTTGTTATACTTCTCTTTCAATGTAGTATGGCATTCATATCATCACTGTTAAGCAAATTTTAAGTACTTCCATCAAATTGGGGAAGGTTTAGAAGATTAGTTAGGAATAATAGAAATTAGTAGTTAGTAATATTAGAAACTCAAATATTTTAAGATAAATTTTTGAAATAAAATATTCTGCCATAACAAAAAACTGTACGAGAACAATTATTCAGTAAACCCAAGAATTTAATTCAAGAAAGGAATTGATTATTTTAATAAATCTAAAATAGAATAACATTAAATAGGATATATTTCTTATCATTTCATACTAATTCCCTTTAAATCTTTTATTTGTAAAAAACTAACTAGGCATATGTAAGATTCATAGAAGGGATTGTATCAAAATTTAATCCTATGTTAACTTGTTTGCAAAAAATTGTTTTCTATGAGTTAAAAATGAATTAAGAAAACTTTTTAAATTTCCTGAAACTGAATAATCTATAATGAGTTAGTTATCACACAAAATCATAAATAGACTCAGATATATTTCCCAATTATGATTTTAATGATCATTCTTTTGATTTAATTACATTCCTAAGAAAACCTCTTCCTGAATCACATGAACGAAATGAGAGGGATATTAATGTATGATGATAAATATTTAAATAGATAAATAAATATATATAATTATATCCTGCTATGTTCTGTTGATCTATCATTTTCTAGAAATAAATATTTACACCTACTTTCACTACAAATATCTCAATTTTTTAGTATTTTAAGTATTATACGTGTAAATCTAAATAATACTGAAAAATTTAGTTGATTATTCCATTAAGATACTGAAAATTAGGATTCAATAAATACCAGAAGATAAGATAAAATTCAAAATCTATAAAGTCATATGATGACTAAATTATAAGCAACTAAATTTAACTATGACAGATTAAAGAAGAGGATGTGGGAATATCAGTTGCTACGTTATCAGTTCCTATCCAATTATTTATCAGGAAATCTCAAATAAATCCATCTTTAGTTGTTGGATCAATCATATAAAATTATAATAAATACTCAGTGAACTATTTCAACATGGATCCCAAACTTTCCGTTCATTAAAGACTTAAATAATGCAGACTTAAAATTAGTAGCAAACAAAAAATTGTATGTTGGATATAAATGAGAAATGGATTCTAAAATTTTACTCTTCTTTATACACTAATCTTGAATATCAATTTTTCTCACCATTCTTAGCCTAGAAATTAAAATTTGTCATCAGATAGATTTTGGAAAAATATCTTTGAACACACGATGGTATATCTTTTAGACTAAGCTGGGACAGTAGTTCTTAAACTTAAGAAGGATAAATATATAGGATTAGTGAATATAGAAGAGAGAAATTTACGTTGCCTGTTGGTCATAAGGCCAAATTGTAGCGGTATATATTTACATAAATAATAACTATATATTATACTGTATTCCATCCTATTGAAAAGCGTTAAAATAATAAAAAAGTAGGCAGATGGGTCTTAACCAATTTGTGAAGCATTATGATCTGATAAATCAACGAAAATTGGAAAAACTAAATTGTGAAATATGCGGCAGGGAGCTGAAATTCTTGGGTGGAGGTTGGGGTAATAACCTTTGCCCAAAACGACTCCCTCATTGCCCTCTTTCAGATCGACGGAAGTAATTATCAATCGAAGAAATTTGGCTGAATAAATCAGTAATGGAGGGGGACCGCGTTGAGAGGAAGGTTTTCATACCGCTAATGAAGTTAAAAAAGATTATATATATCGTTCCGATGAACTGAGGATGCATTTGACGACGATGGTTTCGTAAAAAGAGAGAATATTTCTCAATGAAAAGGAACGGATGATTTTCGGAGCCCAAACGCGTTCGCTTTAATCATTCGATTGGGATTTCTTTTAGGAAAGTAGAATGGAAATGGTTCTGATAGTCTGAAAGGAATAATGTGCCCGGAAGAGGTTTCGTGAAGGGCAGTGTAATTGAGCTAATTGTAAAACTTATACTGAGAAATTAATAGTATCAATTTACGATGAATTTACCTTTATAGGGTCATTTTTCTAGTAGTTGGTTAGGTTCTCGTCTCTATATTTATACGAACAGAATTAAATAGAATATAAAATGAACCTTACGCTAAAGATGTGAGAAATTGATTGCTTTATCTTTACCAAGAATATTGGAACGAGATAGTGTTTTCGTTACTGTAAAAAAATCTAAAACACACATTTAATTCGAAAGTACGAAAGAAAATTTTCAAATAATTACCTTTCTTTTCTAAAGATAACATAACATGTATAAGAGTGAGTTACGTACACTGCGTAAGAATTTTTATTGACAAATTAAACCCTGAAATATTAATTTTCATTAATCAAAGTGGAGTTATTCATTAAAAGATTAATAATAAAATGAAATTGTTTAGGGCACCAGCCAATGATTCTACATCGATATAAATTTTAATTTAGTGCAAAAAATAAAGGAATTATTTCGACTCAAATCGTAACATGCTTATAAGAGGTCTGCAATATTTTTTCAACTTGGCTTTTCTAAACGCCACTTAAATTCAGTTTTGAATCTTCCTCAGATATATAAACGATCAATGTGTAAAAACATATCCTCTATTTTATCGCATACTACATTTGTTCTCGTATATTTGGTCATATTTGAGATAACTGGAAAAATTGTACGAACAGGATTAAATAGTGAAATGAAATAACTCTTTCAGCAGATATTCAAGAGTAGGTTTCTTACCATTATATTTAACCGAATCAATCCATCTAGCAGAAAATATAAGAATACTTTTAACTTAATTTATGTTATGTCCAATTTCGAAGAAGAATAGAATTTTCATTTATTAACGTGAAATATTTTATTCTGTAATATGGATAACTCATTTAAATTTTGGTTAAACTCATTTTCAAGGATTCTTATCTTATTCTAACCTTCTTAATCTTTAAGAATGGAACGGGTTTGATTTCTTCAAACTATTTTATTCCGCAAACTTCGTTCAGCATTCATTTGTAACTATCTTTAACCATCAATCGAATAAGCCTTAAACTCTTTGTAATGGGGGATTCAGTATTTTCTTACTCATCACAAGGTCACCTCTTTAGTATCTACTTTATAAAACCTAATTTCAAGGTTTTTCTATGTTGCAATAGCTTGATAAGTATCTTGTTACAAAGCTTATCATAGGGGATTAATAGATGTCACATCACCATCATTGGTACTTCATGATGATTATATAAGTCTATTTCAAATGATATAACAAAGGGAATATAGCTATTTGATGCTCCAATAGGCATACATTGTATATACATAGTTACTCTTCTGTAACCTAAAACAGATTGGAACATTTCTTTCTTAATGAGGTACAGATTCGCTTGGAAAGTAATGTACAGGAATTATATGAGTTTAATATGAATTAACAAATAGACATTGAATACAAATTGTTTAATCGATTTATTCATTTGAATTCACCGATACTTTCATTTTATTTTACTGGCTCTACGCTGTGATTGAATGATGTGACAAGCCCTTACGGAAGGCATCCTAGGGGGTTCCCTCCCGTATTGAGTGAATGCGAGGTAGATTTCAATTTTATTTTCCCCTCTTATATGACTGCCACCTGGCCTGTTGCCTATTTATGCCACTGGTGACGTGAAGTATAAAGAATGGACAAATGAAAAGTCACAAAAGTGTTTTTGGAAGGAATGGTGTACATAGTTAAACTCTTGTCAAAGGTTTTCCGGTTAAGAAGCAATCTCAGAGCCTATATTGGCGCAAAGTAATACAGTTTAAAGTTCTTAGATGACCTGTTATGAAGATAGTTGTTCTTGATGGCACGTGCATTATTTATTTAAATAATATATCGTATTACTCTGACTTTATTTCTCCTTTCAATTGAATATAAGTGGGTTGTTTTCTAATATCCGCAGAGTACTATAATATTAATTTTATGCTTCGGAAATTATTTCCATAGGGAAAAGTCCAGTGTCGTAGACAGACAATTAAGTTTGTACATATATAGGAGAGATTATCAATTTCCCTTTTCTAACAGTAAAAGTAAAAAATATGTATTGTAAGTATACCTTTTCATCACAATAATGTATTGTAAATACTGCAGTGCTACTGGGCGTAGCGTTGGAGAGATGAACGCGTGATCAAAGAACACGCTAAACTTCCGTTGCTGACAAATTATTTTTACTTTTAAGAGCATAAAGGGTTTCTTTTTGATTTATCTTCACTGCGTAGGATTGAAATTACTAAAGTGAAGAAGAAGAAGCCACAATTTTCGACCGGAAAGATCAACAAAAGGTTATTAACATAAACAATCAGATTAATCCAACAATTGTACGTGGAATCGTAGTTTATTTCAAACAAAGCTTTACTTGATTAGACAAAATAAATTTTAATTTCTTTCTTGATTCCAAAGCGCTCATTTTTTAAAAAATAGGAGCCACAAGAACCTATCATGTATCTTTCTATAGTTACATGAGAGCCAGATTGGTGTATTCGGTCTATAACGCTGTCTCGATTGTAACGAGGTTTTAAGAATGAAAAAATGTATTCATAAAATATATTCATAAAATTAACCTTTATAAAATGTATTCATTGAATTTAAGTCTTCGAAAATCGTTTAATACGAGAACTAAAAGCCAGAAGACGAAGAAGAATTTAATCAGAGGCAGTTCAAAATTCAGGTAGATTCTTTGGTTTCACTGATACAATTCAATCAGAATAGGTACGTGTGTATTCCTCTATCATCTGGGATTTGTAAGCATCAATTACCATAAAGTTTTCTTCTTTCCACTTACTCCTATATGTCGTCATACGATAAGATACTAAGATACCCTTCGGGCTCAGTGGTAGCTAGGGCAACTAAGTCTCTGTACCCTAGCATCGTTACCTAAACATGTTGATTAGCTTACAAGTGGTTTGATCATATTACAAACATGCGCTCCCCTAGATGTGAGGATTTTCAATCGATAATTATCCATCTAGCAGCTTCTGCAACCATGGGAAACGCAGTAAAGTAAACAGTTGGGAATCAATTTATGTTATCCTCACTATAGTACACATACGCTTAATAATTACGTCAAAAATTCATAACCTAAGTATACTCTAACTAGCTTGCCATTCACATTCTTTTTCGAAAAATGCTTAAACTGTAAACGCATGTTGACTGTATTCTATAACGATTATGTTTTAAATAGTTAATAATATGACAGTAGCTTACGTATCACTTTATGATTGCTCATTTAAAAAATGACAACTAGTTATTCCCTAAGTACCGCAGAATGATTTTTATTCGATCAGAAACGACAGCTTAGATACTTCATTAGGATAATTGAAGTCGATTCTTCGGTGGAGGATCCAATTGAATTTTTATTGACTAATTACTCTGTATGAATTTGATGTAAATATTAAGTGAACTCCAGAAATTCTACTAGTTAAATTCTGCAAGGCAATCAATCATGTTCTCTCACTGAATAACTTCTCAGTGAATTAAATAAGAGAACTTGGTACGTAACTTTGTAATAATATGCAATGTACGTAGAAAATATTTTAATCTGAGTAGGAAAGCAGTATAAATATTTAGGGGTTCTAAAATAATACGATGTGATATTGCTAGTTGATAACGGAAGATAGAATAAGGCAAGGGAAAAGAAATGTCAAGTTATAACACTATAACAGCGATAACAATGTATGTCAACAATACACGGATATACAATACGGCACTCGTAACACTAATAAAGAAACCCAACAAATGACTAATTTACAATCAGATAAACTGTCAATTCACAGTAGGAAGGAATAACGTCCTGTAGTAAACATCCTTCCCCTAACGATCCAATTCCTTCACCACTGAAAGAACTTCACGTACAATAAATTTAAACTCTCGCGGAAAGAATAGGAGGCCTATTATGAATAATTTCGCTCGACAAAGATAGAAAATAATATCTGCAACGGAGGCTGTAACTGTATTCCACACCGATCTAGTCTCGCAGGCTACGTAAACAAATCCTCCATAACGGACGGTATATCCAGTAAGGTTTTGCATTAGAAACCAGTTTCATATCACCAATTTTGTGGCAACGCACGATCCTGTAAGAAGCCAAACCACACCGCTTCGTAAACCAACCCGAATCCGGACTACCGCTTCGTGTACCCCAACTGCCGCTAGATGACTCTGCCACCTCCCCCTTGGGACCCAAAGAAGCGGACGGTGGTGGGGGGGAAGGAAGCCGCGTTCCCACCATGCCGAGCGGGCGCGCTGGGGGCGTGACCAAGTCCCCCAACCGCTGCCCTACGAGCTCCCCCATTGGCCCGAACCGCCCCCAGAACGTCCCCGCCCCATGGCTCCCCCCCACTTTTCCGCGCTCCACGGCACAGCATCCGATCCGTTCTCATTACCCACAATCCCTAGCTAAGGGGAGAGAAAGAGAGAGGGAGTCCGGAGTGGATAGCATTTTCGAGGGCTCTCACTTCCTTCTGCGGCGAGGTCTTCTTCTGAGTGTGGGGGCATCGGCTCGCGTCCAATCCATTGCGGCAGTGAAAAGTCCCTGCCGTGGGAATTAAAGCGGTGCCTCTCCCGGAAGAAATACGTGTGCCCTGGGAAAGTGACATCCACTGGGAGCCTCTGAGGACCCTACCTCCGGAGTCCGCCGTGGGCACAGCTCCCGGACGTGTGTTTCTTATCGTGTGATCCCCGAGTCGCATGATCCCTTGAGTCCGGCAACCGGAGTCTGCTTCAAGGGTCCTTCCGGAGGCCCTCTCTCTTAAGACGGACCCAGGGGCTGTCGGACTGGATCGAAGGGGGAGGGAAGTGGAGGAAGAGGTGGAGGATCTAGAAGAGGACGAAGTGGAGGAGGAAGACGAAGAAGAGGAGGAGGGAGGCGGAGGGGCGGGTCGCGGTCCCCCGCCGACGCCCGGGACGCTGGCCCAACCGCCGCCGGCCTCCTCGTCGTCTCCATACGCGGCCCTATTGCCCTCCGTCCCATCGGGGCACCTCCCCGGCCACCACCACCACCACCATCACCATCAGCAGCACCACCAGCATCACCACCTGGCTGCGCACCATCACCAGGAGCAGCAGCACCACCACCAGCACCAACACCACCACCAGCAGCACCATCAACATCAACAACACCAGGAGGAGGTTGCCTCCCTATCGAGAGCGGCGGATCTGCACCTGCTGCCCGAGCTCAATGGTGACCTGGCGATGTCCCTGAGCCCTAAGCAGGCACCTCACACCACGCCCTTCTCCGTCTCCGACATCCTCAGCCCTATCGAAGAATCTTACCGCAAGTCCGCGGCCCTCGTCGACTCTTCCCTAACGGCCCCTCCTTCGCCTTTCCGAAGCAGCACCGGAGGTAGCAGCAGCGGTGGTAACAGCAGTGCCGGCGGCAGCGTAGCCGGCGGTGCCAACAACAACAACTCGTCCTCTTCTTCGACGTCCGCGGCCGCAGCGGCAGCGGCTGCAGCAGCCGCAGCGGCGGCCATGAGCGTCCCGGTGAGCGGTAATCCCTACATGCACGTGCCGCAGTTGTCCCATCACGCGGCGGGAGCGGCGGCTGCGGCCTTCCCGGCGCAGTACTGCAACGGATCCGACATCTCCTCGCACTATGGGGACATGCGGAACTCCGCGGCGGCGGCGGCTGGCTGGTACGGCGCGTCTGCTAACGACCCGCGCTTTGCCAGTGAGTACTCGCTTGGTTAGTAGCGGTGGAGTTGGGCGCCCATGCGGGCGTTCATCTTCTTACTTTTTTTATTTTTAGTCTTAAGGTGATCTGGTGCCGGTGCTTTGTAGTGTATGGGCATCAGTGTGTAATGTTTAAGTAGTTTTAGTAGTATCCCCCGTGGACAGCTGTGCGTGTCTCCAACACGTCGTTGAGGTCTCCGTCGTACTTGCTGTTGACGGTTGTGTGCGACATGAATGCAACACTTAATTATCAGTGTTTTTGTAATCAGGGTACTTCAAATAGGTGGAAGAATTAGGAGATAGGAAAAGCGTGGGTTTTTCTACGAGTAACTTTTGATTCTTGTAGCTAATCAGGTAGTATCATTATGTATGATAGCGAAAGAACAATGCTACGTCTGGAGTAAGACGGGCGTTGTAATCTTTTTCATTGCGTGATACCATTCGTTATAAGGCCCAAACTTTCATCTTCTGAGAAAGTGGTGCGGGTTTTTTGGCTAGTGTTTTCGTAATGATATCGTTTCTCGGAGTAGTTAAACTATAAAAGATGTTCGTGTTGCCTTGACGAGAGCGATTGACCTTAATCCTGGTGTAACATTTTTGCGTAGATATTTCAATTTTGCGGTCTACCAAGCGATATAATAACGACGAATGTTTAAGTATCTGTTACCAGACTGAGGTTATGGAGCTATTAAATTGATAATATCTATTGGCGTATCTCTAAATTCTTCGGTCGTAGTTAAGAAACTAAAACTTGTCCACCAGACGGTTACAGATGATAACCCTTTAGATAATAAACAGCTTTTGAGGTTATGTACGATGCTGATCCCAGTTTCGATAGATTTCATAATGCGATATCAATTTTAAGTTGAATTTGGAGCAAGTTACCTCTTGAACGCTCAGTGAACTTTTCTTCTACAACAGAAGTACTTGATAAGGAAGAAGTCTCAAGACTGTTTACTTGAAGCGAACTTTCCACGTGGATGGAAACGAATGCATGCTGAATTAACTACTGTACATGATAGATTTGGCGAAATTTTGAAAGTTTTCCATTTGCATAGTTCTTTCTTTATTTAATGATAAATGCGGGAGCTAGGGTTTTTGAAATAGTAACGATCGTTTTTTCCTTATGTATTCCTATATATATACTCTCTTAGTCTGAGGAAGTATTGCAAGAGTTTATAATAATTCAGTAATTCATTAATTCATTATTTCACTCCTCCTTGTCGTAGATACAGATAGATACTTCTTGAGTTATAAGTTAGTTAAGATTCATCCGAACGGAATTTCATCTAGGAAGCGCTACTTTCTATTTCATAAATAATGTATTTTATCAGTTTATTAGGTAATTATTTTTTATAATCCCAGAATCTTTGAACTGTTTACTAATACTATAATAAAAATCACTGCGAGATAAACAGTTGCCTAGGATCTTCGTTTACGCATTCGTTACGCATCTTTCATCGGCTTTTACAATGAAAGGTTTTGAGCATTAAGCGAATGAAATAGCGTGAAGCTAATTATGAGTACGATAAGCAGAATAAGCTAATATCATTCACCCTTGTGAATTACTTCCCTTGCCCCCAACAGAAACAACTTTGACTCATCTCATGATCCTCTAATCCGTTCCATATTTGATCTGAAAAGCTTTCGCATTTAGCTCCCTCATTTGTTTGGGGATTCGAGTAAAGCGAGCGAGAAATAATGAATGAATCGCTTGCGTGTATTTTCTGCTGAACATAAGCTTCTGGACTTGAAATCCAAAATAATCCGGGAACGAAAATATTTCCAGCCGTTCATGCAATTACGCGCGACATTTCACAACGGGAATGTGATAACGTGTTGCAATTACAGTGGGCGTTAAGTGATGTATTCTCATATTCGCACAAAGCCATCCATTGTCTTTATTAAGTATTTGTGCGGGAAATATTCCTAGAAATGGGATTGAATTAAATTTGTAATTTTCAAGGTGTGGAGCTTAATTTGCTATAGATCGCGAATTGCTTTGTAAGTTGATGAATCAAGCTATTTACTAGCTTAAGCGTTGAATCATAACTTGGTAATATTGTTCGCCTTCTAGGACCTGAAAGCAGATATTGGATTATATTTAACCTTTAGTTACGAATAATAATCGCCTTCTGGATAGTTTTTACCTTTCTAACGTGATTAGAGAACAGTGTATTGCAATTCCTGGTAAACTTTCAGCTAGAAGTGTGACATTGAATGAGCAAATTAGTTTTACAATAATTTTCATATTTAATATAAAGTCCATTGAAAAAAAATCCTTCGCGAAATATTTGGCTTTATTCCGTATTCAAGGGAAAATTTTTATTGTTCTGCGATTAAAACTTTTGATATGGATATAGTATACTTATTTGGTCACCCATAACTTCGTGAAACCACTACGCGGTTTAAAATAGCATAATTACAGTTTAACGTAATTAAACATCTTAAAATCCAGCAAAAGTTAGATTGATGATGGCTGCAACAGTAGTTGTAGTACCCGGTACGTAACACCTCCTTAGAATCTGTCACCACGTACTAAGTACGGGCGAATCTATTCTATTGTGATCGAATATAAATTTGACGTTCTGTCTCGTTTATTTATTCCTTTGTCGTACTCCGTATCGATCAACTACAATTTCCAATACGCATTTTCAATTCCTTCGTTCGTAAAAATTTCCGTCTCCGTGGATACATACTAAACATTCCCCTATCCTTGCATATCGTGATTTTCTTCTGACTTATACTTAAGATATTTAATCACGTGTTTGAACTTGGGAATCGGAGGCTGCAGTGATTGATACGTAAGGCGTTAGTGCGGCGGGAAATGTGAGCGTGCAGAGCCCATCCCGCTGCGCGGTTCCTTCCTGCGCCTACCGCGGGGTCGTAATTTCATTTCCGTGACATAGAATCCATATCACGATGATGTTCGATCACATCATACAGATGAAACATTAGCCAATACATCCATCTGTATTATATAAAACAATTCTTCAAAAGCTGTAATTTCCGAAAATACACTAGTATAGCCGTTCAGATGAAGTACTCTATTATCCGAAGAAGGTTATGTATCATGAATCATACGTAAACTTTTCAACGGAGTCTTTGAAATACACACCTCGCTTCCAAATCGAACTCTATTTCTTATATTGAGTTTTATACACTAATCTACACCTATGAATAAGAAAGCATTACTTTTTCCGATACACAGTATACTTTCTTTACATTCTCGCGTAATGTTTCGTTCCTTAAGTAACCCAATTAATATGCTTGTGTAGTATCGTAAATTTTAAGAAGATAATTTCAGGAAATGCTAAGTGGATTGGGTAGAAATATGTTTTTATTGCAGTGAAATTAGAAAATTATTGGTTCTTTCTCTACATTATACATACATTTACTGATGAGGGAACTCCAGATATTGCGTGAGTTGATGATAGGGTAGCGCATTCTATAGATGTTTGCTATAAGCGTTGATTGTAAAGGATGTGGCACCAATTTGGTGTTGGTAGATTTACAACCCCACCTTTCAATTCATAACCAAGTGGTTCGTAATTTTTTATGCAGGAATCATATTAGCCGTTGAATTCTAGTTCAAGTTCAACGTAAGGATGTTTGGAAATTCGTCGCTAGCAGCTGATAACGAAATACCATATTTAAATGCATAGATTTGACTCCTGTTTACTCTTATATAGGGGAATAACATTATACATCATTGACTAGCTTAATTTTAATATCGTGTCGTGTTTTTACGGGAGTAATGTGGTAAATCATTTTGCAGGAGCGTATAAAAAGTATTGCTTGAATTATGGAAAAGATCTTAATTGTTTCTTTTCCATGTATATCTAGTTAATTTGTTTTCCATATAGACACATCAAAGTTCAAAATCAGATTGTTTGCAATATTTTTGTAAATATTGGCTACTTATTAACACAGCTATTGATAATTTGCTGTGATATTATTTGCCCAAGAGAGATATGCATTGATACAATTGCACTGATACGATAGTACAGATTAATTTTCAATCGTCATTTGTCTGTAAATACAGAATTCTTTGTTTCTCTTTTCATCTCGTACACGATTCATTAATACGATATATATTCGCTAATATTTATTAACGTTATTTATTTCGAAGTATAGTAAATATTTTATTTGATTAATCAATGAATGGATAAATAAATCAAACATGCTCGCCGAACACTCCCTATATAAATCACACTCAATCGTATCGGAAAAAAATATGAACCGATTAAATGATGTAATAAGTGGAATGAATATATTAATAGCTCATCTTTGATCTAATGGTTTTTTGCGTTAGAGATATTTAAAAATTCTATTTATGCTATTCGTAAACGAATTGGATGTATTTATCATATGAACCCCTCCATTAAGAAGAGCATCGGTGAAGCAAACATGAATGTAATTTCAAATGAATTATCGATATGTTATGTATCTCACTTCCATAGATTACACGAGTCTTATAAATGAGTCACAAATTCTGTTCTTTCGTTAGTTAAATTAGACTGTTCGAAAAAAATTGATTTGTTTCATGAAATTGGCATCGGTGTAAGGAACTTACTCGTACACAAACATATTCGTTCGAATCTGTGAGATTCGTATCTTATACCGATAAGTACAACATGTCTGCGTGCACAATTATGATTTTAAACCGGCCGGTGTATTTCAAATAAAAATAGTGCACGGAGACATATTATGATTTCAGCCTGTTAAACAACCATATAACTTTACCATCACACAAAGCGCAAACCATATCTTTCGTTATAAATCAATCTCAATTTCAAATTCAAAGATTTCGATACATTTCTTACGAGAAAAAGGAGGTAATCAAATTTTTAACTGTAATAAATTTCTCGAAAACCCGACGAAACCGTGTCTTACCGCTTATAAAGAAAGAAAAGAGCAATATTAATGTACATCTATGATACGTATGGATAAGAGACACATTAAACCTTCATTAGCAACGATAGTTTACGATAATAACCAACTCCGTTCAGCTCGCGTTCATTCAAGTTCAAATATTTGTATATTTAGATTCATATTCGTAAGTTTGGCTTATAGCTAGTACGCGTGCATCCGTACGCCAACAGGGGTCTTCGCCGATAATACATACTCGTACTGAAGTGCGTGTAAATCATCAAATTTTTCACCAATACATTTTTGAATAGGACAACCCAGCCGTAGCGTACCGCCATCTGGCACCGTCGAGCGGTGTTGCATGTGCCCGCGGGGAACCTTGCTCCCCGCGGCGGACCAGTCGATTGCCGCTCCCAGCCTCACTTCCGTCTTCCCACGCCACTTAGGACGCCTCCCTGTAATTCGTTCCAAATCTCATTCCCACCCACAATAACCAGACTTATAATCCCTCTCCCCCGCAGTTAAACCCGTGTTAAAAGCCCTACCCCTCTGGCTATGCAGCGGGGTGCCTTAAGGGACGGTGCACCGCTATGTTTACTTGCTAATCTTTTACCCACTCCCCTAACACCGCGAGGTAATATCTGCAAAGCGACCCATTTGATGGCCTTCGTGTGCAAGGCGCGTGGTTTTGCCTATCCATTACTGGTATCCACAGGAGCCTCAGTTTGTTCTTCCTCGTCCTCCGTGTGTTCTTTGCAGACGTATTCCGTTATTGGTAATCACGCAGGCCTTCTGGGGTTTTCTTGCTTTTAGTTCGTTTACCAAGAGAGAGGGGGGTAGTAATGGTATTTTCTTCGGTGCAATACTGCCGATGGAGATTTCTTGTTGCTCTTTCCGTCTGCGAATTAGCTGTACTGTTGATGAATGGGTAATGAAGCAGTCGTGGTGTACGGGTGTTGTTGTTGGTAACTATGCGGAAGATTTTAGTTCACGAGCGGGATGAAAGTTTTACGCGATTTTGTTACGAAAGGATAATTGTTTAGATAGCTATATTATAGACAAATCGTGTCAAAAGTGCGATGTCATATCATTCGCTCCTTGAGCCACATTCGTAAATTTATTTCCTAATTTCCAACATATCTAAAATAGTTTAATTTGAGATAAGCGTTATAAGATGTGCTCCCACTTCTGTATATCTAAGGAATCAATAGAAGGCTAAAAAAATATAGTATAGTAAACAGTAATATCATTTTCCTACTCTAAAAGACGTACATGTGTTTTATTAGTGATAAAAATTGTTTTTAAATTCACCTAAAATGTTAGGCTGAGCAATTATTAATGCAATATATACTTAAGAGTTAGAAGAGAAAATATTATCAATGAAAGATAATTTTTTGAATAAAATCTAGGAAAGCTTAGCACCGTTTAAGAATAATAATGAAATTTTTTTTTAAATACGTGATCAATGTATCTTCAATATTCATTACCGAAGATTTTTTCTTAACGTGAATCAACGTTACTAAATGTTTACATCCCAGTCAGTATTTATGGTTTCATAATGTTAAAAATATTTGTATCCATCTACCAACTTACTAACTGTTATTCTTACTATTTGATTGATTTTACTTAAGTTTTTCTCGTTCTGATGATATTTTCTGGTTTTATACGTTTATTTTCGTTAATTACGATACGAAATTACGCAACACTCACCAAGAAAACAACTCTGTAATGCAATCCACCACTCGAACTATTAATTCCACTTGTCCAGTTAACAGAACAGTGTCCCATTATGGAGTGCCACTTATCCGAAAGGAAACCAATCAGAAAAAAATGCATCTTCGGATGCTGTCATATCGTATTCCATGGCACGATTCAGGTAGAGAACCTCTGGCAAAGATGACTTGCTTAATCGTCATCGATTGGGTCCATTGTGAGCGAAACCAAAATAAGACGGAATTCGAAGATATATTTCTCTCTCTAGACCTAAGGAAAAGTAGATCCTAAGAGTGGATTGAATTTAGCGTACGTATCAATGTGTAAATACGTTTGTTGTTGCAGTTTGAAAATTTAGATGAAGATGCATTAGCGGAGCAAATTATGTATCTTCGATAATGTATTTAGATGAATTTTAAGTTTCTTGAAAATTTTCTAGACAAGTAGAATTTAAACAGCATTAAAAGATCTGTTATTTTGATTATCTCGTTACATTTTGTAGTTCGCAGCATGTACAATACATTGAAATTTATTCTAAAGACGTATGTTCTCCGACAATATTTTATATTGGCGGTGTTTTACCGAATCAGTTCTAACATCCTACATATTTATACATTAATTTCCTTTTTAATTAACGGTTTATAATAATGAACTTGTATAATCATCTACTGAGTACTACTTAGCACTCTTTCATAGGATGTAGCTATAGGAATCAAAATGAATATCCATAGAATGTTTTGAGTTAGTTCACAACTTTTTTACGTTCGTAACATAGGAACGGAGCCTAGTCTTGAATTAAATAAACTATATAATCAATCCTAATTTTGCAACAGCCACCGTAACTGAACAACATTGGATTTAGAAATTTTAAACCTCTCCATGTCTTCATCCATAGGCGACGATCACGTAACGATAACAAATTCCTTATAGTTCAACCTTTCCCAAGCTTTAATCAGCAATGATTCTCACGGAAGAACACATCTATACCTTACTACACCGCGTCGCAAAATCGTTCTTACCCCCACCGTTACCACCAGCATCTTTCGCAACTAAAAGTCCGCAACTTCGTTAAACACCGTCCGTTTCGCGGAGGCGTGTGGAGAAATACCCTCGCGTTTTCCTCATGGAGTTTCGAAACCACGTGCGTCTCTATAGAGTGTGAGAGAGACCGTAGAATCGCCGTGCTTCGCTGCTGCACCGCCGTGATACTGCACATGTGCGCGTATGCAACCTCCGGGACGCGAGATTCGTCTCGCGTGGAACAGTATTTGCCCGATAAACAAACGACGGCGTCAGCCACGAATCTCCATTACGGCTGTCTCCAGGAAGGGAAGTCGCGTATAAGAAGACCACTACCCTATTCTCCCATTCCTTGTTTGCTCCTCTCCAATTTCTTTATCCTCCCATGTCCCTGTATCCATCGCTTCCTCTTGCACATACCTGAAGTCATTCCGTTCACATTCTGGGAATTTTTATTTTATTTTCCCTCCCGGAATGTTTGTGCTTTTAAGGATGTGACGGCAGGGAGACATTCTTGATGTAGAGAGAGCATCGGGGAGTACAAATATTGGTCCAGCGAAAGCGGGGAGCTCTACGCACGGTGGCACAACATGAAGCTGTTTTCCAGACCTCTACCACCGTCACCCACCCCGTCTTACGGCCGCTCCTTAAGACCATTCACCGTAAGGTGGATGTGGGCTTGGATTTGCATGATGAGGGACGAGGCGCGTCTTAATCGTGTCCGTTTTATAAATCGGTTATCGACACCCAAATGGTATCGCGATGCGTCTGGTTCCACCCCATTTTTACACGCGGTACTTCCTTACGTACGGAGGGTTTGCGAAGCGAGAGTAATCCATTAATACACCTATATACGTTATATCGGTCGTGTGGATGGTGGATTCGAGTACCTGTGTGAGATGGAGGAGATGTCTTAACCAATCGAGGGCCTGTAATCGTGTCACTGCTCTCTCTCAACAAACAGAAAGTACTTCCCGAGTATTGATTGACGAATTAAAAAGGTTGGATCGGTGTGGTCTTTTAGCTAATCGGTTCGTACTTGTGAAAGATACTCTTTGGTCAGAATATGAAAGGAGAATGGTGGATTCGTAGGGATTCTTGTTCCAATGAAATACTTTTATGAGAAAGGATCCATGAAGATTCTTTAATCAAATTAACTGTCGTTTTTTCGTGGACCGTGTAAAGAATAATTAAATAAGTAATCCAATTTTTTTCTGATGACGCCCAAAATTTGTAAATATAACATTTAAAACTTATGAGATTAATTTTGAATCAGGAGAATATCTTCAATCAAAAATAGATGTAAGATTCAACTCAAAATAGATTGGATGTCTTGCTGTAGAAATCAATCAATGTAAATTATTAAATGTTCTCTAATCAAAAAGAGTCATTTAGTCGATTGCTAATACAGAGAGATGAAACACATAAATATTCATCTCGGTTAAATATGACTTCTGTGCAATTTAGTAGAGTCATTTCTGATCAACGGAAAATTTCAGCACTAAAAATTAAGTATTCCCATATGAGCTAATAGCATGCGAATTTTATTAAATCAAATTTCATGCCCCACGTGTGCTTGCAAGTGGCATAATAGCAGCCATTTACTAGTTAATTAATTTCGTGCCCGTGAATAGTAGACTTAAAAATACCAATCCAAACATACTTGGAAGAGAAAAAAAACCCTCTCAGGAAGGATGCTTCGAGAGCAGATATCGCTTTATTTATTTCCGCTACCAATCAAAACTTTCCTCCGTGAATTAGGGGGTTTTAAAGGAAGGAATTCATTTGCGGGAAGGTGTGCCGCAAGGCATCGGCTTGCGACCGCCCGATTTTCGCACTCCCGCGCATTCCCAAAGGCGTGAAAATGCGATGTGGTGAAAGAAGAGAGAGATTTCGAGAGACTAAAACCTTTCCAGGTTAACCCAACTAACCGAACTATTGCGGGAGAGACTTAAAACGATCCCTTTTTGCCCCTCTGCCCTTCCCTTCCCATTCTCTCGCTGAGATTACTTACGCCTTGGCGGACTCGCATGCATTCGCCTTTCGTCCTCTCGCCTTCACTTTTCGATAATTGTTTGGACGTTCACAAAAGGGCTGCCGACGATGCATTCGATAGTTCTTCCGGTCTCACAGCCATTTATTATTTAAGGATCTGTTCCGTATTAGATTGGGGTACGTGTCCTTCTATAAATGTGCCGTTTTAGGCTCCAACGACGACGATGTTTTTTATTGGAGGGCTCTTTTTTTTCACGGGTTCACGCGTATTCGGGTTGTGCGGTTTCGTTTGAACCATGAAAAAGAGGGAGCCATTTTGTTTATCTTTTTTTTTAATGGATGTATTATTTCGTAGTGCGAATCTAGAGGTTCGAATGCTAGATGACGAGGGTTTTGTTGTACGACCACTTGGTTTCCGAATTCACTGTTGCAGCTAAATGTCGTGTTAGAATGAGATAAGGATTCAACTGATAACAGTCTACGATTAATACATTCATTATAATTTACCAACAATGTCTCGTTTCCTAAATTCAATCTACATACGACTTAGAAAGATTATTAACCTTTTAACGCTCACGTATCGATTACAATGCTGATCCGATAAACGATGTCTAAAATAAGTAAGAAACTATAATCCATCACCTATCGTCTATATTATCATTAATTATGTTAGGTATTACCTTGGTGCCCAGACTTTATTTCCATACACTTTTATAGCGAGGATTTTTTGAGATAAACTGAAGTAAACGTGTCTTTTATATTAAAAAAACCCACCACTAAATATTCGGTAATATAAATCCAATCTGTGGTGTCAGTAGTTCGTAAGTGACATTCTTTATCTTTAATTTTAATCTTTCTCGAAATGCAGTTTCTCTAGAATGACCAAGCAAATTAGCACTCTTATGCGTCAATCAATCTGTATATGGTTCATTATTAAAACTAGTTTCCTAAGTAATACCGAGATTAAGGGCATGGAAGAACGTATAAGATCAGTACAGAATAAAATAATAGAACCGTCTGACATTTTGAAGAAGACCTTGACAGTTCCTATTAATAAGGCAACGTAATGAATGACCATCTCTTGTCAGATTAGCTGTTGGCGGTTTTATATAGAGCTTCACTCATAGTTAATGAACTTTATTATTACAGGACATAATCAACCATCCCCTGATCACGTATAGATTTTAATATAACTATTCTCCCCATAAAATCTTGCTCCTAACCCACCATTCTAACAATTAAATGGATCGCTTTTCTCCACAACATATTCCCTGAACCCCACTTCGTCTCCACGCGCCTACGGAACAATTCCTACGCTGACTCCGCATTTAAAACGTCGAATTATATTTATTCTCCTGAATATCGATAAGTCATCCATTCCGCGTATCACGCTTTCTTCATTAAGCACACACCCCTCTCATCACCTTGTGCTTGTCTCTCCTCCCCTCTGATGTCGCTCTGCAAACACGCATGGTCGTCTTGGTGTCTCAAGACCCCAATGGAATGCTGTGGAGGGAGTGATAGCCCCGGGACATTCCATCTGCAGTGGGGAAAAACAGATATACCGCATTTGTATGTGTGCAACGGAGGCTGGTTTACATGGGGCAGTACACGAGGAAGGCTTTTGCACCCTATGCTCGTTGCTTTACTGTCTTTCGACAGTTATGTGGATGTACGTTGGGCTGCAATGTTTCGTGAACTCCTTCCATTCATCC
This sequence comes from Pantala flavescens, assembly GCA_020796165.1. NCBI lineage: Eukaryota > Metazoa > Arthropoda > Insecta > Odonata > Libellulidae > Pantala > Pantala flavescens. The sequence continues at coordinate 25,683,497 of CM036887.1, forward strand.
TCATGATAAGCTATCGTCTTTTAATTGTCGTAAAGTTTTGTAATTGGTTCCTTAGAATTCTAATAGATTTTGAAAATGGGGTATTCTTATTGTGGATGCGATAAAACACGTGTTCAGGTTTCGTGATTTTCAGAATACATCGGAACTTTTTTAATTAGTAACTTAATGCTGCTCATGACTATCAAAATACGTCGAACATTCTGCTATTAGCAACTTAATAATGTAGATGCACAGGAAGTGTTCCTCAACATATAGTGTGCTAATATATGCTACCTTAAAAAAGAAAAGCTATGGAAGCTAGAGTTGTCTAATAGAGAACGGATATAATTTGATAATCATAGCTGTTACATTGAAGTTGGAGGCGTACGTATAGATCGATAAAAAATTTCTGAATAGACAAGCATTATCTCAGATACATTGGGCATTATTAGCGTACCTATTTCACATTATATCTTTTTAAAGTTTGCCTCATTTCCCTGTAGATGACTTCCCAATGCAGTGAGATTGTATTTCATTACAAATTTGGATCTAACAATACAATATACTCTGAATTATTGAACACCGTAGCAATATTAAATTAACAACCACAGTGGAGGTATTTCGAAGTTTAAATAACAGAAATAATTTATGTATAGAATAACTACGAATAGCTGCAACATTTGTTTTTATATCAGTTCTAATTCCTTATATAGATCGCAGAAAAATTTCAAGATGGGTCCTCAGTACAGAATGTAATTCCTATAAAAATCGAAAGAAAATTTTCACGAAAGAAATCTCTTCAAGCACTCGTAAGATTTGACGACAAACATCTTTCATATCAATCCATCCATCCATCCGAAGACTTCAGTACGTATCGCTTTGAATCCATTAAGAGAAAAAAAAGCATAACGAAACATAATTAAAAAAAAGAAAGACGGTAAGTAAAGATGGCGTGGAAGAGACATTTTAGAGTAGAGGCAGATTATTTTTTAAACCGCGTTCCGTCGCCGAGATCCACGGTTGCGTAGCGGTAGACGCAAGGCAATTAGCGGGAAGAAAGAAATTTGTTGACAGAAGAGAGCACACAGAAGCACAGGGTGGTGGGTGCAAGGTAATGATGTTAGGAGAAGCTTGGTGTGGGTTACAAGCGGGAAAGCTTCGGTATTGAGTCTGGAACATGGGTCGAGGCCCACACGAGGGTTAAATAGAAGAGGCGTAACTTGGAAGAATAAGGAGTAGGGCGCAAGACGCCCGCCCTCTGTAATCATTTCGCTGAAGGTCCTGCCATGACAAGCGAACATTGGTATTTGAACCCCTTTACATCGGGTGGAATGATGTATCGTTGAGTGCTGCTATCAGATGGGGGGTGGTGTATATCTTCTTTGAGGGGAATGGACGTTATTATGTCGGAATTCGATACTGGTAGATGTAGTGGAGGGATGGATACGCTACAGTTATATAATTGTCCCTATTCGTAAGAAAATTCCGACTCGTTTCTTGTGGTGAAAAGTTCGTACAACGCAATTTCTCACGTTTATTCTATCTATAGTTCGGCCTACATTTTTTTGTGAGATCGAAGTGTGCTGTCGCTAAGGTAATGGTGTGCTGTGTATTATTCAAACATGACCTAATGTCCTAGTTATGTGCTACGTACGCAACTAATTATATACTTATTCGTCTTTTTGAAGTTTGTGGAGATAATTACTTTAACTAATCTCCTTCTTTCTTAGTAAAGAAAAGTCGCTAAATTTGACCAATTTATAAGTGAAAAAAGGACGAAAATACATAGAAATATTTAAAAATTATGTGAAAATGAATTTTTCGATACATTCTTTTTAAGATAATTCGTAGGGTATATCATTACCATTTTCGTAGCTGTCTAAGAATCATCTTAAAAGGATTTTACGATATTTTACTAGATACTCTCTTTACATTCCATATCGTTCTTGAACTACATTCTATCCTAAGCATCATTGGAATTGGATTTGTTGCCACATAATTGATTGCCGACAGCAATACGATATACACTAATAAGAATTTTATAGGCTGTATAATAGTGTGGTTCTCTTTCCGTTTTCGTATAATATCGTTAAAGATTTCTTATAATCTCGCTATTAGGTGGTAAAATATGAACTTATCAGTATTTCTTCTAGAACTGAATAGTTTTGTGGTGATTTTACCCATCTACTTTTATTTCATCTGAATAAGTTCGTCAATCTACGTATAACAACTCGCATAGTATTATTCCCAAATGAAGAGGTGGAAGATACGTAAAAAACTCGTCCTTTTTTCTTTCTCCTAATCTATTTTCATCCTATCCACTGTCTCACTTGACTTTTCGTGCCTCGTAAGAGAACGGCATATTCGACCACTTCTCCACTTATATATAAACCCACGCCTTCCATATGTGGAGGCTGTGCCATATTGGACTCCTGAAATCGGAAGAGATGTCTTAAGGAAAAGAGTGTATCCCGAGAAGACGAGGAATGGAGGGGCGTCTTTAGAAAAAATTTCGGGCACGTGGATCTCAACTTGATACGTCCGCCCACACGGCGAAATCTGATAGGGCCGCAAGTGGGCCATTTGACCGCGGCTTTCCGCAAAAACCTTCCCCCCCATCACACGCTACGTTCCCGCCTCCGGGTGTATTTTGTACCCTTTGAGAACACCGACGGCTCTACTTCCTGCCTCTGATATACTCTCATCCTTAATGCAGCGTAACTTCTCGCTACCCTAGTTACAATTTGAACACTCTTTGATCGATCTTATAATCTACTCTTCTTCTTTCAAGTGATATAATTGTATTATATTGGTTAATTTGTATACGTCTTATGTATATTCATCTTAATTAAGCCGAACATTTTGGGATTTAATTTATCGTCTTAACTCTAAAAAACTTTTGTATAATATAATATAATATAATATAATATAATATAATATAATATAATATAATATAATATAATATAATATAATATAATATAATATAATATAATATAATATAATATAATATAATATAATATAATATAATATAATATAATATAATATAATATAATATAATATAATATAATATAATATAATATAATATAATATAATATAATATAATATAATATAATATAATATAATATAATATAATATAATATAATATAATATAATATAATATAATATAATATAATATAATATAATATAATATAAACTTTTAATCTATTTACAACTATTATTTCCATAAATTTAAAGCGATTGTTTCTATCAAGATAACTTATGAGTTTAAATAAAAGTAATGCATTCATGTATAATATAAATAGTGAACTACCTAAATTATAATTCTTTAATAAGTACGAATGAAGAATTTTCAGAGCTATTCTTACGTTTTTGAATGAAATTTTGTTCCAAATAACAGTAAGCATTTAACTTGCTGAATGAATGCATATCCTTATTTTATATAATAACCTTAAGTCACGTCATTGTATCAATAGAACAACTTGTGGGCTACGTTATCGAACCTATATAACCTTATAACTCTCCTTCAGCTTGTGAAATTGCTGTAGATAGATATAAATGATACATTTTCAAAGCTCCATCGAGAACGATCTACAATACGCACTCTTTTCCTTCCATATTTCACCCCTCATTTTTTCATTCCAACTCTCCGATCCAAGACTATGCGTGTATATAGCGATTTTGCCGTCCAATAAGAGACAAGGGACATATAAAACCCACTCAAGATTAAGGACAAGGGATCTTTCCGTGTGCTCTTCGGGGTATGGTTTGAAACGGGGTTTCTCCACTTCGGTGTCTTGTGTCGTGATATGAAACTCGATTCTTGTTTGAAGAAGGACCCCGGAAGGTATGGGGTGAAGCCCATTGGCGCCTCTGTTGGCGTTGCAATGCAGAGCAAATACTTATTCATGGCTTGTACTTTATGTATTTCTCGTCTCCAATACATGTCTTACCAGTTTCCCATTCTTTGATATCGGGAACGAGTACGGAACTCATATAACCCCAATTTCCTATGGATGTGACGTATTAACATAATGGTAAATACTGATGATGTTGGGATATCGATTTTATTGTATACCAGATATTTTCGGGTCAGCATGTATGTTGCAAGTCCATATGTATATTATTATCAACTATTATGTAAGAGAGCTACAAGTTCTTTGGCGTCAGAAAATTGTAGATAGACGCCTAACATTTTCTGTAAATATTTAAGTATCATGATTCATGTTTAATTCTTTGACTAATAACTTTTTTAAAATTAATTTTACTTATTTACTTTTTTTAAGTATTTAATATCGATTTAGTTAAAAGTACCTATCATAGCAAACCATGAAATTCTCTTTACATTCCAAATTATGTATATATATATTTGTGATAGTTAATTTAATAGAGGTTTAAAATCTATCGATTAGAAGGAACCAGGTCAATATTCCTAAGATTCAATTACAGACTATTTTTAGCTCATAAGTGCTTATTGGTTTAGTCCAATTCTTTTTTTTTGCGTCGCCGAAATAAAAATGGTGAAGGTTACTCGCTTGTACATGGAATATATTTAGGAAGCTCTTTGATTTATCTAAATCTTTGAAACTGAACTTGAATATATTCGGCGGAAAATTTATTCAAAAAATTAGCAATTAGTAGTTGATTATTCCGAAAAAATTTAGAAAATTAAACCGGCTGAAATCAATATTATATATTGAGAGAAAATTTTCAAAATAATTTGTTATAATATTAATTTATTTAAATATTAATCTATTAATGTACATTATGTACTTATTTTAAAATCTAAATAGGGCAAACAAAAACATACTTTGGACGAAAGAAGAAATTAAACATATTCATATAAAAATATTTTGAAATAATTGGAAACACTGTAGGGCACAGTCCATTTCTTTCAAGCACGCAAATTCCTTTATTAAAATTATAAAACCATTTCGGAAACCCACAAAATAAAACAGATGCTTAAAAAACCCTTCTGTATATATACGATATTGCTCCACAATCACGTATTCAATTTTTCACATAGCAGACCCCTAGAGAGAGTAATTCCACACCGTATCCAATCATAGAGCAGCAAATCGCTCAACTACGAGCTCTAAAAAATAATTCGCAAAAAGGCCGGTAGGAGTCGTAGGAAAAGCGAGGGGAAATGGGTTGCGTTCACAAAAAACCAACAAAGGTTTAGGCGAAAGCATTAAACCGTTCCGCGGAGCGGAATGGAGCAACGGAGTGAGAATAAGGGAATTAACTTGCACACACGCCGATAAAACAGCCGAAATTGAGCGAGAGATTTCACTGTGAGAATCGAATTTTTGCTCCGTTGTATATATGGAGCTCGCGGCGGGGGAACACAGGCGCCATCGCCTGGGGAAAATAATAATTAAAGACAAAAGAGGATCGGAAGGCGGCAAACGTAATCGATTTGGCACTTTCTTCATCGAGAACGCTGTGCTTGAATTGCCTTCGCACCGCAGGTGCCGAAATCTGCCCTCTCCAAAACGACTGAGCTTGTTTTCAATCCGCGTCGGCCCCTTTTGTAATTAGCCCCCAAATGACGATCTCACTGCGTCATTTTTTCACACCTCGCCCCCTCACTTCTTCCCTAACAACGAGACGGCTGCATCGATGAGATTTAATTAGATTTTGGCGCGCACAAACCTTGAAGGAGAGGCTGTCAAAAGAGTCGTGTTTTTGCCGCCATTGAAGCCGGAGGGTAATTAGGCTCTGTCTTCGGAGGCCCGCCTTCGATCTTCTCCATTTAACGGGTGCCAATTAATCGAGGGAAATCGCGGAGTCGTAGACTTGGAATGGTTAATCGTATTACGCGAGCCTGGTTTAACCTTCCCTCGGAATCATCGCGAATCTGATCCGATAAGAATATCGCGGCGGGTTTTCCTATTTATTATTATTATTACGTGATTACCCTGCGGGTAGAGCAATGCTCTGGCGGCAAGGACACGAACTTAATACAAAAATTCAATATAATATTAACATATACAAAATATTTATTTTTTCTGGTTAATTATGTATATAACCGGTCGATATATTTGCGTAAATAAATATATATAATTTAACGTGAATAAACTCAATCGGATATTAATAAAAAGTATTTGTGGATTCAATAACATATAATTTATAAATTTTTATATTTTAAGGATAATTCATTTCTTCAAATTATTATATTGTAAATTTTACGTACGTAAATAGCTCCATTTGTTTTCGTAATGACAATTACTTTGGATTAACTCTACTCTGGATTAACAATAACATATAAGAGTGCCAACTGAATAACGTTTTTGTATTTTTCTTACACCCATGAAAATCTAATTTATTACTCCTTAAATATGAGCACTTAATGATTCTATAAAGACCGTAGAATATTTTCGTGCATATATGTTTTTATTTCGAAAAATTAAATAACTATGAAAAAAATTTCAATTTAAGAAAGACAGTGTAGCTTTTGTTTCCTTCAGAATTGTATATTTGTTTGAAAACGATTAAACGGTAATTTTTGCTAGATTTATGGAATCAGAAACAGGGTGACATTCTTATTTTAATATCTACGATTATCGTGTCTTATATGTGAACGAATTAAGATGCACGCGTGAGCATCTGTTACTTCACGCTGTCAGATCTGGTTTGTACTAAAATTGCATTATATGAACCGTTCTCAGTGAATCAATGCACCAGAAGTGTAGGAGAGTCTTGGGTCATTCAGACGGAGTATTTCGTATGAGGCTTTGTCCGACAAAGAACAGCAATGGAGATAAGCTCTCTATTCACTCGGAAAGTTCCTTATGCGTGAAACCTCTTTCACAAATCATCGTTTCTTTCCAATGGGACTGAAAGGGAAATCCATCCATCCTCGTGTCCACTTCTATAAGATGTTGGGAAAGAGAGCAGCGACACCTAGCCTTCTTCCATTTTCTAGAATAAACATCTACTACCTCCCCCGTTTTGGATTAGTATTGGAATAACTGGGCTCGTCCCTCCTTTTGGAGTGGACAACGACTCTATTGGATTTATATTTCCCATGGATTGCATCTCCTACGTTCCTTCGACGACAAGAAATTTCAATTTCTTTCCGTGGATTGCAAAGAATCCTCGAATCGAATACGTGCTACACGTTGTCAGAAGGTGGTGGGAATGTTTTGAGACTGGAAAAATACTTTCCTGATTCTTTGAATAATATTTTTTTCTTTGGCTATATTATGGAGATACATTTATGGAAATCGTATTACATAATCTGTTGTTTTGGGAACCGTAAATTGATTTATAGGAAAGGGTGACTTAACAAAAGAACATTCCACTGAACCGAATTGGTCAACTCAAAAAAAGTACGTATTGTTTTTGAACAAATATCGTCTTAACTTCCTCTCATTTAAAGACGAATTTTGGGTTACTAAATGTTACGTAGTTATTTCTTACTACTCTTGGTCAAGTTTTCATTTTGCTTCATGGAATTGTCTGTTTTTATAGTCTGGAATTCTTATATAACGTTACTTAATTCTTGAGATTCAAAACCATTGAAATCTATTTGTTATTTAGGCATAATTTGAATCGATTCTCCAAATAATACTTTTCACCTTAATGTACACGTAAATATAAGTTTTCTCCCTATATGATATTTTATAATAAAACGAAAATTTGGTATCTTTTACGTTATTTTATGCTCAATATAGGTGGCGACTTGTACTTAGAAAACTATCATGGATAGGCTGTTCAAAATTTAGCGTGTAAAATTATGATATACATCATAAATGAGGTAAATATAATCTTAAACTGTTAGGGATTCCAAAATCGTACCTAGGCAACATTTTATGAGCATTGTTGCGATATTCCTTCAAAGTAAACCAAGAAAAACTCTTCTATAAGTTCAAGGAACGATTTATATAAGTCACGTGAAGCTATTGGGCAAACCATCCGAAGTGCAGGGTAGTAGAGTATGGGTAAATATTACTAAATAATGGTGAGAAAGTTAAACTCGGCTACGTCGAGAGCAAATATGACTTCACTCCCCGCCTCGGAACCACTATAGCTATTTTATAAGAAGACATTTTGGCGAATCTCATACCTTTTTAATCGCGTCTCGCAGCTTTCCTCGATATTTAAATTAGTCGCCTGGAAATACCCGGAGCTCGGATTCCGAAGCATTTCATCAAATAACGCCCGAGTTTAAATTTATTTACCGAAGCACTCGAGGAAGGGTCGTAAGTAATTAAGCCAACTATATAAACAAAGACTTCTTTTTCCTTGTGTTATATAGCTTTCAAACAGAAGCTTGATGACATGAGAATGAGATATCTGGCGCGTCCTAGGCCAACAGTGGAAATTTTAATGGCTGTCTTATTTAACCCTTACGGAGTAGTCCACGGCCTAAGCCTATTGTCAAACGGATCACTGGTTCCCTATGCCTATTGCCCCCGAACTCACCACCCTTTTGCCCCTTACAAAGTGGAGGATGAATAAACATTTAAAGAACGAATGGAGGGTTTGTGTTCCAATGAATGCGGTGAAATTTTTGACTCAGGTAAAAGGGATTTTAGTGGGAGAAACGTCTGGTTTTCCGAAGTGAACTCGAGACTGTTTTGGGAAAGAAGTTGTGCATCTTATCTCGATCGATTTACGCGGATGACGTGGAGATGAAATCGACGTCGTGGTGGTGAATGAATGGCGGTGGAATTGTGTTCGATCGGTTAACGTGGTAGGGGAATATTTTGGTATACTTTCTGTGTTTCCATGGTGTTCGGACTAATGGAGAATATGTATAAAATCGTAGAAACTAGTTAAAATGCCGTAAATTATACAGTTTAAATTTAAAATTGAAGAGGAATGCAATGTAGCATAAAGAACTCCTAGTTCGTAGATAAAACTAGATGTTTATCCAAATATGTACGTTTTCAAATGTAAAATTACGATAGAAGGATAGAAAATTGTACATTTCATTTTATAAATATTCGTATTTAAATACTTAAGCATCTACTGGAAAGTACTACTCAATTTTTCTTTTAATAGTAGAGGAGCAGTTTAATAATCGAGTTTATTATACTTATAATCGAAAAGGAAAATGGTATAAAAATTATTAACACCTCTATGACGAGACTTTGTAACACACTTGTACAGTTTAAATCACTAAATTTATAGTTTTATAAGAGAATGGATCAGCGCAATAGATGGTAGATTTTTATGCCTATCTCTGCTCTAATAAATGATTAATTCTACACTCTACTTTAACCTTAAACTTATCCATAGTAAGCTGTATAACTTCCTTGTAGAATGCAATTCTATTTTCTATTTGCATTATATACAATATAATAATCATTTCAATAATATGATATATATAATCTCATTTCAATTACGAGATATATATAATATCATTTCAATAACAAGATATATATAATCTCATTTCAATAACAAGATATATATAATCTCATTTCAATTACGAGATATATATAATCTCTATATTGATGAGGTACATTCTCCTGCACATTTCTTCCAAATAACCTCAAGAACAGAAGAAAGAGGTATAAATTCTTAGGGAGACGACAACTACTCAATGTGCATAAACCTCTTCTTTAATTATTATCACCTTTACTTAATACAAAAAAGTAATCATAATAATTCATTACACACTCTTCCAACACCTAGAAACCATATCAGCGTGAACGGCACGTGTTTTCACCCAGCAGAGCAATGGTAAAAAAACCTCCGTGAAAGTGGCCTTCCTCACACTATGACCTATGCAACGAACCAAAGGCGGGGGTTGATTACATCGCATGCGGAGGTCGGAAAGACTGCGTGTGGCCTGTTAAATAACGGTCGCTGGCCCATGACCAACGGCTCGTCTCCGAGTTGATAGAGAATTCTTAGCGACTCAAGAGAAATTCGCAGATGGGTGGTTGGGGGCATAGAGAGAGAGAGAGATCTGCCCTTCCCTTCGGCCCATGAATAAACATGAGGGCGGTTGAATCAGGCCCCTGCCTCGCTCGAGTGCCCTGCGGGGGGAGTGGGTGGACACCCGCCACAAAAACCAGACTATATTCCCGTCGTTTTCGGCTAGAAAAACCTCACCCCATCGTGAACCATTCCCTTTTATCGTTTCCTGCCATCAACCACCCCCCCGAAATCATCCCCTCGGATCTACTCGTAATAAAGTTCTGTCCCTTTTACGTATTTCTTTCTCTTCCCACCGCGATACGACTTCCCTTTTTTTTAGACGTAGATATCCTCTGTGGCCTCGTGTCACTCCCCACGCCCTATATATAGGTTTCGATGGGTTTGCGAGGCGTTGAAATGAATCTATCGCGTGTGATCATCTCACCCAAGATATCGAACGTTTTACGCTTCATAGTATATTTGGGATTATTAACCCTTAGGTTACCCTAGGGTCAATGTCATGGGTTCGGAGGTTAAATCTGGTAGTAAATTCCCGTGGTGGGGCGAAATGGACGCACAAACTTTTCTCATTTAACTTGGGTTCAGTTCTCGTTGCTTTGAGAAATATTACGAGTACGAAAGTTTCTGTTTTCTTTTTATTATTCTAGCTTATTAGAATCAGGGTATTTTTTTTCAAAGTCTGCTCATTTTACAGTTCGATAAATCAATCTCTTTTTTCCAAATAGGTGCATTCTACTTCTTGAATAAATAAGACATACTGTAGTTATATTTTAACTATTATTTATCCTTTATAGTACTATTAATTATCGAATAGACTAGAAATTTTCATTGCTAACGTAAGATATTTACTTCCCTGTATCAAACTACTAAGTTACCAGTCGTTTAATCGAGTTATAAAGATAACATTCACTGTCATTACGTAAGCATTCCACTTTTGTGTTTAAGTTCTGTATTATGAAATTATTACAAATATATCCTCTCTTTTACTCTCCAGAATTGAATTTATTCCGACTTAGTTCCGAGTCTGAAAGTTAGACAAAATATTTCGAAACACTGTTACGATCTTAAGGAGATCATTATAAATATTATCACCTTATATATATCAATAACGCTATTCATTGCATTCACAAGCCTCTGGAATGTATTTGGTGACAAGAATAAACCTCTTATTGTTCGTCTCCATCTGTCGTATTATTAAAAAACATTCTGAAAAGATAAAAAAAACCTTCGAAATAAAGTTTCGGTCCCAACATAAATGTATTCCTTCCACCAGTTGGCCGCTTAAGATTTCCTCCTCAATTGACTCACGAACTATTCTACTTCGTCATCTTTCCCGCCGTCGAATTCGCTCATGTCGCATTGTATGCTCCCTCTTGTTTTCTACAGCTTCCGCACTTCAAACCCATCTGTCCCTTCCCCCGCTGTGCCCGCTCATCGATTCCTAACAGCGAAGATCGGTCCGTCTGCGACTCTCTACTCTTGATTGGCGCCAACGCATACATCTGATTCGATGCTTATCAAGCTATCTCATTCGAGCGTCTTATTATGCCCAAAGTGGAAATTGGATTCTAATGAGGGGTGTACAGTTTTGAATATAGCGCTGTTTGAATTGTATGATCGTTATGCGTTATAGGAAGGTATGGCTGTATCGTGAGTACATTGAGCTGGAAACTAGTCTATCATAAGATGAATGACTCATTAATAACAAGACGATGATTCAGATTTAATACGATAAAACGTGTCATTAGCGACATATTAGGCTATATTGTGAGTTAAAAGTGTTGAAAACTAGTCTCAGATGAATTAAGCATTACAAAACACGATAATTTAGTGTTAACGCTATATATGTTACGTAAAATTATGGCAATTTAGCATTAATAAGCTCGAAACATTAAGTCTTAACAACGGTGAATTATATCTATCTGGATGAATGAATTGCACTTCAACGAAAAGCTAATTATAGTTTGTAGCGTAAGAATTTTATCATGAGTAAATGTGAACAAGCCCCCTATAATAAGTAATAATACAATCTGTAGCTTCATTTAATTAATACGTAGGTTAGTAGCTTATGTATACCCAATAACTATGTAAGATACTCGTAGATTTGATTTCATTCGGTAATGAGTATTGATACCGTATGGAATGGAATTCATCTCTTCCGGATGAGTTGTTGAAGAAGTAGTTTAAATCGACTTTCTATTTAATAAATCGATTCATCCAGTTAGAATGCTGTGATGACGTGAGTATATTAACTGAAGAGTCATACAATAAAGAAATGGAATTATAGATCAGTAAGGTATATTTCCTGGTGATTAAACACAGTAATTAATATTGTATTCACTGAACCCTTCCTTGATTTGGATGACCTGCCATATTATCTAAACCGTTAAAAATAATTCGTTGGCTTATATCTCACCTCTACATTGCTTCGTTTCATTGAATTATATTATAAAGATGAGCCTTTAACAGACAGAAATGATGTTTTTGTTAGTTCATACTTTTCTTAATCGCCTATTCCTAACTCTTTTATCTTCTAGAGAAAAATATTTATTACTTCAATGAATCAAACAATTTACTCCGTTATTAATAAGAATCTAAAGCCAATCGATAGTTAAATGACGTACTTTCCGTGAAATATGTCTCTAAAAACTCCGACACTGAAATCAGATATCGGAAAACAAATCTAGTAATACCACAAATAAAAAACAAATCGAGTCTTAACACAACCTATGTGACTAATACCTCCAAACATCAAGACGCAGTATCAGCAGCCAATTCCGCGAAAACCAATCAATTTAACAGTTTGTTGCAACAACCGCGTTTTTATCCCCAAAGACGACAAAAGCCCCCCTTCGCTGGTAACTGGACCGCTCGCAAGGGGGTTTTCGAAATTTAATTGGCGTGGAGAAAACTCCTTAGCGATCACAAACGCAATCCCCTTGGCAAACCCACGCGTGAGAGAATTGTTTTCGATCGGAGAAGTGAAAGGAACCGCTTCGATTTGCCGAGGGCGATTTTGGGTCGAGTTTAGAAAGAGATAATTATCGGGGAGCGGTTATTTCAGTGAGAGACCGTGAGGGGGGTTAAAGGTGAAGGGAAAGAACGAACCCTTTTCGGAAGTAAGCATTCAACTGTTTCCTTCGTTGTTTACGCCCGGATTTTTATCCCGATCGGTCGATTGGTTATACGCGCGCTGACTTTGTCTTCCGCTCGATTCGCCTGTTTTTTTTTTCATAACGACGGAAGTTGTTATTCCCTAATAAGTCTCGTTTTTAGTTTGCCGTTTGTTCGTTTGAATTGCTATATTTGGCGCTCGGGTTTCCGTGATTTTTTTATTTCGTTACCGATCGGAGATTTCTGCGTAGAGGGAAGGTATTGATAACGTTTCGTTTTTGATAAAGACTGCGAAGTTTAAACTGCACGAAAGTCTCTGGGTAGAAGATTTTATGGATTTCAGAGCTTGTTTCGGTAGTTTATTGTTTGAGAATTTGTTGTTTACTGCTGGCTTAATTAAGATAAACTCTAAGATAATAGAAAACATGCATCATTTAAAGAATATCGATAAGCGTAAATTGTCACTCCTATGATTTCCTATTTATGTAATAATTAAACAAAAACATTCTTGTAGAAATAAGCGCCATTAAACGTAAGACTTATAAATTTAAGCCCAAAATTATATGTTTATAACGCTATAGATCGTTCTGAACATCTAAGGTATACAATCGAAAGAATTTTTTGGTTTCAACCGCAATTCGACGAAGGTAAAGGTAGCAAGAACTGGGAGTTTATCATTATGTCTTTCATTTCAAGTCACTCTCCACAGATTTTATATTATCACATAGGACTTAAAACCAAAAAAACATCAATGTAATGTATAATTATATATTTATTCCTATTTGATTATTGAGCTCTGTTCACCTATAGAAAAAGAAATAAGAAATTATAGAACTTAGAGGCAAATTTATCGGGAAATCGTACATATCGTTAAAGGCAACTACACAAAGAGAAAATACACCCCATTTCGATTCAAGTCAATAACATTTTAAATTGAAAAGCCGTTTTATTGCTTCTTAAACACTTCCGTATCACTCGGGGGCATCTTAGTTATAATACGTGTAATTTACCCTATCGTTGTACATCTCGTTACCGACTGCTTTCGGCGATATACGTACGTGACATGTGAATCTGTATGAAGGGGTAGAAGGGGTTTGTGCATAAGAGAGTGCATGAAAAGGGTGCAGGCGTTGGGCTAGAAGACGTGAAGAGCTGATGCATTGTGGGTAGGATGCGGGCGCAAGGGGGCAGTGTTGTTCGGGACCCCTGCCTGGTGACGTCATACACGCTTTATTTGTTTTGTCCCCGAGATTTATTCAATGAAACAGAAAATGAATTCTGCTTCATTGATGTTTAAAAACGAATCCGCATCTTTCATTCATTTAATTAAAGTCCGTTTTTGAATAAAATGAATGGGCGGATATAAATGGAATGATGGGATATGGGTGAAATGAATCAGTGGTCGATCAATTATTGGTTTTTTAAAGAGGAAAATCATGAAGATGAAGGGAATTATGAAATCATCAATTGAGTGTAGCAGCCATATTAGATAATGGCGTCGATGATACGAGATATATTTCATTAATAGCTAACAACTTCGCAGGTATTCGCTAGATCTCTACAAGCGGATAAACACGTTATAAATATCGAATACATACATTTTAAGCTTAATTTAATATCGTAATTGTGAATATAAGTCTCAATTTCAAATTTCAAACAATCTTAGTATACACTTGGATAGTGTTTGTGAAACATTTGTGATGTTTTTGTTGTTATAATCATCACATAACACTATAAGGAAGCGCTAGATCTCATAATTTCATATTAAGTAGAAATGTAGTCTTACATTGCTTAATAAAATATCATGGTACTCGCCGAAAGGCGGATTGCAGGCTACTTATGTAGATGTAGATGGTTCCCTATCCTGTTCGTTGATGAAATTAAGATTACATTAGCAATAGTTAAATATATTTCAAACTTGTATTTATAATCTTCCAGATTATATATAGGGAAGTTCTGGTAATTTTAGGCAGTAGCCTTACAACAAGCATATAATAAAAAATCGTATTCTAAAATATCGTAGAGAATTAAAATCATATCTTTCTTCCATCTGTTTGATCCAGAATTATACGAAACAGAAATCATGATTATAATAATTCGAACGCCCGTCATCAACGCCGTAAAGTTAAATCTTCATTTAAGTTTGGTTTGGTGCCTGAATAATCATCCTAAGGTTAAAACATCTACCTATCCCCGTACGCAACTTCATTACTATAACAACCGAAAACCAACTTACTTTATCTTGAAACCTACCCATAATCTCCCGTACACTGTTGGGAGACCACAATTGTTATTACTGAAGACTCCATTCTGCCAGCTACCCATTATAATCCTTCTGGTGAAGTTGAGGTCACAGCGGACTCTTTCCTCTCGTATATTCGGGGTTCCTTCTCTTCGGAGGCCATAGAAATCCCTCCTTTTGTTGGCATCCGACCAATCGACGCCGGAGGAGAGTCGGGTCCGAAGGGGAGTGGATGGTGGGGCAGGCCAATGTGGGGAAGGCGGGGGCCGGGGACCAATCGTAGAAAGCAACGGGATGGCCACACACAGAGAGTGTGCTCTTATCGATTGAAAGAGACTCTTCCTTGTTTGGTGCTTTGGTGTCTTTGATACGGGAATTGGTCCGATTGCTTTGGGGTCGACTGAGTAAATCGATGGCACGGAGATGAAGATGTTACGTCTCGAAGAAGAGACCATGCTGTCCGTAGGTGCTACGGGTTTATCTTTGCTGCGTTTGAAGTTCGCTACGTAACACTCTATAGTATCTCACAGTAGTTGTAATTTTAAAGTGACTTTGATAGACAATCCGTGGACTTGTTTGCGTAATTGTATTCTTATTTTATATCATTAAATTTAAAAAATTTAAGATGCTATAAAATAAATTCAATCCACGCTTAACAGAGATTTTTTGAGACTGGTTTAGGACTTAACAAAATAGAAAACTGCTTTTAGAAATAGTTGAGTAGTAGGGACATAAGATAATAAGGAATGGATCGTTAAATATTGTAGTTAAAGGTTATGATAAAGTTAAAAATTTTAAGTAACATTTGCTTAATCAATTACTGTCTACTGTTAGAGGATCGCCTAGAATTAAGTAGCGTTGAAGTTATGTGAAATAATCATTTTTGTTTTAAAAGACATATATTCAAGATTTTTAAATGCAGAACTAAATATTTTCAGTGTAAAACATTACAAGAAAGTATTAAGTAACGATATATAATATTTTTAAAAGTGGTATTAATATTCAATAATAATATAGTATACTTTTCATTCTAGTGTATACATTTTAATACGATATATAACTGATTTATCATAAAGGTTCATAAATCGACATAACGTATCTCCTTCCTTATGAAACAGTCTTGCGCTGACTGCATCGTCCTCCATGGAACAGTTTCCCATGCGATGGGTCCAGTATCAGTTAAGGAGTCGTGCATTCGTCCACAAAAGAGATCTGCATTCCCAATGCGACGGCTGTTGTCTTTCAAAAGGACATCCTCCGTTAATTGAGCTACAGACTTGAGTAGGGGAAGACATTTGGATCGAAATGAATTGGCTTCCACATAACCCCCTCTCTTGTTACACTTTTTGGCTGTTATCGTATCGGAGAAAGGCTATTCGCGAAGAGATGTTTGGTCCCTCTTCTATCGATTTAGGGACGCTGTCCAGAACAGCGTGGACGTCTGTAGAGGTTTCATTTAATACTCCACGAATTCACCTTTGTAGTACATTCTTCCTTTATTAGTAAAAGATTCCCTCCATTTCTTCATAATTTACGTCTGTATGAGGCATAAATTGTAACGAAATTAAAGATTAGGGTCCGTGTTAACATTGGTGAATCATGAAGAATGCGATTTCCCAATAAAAGAACTGATTTTTGATAATATATAAACCTTCTTATAGATTAAACTGCGAGTTAAATATTTAGAGTAATATTACGACATTTATAGGTTATATCTAATTATTATTTCATTTAATTTTTAACAAAATTAAATAAACTGCTATCCTCATTAATGACAAGTAATGGTGCAAGATATATGAATCATAACTGACTAAATTCACTTTGAAAAACAATAATTTCGATAAAATTTTTGCTAATCGTTATTTAAACCATATTTTCCGGAATTTTATAGTTAATTTCATTGCGCTTTAAGCATCCAATTATAATAACTGTAACAACTGTCACTTAAAATCGTAATTTACCATATACATTAGTATTCATGCAGTAGGAATACTCTTTGATTTGCTATTCAATTATTTCCGAAACAAAACCTCGGTTCATTTTAACGCCTTAATCACGTCTCTAAAGTGACTCATGAAGGAGTTTTCCCTCGATTGGACTTCATTTATTCTTCGGCATAATGTAGCACCGATCATCACGTTTGTAATTGCAATGGAAATAAGGAAGAGCGGAGGGTTGCATTGTGGGGAACCCCCCCGAGTGCATTCACGGAGAGGATGCAAGGAAGAGGTACCCCGCGGAGATATGCACTAAGAATTCCCTGGCTGCGGGATACAAGATACCAAGTTCCCTCTCATTGCGTGGCGCCTCGTTTCCTTTTGTTGAGAGCCTCCGAGAAGCTTCGTTCGCTGCTACGAAAGTTAATCGAGTGTAATTTGAATGAATCAGATTTGTCTCTGCCTAGGGAACCGTTACGTCAGCGACTGAAAGTTCGTAATTCGTCGTCAACATTCCCCAATGAGAGAAACGTTTTTGATTTCATTGTCATCTGAGTATATACCGTATCATCTTCAATATTATTATAATATTAAATATTTAATTTTTAGGTAAATATATGTATATTTTTGGATAATAATATTGCAAGCTTATTCTTATTCTCTTTTTAAAATATACGTTATTAAACTTTTGGTGGGAAATAAAAGTGACGAAGTAGATGGCTACTGATGATGATTACGTACAAAGAATGAAAGGGGTTACAGCTTAGTGTAATATAGACCATACCATAGAGGTAATGAGGGGGGAATAATACGCAGTCTAAATCATTACCAAGAGTTTGAGAAGTACTCCGTACTGTTTTTACGCAATTCACATGACGAATTTTCATTAAATGAGATTATTTTTGGTTAATGGGTATGGAATGCTTAATTATTCCACGAATTAATGCATCATTTTTCTTCGTTTTCTTCAATTGCATTCGTTTCCTTTCTAATCGTAATTATTCCCTCAATCCTATGATACGAATTAATTCTAGTCAACAATTTATTCCCTGTATACGTAAGAATACATCTATATTTGAAGTAAGACTATTTCTTTATTACGGATAATCTAGTTCAGTAAACAATATGTAATTCGATCAAGGCAGATTTTAAAGTTTTTTTTTCTCCTTCCTAATGTATCGCATTATGGATTTTTATTTTATTAATTTTATTGCTCATAACATAATGAAAATTTACTAGGTGATCTTCAAAAAATGAAAAAATAAGCAATAAAATCCGTGAAATACACGAACATAATATCAAGTTTTCTAAGTAATTGAACCGTTTTCCAACAGATAAACGATACTAAATATATAATATAACATATTTCTAGTTCAATCTTTGTTCTAAATCTTTCAGTTTATTGTATATTACATAAGGAGCTCATTTCATAAACACAAACACATCTTCCGCTCACGAATTCTACATTATCATCCGATAGAAAATTGGATTGTCGTACGAATATCGTCAGCTTATTAATATAAAAGCCCGCCCACGAACTCCAAATATAACCGTATAGATAACTCGTGGCCCCCTTCTCTATATGTAATTCATTATATGAGCCTGGATATAAAATCTATCCACCCGAATCCCTAACACCCACGCCCGCTCTCCACTCTATTTACATTTGACGAAATCCATTCTTCTTGTGTATCGAAGGGGAGGTTGATCTGTGGAGGGGTATGTCTCTCCGTCTTTATTGCTGTTTATTCTTACGTCTTCACATATTTGCTCCCTTTTTTGAGTGCCACGATCTCCTTTCAAATCCCATCGACCGTGAAAGAGAGATATTCCCCAAGATTTTTGAATCGATTAAAGATTTTCGTCTTTCGAGAGTTGAGACTCATTTCTCCCTCGACGTATTTCCAGGAATCTTTTGGTATTCTGAGAGAGAGTGCTCGGGCTCTACTTAAGGTATATTAAGTGCGAAATGATATACTGAAACGTACTGAAGTTTAGTCAGGTACTTAGTTTTACGTCGTATTTCAATTGTTTTATTTATATTGGCATTAAAGTAATACCCTAGGCGAGGAATGAAGATATTTATTACCCTGGAAATCTAAATTAAGCCACGTAATTAAAATCGTACCTAATAAAAAATAACATGAAAATATTCTCTCAATCTTATGTATACGTATCTCATATATACGTATCATAATTTAAATTATTAATAAAGTTATTCATTTGTTGACTTCCTATCAATTAAGTGAATCGTTATGTTGATATAATTATCATCATAGTTACAATTTAAATATGCAATTAATCGCCACGTGATCTACGATCTTTCTAAGATAATTTTATTCCGATTGTTTCCTTAATTCCACAATGTAAAACAGAATCATAGTCGTTGAGAATGAAAACATTAAAACATATAAACTATATTTGAAAGAATACATAGCGATAATCATCATAAAAATAAAAATTAGCTTTAAAATCCCGAACTTACGTTTAGCCTGCACTGAAGGATTTCCCTAACTTTTCCAAATGTTTATTTTTTCAATAATTGGATACGTTTTATAACCTAAAATTGCTCACAAGGCTCGATATATAATCCTAAATTAATGGATTATATATTTGGTAAGCTTTAGAAATGATATATGCTCATAAATAGATTTAAAATATCTGCAAAATAAGCTCGTATTAGAAGATATTAAGCTTTCCTTCTGCATTGATGACCCTAGTGTTCATTAAGGCCTGTAAGCGATTAATATACTACATACAGTACGACCAGACACTGCTGAAACCATCTACACTACCTACTTGCTCACCCCTGAGAACCTTCAAACTCGTAATCTACTTCCCAAACCTATTACGTATTCAAGGTACACTAACTTATTCCCTCCTGCACGAAACCGGTAGCGAGACACTCTGATCGGGAAGCGTTTACGAGTTATATGGGTCAGAAAGCGCCAAATCTCTCAGACGTCTTGAGCGTTCTTTCCGTGCGCCAAAAAACCTCGTTCCGCCCCATAGAATCGATTTTCAAATGGAACAATTCGGCCGCGTGTATGATTCCTTCTTCCCCTCACAATCATACGCCGTCCCCGCACCCCTTACTCACCATCCATTCCCTAAACTCAAGTGTTTGCTCCACCGATCCCCAGCTCTGGCTAAAATGGAGACAGATTTAAAAGCGTGCATGGGGGTTTGAAGAAGGAAGTGGGCGCGCGTGACGAATTCGATGGGGAAGACGACGAGGGTTTTTTGTCCTAAGATGAAGTAGTAGAGAGAGGGATGGGTCATGCGGGAGAGGTATTATAAAATGCGTTTGCTCGAGTATCTTTTCGAAGCATTATCGAACTTCGCCACGTTTTTATCGATTAGCGATTGTTTTTTTTTTCTGGAGTCCGGAGTCCCTTTGGTCCCTTCGCGGATGTTCCACTTTCTGATCGATGCGGAACGATTTGGAGGAAACGGCGGTGGATGTAGTGTGTTAGATTGCTTAAAGAGATGCATTGTTCCGGTTGGTGTAGTGGTGGGAAGGATGTCCAAGGTTGGATGAAGTGTTCTACGGGAGCGCGGGGATATCTTACCGGTAATTCCTTCGCATTTGGTCAATGGTAGTTTAAATGATAAGTTCTAGTTAATTTAATCTAGTTAATCGTATCCTAAGTTGTGTCGTTCATTTAATCATTTCAATTCCTTACTCATACATTGTGATCATTAGTTTGGCAATAAGCCTTAATTCTCTAAAGACCTATACTTATAGCCATACTACACTATACTGGCCATATTCAGCGTAATATATACATCGTCGTCTAAAAATTCCCGATAAACATTACCAGAAAATACGTGAAAATACAAAGCAAAGAATATAATGCCTGTAGAAAGTGTTGAACATAGAAGTAACTGAAAGAAATGAAAATATAGCAGGAAAATAATAAGAATATAACATTGAGGACAAGGATGTTCATCCTCCAAGGTTCTTAACTGTGAGGTTGTTAGCATTTTTTCCTACGCCAAATTCTTTGATTCGAGACCTTGCTAACAGTGATTCATCTATCAATAAAATGCTCTGCTTGCCCACTGTTACATTTCTCTCTGAATTTTCCAATGAATGGATGTTCATGAGACTATAGGAGATAATAAAGGTGTGGAATAAGTAATTGTAGAAATTTCAGTTCACAACGATCCATAGTTATCGCTGAATATATTGTACGTAGCCTCGCCCAATAGTTGAGATTCATTGAAGCGATATCTGAACGTGATATTCTCTTTAAGCTCCCTTTTATAATTGAACTCTGATATAATTTTTGTAGTAGGGACATATCGATTGAATTTGATTAATGTAAATGAAATTCAAATCCTATTTAACCGATACGAGGAGATAATACAATACAAATTAGCATCAATTTACTGAATTACGAACGAAAATTGTATAAATCCGTTCTTAATCAACGAATCCACAACAATACTCATTGCTAATCATTTTCAAATTCCCGATACAATTCATTAGGAATATCTTTGTTTCTGAAACATG
This sequence comes from Pantala flavescens, assembly GCA_020796165.1. Lineage (NCBI taxonomy): Eukaryota > Metazoa > Arthropoda > Insecta > Odonata > Libellulidae > Pantala > Pantala flavescens. The sequence goes on from CM036887.1 coordinate 25,705,182, forward strand.
AAACCTTCTTTCTTTCTTACCTCTGGATTCCACTCGTAACATTTGGAAATCCTTATCGTATTAATAATTCGGTATTATAGGCAATTAATCCTTAAGTAATGAGGGATGAATACAAATTATGTTTGCGTCAAAATCCATCCAATAACACAATCCGAATTAATCACGTTCAATAATCAGGTTGCCATGCAGTTAATTAGCTCTTGGTGCAATTACAATTCGATAAATTCATTACCAACAATTCAACCACGCCTTAGTGGCATTAGAAACCTTTTGAAGGCGGGTTCATAAACATCATATTGCAATTAAATTCTTTATAGTTCGTAACAGCAGGATTTGATTCTTCAAAAACCTCACGCAATCGTCTTTTATTTTCGGGCAGCAATTAGCGAATCTTTAATATCTGTTCACAAACCACGTTGCAATTATAACGGCAGTATCCCAGGCTCATGATACGAGTGGCACAGTGGAGTCTCCGCATTATGGCACGGTAATTGGCTTTATCCAATAAAGAGAATCAGATTTAATGATGTCGAAGTCGGGATGATTACGTCTCCTCCCTTCTTGTGGACGGCAAATGAAGTTCGTCGCTGTCCCCTTCTCGGTTTGAGAGAGTTCAAGTCTCTTTAGCGTGCCCTTACTCACCCGCGCGACCTTGCCCTTTTTACGATACCGTTGCCCTCTGGCGGGATTGACACCAAACTATCTCATTTCCTTTCGGTCTTGTTCCACTCTCCCTAACCGTTCCATTCTCAGAGGATAGAGATCGGCTATTTCCTCTTGTCTTCCAATCATGCATTAGGCGGATGGTCAATGGACCCAATTCGGTATCTGCCCCTCCAATTTTCGTGGCTCCTTCCTATTAGTCACGTAAAACGTATGCACGTATAATGTGTTCCGTTTGTATAATTCGGTCCGCGATACGGCTTCGTCACCCACTTGCATCCATCACCCGTTTTACGATTGGTCCTCGTGGTTGGGAAGTGGTTTTTTTTTAAATCCTTAAGACTCCTTCCCTCTCCCTCGATGCCATTGGATAATAACGGCTTATAAATTTGTCGTTTAATTAGCCTACGTGAATCTTTAAAAGGTTTGATTTGTAGTGATACTATTCTGACATTTTCATCCGTACCTCATTTTCCGCATCAAGGTTTGTAATTGTACTGAAAGAGTTTGGAGTGTTATAAGATATAAGTATTCGTGATTTGAGCCGAAGTCTTCCGATACAACCTTAATTTGATGTACAGTGGTTCTTCACTAGTGTTGGACAATGGTCAGGACACATTATTGTGTCCTGATTTACTCTAGTATACACTTTTGGCGACTTAACATCTTCTAAGAAAACGTAACTTGGTTTAGTTAACGAATCATCTTTTATTTGTATCTTTATGTAAATATTCCTTGCGGAAATAGGTAATTAGTTAACTTACTATAATGTTAAAACGTGGAAAAAGATCGCTTTTTATTGGAAATATAAAAAAATTCCTTTATTAATTAAATCGCGTAGTATTCTAATAGGTATAGATGAGTGTAGAATTGGGTAAATTAATTATCTTTATCCCCATTATTTAAAAGCATTACATCCATCCATACGGGGTTACAAAGTCGAATCAGATAAAAAGAATTCGCGGTATATGAACTACTGATTGGGGCCGATTAGAAAGTCGTATTCTCTAGTGCGCTCCTCATCCGCTTTCCGGAGGCGGCGCTGTTGAGAGAGATGCATAAGATGTATGCTCTTCTCTCATCATCACCTCCCCAAGGGATTCAATGTCATTTGCCGAAAGATATTCGCCACCTAGTAACGAACCACGGCTCCGATTTTCAGTTTGAGGAGAGATTTTAGAACTCGCTGCTAAGAGGCGCCTCTTTCGCCAACCGCTTTTCTTTTTTTTTTCTTCAATACCTCTCTCTTTTTGAGCTACCGGACCGGTCGTCGAGAAGTCTTATTTTTTCCTTTTTAAAAATCTTCCCAAAGGCCTCTTTTGGTGCGCGTGTCTGTCGGTGTGTTTGTGAGGGCTCTTTCCCATCGCTCCGCTTCCTCGTGACGCAAGATGATGCTCTTCTTTTTTTTTCTCCCGCGTCTTGAAACATGGCGGCGTAATTCCGCGAAAAAAAGCGCGAACTCTTTTATTTTGGCGGGTCTTTGTTTCCGAGCTATTTGGGATTAATTTGGATGTGTGTGAGTGTGGATTGGCTGGGAGTTCCTCTTCAGACCATCGCGGAGTCTAAAGTTCAAGGAGGATTTAAGGGAACTTTCTGGTTTTTAGTTTCTTAATGAACTCTACCCTCTTACTAATCCGGACGATTTTCTTTTTGAGAGAGTTGGACATTTAATCGGCTTCTTCTATTCAGCTTTTTGACTTTTCCTAACTCTATAAAAATTCGTATCACTATTTTTTATAGAGTTTGTTACTTGTTCTCGCCGAATCTCAACTGAAGCTGAATTTACGTCTAGAATGGAGGAATGAACATTGTTCTATGGAATGTTAGGATTACATAGATTCTTTGACAGAGACACAAAGAATAAGAAAAATTAAATATTATTCATTTATAAAGTCAGCATATAGCACACATAAATAGCTCAATAAATGGTTAGTTAGGAAATAACTTCGCTAGCTGAAACCTGAACTGAAAGTTTACAAAATCAGGGTGTTATATAACTTAGAGTTCCAAAATGATTGCTTCGAAGATGATACTGTAATATTTACTATTTAAATAAAATCTTTCTTAAATCGAAACACGGTTACACAAGCTTAGACATTGTTACCATTGGTACATTGTTACAAAATTGTTACGCGTTAATTAGATTAGATGCCCATTAATTTTAAATTAAATTTGTCTCGACATTGTTTTATAATTCAGTCGTCAGTTATCCTAAATAACATTCTTAACAATCAATATCATTCTATTTTCTATTTAATAGGATATATCTATCAACTTAAGGAATCCATATTATCTTATAAGTGAGCACGGGAATTTAGGATGGACGTAACACTAATTTATCTCTAATGGCAAACTTCAAAGACCATTATAATTGCTATTTATAGTGTTTTCTAATTTAGCTTTAGTTGAGATGCAACTCTATCCCTCTTTTACTCTATTTCTTATTCTTTTCTATCCTCAGTATCGCGGCTCATGGGTTCTTCAGCCGCCGCGACGGCGGGGATGAACATGAACATGTCCAACATGACCGGTCTCTCGACATGTGGAGTGACCGGGGAGACGAAGCCGATGCAGTTCCCACTGGCACAGCGTAGAAAAAGGAGGGTCCTGTTCACGCAAGCTCAGGTGAGTTTCCAAGTAACATATTGTAACTACGTTCGATGACAATTGAATGCAGATAAACGCAATCTCGTCCATTTGAGCTAAACTATGGAATATACGAATACATCGTAGTTTTACTGTTTAATATACACTACTATGGTATATATACTAATATATATATATCTCTAATAATCCTCCATCAATATTCTGTAATCGTTATAATACATAAAAAATCAAATAGATATTATGATTATTCTCTTTAACCATGAAGAGTAAGTCTCAAGTACTGAGATTTTACGAGTACTTGAAATTACGATCTTAAATTGATTTGATCATGAACTGGGACCATCGTGTGCGACTCAATGTTGATTATTGGTTGTAGATAATCGTATGTACTCTATATTTCGTACTCTTTTTTTCTCGCGTAAATATTTACTCCTTATAAAGTATTCTTTTGTACTTCCTTTTCTTATTGGTGAGTTTTACGTTTCCTGTTATTATTTGCTAGCTCTTACGACGAATTAATGCAATAATTGAACTTTTAAAGCTGTTGCTACGGAAATCAATGAGTTATTATTTATATGGCCTAAAATATATTTTATTGGAAATTCATTGTTTAGCTAGATTATTGATATACAAAAAATCTTCGTGAAATTTGGACGCTAGAATATTCTATGTTCGATTGTTACTGATCGAATGCAAGGTTAGTAGTATTTAACATTCAACCAACATCGGTTTTTTAAGTTCATTTTAGTAAATTTTTAACAACAGACTACTGAACTAAAAATATGTGACATTTTAATCGGTCGAACCGCAGAAACTCGACTATAAGGTTAAATCGACTGTGTTTTTTTTACATCGGCTATATTTACGAGCGAATAATTCGAAAAAAGTTATCCGATCAAGTGATCCGCTCTTCAATTTGGATAATTATGACCGCTCATTATTTCTTTCGCGATTTTATATCGTTGCCTGGTGCGATTTTTAATTTCCAATGTTGACCTATTTTTCGCGTATTTCCATTATTTAAAATCACCCACTTAGTTACGTGTCATTAAATATAACCGTTATGAACTTCTCGTGATTAATTAAAATTAGGGAAATTAAAAGTGCGTTTTCATATAGGATATTATTATCTAGTTTTATTGAGTACTGATGACAATGCGATTGAAATTTTCGTATATATATATTTCTGAATTTATATGGAATACGAATCAAAAATCATAATTTACAATCAGGATATATGTTACTTAAATTATGTCACTCCTAAATGCCTGATGACTGAAAGGTTTTTAGAAATTAATAATTCAAATGTTATTTTTCTATTAAAAAATCTATACTCATCATATATTTTTCAATTTCCTTCTGTCCTCATCATTATACATCGTAAAATTTAAGCCTCGTGCTCAAGTATGAATGATATTGATATATTATAATTATTGAAAAAAATTGGATGACGATTTTATTAAGATAGGGAATAATACTCCTCAAAGTAATCAATTATAATAATGAGGAATTATAAGATATATTTTTGATAATTTGGGGTATATACGAACTAGTACACAACCTCATTTCTAGCACTTTATCTATGAATTACTGCATTATGTTCAATCCAGTTAAAAGACATGTTCTTTTACGTAATCAATTTAAATATATAGAAATGCTCAGTATGATAATTGATAATTTTAGAATAATATTCCTCTACGTAACCGAATTAAATACATAGGAGTTTTAAGCAAGAAATTTGATAGTCTTAATAATAAAGAAACGAGTGCACAACCTCATTCCTAGCAAGACTTATCAACTTAAGTACTTGAACTAAATTCGCTCCAGTTAAAAAAAGGACCGCCTTTCCCGTCTAGGAATAGTTCCGCAAGGAACCATTTCGTATAAGAAGAAAAGGCTGTTTGATGCTTGGGTTTGGGGGTGGGGGATGTATGGTGGCGTGTAGAACGGACCAATGGCTGTGTAGTCTCCCTAGTGGAGAAATGAATGGATCTTAATGACAATTCGCCTGATGAGTCGGGAAGGGGGAAATAATGGTCCACGAGGGGGGATGCAACTCGCAAATAAGGAAGGCGCCCGGCAAATAAGACTCCAGACTCTCTGATGTTCATTTTTCAGCCCTTGTGTCTTGGGCGTTTCGTCCCACGTAGATGATTCTTGGTCCAATGAATGTGGGAGGCTGACTCGGCCCTACTCTTACAAACGGGTAATTTAAGAGAGAGGGTTTTGAGCGAGGCGCGGTCTAACTACGGTTCGCCTTCATTAACGCGGCTTTGGGGAGGAATTTTGCGTGGACTTCTCTCTCTTTTCCCTGCCCGAAACATGGGGTTTATGAGTTGAGACGGTATCCTTGTTCCTTACTCGGAAACGATGGGTTTGGGGGATGGAAACGGGTTTGTTACCGAAGGCTGTTTGCGTTTGCGGGCATCGAGATGTTTCACAGATCAAGAAGCAAGGGTGTGTTATTTTTTGCTGGTGTTAGAGTAAAGGATTGCTCAACGAGACAGATGTTAGAGAGGAGAAAGTAAATTATCCTCTAGTTTCCAGTAAAAATACGGTAATTTTTCAATGAAAATGTTTCAGCAAATTTCGCTTACGGTAATTTAGCGTAATAAAAACCACAGGAATAGTACTCATTCTATAGAATTTATATAGTATTTCTAGAATAGTTGGCTTGAAATTCGATCTAATTAATGAAATGAAACCTTGATTTTTAAAGGTAATATTTTCAAGAGAAAGAAGTAAAATAATTATCGTTTGACCAATCTTGGAACTAATGATCATATAATAATAAACATATTGTAGAAACTCAAAGTATCGTTTCCTTGTCTAATGTTCCATTGAATTCGATAACTAACATTTTACGAATTTAAACTGAAATTTTCCAGTTTCTTTAGCTAAGGAAAGAATGTCTACGTTAATTATGTATAATTTCCTGTACTCCAAGTACACTTCTCTACATTCACAACTCCAAAGCTTTCCAATTTTAACGTACGTTAATTTTTGTCTATCCTCCGTAGAACAAAATAAGTCCCTTTCTTAATAAATTCGTCTTCATTAACGATGTTTGGAAGTATAGAATTATTTATAAATAATGTATATGTATTACATAAATATAATAGATAAATTATTGATTACGTATATTCAAATTTCTAACACGATTCCTTTGAAAGCTTAATTTCACTTTCAGATCCAATTCCTAAATGAAACCCATTCACAGCACAGTTCATAAATCGCGTAAAATGAATGATCTTCAATACCTCTAATACCTTCTTCTGGGCAGTACCCTTCCGCAAACCCCATCCAAGATAGGTGTAGAGTCTATTAACCCCAACCCTTCACACACACACATTGACGAAGCTTACCCACATCATCCCGACCGATCAACCACGTCACTTTAAAAAAGAATGACTTCTCAACCCTTCGAGAAGTGACTGGGCTCTTTAAGAAAAACTCCCCGGAAAAAAATAAATAAGAAAAGAACGTCAAAACGATCTCGCGTGTTTTCAATCGATCGGTATACGTATATATATCCTCTGGCAAAAAAGACGCTCACAAAAGGAGCGTTTTACAAAAGTTGTGTTAGCGGGTAGGGAGTTTATTCGTTGCCATTCATAGAGGGCAGACAAAGCGCAAGACGTTCACGGATAAAGCGGACGATGGTTCCGGCTGTCGTTTGTTTGAGACGTGGGCTTTTACCATTTGGAGGAAGCCAATTGTCGCGGATGAGGGCGGAACCCTGAGTTAAGGGTTGTGGAGTAACATGGCCGGAATGAGGTTTATTGTTACGTTGCTTGGGGCGATGGATATGTCTCGTGATATCGCAGGAAGTCTCTCCCGGTCACGTGGCCTTCCTCCATCTTTTTCCGAGGGTTGTTTTCGTGTCTCACTTGTTTTGTGTAAATGGACGTCAGCCCGAAGAATATAAGGTTATTGGTTGAAGATTGACGTGTAGTGGTCCAGATTGATCTTTAATGATGCCCGATATAAATATTTGTTCCCCGAATCGTTTCTTGATTGTGAGGGATAGTGATTTTGTGGGAAAAGGGGTGACGCTGGCACAAAAGACGTTTCGTACGTCAAAAGATTAAAGTTAGGTTATTCCTACTTATTCTTACGATATCCTTGCGAAGAAATGCGTAAGGTATTGAGTAAATTATAAATGAGTATTATTTGTATCGATTACCAGTGTACTGAAACTTAAATTTACCTTAAATGAAGGATTGAATTGCGAAATTTAATTGTAAAATTGCTCACGCGATATTTTATATTTCTTGAGTAAAAAATCAGCTATCAGTCTGTCCATCCATACATTCTTGTAAAGCGAGAAATATTTTAGCGAATGATTCTAACTCCATTACATTTTCTCTGCTCATTTTCGTGTCGAGCTGATATAGGTAGAAAATTACGGTGTCATTCTCGAGAGGAAAAGTAAATTAATGTAAACGTAAAAATAATGAACTATATTGCAGATCAAGTCCTAAAATTCAACAACAAATTGAGGAATATTTATATTATACTGGTTACAAATTAACGAAACCAACATTAAATTACAGGCTGAAATTTCCATTCGCTGAAATAAAACATTATTGTATATATTTCTGTATATGGTACTTAAATGTCTCGGGTTGTTTTAATCAGCTAAAATAACCTTCAATTAAATGTACGAGAAATGTTATTCTAACTATTATATTAGCTTTCATCTCTCTTGCTACTCTCGTAAAAAAATTCGAGCATTGGAGCTAACTTAACGAATGGGTAAAAACCAAAAGCTAATAGGACGATACATATCAGCAAAAGAGCCTTTTGTCCATATTATACTCTTTTTTCCTTTGCCCATATGGATACGGTTGCCATCCTCTCTTTTACCACTCCCATTCTTCTCTAAAAAATTGGGCACTTTTGGCATCGGCCATTGAAGAATCCCGTTCTATGAAGCCGCAACAAATAACGAGGTCATTCCACCTCCCTTCTCCCTCAAGTCCTTACCCAGCAATGGACCTTGGGCTGCACCAAAGTAAATTATTCCACGTGAGAAGCAGACGATGAGGAGAGTCCAATGCGTCTGCACTGGGGAGAGAGTGGTCTCCTTTTTTTTCGGTGGGGAGAAGAGATATTGGGCGGGGGAGGATGAATGACGCATACTTCCGGTTAACCGTGGCCTATCGCGTTTGGTGCGGCCATTTTGAAGTGAGTCGGCCCGCTACCGCTGTTTGAGAGCTTTTGTCCCCCTGGCGGCGGATGGGGAGACAATCGCCAGCGCGGCATCTCATTCAGCTGTCTCCCTCCCACATCTTCGTTCTATCGCACATCTCTTTCCCTCCAACCAAACCCTAAGCCATTTGTTCCGATTTTTCTAGTTCGGATACTTGTGCACCTCACCCTAGTACTTTTTTATCGCAATTTGGCTGTTCCTTTTGCGGGAAACTTACTAAAACTGAACCCTATACTTAACCGAGGTCGATTGATGTACTCTCACCGGGTTCTTGACGTTCGTTTTTACACATTACAATACGTACAAAGCCAATTTAAAGCCTAATCAATTGATTAGTTCCTATTGCCAAGTTGATATTGCTGTGTCTCGATACATAAAAAGAAAACACGACTTATAGTTTCTCAGATATTATTTTTTAAGTGTGACGTACTCATAGTTCGATAAAGTTCGCTGATTATCAATCATTTTAACGAAAGTTTTAAGAGAATATGCAGATAAAACCCTTGAAGGTTCCTTGGAAAGTGTATTAATGTATTTAATAGATACATACAACGAGAAAAATCACTGCAATTCGTGATAATAATAGTATAAGTTCACATATAGTAAAAGTGTACATTCAAAAAGTACATAAAAGTGTACATACATAAGTAAACCTCTACATGACTGTAATTCTAGATCTAATAATCGTTATTCCATAAAAACATTTTCCTTGAAGATAAACTTAAAGAAGAAAAGTAGACAAGTAATTTTAAGCTTTTTAATTTACATAAATGCCTATGCTAAACGTTCGATTAAAACTTTCTCTATAATTTTTATTTTAATCTTGCTTATCCATAACCTTAAATATGTCTCATGCGGGTAATTCTATGTCTTGTTTTTTAAAGTTTTTCCTAGTAGTCTATGATACTATCTAGGCTTAAAGAGTTTTCTCCGGTGTGAAATAATCTGAATGTGTATTTTGCAGGTGTACGAACTCGAGAGGCGATTCAAGCAGCAAAAGTACCTGTCAGCTCCGGAAAGGGAGCATTTAGCCAGCTTAATTCATCTTACGCCCACGCAGGTAAGAATTCCTTATCATTCATCATAGAGTTCATTCCTAGATCTATCATCTCCTAGAAGTGGAGTTCATTAAAGGTTAAGGAGATGTTCGCTGACTTATTTCGCGAAGAAAGATAGATTCGATGAAGAAAGGCATCCGTTTAAAATTGCCTTATTCGCTTCTGCGTAAACTATTTATAAGAATCCACTCAACCTACTTTCGCGTAATAATAACTTAGAATCAGACGTGATTATAATTTAGAGACCCAAATTTCCACGTGAAGTTTCTATTGTGGTTCTCGGAATTGATTGTTATTTAGGTTTCGAATTTATCATCGGAATCGCATCAAATTGTACTCCTCCAAGCAGGTTTTACTTCTATATATAATAATAATAAATTTTTTATTAATTTTTTATTTGTTAAATATCCTTTAAAGGACAGATAATCGTGATGTAACTATTACATGCAAATTATGTCTTTAGATATACTTGATCGATAACGAATATCGAATCGAAGTAAAGACAAGAAAAACTATTGCCATTATAAAACTAATCCTTCTTTAATAAACTTTTACGGATCATCCTAAATAATGTTTGAATAGGAGTTTTAATTAACAGTAATTACTACTCTTCATTGAGGAATATTCCAGGAATTTTCTTTCGTTCTCTTTTAAATATAGCATTTCCACTATATCGTCATTCATTTGTTTCCTCAGCTAATTACTATTATTCTATTGTACCTCTAACTTAGAATGATGCGTAACTCTTGACCACAGAAACATCGTAACAGTGCTTTGATTCACGCAATACAAACCGCATACAAAGATCTACATACATCCACTGAAAACACGAGTCACTACCGCCTTATCACCTAAACCCATTCTCACAAAGAACTCACCCACCGCGCCCTTACGAGATCCACTTTTATATTCTCCTTTTGAAGTAAGGCATCCCGGCGGTACCCGAAACTGGAAAAGGATTCTAAAAAAGGGGATTTCTATTAAAGTCGAGCGAAAAAAAAAACCGGGAGAGTTATTTGGGAAACGTGTAATGGTGTGATAATCGCCAGGAGGTGTATTCCGGGCTTAGAGGCGGTGACTTATTGTGTGTGTAGTTGGATTACCTTAAAACCCCCTTCTGCCTGATAGCACGGGGCGCTTGGATTATCTTTCCCCCGGTGTTATAATGAGGCGACGCTAGCGCCCGTGTTGAGGGTCGCGTCTTTGTTGCCGGGAAGCTTCCCCTTCGGCCATTGTCCCCCACTCCTCTCGCAGCGCAGCTTTCAATTTTTTTCTCAGTCGGTTTATAACGAGGGGAACTTGTGCATGAGTTACAAAGGACCAAGATGAAAGAGACTTTTTATCGTTCCGTATATATGTATGTGTGTAAGAGAGAGCACTTTATTTTTAAGACGGAAGGAGATGTGTAAGGCAGTGCTACCGACTCGTACGATGTTTGAGTTTCTTTTTTTTTTTCGCGGGACGTCTTCGTACGGCCAAAGAGTGCCTTGCGATTGTTGTTTTTCTTCGCGAGATTGATTCTCGAGTGGATGTCATAATCGTCTTGAAATGAGTTAGCCTTGAAATAGCTTCGATTGGAATTTTCCGGTAGTTTCCGTCTTGGAAGGGTGACACTATAACTTTGTTTCTAAGAATAGGTTAGCACACCTTCTGCTTGTTACGAAATTCTTAAAGTTACATCTCTTTACTTTAGGAATATCTTTCTTACCTAATTTGTTGCAACTCTAAACATCACATTACCCACTGAATCTATTGACGTGTTATCTCTTGCAAAATAATACGTGTTCTGATTATGAAATCACCATTTAGTAGTTGAGCGATCCAAGTTTAATAGCATCAAAGTTATGTATTCTCATCAGCAGCAATCTGAAGGCTAAATTGGTTTGAGTAAAGGTTTTTAAAGTCAGTTATTTTTTCTTTGTATTTCAAATGTATCAATAACTAACTGGAATCAGTTTTGTAATTGATATACTCCCATTACTTTTACATAACTCGTTCTCTCTATTAGGTGTTCATGTCCATTGGAACATCCTTAATTTCCCGATTCACGGTCCTCAAGTCCATCTCATTCATTTCCTTCCATTACCTTCCTTTTAATGTTAAGTTATACAACAGTGCGGTCAAATACGTTGACCCTGTGGCACACCTCCTGAACAGCAATCCGAATTAAACACTCCATTTCCATTCAACTTCATTATCATCGACTCATCGCTTCGTGTCACCTTAAAGGCACCCTGAGAGCATTTGTAACGCATTACTACCTCCGCCCTGAAGCGATTCCTTCCCACCAAACAAATCAGATTTGTATCGCCTGCTGTTGCTTTCTTGATATATTCTGTGCACCCTAATTGGAGGATCAAAGTTCTAGGCCCTCATTTGTTATGCCCCGTGTTTGACGCGTCTCTCGGTTAATGCAGTGGAAACACCGACCCCAAATAACTGCCTCATCGACGAGGCATTCATCCATGCACCCTTCGTGCATCGGGATAGTGTGTCGCCCATTAAAAAGGAAGAATTGTGGAGAGTTTTTCCAGGGATAGAGGGAGACATGAGTGTAGCAATTAGACGCCATTTCCGAAACAATCGAACTTTTGCGCCCCTCCGAGCAACAATGGCGGGTCTTGGTGGCGACATCTGGATTGCGTTCGAGTTGAATGGGGCAAGACTTATCGGGGGAGCGTGCCTTGTGGCGCTCCTGAGGGCATATCCACTTATGCGACGGGGGTCGCCGATCAAGGGACCATTTCGAGGTTGCCTTTTTATCTCTCACGTGCTAGGGATTGGTAACTTCATTTTGTACTCTTTCTTTTAAGGCCTCGCTACTGGTTTGGGATACATGTCGTGGCCATTAGCAACGAAAATCATTAGCGTAATGGACCATCGATGGCCGAGAAATTGCCTTTGTATTGCTTCCTCCTGGATAAGATCACTTAACCGCTACTTCGAATTTCATTTAGTCTCTTAATGATCAACGCCATATTGAACATTGTGGGAAAATTTGAGGTTACACTCCGTGATGGAGAGTATAGAAAATATCACAAGAAAAAAGTTATCAATAGTCTATCGTCAAGTTAGAAAGCTTGTGCAAAATTGGTAACTATATGTTTATTGGGATTGTTTAAGTGATTCAGTATGAGCAATACATATCCAAGAGCTGTCAATCTTCTACAGTAGAGTTTCAGTTGTACATGAAACATTTAAGGGTTTCATAATTTAATTAGAATAATTTTGAGGGTATAATCGTAAATAAACGGATAATGCTTCCTTCTTCTCAGTACAGAGAGAATTTTGTATATCATCAAGGGTGTAGTTTGATTTTATTGAATTCATCCATATATTGAATGCATCCTTCGATTTATTTGAATTCAACCTAAAAAATTTTATTACGATTTGTGATATAATTAACTTAATTATTATTTGTTATAGGTCTTCTATATTGCTTCCAAAATTAGTTTTGTTCAATTCAAAAATTTAGGAGGATGAATTCCTGTCCTTAAGTCTAGCAACCAGGCTCCAATGAGACTACTAGGAACTCTACAATTCGAAACTAAACTGTTTCCAAATTTTAGTCCTCTCTTATAACGAAATAATACTTATTACTTATCTCGCATTTTCATATCACCAGATATATTACGTTTCCATCACTTCCAAAGATGCTACAGCGCACAGCATCCGAAAAGCCTTTGCGAAAGATTTAAAAACAGACGTGGATGCATTAAGTTTGTTTACCCATCCGCTCCACTAGCGACAGCGAAATGTCCCAATTAGCGGCATTTAGGGAATTAATTCGAATCGAACTTTTTTAAACCGGGATCATCGCGTCCCACGATGGCAATCCTCGGATGCAACCAATGGAGTCTGGTGCTGCGAACCGTTATCCAATCAGAAACCACTACAGGTATCCGCATCTCATTCCAATATGGCGTGAGGAGAAATGAGCCAAATCGATAAGAGTGGCAGAGTCGATTGGAGGGGGGCGGGGTAACCTCTTGTCACGTGATGGAATTCAGTCATCCCGCTTGAGCTTTTAAGGATTCTGCTACGGGGGAGTGCAAGGGAAATTCCGAAAACAAAAAAAGGAGAGAGATTCGGAAAGTTTCCAGGATTGAGAGGGATCGATGTGCGTGGTACAGATGCTGGACGAATATATTTTGGGATCGAAAAATGTTAGGTCTTTAAAACATGTCGTAGAATTCGGGTTTTAAATAGGAAATGTCGAAATGTAATTTACGTCGATTCTCCGATGTATTTCGAAACGGTAATAGATGAGTTAATATAATTAAAATAGTATGAATATTAATTACATTTTTTTGTGCAACGAAGAGTTCTTCATTTCAGTTTGAATTTAACAGATGATAAATCGACGTTCGAGTTTAATTTTCCGTGTATTTCCGAGTACTACGTAACGAAAAAAATCAAACATTTAATTTTCTCTACAACATCATTTTCAAAATATTACTTCCAATTACTTGAAGCTTTAATATACTTCTCATTCAGAACAGCAAAAGATTTAACTTCCTTTTCTCTCATTCATAATTAATTTCGTCCGTAAACGAATTCCGCATTTATGTTTGAACGTAAGTTTGTGGAATTGGGAGCCGGTAATAATTAAATTACGGATGCAATAAGGCGTGCGTGGATAATTGAAATCAATTCCCTTCCAGAAATTAATTCATTACCGTAATTTCTCGCCTGAGATGCGATGAATACGCGCTGAGTAATTTTCAACGTATTTCCCAGAAAAATATTGAATATTTATTTGCTAATCTCATTAGATTAGTATTGTCAGCCGATAATTTAATTCACGTTGAATTAAGACCGAGGAATTTAATCAAAACTCTATCCATCGGAATTCATGTGTCGTATTGGAATAGTTCTTTATAATAACAACTGTATTAACTCATAACATCCTACTTTTGACTACCAACTACAAGAAGTAAACGTAATGAATGAATAAATGATATTTCCCACAGTTTATATGAAAAGCTCTCGTTGAATGTGCTATTATATACTCTAACTTAATATTACGAAATTATTTAGTATTAATTTCATCATATACTGCCAGGGTCCTTAATTAGAGAAACAGAAATATTTAGTTATAACATCATTTGGAATTTTATATTTTATAAATATAATTTAATTACTTTATAAATGTAATTTAAACTATGATTACAATGAATATCTGTGGAACATAATTGGTGTTATAGTGTTAAATATTGGTATTTATAAGGTTCTTGAAGACAATTGAATGCGATGATACGTAAAGGTGTTCGTAAATTTATTTTAAATTGCTTAAACTATGATTGCTTTGAATATCTACGCAATAAAATTGCTCGCATAAAAATTCTATACTAAATATTAGTATACATTACGTCTTTGAAAACAATTGAACGCGATTATACGTAAAAGTTTTCGTCGTACAATCATTACGTACAGAGACACCTGTAAGATGAGACATGTCGTGCTATGAACATAGCTCTATTAAAACTATTCCATTCACAATTGCTCAAATACGCGTACCAATCGATCCCTGCGGAAGCAAATCGGTGGAAATAAATGGGCGTACGTTTGAAGGAATGTTATTCCCATGTGAGGATAGGTTTGGAGTGGGGCTGAGAGCGAATCAGAAGATTGAAGGAGAAGGAGCGTTGAGTGAGGCTCGCGTATGAATTGGAGGAGGCAAAAGTGTACTTGTGAAAAGCAGACTGCTCTTCTCGGCCCCATTTAACTCCGCTCCGGCGATATCCTAATTGCATCACCCAAATGGAAGCAGAGGGCACCCACGGCGTCGATTATCTGGGTCACGTGTTACCGTGCGGCCCTTTTAATATCGCGCCCTTTTGCGGAACGCCCTGGGCTTTCGGCAGGAAGGAGTACGGAGCTGTGCTTTGGGGAGTTTATCGGTGCGATTCCCTTTCTATATACGAAGTGACGACTTTGCCTTCCCTATTATGAGGCGGTGGTCCTTTAAAAAGGTGTCATTGTGAATTAAGCTATGTTGCTATTCTCAATATGAATAGACAAAAATAGAATATGAATAGTAGAATATCTAGCGAAACCATAAGGGATCTGATGAAATGATTATTGA
The DNA here is from genome assembly GCA_020796165.1 of Pantala flavescens. Lineage (NCBI taxonomy): Eukaryota > Metazoa > Arthropoda > Insecta > Odonata > Libellulidae > Pantala > Pantala flavescens. The sequence continues at coordinate 25,720,813 of CM036887.1, forward strand.
TGTTTATGTTACCGATTCCTGTACAACGTATAGAAACGGTTAAAGGTATAAAACATTAAAGAACGTTCTTTCATTTCCTTAGTAACTAAAATGCAATCTTCATAATACTACGCTAAAAGTTAGTATGGTGTTTGTAGATTAGTAATCATATCATTAAAAATACGTGAATAATTACTTAGTTTAGGTATTAACCGACTTAAAAATCGTTGTATTCTTCAATTGCGAGAGATTGCTTTGGATATTTCATCATAAAGTTCCTCCGGATCTATTCAATGAAATGATTAAATCTTTCACAGTATGCTAGAGGACATATCTAAAGATATTTTCAGCTGTTGCAGTGTGAACCTTAATACTATCCGAGATTCCTAGAAGTATTTTGGTAATTTATCTACCTCATGCATTTCTGTAATCATATCCAAGGATATAATTTAATTAGACATTCTGTTAGCTCATCAAACTTCGCTTTGCATTGACAGAGTCGCTGCCAAGGTAGTCAACAAGATTTTTAGGAAGAGGAATTAGATAATTCAATCTTTCTTGATATATTCTAAATTAAAATCTTTTTGCGTTTATACACTTATAGGAATTTACTTATGGTATATTAAAAGTAATAAATTGTAAATCGTGTATCAAAATGTGTCTTTCTACTAGTTAAAGGAACGCTTCAATAGGTTATCTTCAGCTTAGACTTTTAGCTTCAGGTAACCCTGGAAAAAATTAACTATAGGATCAATTCAGATCCGTTTTTGTAAGGCATCGAGAAACCATTTAAAGCTACCGGAGCTGAGTTGCGTCGCCAGGAACCCTCATTAAAAGATCGCAGATTTCCACCCTCTCCAACGGCACCAATCGTTTAAGGTACTAACTGGAATGAATTCCAAATCCCCAACTTGCAGAGCAGCGCCTTGACTGAATTAACCCGTTTGTGGCGAATTACTCCAGTTTCCGACGCACATGAATCCGTATTCATGAATGAAATATTCAGCTGCTCATCTCCGGGGAAGGCTAAAACGCTGGATGTAAAAAGCTTGCTCAAAACTGTACACGTATTGCGACAGCCATGACATTTCAGAAAACGGGCCACGGATAAAGTTCTGAAAGCCACGCGGTCGGGTTTCCCGCGCGCCATTTCGCGCCTCGACAAATAGCGCCACGCTTACGAAACCATTCCGAACAAGAGACTCGCGAAATTCGCAAAACGCGTCCCGGAACGCATTATGGCCGTTTATATCGAACGTTTTCTCGTGCAATTAAGTACGACGCGGTTTCCACGTAGAGGGAGGCGAAATATTAAAAAAAAGGAACGGAAAAACATTAACGTGGAGTTCTCTGGCGGTGAAAGATCCAAACGCGAAGTTAATTGAGAGCGGGGGGAAACGTATGTCAGATGGGAGGGTCTCCCATTGCCGTTGGGCGCTGCAATGGTAAAAAAGGGACGTTTTCCTCACCCCACACACACACACCCCCACCCGAATTCAACCCTTTCCGTGCTGGTGACACGTTGAATGTGTTTGTATGGACGAGTCGATTAGGGGCAGCGGGGAAGGGAAAGTCTCCACGCGTGAAAAGACCTTTGGAACCGAGAAGTGAAAGCCTATTAGCAGATTCTGCGTGCTTTCAAAAATCTTCCCATTCTATTTTAACGTTTTCACGAAAGGAAGAGAAAATGGTCTTTCATTTTTTTATTTGTCGGGTTGGTAGGGTACACGCACGTCCCTCTCTCTTTTTTATTTGAACTGAAAGAGCCATATACACCTTCAGACTTGCTTAATTTGCTTCCAAAGAGGTGAAGAATGGACGCGAGGAAAAAGGTATGCTTTTCAAAACCGCCACAACGCATGCTGATGGCGCTTTCGAAAAAAGTGCGTAATAATAATGTATTCAGGGCATCTCGCGCCGGATTTCAGCGACATGTGTAACTTTGTTTTACTACCCCCGTTTCCACGACACCCGTTTTTCAGCACGATTTCGCTGTCCGCGTAAAAAAATTATAATTTTTCGCGTCGGAATGAATTTGCTTTCAGCTCCGCAAATTGGCTTGTGGGGGAGATATCAGTGAGGTTTTTCTAAGCCACGGAGCCCAACTGTTAGCTTCCAAAGGTTTGCCTTTTTTCACGGAGGTGATGAAGGTAATGTAAACCATAAACGTGAGGCATTTAATTTCCAGTGAATTCCTTCTGTTGCAGCTTATAAATGTGAACGTATTTTTGAAAAATAATTCGCGTAAATTTTTCCAGTTCATTATACTTTTCGATGAAGGAAGATATGTACGAATTCTTTCAATATTTTATTACATATCTCTCAGATATTTCAATGAAACGATTCCAAAAAGGCGAAGGAAATTTTTATCGTGTCCAACCCGCTGAACACGCACCTAATTATATACTTTGGTGGTTTAATCAGACAAACTTTAGGTGAATTGAATGAAAGAGATAATTGAATAGAGAAGCGAAATATTCATCGGCAATTGCACAATAATACGCTTGCACAGTTAATCGGAAATTAGTTCCGTCGTGAAGTCGACTAATTTATCGAATTAACTTAATCAACGAAATTTCTAATTAACACTCCTAACGAAATGAAAATGAATCGATTATTCAATTTCAGTCTCCTGGAAAATTATAATTCGATCGAAGCTATGTTTGATCTGCATCCCTGAGTAAATACCAAAATTAACTACAATGAATAAAACGAGCGAGTAATTTAATTAACGATGCTAAATACCGATAATGAAAAACTCGTTTGCATGTAAAAGTATTTCATCCTTTTCCATTTTGCAGACTTTCTCATGGTATAATCAGAAAAGAGGAATTTCAATATGATAAAATTATTACGCTTAAAAACTATCAGATTATTCGATAATTAAATTCTCCGAAATTAGATCAGATTGGAACTAAAATTTATCTCGAATAGGTAATGCATAATTACTAGGTGACGATATAAGAATAAAACTAATAAGCTAATAACTACCTTCTTGGTACTAGCTATTCAATTAAAACACACTGATATTAAATCGTTAGCTATAATTGTAATTATCTAATCATTGTATGATTCAACTTAATCGCGATTAAGAAGGAATACTAAGAGTGTTATTATTTTACCATGTGATTTTTCTATGACATTTGCGAGTGGTAAATAAAAAGGGAATGAAGAAATGCTGCATAAAGGATAAATGGAAAATTAAAGATATATACTATTATAATTTAACGAATGATCAAAGTTAACTGTAGTTGATAAGCGTATGAGAAATTTACTGTAATATTTAATTCAGACATATATCTATTCCAATCTATGTCTATAATTTTATAAATCTTTTAAAATCGAAATCATAAACTCTCTAGCTATAACTTTGTGAGCAAAATCTATCCGAATCACTTTAACATAAAAAATTCGCGAAAAAGCAGGCATTTCAAGTACATGTATTAAATATACATTTTTGTTTTACTTGTTACGTTTTTAATTATAATCCTCTTCAACAGATACGTATTTAATAAATTTCAAACCGAAAACTCTTTTAATAGACCACATTTTTTTCACGGTCAACGATACAAATGAAGAGTTCATCATTTAATGAATTAAACATATCGGAGAGAAATCTTATTGATTAAACACAATCGTAATTCAACTATTATAACACCAATTGAAATCAGGATTATATTTTTTGCATCATAAATCTTGCAGATACCTTATTAGTCTTCTATAGATATATATACTAGAATAGTTTATCGAATCTAGTTTCATGAATACAACTAACTTTTTTATATCCGGTAATGTTTTTGTCATAAAATCGAATTTTTCATTATAAGCCATTATTATTTCGTACTAAACAACGTACTTACATATGTATAAGAATTAAATCTACTGTTTTCATATCAAAGAAGGAGTACTAAAGGAATTATAGGTCCAAAAATATCGAAAATAGTGTATCAACCACCTCGTTGATTCTTTAATTCTCATTTACGCTGTAATTTTACAACTATTTTCTCTTAAAAAGTCGCTAAATAACTTCAATAACGCGTCAAAAAAATCAATTACGTAGAAATTCTATGTTAATTCTCGCTGTACTGTATAATTTATCGTCATATAATGCTAAATACGTTCGCAAGTCGATAAAACTCGTAAACATCGTCAACCCGATCGTCTTGTCGTATATGTGCCTTGACTGGCTCATACACTGTACCCTGGCTGTGAATCAAGGGAGATCGCACAGCGTCCTTCCCGTCTTGGTGTCCCTCGTCTGCGCGGTGGATATCTCAACCCGGCTCCCGCAGCACGGAGTGGGCGGGGCCACCCATGAAGGGGGCGTGGCCTGTGTGTGTGGGAGGAGAGGTAGCCGCGGAACGGGCGGGGAGATTATCTTCCCAAAATGCATCGCTTTTTTATTGTTTCCTGAGTGGTATTGTTATTCTTACTCCTCGGCACTGTAGCCTAATCTTTTTAATGACTGCATCGCGTAACCGAGAGGTTGATGTTTTCTATAGACACCGATGTTATCCCGTCTTACGGAAATTTCTTCCGCTAGCGGTTTCTCTCGTGCATAAGGAGTAATGCAAACGCCTTGTGATGTAGACCAAGAAAGCGACGACTTTTGCACGCGACTTTCATAGCCTCTAATTGAATCACTAACCGTTAAATTCTTTGGATGTTAGTGGGATCATCTTCTCGCGAGATATCCCGTAGATGTTGCTACTTCAATAATTTTGATATCGATGAATTTAAAGAAAGTGAGCTCGAAAGCTCTTTCAGTTTTCTGTAAACGCTTGAAAAGAAGTTATATGCTTGGCTTAAAACCATTAGAGGAATGAAAGGTGTAATAAATTGGTTTTCGATTATCTATTAATTAATCATGGACATAATTAATTACCATGGTTGAGTGCAGGATAAGATTTTGGGAGCTTCAAATAACTAAGTATGCAAAGCAATATTACATTCTGTATTGACTCTGTTATGGAGAACCAGTAGCTAATACTTCGGAAGGGTTAAAATTTAATAAATATGAATAATTACGGGATAAATTGTAATCTAGTAAATCAGGCTTTAACAATAAATGCATTAAAGTAATATACGTGGCATAAAAAGATGGCAATCGAGCCTTTTTCACTTATTTAAATCATTAGCCTAACTCTTGAGATCTTCCTTTAAATTAAGGGTTTAATATTATTCTAGAAGTCACTAATACGTTTAGTTATTTTAATAAACCTTCGAAATGCACTTCTCCTAGTTAATCGGTTAATCTCCTTCCTTTATACAACTTTTAACTATAAACTAACGCAATATACAAGGTTATTTGATAGCACGACATCTTAATCCAACATTCGCGTAAGATTTTTTCCTTTTATAATCTTTCGTATTTACCATCGAAATTTCTATAGCAACCTCTTAGCTACCTCGTGAGAGCTCCGCATTCTTTTAAAACCCATAATTATGTTCATCTTCCCACCTCAACCACCACCAATCCCTTCGACAGAACCGTAAGAATCAAAAACTGCCATCTTTGAGACTCCACAAACCTCGATCCCAACGTTGACAAATTGAAAAGAAGACATCCACCTGATGTTCCCCTCAACCCTCGTCTCCATTCCACGCCTTGTATATACGACCTTCCTTTGACCGCACCCCAAAAACTCCCAGCCTTTCAGACCGCATCTCTTCAGAGAAATATATTCTCCATCGGATCCCAACAAAAGCGAGCACAGAGAAACGGAAGGATCGCCACTGATTTCTTCGCAGAAGACACCTTTAATTATCCCGATGACCGTCCCTTCGTTACGTTTCGCAATCCACATTCATCGAACTCCGCACACAAAAGCTCTGAAAAGAGCTGTACGTCGTACAATTACCGATGTGCTTCTAATTAGAGTAACTGGTGTATCGGTCTGCGAGGTCCGAGCGATGAGAGTAACTGTAAAGAGAGAGAAAGGGTTTTTTTCATCGCTGTCCGTAATTGGAGTCCGTCCTTTCTTTTCCGTTGTCAGCGGCGATATCTTCTCGACACGTCCTTTTCAGAAAAAAAGATCGGTAATTAATCGTATCGGAACGTGAAGACGTACCTCTCCGTGGCTCTTTTCGAAGTTGCTTTTCTCTCCGTCGGACTGTGGCCAGGGAACGGGCCATCTGAAGCGTATCTTTCCAGTCTCGTGGGGGAATTAATTAATTCCTTCCCTTCGTACGGTCACCGAGACGTCGTTTCTTAGTCCGTGAAAGCTTACGCTTCGCGTTCTTCAGATTCCCATCGGACTTAAAGAATTCTGGATTATTTGTGAAGCCACAGTTCTCGGCGACCAAAGGTTTGATTCGTTGTATTCTGTCGTGAAAGTACTGAAGAGCGAGGTTTTTTAATGATCGAATCGAGATGTGTGTGCTTCACGATTTGTGAATGCCATTTGGTTCAGGGTCTTCAACGATGTATTGACGCAACGGACTTAAGAATACCTATACAGAAAAGATTTGATATGATATGTTTGAATTGCTCTAATTAATCCCAAGAATCTTTTGTGAGAATCAAGATAGTATATATGAAATCAGAAAGTACTTTGATGTGCCTCAGAGTCAAACTATATAGCGTTACGTAGTACTTAGTAAAGTACACAGAAATAGAACGACCTTACATCTATCAATGTTGAAAACCTTCATTCATAGCTAAGGTTAAGGTTTAGGAATTAAGATCTATTATTTTCAACCATAAATCATTCTAATAAAAACATAACTTGCATTCAAAGTATGCTTCCATTCAACTATTTCCGTAGCTTGAATGAAGCATAGAGAGTATATTCATACAAAGTTATTGTATTTCATTCCATAACGTACCTTAAGTAACTCCAGGAATCTTTAATATTATTTCTATATCCTCTCCTTGCTCTTACCTTAAGAATTATTACCTTAAAATTAAATTCAAACCTTTATGAGGTACTTATTGCCCTAACAACATTGTTGGAGTGATCCTACTATTGTGTATGCATCATTTAAACATCAGCAGCGTTCCTAAGTACGCATTAAACTAATTAGAGACACACGAAATAGTTATCCAAGTATGAGATCAACGTAACCTTACTCATCGTCCTATGTACTGCTACAGACTTACATTTTCTTACTAGAGCACAATTCAGCAGCTCTGATTGAGTCTTAAAATAACACCGAATTCCTTTAATAAACCCAACTCTCGCTTGTTAAAGACCATCCTGTTTATGGCTACCTGGCAAAGCGAGCCACAGTTCAGTTCCGGGGAAAACATTCAATTGGACGACTCGTGGTCGATTCCCAATGAAAACATCCCCTTGAATCATCATTATGGAGCGGCTTTGAGGTCCTTGAACAGCGAGTGGGTCGCGTTTTATGGATAGACCGCTTTAAAGAGAGTGAATTTATGACGTGCGAACGATTGTCGCTTTGATTGACGTCTTCGCTGGACACGTTCTCGCCTCTGAAACGCTTTTTCCCTTCCATCGATTGTAAAGCTCTTTCTCTGTTCCGATGGAAGAATTGGAAATCGCCAACGTATGAATGGGTTTCGATTGTCGGTGTGTAAAAGGACGGTTGGAATACTCCGCGGTACGATACGATGCTGCCTACTCCCAGGACGATACTACGGAGGGATCAAAGATCGTTCTGGGAAGCGATTTGTGGACTATTAACTAAGTACTGGCGCGAACTACCTCGAAGGAATGGGCTAAATCGTGAGGAAGCTAACGTAAGGGAGATGGAACCTTACATTGTAAGGATAGGGTCATGCAAGAAGGTATTTTGAGCCTACTTATATGATTTCTATATCTGAATTACTTCAGCATATATAATCAGTCGTAAATTTGATTATAGGTGCGACTATAACCAACTGATTGTGTCGTTAATCCATAGTTTTTATTATCGTGACAAATCTCTTCTATCCATTCGATTAATACAACGAAATTTTCTCATACACTTCCTAGGGATTTAGTAATGGACGATATTTATTATCCTTATACTTTATTTGCTCAATTCCTTGCTTTAGTTTGCCGTTACCCTTGTTTAAAGGCGTCAATATTGGCTGAACAAGAACAGAAGACGATTCATACGAATCTTTAATATATATCATAAAAAGCTTGAGATTTAATGGCAATATCCTAACTCGTTCTTTTTGTTTATCCTCGTAGATATTATTACTTATGTACTTATTCTTCTGTTATACCGTGTATGAAGTCCATCGGTCACCAATATGTACCCTCTACCGTATTATTTATGTTTAACATTTAACAGGGCGTTTGTGAACTTCGTATCACAGGTTAGAATTATTTCGAAAGGTGCTACATTTAATTACTATATATTTTCATGCCATTACGTAAAAATTATTGTTGACTTACATATAGACGCAAAGTTAATACTATTTTGTGCAAAGAGTAATTTCATGATTCTTTTTACGAGTTGTTCGAATCGAAGAAATATAGTAATTATTTTGAGGTTAAACACATCGTTATTGTGTTTATATGGAAATATGTTTTATATATATATGGACATGCGTATGAAATATTACGATGTCTTTGCTTATAGCTATATCGTGTCTATGGCAACGTACGTAATAATCTCAAACCGCTTTGGACATATGGTCTTAGGTCAATAGCGTGTCGACGATCCCATTGCTTCCACGAGCGGACACCTTGTCGAGTAGAACGAAAGCAAATTTCCTTTCGCAGTAACGAAAGGGACGATCAAATAGTTGTTTATCGAGGGAAAGAAAGGAATCGTTGGGAATGTCAGCGTTCTGTGTTCGCATCTTTCAATCGAACGGGGAGGAGAAAAAAAAACTCGGAAATCTTGAAAAGGCCGAAGAGAGCTCTCTCTCTCTCTGAGAGAGATTCCCGATCGAGTGCTCATTCTTTGTGTTCTCCCCTATCAAACTCACTCCCCTCACACAGATTTTCCTTTTCCGATGCCTCTTCATTTTCCCTTATTAGTCCCTCCTCCGTTTACCGCTCGTCTATGTTATTCTTTCGCCCTCAACTTATTCCGCGCGACCATCTCCTATTATCATTACTCTGTTTTCGTTTCTGGCTCGATTTTTTCCTTCCGATTACAACTGAAGATCTTGAGTTATTGACATAGTTACGCGTCACTTCGATACGTACAATTTTGTGTATTTTATATGAGGTCGTTCTCTAGTAAAATTAAGCACAGCGAAAAAAATTACATCACAGTAACCTTACAGAACGCAGGAAAGACGGAAAGATGGTGTTTACATCCTATTTTTGAAAGAGGTCTTAATTCGCTGACATAAATTAACATTTATACAGCACAAATCGTTAAAATAATCATAAATTAATTTTTATAAAAATATTAAGTTACCAATCCTAATTATCAACCATAATAATTGTTAAGGCGTGTTGAAAATCAAGATGAAATGAAATGGAGTTCGAACGAGATTTGATTCGTATTTTCTAATTTTAGTGAGTGAGACTAAGAAGATGCCAGCCTTCACGGTAACAATTCAATTCATTATCGAAGACTTTAATGCTTACAATCGTTTTAAAGTAAGATTTTTAATTTCATTCAATTTTGATTCCTTACGATAAAAGTGTACCGCAAGGTCTAGATCTTGGGCCGGTCAATTTTCAATCCCGAATTACAAATAAAATTCCAAGAAGATTCGGAATACGATATCAACCAGTATACCGACATTTCCCTCTATTTTTAGCTAACACTATTTCAGGTATCTTTCATCTATTCGAGGACGATCTCAAAAATACAATAATGGAGATTCCCAAAAGTTAGCTCCACCGCTCCCGATACATTCAACTTTTCCTCTTCCTCCAATGTGATCCTTCTTCGAGCATCTCCCCTTAATTTTTCCTCTGCTAAACCAATCCAAGGAACGTCCCTCTCACCTCCTTTTCCTCCCACTTTTATCTCCTCTCCTCTTTGGAATCCGTGGCACATGGCACGCGTGCTGATCGCGGAGTATAAAAAAATCCTTCATCGGCATAAGTTTCGAGTGGAGATATGAATAACCCCACTCCTGTCATCGATTGTCCTGAGAAGGTCTAGATCGATGATATCTCCCTCTCGTCTTAAACAAGCGTCAGTTGGTTTCTTTTGTCTCCTTTCTGAGGACGCATCTGTTTTCGCGAGGAGATGTTCGTTGGATTCTTGCCTTGTACCGTTTTTACTTCAGCGGAACTGGATGAAATCTTTTGTATGCTTTCCCCAGGTGTCGACCGACATTTCAAATATACAAACGGTAGTTATTTGAATTTGGAATATTTTCTAATTGCAAACGAAAGGATTTATCGCGAACCTGATTGGAATAGGCTTATCTAACTCGTTATTAAATATTGTATATGAAGGAGAATATTTTGCGCTGATTGTAATTTAAATTATCTGCATTCAAACCTATTAGTATTTAAAATTTGCTGATAGAATTTACTTCATAGAACATCTACAGTTATGAGTGACATGTATTTAATTGTTTAATCTTCTATAAAATGAAATTCTCGTCATAAAATTCGTTTTTAAATGATGATTCAACTAAATCGTAATTGAATCATAAAATTAAACTAATAGGAAGCTAACATAGCATAATACTTAACGTTCAGATTAATAGTTTATCTTTAGTTAATTAAATTTTTTAAATAAATACGATTTACATTAAATAAGTTCATTTTGAAATCAGAGTACGTGGAAGGATAATATTTCGCCTAGTATAAATAAATAAAAATAAAATATAATAAAATGTTAATTTGATACTTCAAAGCGAATGAATTACGTTCAACTAGAAAATAGTTTTCTAGCAGATACTCTCAATTAAGCACTTATCTTTAAACCATTTTGAGTAATATCTTACAAATCAAGACGCAATTAATCCAATATAATGCGAGCCTTTCATATAAATCTCCAAACTTAAACCCCAAAAGAATTTGACTGCTGTGACTCATGAGGTGGAACTGTTAGTTTTAGCGATGGCTTTGGGAATTTATCGGGGGGAGAATTCTTGGGGGAGTAAGGGGCGGAGGCAATGAAACTTTGATGAGATCAGCCGAACAAACTATGCTCCCCCTCTTTGGGCAAAAACTTGCGCTCGGCATCTTCATTAGCTTCAACTCCTTGCATTCCCTTGGAATACCCCCTTCCGGAGATTCTTGTATCGCCTAAGAAGATTCCCTCATAATCATGCACCCTCGCACCCATGTAAAATGTGGATCATGAAATTTACCCATAAATATTAAGTAGATCATCACTTGGATGTTAGAAAGCGAGGATTAAGGTGCAACCATCTGTTGAAAATCAAATAATAGACTGTAATTTGTTTCTATGGATTTAAACTCTACCCGCCTGAACATTTTTCTGAGGTAATTGATTGTACGTATTCACATGAACGAAGAGAATACTGGGTTCGAATCCCGGAACATTGGATTTTTTAGGTCGGAAAACTTGCCTAAGTCGTATTTTTTCACTATATTATTATACTACCTTGTATAATACACCATATGTACTGACTTAATATACTATATACTATAAACGTACTATCAACACGTGAGTGACGTAATAAATAGTCTGAAAAGAAACTGAAACATGACTGGGACTCGAACCCAGGACCCATACTTGCAAGATAGATATATATATATATCAGATAAGCTACCATGCCGCATCAATTACACTCTGTTTAAAGTCTCTTAGCTTAAGATTAAGCATACATTCCCGGTAAATGAATTACCTGGGTTCGAGTCCCAGTCATACCATATTTTTTTCAATTTCATTTATCCTTCGTGACCAATTCACACTACTATTCGTACACAGTTTATATCTACCTTTCCTTATCAATTTACGATCTTAATATTTCCGTGACGTGATATATTTACGTGACGTACACATTCTATAACTCCTATAAATCAACCTACAATACTACCTATAATACCCCCCATGTTTATCTCTAGAAAAAACCCAACTTGTACCAATGTTTCTCTATCTTCCTAAGGCTTCCTATCCCACCCCAGTTTCCCCTCCACCGAATACCATCCCTGTTTTCTCGTGCGTTACCCTTTGAATTGGGGGGGAGTGCACAGGACACGACGAAATGTCAATTTAATTAAGTCGGTTTGGTTGGAGCAGAAAAGGCAATGGTATCGGAGAGGGTTGATCCGCGGCTGTTTTTCTTTGTCGGGAGGGGAGATATCTCGGAAGCTGGTTCCCTCCGAAACGCGATTTCGCCCACCGAGCCGATGGGTCTTAATCACTCGATCCTTAAATGGATGGGGGAATGCTAGGGGATGATTGGATCGAATCATCATACACTGGCGAATTGAAGTATATAAATTGGATGGACGCCCTACTGATCTAATCGCGTGGGATATCTTGGTAATGCGAAAGGGTTTATTTTGTTTGTCGACTAAGTAAACTGTGGCAATTACTTATCAAAGGATAAAGTCTTGATGTATTTATTGTGGATTAGAGCGTTGAAAAGTTAACTCTCGTGCTCTGAATAAACGGACCTTTAAATGGGTGTATTTAACTACGTATATATACCAAAATGACGTACTATATTATATATATACTACCATGACGTAACGCTTACTATATATATACTTATGACGTACTATACTATGTATATACTAGTTTACACCTATCTTCAGACAGACTGATAATAATAATACATACTACTATGAGGTACTATGTTATATATATATATATATATATACTACTATGACGTACTATACTATATACACATGTACTACAACTGCAGTTCTTTCAAGAACATCCCAAGAATTACAAGAAGGAGAAGTTTTCTACTTTTCATTTCAATCAAATATTATCGTTCGTTTATTACAATTCTCACTCATATGTAGTCAAGGATAAGGAGTAAAGATAACATGGCGTGTTAGATAACGTAACTATGAAGATATCCTAGCAATAAAAGACGTAAATAAGACTGATATGCTCAAGATTCGAACCCGGATCTCCCAATATCCTTGTTACACTAATGTGAATCTTTCCTGATTTACAGAACAGTAGGTCGAATTTTGTTCACGTCCGTCTCTCTCATCTTCGTGTTCATCTTTTTACTTTCTTACATCACCCAAAGCCCTCTTCCATTGCATTACTTTATATCCCTTTGATCTTCACGCTATCGCGAGGGCTCTCGATTTTGTCTGGTCTCGATAAATTATAATTGTCATCGTTATATACGTATCCATCGGAACAGTTCTTCCGCGTATTCGATTCCTCGGGGAGAGTGACATGAAAGGAGGGCATAACCACGTGTGACGCGGTGCACATGATCCCCACTGAGAATCTCGCGCGCAATGGACTTCAAATGGGCGTACGTTTTCCGCTCCGTTGCCCCACAATGGTGCCCCTCCATCTGGCCTTCGAGGAATGCCACAGGGCGCTCGTTTTTGTGGTTATATATGTTGAACCTTTGGACGTTTTCTCACGACTCAAAACAAGAAGGGTTGCCCCGTAAATGGGCTGATAGGGAGTTTGATAAACGAGACCTACGTATGGGCGTTCACCGCAGTTTCACTCTTCGTTAAACATAGTTGTGTTTAGATTGCACAGCTCTTTTGCCCTTCTTTCGTGTCAGGTGAAACCGAAGTGGGAACCTATTCTGGTTATTTGTTGGTGTTTAACTTAATTCTCCCGTTGACGATTTAAGTGTCGTTTGTTTGGAAAGGTTCAACACATTATCAGAAGGTCGTAAACTACTTACGTTTTTAGCTGAAATATATGATATATTTTGCTATAATGGAATGAGAAGAAGATGCCACTTAATTAGTCTTGAAAATAGTGATGATATGAATCCATCTCTATTTGCCTTACGTAATTTAATACGTAGGTATATTTTCAGTTACTATTAAGTATGGGATTATTTCTTCGATTATTATTCGGAGAATATACCCCATTTTTGAATCGATGTTTAATTGCATTAATCTGATGAATATTATTAAGTTTACTCTCTTTGATAAAAAGCAAAGTGAAAAGTCGAAAATTTAATCTAAATTTAAATCCCAAATAATCAATCGATAGAACGTTCCCTTGGAGATAAGTTAACATAAAATCTATCAACAAGATTTCCTCATTTATAAATATAACCATTTGATACTTAGGTACACCTCGAAATATATTTATATATAGATAGCTATATTATTATATATTCTATTTAGAATATAGATAGAAGTTATGTTATTCATTACTTGTCGATGAGGATTAACTACGGAGACTATGAACATTTTATATTATCGAAGAAAAATTTTTGAGAAATATTTCATCTCCGTCATGGTCGCTGTTATTTGTTAAACGGAATTCCATGAACCGAGTTTTCCTTCTTTTGAGTTTACTTCTGCTTTACCTCTCCCCTCCGGTCTCTAGGAATTCCAGACCTCGCGTATATTTCACTAGATTTATCTCCTTCTTAGAATGTCTTTTCTTATTTTTTTCGTAATTTAATTTCCCGTAAAATTTCTTAAAAATACGCTACTAAAAATTGAACATTTCACTAATATTTCCTTGCCTCCAATTCCCCTAAAATAACCACAAACGAACTACGAAAGAATCGACATATTTCCGTGCACGAATTTCCTGCATTGTATAAACGTTTCCAACGCAACAAACTTCTACAAAAACCTATCCTTTACGAAATTAATTCCAAACAAAACAATTTCGTAACATCACCTCCAAAAACCTTTGCCCCACATTCCTCGAAAAAAAAAAAACAAAAAAACATCGCGAGCGCAATACAGAATACTTTCGGCACAATTTCGCAACAAGCCATCCGTTTCGAAACAAAACAAAAAAAAACGCCATCTTTATTAGACCCTGAGAAACTAGCTTCTCCGCGAAATTAGACCGCTCCACACTCCGTAATGCGCATTATGAAATAAAAGCGTCGCATACATATATTTATATATATATTAGACCTCGAAATATTGTGAGAAAAGTCGTGATAAGCGTGTGGTTTCCTCTTTTTGCCCCGGATTGTTCAAAAACGTTCGAGAATGCGTCTCCGTAATATGAAAGAGATCAGGATAAAGAGGGAGACATTAATTTTTGCCTCGTTCCATTCTTTTTCACGCTGGAATTAAATGAACAGAAATGGCGGGAGTGGAAAAGGTAGGAGTGTTCTTGTAGCTGAGGAGGAAAAGACTCGGCGTGGAAAGGACCTTTTCATTACGGAAAAGAAAGAGCGATTGTGCGTCCCTTTTTTTAACTCTCTCCAAACCACTCCCCACCCACCCGCCGAGCCTCTTTGGGAAGGATTTTTACGAGGTGCTGAAGATATAATTCCAAAGAAATAAATATCCAGTCATTCTGGCTCGAACAAAAGCATACTAATATATATATTTCCCTCCGGGGTTTATACCCGTTTATATTCCCCAGCATCTCTGAAAAAACTGTCCCGGAGGATATAAATGGACTTTTATTTTTATTTTGGTTTGACCATCTCTCGCCAGTATATCGGTGCGCGATGAATACTTTTTGTGCGCTTGGATTCGACGCGAATTTTGGATTTAAATAATCGCGGATGTATTTCAACGGACACAAAGATTTATGGAATACTGTTTTCGGACTGTGTGTGTGACAGCGTCGTTCCCCGCTCTTTGAATGGTTCCGTGGTTTTGAACGCGTTAGAGAAGTTTGTGATTTAATTACCGGGAGAATATGTATACACAGTTACGTATTCCTCCCTTCTTTTTTTTTCGTGTAAGGATTATGTATGATTGAATAGCTTTCTGACCCAATTTGGATGCTCTGTGTATTAATTTTGGCGTTTTCTTTTTAAAGCGTTCGTGAAAGGAACTGCTGCGATTAAATATAAATACTAATATCCCAAATGGAAGACGTATTCTCGCAAATGTTTTCCATCTATATAAGAAGTTAGAAAAGCTATATAAAGATTTATAATTTGACTATAAATAGAGTTTGGAATTAATTTTATATATTAATACCGCATGAATTCATCTTCTTGGAAGGTATTCTGGTAGGGAAAATACAATGATATTCAACGAATCTTATTATACAATAATGTAAAGTTCTCAAAACTTTTATATAACTTTCAGTACTAATATCCTCTTTTTGTTTGTTTGAGATAATATAGTAAATTAATATTTTTGATTATATTTGAAAAGAAGCTATCGTTTAAGAGTTAAGGGTAATAAATACACTTGAGTAGACAGGCAATACGCTGATGTGAAATACAGAAATGAATAGGCATATATAACAGGGTGAATACATAATTTTTCGTTAGGCATTTAAGTGTAAATTGTACGTAAGGATATAAAGAAAAATTGGGGCTTATGATGTGAAATAAGCTTTGAGATGAATTGATCATGGGCATATTGAATAAAGAAATATCTTTAGCTTAAGTGCTGTAGTTGACGAAATCAATTTACGGTTACGAAAACCTATTCTTATAATGTAACTTCCTTTCATACAGAATCACGATATTTATCTGGCATTTATCGCATCTGAAAAGCATTATTCCTTTCTTATTGTACTAGTAAGCTCAGTAAGCATTCGCCTATTATACAAATGAATGTGACATTTACGCGAAAAACATCGTCGAGTTAAATAGAAGTGAAAAAACTATCATTGACTCTATGAGAACTCCGCGATAAATTCCACCAATGAGCTCATTTCACCTCACGGATATCATAGGCAAGTTAAGTTCTCCCGCTAAATGCCAGCGGACTTGTGCTCTTGTGCAAAGGAATGCCTCTACGCCTTTCAATGCAATTCCTCCTCGGAGAAATGCAGATCAGAACAAAAGCCACGCGAGATCGGTCGAGTCACTATCGGATAACCTAGCAACGCACTTTTTATATCTTCCTCCGGAGAAATTCTTGCCATTTTTATTCCGAATATGTTTACGCGCCCCTTATGAAATTTCGTTGACGATTTTTCTTTTGAATTCCCTCCGATTTGCGTTTTTTTCCGGCGCTCGAGCGTTCCCCACTCGTTTCCCTAGAATGGGATTCTAAATGCATATATCAGACTCGGAATATGTCGACACTTTTATAAAAACGCGCACGACCGAGAAGGGAAAAATATGAATGGGATGGTGGAAAAAGCATTTCGCGTTAGGGGGGCGGAGAAATGGATTTTTTTTAAATTCCCCGCTCCATTATAAAAAAATCCCGCATTCACTTATAATTACTCATAAAATAACGCGTGTGGAAAGGGTCTCCGCTACATGCAAATGTTTTCCCGTTTAATCCCTCCCAATGCGACCACAATGCCCCGCGGGGAATGCAATTTGCAGACCTGTTTGGGCCAATATGACGCGTTGGAGATTTTAACGCCTCTAGACAATGGGGGAAACGCATTCAGCGATTCTGCGTGCTCCCCGCGCATCATCGCCATTCTTCCCCGCGGAAATTCGCGGGGAGGGTTATGTACGCGGGCGTGCACAGTCTTTTGTTTCCGCTCGGCCGTCAGATGGCGTCCGAAAGGACGCTAAAAATCGGCGTGGAAACTTTTTCATTCAGAAAGAAACCACGTGTATATGTTTTTTTAGTGTGTGTGGGATGCGTCTAAAAAGGAGATGGAGCCAATTTTTTAGTCTTTTCTGCATATTCTAGCGGGTCGCGTCACGTTTCGCGTCCCTTCAAACATTTTCGTTGCGTTTTTGTTTTCTTTATGAATGCCCGTTTTTTCCCCGGATTGGCTTCACTGACATAGTTCGCCTCGTCTCTTTTCTTTTATTTTTCTCGGCGTTTATTTTCCTTTCGAATGCGATGCGTGTTTTTCCTTTTCAAACGCAGTTTATGTGCGTTCTCTCTTTCTTGCCTCATCATTCGAGCTTTCGAATGCTGGAAACATTCACATGTCTCGGAACTTTATGAATCCTTCCTTCTATATAACGAGGTATCTCTGTTAAAATGAAAGCTTAGGATAAAGGACCAATATAATCTGAGGCACGACTAATACATTGATAGTTTAAATCCATGTCTCTCTTGTCCCATTATTACAGACTGAAAAAATCTCGTATGAAAACTGATTTCCCATAGTCAATGGGAGATATATATAGTTTAGAAAGTGCTTGGAAAATAATCAGGATTATATATAGATAATTTTTATATTTTTTCGCCCTGAAAACAGCTAAGAAAACTATTTTTGACTACCTAGCCTTGGGCGAATATTATTTAGTCTCGGAAAGGTATTCAAAAAGTTTTGTAAAAGTCTTAAACATATATTCCAATATTCTGGCCATGTTGTTCCTGTCACCTACTTCGTAAGACTTTTCCATCTCCAAAGATCTCTGTCGTTTTACGTCAAATACTCCTTGAATTTAAACTTCCCGATATATCCCAACCACACATTATAGTACATGAATAGACTGACAGGTATCCACATAGCTCGGAAGGTCCAGCGACGAAATACGTATCAAAAGATGGACCTCATAAAAACACGAACCTTTCAGATCCCCACTGGTCCCTCATGAAAAGGGTGGTGTCGATCAGGTAGAGTTATTTGTAACCTTTCGCCCGACTGAATGACTCGATAAAGTGGGGAAATGTACTTATTCCCACCTTCCCCAACACCAATGGTCCTTCCCATTTCCATGACAACTCTTAAAGGGCATTGTGGTCGCCTGGAAGTGCATCTCGGTCGCTCTGAAAGCGCGTGAAACCGTGGTTCACCCTCTTCGTAAATCCTATTAGCGTGAGATGCTTTCTTTGCGAAAAATGGCGGGATGGGATTAGGCCGAGTTAAAAGGAGTTTAAGGCGATTTCCGAAGGTGGATTTCACGCGTGGATTTGTCTGTTTCTCGCTTGTTGTTTGCTTTTTTTCGTGTGTAGAATCGTGTGAAATGCCCTCACTTCCTACCCTCGAGGGGGCATTAAAAAGTTCGAGGGGTCCTTTCTGGTCTGGCCCACGGGTGCATGTGATGCAATAATACGTCTTTGTCGTTTTCGTGGCTGTTCACTTCACTATTCTCTAAAGTAAAAAAATGGTTTTCGGCGATGGTATGTGCGTTGCTAGGATACGGGAATGTTGTTCATTAAAAATACGAAATCGTTAAAGAAAGATGAGTTATTTAGAAGAAGATTAACTAAAATATACGTAATATACAAAAAATTTAACAGACTTAATAAGAATACGACTTAAGCAAGGTTTAGCGATAGTTTGATCAACCTCGTATAGAACTTTAATTATTATAAGTATACTCAAATTTGCTTCCTGATACGGAAATTTAATCTAAACACGTTTTTCTGCTCATTATCGTGATTGAAGTTTTATCCACGAGTTCTTCTTCTAACTTACTTACACTAAATTCATTCCAAGTAAATTTGTAATAAAATTGACGTAATAGAGATTGAACTTATAAATTATTCATATTTAACGGAGAATACCACGGTTATAAAACAATTAAAGTAAAAAAGGATTCCATAGGTGCAAATACAATACTGTGAAGTATAACATTATAACGAATAAAATGTATAAAAGGAATATTTTAAGCCCTTGAAAGGGTAACTTATTACGGTGAAAAAATTCAATCAGGTTGTAAAGTTTACGTATAGGATAGCATGTCTATACTTGATAACTAAAGACTTACGTGATACGATTAGAAAAATGAAAGCTGAGTAAAAGAGTTTAAATTAGTATTAGGTTTTAATTGTTTTGAATTTCCTTCTGGGAGGATATCCAACAATATGAGAGACATATGAGTACGTATAGTCGACTGGCATTTGCCCTCAATCCTTCCCAACCTCCATATCATAAGCTGTTAACCGTTCGCGTGCTCGCAGACTTCGAAATACATTCGACATCGTTAAGTAATCCCCGCGGGCACTGGATTCGTCCCAAGGCAAACTCCAATTCAGTAGCCGCGAAATAGCTTTGACAAATATGTGCCTTGGTAATCGAGTTAATTTGTGCACCGACATCAATTCCTCGGGAATGCCTCGTCCATTAGTGAGTTCCGGTGGCCGATGACTCTTCAACACATGACGCTGCTTCGGGAGGCATTTCTTCTAAATTCCGCATCCAGATTTTTCACGCGATTTGTTGGCCAACTGTCAACCCCTCTTCAGCTGAGTATAGAGAAGGCAAACTTCCTCCTATTATTTGTTTAGTTGCCTGCGATGGCCTTCTTGGGTGATGGTGGAACCAGTTCTCAGCCCGTCGTCTTCAGAGATGCATTCAAAAAGGTCTGAGGCATTCTTTCCGCGGGGCATTATGTTATGTGGTCTCCAGAAAAGATATCCTTCGATAGAGGGAGTTCTCTACGCGCCTTTCAATTGTTGTGGGCCGAGCCATGGGCGCGTGTATAATGCGACGTCTACCAAGTATTTGTTAATGGTGGGACGGGAAAGAAACCTATGAAATGCGTTTGATTAAGTTGAGAGTTGTTTGCCGGCCGTGATTCAGTGAAAATTTTTGGAAGGCCCTTTCTTTTCTGTGGGTCCTCGAGTAAGGATGGTTCGATTTATATGAAGTAACCGTTTATGGATGACAGGTAAATAGAAACGGGCGTAGAAGACGCCCTCTCCAGCGGGGTTATTCAATGGAGATACAAAGGGAAGTGTTGATACTCGATGAAGGATGTGAACAACTGAGCTCTATATCACCTAATGACGTTCAAACACACGAAGGGATTCGTATGAGAGCTGTTCAAATTATGCTGTAATTATAGCCGTATTGTTCATTATGGGTTCAGTTGGGAAAATATTTGTGTGCCTGTAAGACTTTGAGCGTCTTTGAACAGTCATTCTCCATCCAGAAACTCTACAATAAAATCACTGTTTATTTTCCCAACTTCATTACATATATCTTTTTATAACCTTATGGCCTTCAAGATCAGTGTATTACTGCTTACGAGAACGTATCAGTTATAGAAACGATGTGAATGAAATTGAAAAATGTCTCCTCTATTATTTACCTACCGGGTGATATGATTTTCACGGAATTAATAAAAATTCAGTATTGAATATCTTAGGAGAATAATATTTGTTTAATTTAAGGTACTCTAAAGAGAACCTGGTCAATTCTCCGAACTTCAAAACTATACTACCAAAGTGGCATATTGAAAATTCACTCTGCTAATCCAAATCTACAAATAAGCTTGATATTTAAGTATATACATGAGAATATTATATCAAACTTGGGTTTAATTTAATTTGATTAATACTTAGTATTATAATACCCTCGTGTTACACATTCAACCTCTAATAAATTCTATCGTATTTGACTTCGTAGAAGAACAATCAGAGAAGCGGTAGAATATAAAAGAATAAAAGTGTTGCGTCGTGTAACTTCTAAATTATCGATAGTATTTTTTACGATAGATGTTTAGAGTGTTTTTATTCCTTCTTCATCCTACCTCTAATTAATAGCCCAATTGTTAGGTCTTATTAAAAAAAACGTACGCAAACAAAACACGAACGAAATAATTCGAAACGTATAAACGTAACCGGGCGGTTCCACTTTACCGTGCATAAATCATCACACACTCGGCAAAGGAATCGCACCTATTTATATTCAACGGCGGGATTGATCGATGAACTGATTTCCAGGGCGCTGGATGCTTAGACACCTCCGGTAATCCACTCTTTTAATGGACCCATCCAAGTCGGATGAAAGAGCTCGTCGAGGACTCTATTTGAATAATCGCGATCCTTGGCGACGTATCAGTATTCATCGAAACCCGGCGACCAAAAAAGTCGACATCTCGGTAACAGCTTCGCCTCGGATTATTCCCACGTTGTCGACCCATTCGATTGCCAAGCACCCAATCAATCCGACGCCGAGCGCGAGAAATTAACATTCGGGATCTTCCTTTTGCCCTTCGCAAAGGGAATGCGGATTTAACGACCGGAATTTTTAACGGGAGAAATCGTCTTGTCGCCGCTATCGACGTCTCGGGCGGGAGTTGTGCGAGACTCGGGAATCAAAAGGTGTAACAGCCCTCTGGAATTTGTGTAGCCCACCGAAATTCGCTTTCATTGCCTATTAAATGGGACTTTTTCGTATTTTGGTATACCCAGTGAACGAGACGGTTACTAATGCATAATGTAAACGGGATAAGCACGCTTTGATAGGTGCTGCTGTATAAAGTTGTTTATGTTTCGTGTTTCTTTTGATTGGAGTCGATTCGTGATTTTATGAAGCTTAAATGAGTTACTCTCTTAACCTATGACGTAATTAGTAAAGGGAGTTCGTTAACCTCCGTTTTTGATTTGTAAGTTCAATCTTTTGGCTTAGAAAGGTGACGTTTCGTTCGTCTAAAGATGAATTTAACTCTCGTATTCATCGGGTGGGAGTCATTTGAAACGATCAAGTTTTATTTCGAGTTGTTAGTTGCCTGCATTACGTTAATTAATCATCGTTAAACGAAATAATACGTTAACTCAATTTGTGAACCAAAGGGAAGTACTTCACAGCTATAATTCTTATAGTTAAAATGAAAAATATCTGCAAAAAATGTACAGAATTCAGCATTAATTTCTGAAGATGACATGTAAGTTATGAATTCTCCATTTCTTAGGTTTAGTTTGAGTGACACAAATTTCAAATAGATGGAGAAATTACTTAACTATCTACCGAACATACGTTTTACGAATACTTCAGATGTACAAATATGATTCTAAGCAAGGTAATAAGGCAGTTTCCTCCCTTGAGGTATATTCAGAGATTAACCTAAGT
Organism: Pantala flavescens; assembly: GCA_020796165.1. Taxonomy (NCBI): domain Eukaryota; kingdom Metazoa; phylum Arthropoda; class Insecta; order Odonata; family Libellulidae; genus Pantala; species Pantala flavescens. Next base: position 25,743,418 of record CM036887.1, read on the forward strand.
CCGCCTAACAAAACTTCTGTTCATCCATCTTATATTATGTATGAGGCTAAATATGTCTCTCACATCAATAAACAAAAATAATAAGCGTTGAAACTTTAATGGGATAATGCTTGTATCATAATGATAGTCATGAAATGAAACTGATTTTACCGAAGGATAGCTCATAATCAAGTCTTCCCATCATTGATAACTATGCACTTCAATTTTTTTTTATTTCTTTTCAACACTATGATATTACATCTTTCTAGTTCTAGTTCGTGTTATGTTCCGAATATTTTCGATCTTATCCTTTACCGATGTTGATCACGTTTAAGTGAAGTTTAGGAAAAGAATCTAAGAGTAACATCTTTTATTTAGAGTAAATAATTAACCGCTATATTCTGTTCTTTTTCCAGGTGAAGATTTGGTTCCAGAACCATCGCTATAAATGCAAGAGGCAAGCTAAAGAGAAAGCGATGGCTGAGCAAAATGCACAGAACCAGGTGAGCTGGGTGTTGAGGTAATTTTAATAGATAATTATGAACGATATTAAGCTTTCGTATTCCCCCAGACGCGGAATCCAGTGCTTGAGATTTTCAATTTTCAATCTGCATTCCTGCACACTTTTATGTGGCTGTACCATTTCCCCCACGCTTTTATCATTCTTCCTTCCAATTATCTTTTCGTAAAAGCATCGGCTTATTACATCTCGGTCTTTACTACATTTGAGTGAAGTTTTTGAGTCCGAATAAGTACTTATAATCTATCAGAAATGTGTATTGTTCTAGCGTCAAAAATAATTGGTAGGAATATAGCATTGTACCGTAATATTTTAGTTCTGAAAAATTCTTCGTCGTGTTATTTCGATTATCTTTTGTTTCCTGCTCTTTTTTATCATATAAATCACGATATTAGGAATTAACTAACTAACGCTCGTATACGAAAAAGAAACTTTTCGTTTATGTAATAAAAAGTTCAATTTAGGTTTAAGAATGTTTCGTTTGGCTAAAGTTATCGTTTAAATCGAATACTTTAATATTTAAAATTGCTTTCTACGTTCTAAATCAGCGTATTTATTGATACATGCTTTTATATGTGAGTTTAATTGATGAAGGACTTAGAAATGAGAATTCAATCGCATTAGTGAACCGTGTTGAATTCATATTTGTATTAATATTTAACCCACTTCATATTGCTACGACAAGAAATGGAATAATATACCTTGAACAGAAAACTCTGAGCCCATAGTCTTATACTATATTTCAAAAAGCAATCACAAACAGATTGTAGCAACCATATAAAGCTTCATACTTCGCTGCAACATACGTTAAACTCAATTCCAGCTCGTTCCGTAGCAACGAAACCTCTCCGTAAACACCGTTTCTTCCGGGGAAACCTCTCCGCGTTCCACAGCGCCTCCGTAACTATGCACGTGGAATTCGAAAAACGTCATAAATCGCAAATATAACCGCTTACCCATCCCTCCCCTGGCAGAATCCGATATCGGATGCATTAAGCACAAATATCACCGACCGTAATCCTTCTGGGAGACAATGGCGGAATCCGGAGTATAAACAAGGGAACCGTTTCAACTTTTCCTGTTGCGTGCGCGGAAAAAATCCTACGTATTCGCGTCGTAAGCGGAATCCGGCACGTTTTATACGGAAAGACTGTTTGGTAATCCTGAGAAAATCCCGCTTCTGAAAAAGAGGGGATGTAAAAAAGAGCTCTTTTCCCTCTTCCTAAATGACTTACCCCGCCCTGATCCCCAGTTTCCTTTTAGTTACCCCCACCCCGTGGACCCTTATTCCGCTGGAAAAAATCCTCGGCATTCCATCCCCCCTGAGAGAGAGAAGAATCTCCCCCACTCGCGGAATTATGAATTTTGATTCGCCTCCGCAAACATACCTCCCCCACCGATTCTTCGTTAAAAAATCTCCTCGGCATTAAGTTTATAGGAATCTCTCTCTTATTATTCTTCCATATTTGCCTTTTATAGTGATTTGTTCCCCCTTGACTTCCTTCCCTTTGTTACGACTTAAATATTTCGAGGATTTTTTTTGTCCTTCTGCGATTTACCCGAGCGATGACAGTTTTTCCAAAATTTGCTTTAATTTCTCTGATCGTTCCTTACCTTTTTCCGGATGAAAATCTCCTTTTTCCTTTTTCTTTAGTTTCTAATATTGCTCCCCAAAATCCGTCTGTTTTTATTAGAACTAAACTTTAGGACCCGTTGCTTATCAAAACTCTCGTTAACTTATAAAACGTAAATTAGAGTTTATCACGAATCGAGGAATTTATTCCTATTCTTCTTTATTTAACATCTCCATTTCCTTCACTGTTATACACTAAACTCTTTTAAAGATGAATTATATTTCCTCATCAAAAGAGTGTAAAGCTGTTTTCCTCATTCATTTATTGACCAATCAGGAGGAATTCTATTCAATTTCACGCACGTTAGGTTTTTACGATTCGATAATTCTTTTCATTCAATCCATTTAGGAATAATGAAAGCGACTGCTGTTAATTAAAGACATGTATACTCCGAAAACATTGATCTTGTCACGTCAATAAGCCAAAGGGGGCCTGTACTTAATATAAGACGTATTTTTCCTATTCAGAAATCAAATTATTTCATTCGATCATAACAGTACGCGACAGATATTGCGTGGATCATGAGCTAGAACTGCGTTTTACGTTGAGCACGCCCAATGCCGTCATAACCAGAAATATAATGTGACTCATTCCTCTGAGAAAGATTTTCTTTCCTATTGGAAAGGTTTCATCATCTTAAAGGAAAAATCCAACGATACATTGTTAATGTGATGGAATCCCTATATTGACAAAATCCTATCGGAACAAATCTTAGAAAGGCATAATGATGTACTACTATGATTCAGTGATTTTTATATAATTTATTTCAATGTGTATGTTGATGTATTTCTCTCCCTAATATAGCCCAAATAATTTTTGTTTCTATAAATCTTCAAGGAGTAAATTATACTGAACGAGGTCCTGAACTGCAAAATAGTTATTATAATATGAATAATAGTACTATCATTTCGTCAATCATAGAAATCATTTAGAAACGTCCTTATCAAATACTTCTTTACTTAGTCTCTCAGTGCCATATTGCATCGTCTTGGTGATGATTGTTGATGAAGAGAGCTACTACAAGAGAAGATATCAAATCTAGTAATACATACTTGTCATTCTAAAGTTTCATTAACGCGTTATTTTATTAGTTCCTTATGTTCAGCGTTAAATTATAAAACTAAGCGATCTAACCGATAAACCGACCTGACTGATAAACCAAACCGAGCTACTATAACTACGAATTTATACGGATTCAGCGTAAAGATGGAATAGATGGAAGAAGAGACTTTTTAGTCTCAATCTCGCCTCCAAAATAAAGACCTATAAAGACCAGCGACGATCTACACAAAACCCAAACACTTTTCACCCCGAACGACTTAAACGTGGTCGACATTTCTTGAGACGCATTGTAAGGTTATTTTTTTCGTGGACTACGTCAATAACATCTCTCGAATTCCATCGAGATAGTATTTTCGGAAGAAGAATGAGGAGGTGGGTTATCGTCCCATTTCCCTCCTCGAACATTAATTATGTACATTAGAACGGGAGAGCGCGATGTTACTTATTGGAATTCCTTCTCGGATTCGATCCGCGTCTCCTTGGAAACGTAAGCGGTGCGTGTTCCCCTCCTCACGACGCCATTTAATGTCGGAATTGTGCTCAGGCATTCCATCTTTTGATCCCGTGTTTACTTCTCCCGCTTGTTAACGCCGAGTGCTCCTTTGTTTTTAAACTTCTTTTGCAATGTTAATGACGAAAGCGCTAATTCAACTATTACGGCGAGAGATGGTTTGTGCTGAAGTGGTCTTTCTTTGGAAAGGCTGAAATATATATTTTAATTGCTGTTATGATCGTTCGTTATCCACGTCGTTACAGTAATAACACGCGCTTGAATTAGCTTACGCTATATTACTTCACAAGTTGGATACGTATTTCTTATACGTGAATCATTTATTCAAACAACTGACATACGAATGTTTTACTTTGTTCGTCATTAATGAAGGATGCTTTTAAATATATGTATCGATAGTTTACGATTAAGTTCATGAATGTTGAATTCAAGTTGTTTCATAATAAGTTAAATCAATGCTATTAAGAGAAAAATATTCGATTTAGCCTTCTCTTAAGAGCCCGGTGGCATTTAAACAGTTTCGAAGACCTTCAAGTTCTTTTTGTATTCCCTCATTAATTGCTTTTTTAAGTTAAAAGAACTGCTCACTCATTTCTCTAGTAGAAACATCGCTTAAGATATACGTGTTCGTAATCATGGGTGAAAATTTAGGTCGTTGAAGTCTCCAGTCACTGCGTCATTCGTCTAACGAACAGTAGATAAGATCGTATTCATGTCAATGGAAACACTATTGAGATTTCTCTTATGTATTTGCATCTTTAAATTAGTATATGAACTCATTTAGGTTTAATTATTCTCTTAGTTAACAATCTAACCATATAGCATAAAGGTCGAATGACCAAGGACGCAGGAATACATCTGACGTCTTAAAGGAAGATTAGGTGGATAAATAAGTCGTAACATTTGATTGTTGAGTAATGAAAGCTCGCTATGGAATATAATTGATGACTAACATTACAAATACTATCCATTTATTCATAAAATAATGAAACGACTAATAATATAATAGTCAAGCATTGATGCTTACCATTCAGATATTTCTAAATAACTTCTCGTACTTCGAGATTACAAAATGGTTTATCGCTCCTGCTCAACTAATGAAGACATCTTGAAAAGTAAACAATTCATTAACGCACTTCATTCAATAGAGTTGAAATGATAGATATTCAAACATCTCCATATTCATTTAACTTTCGTAAAGAATTCAAATTCGAATTCAGGTCAATTCTTAAGATTTCGTAATCCCAAGGCTTCGCAAACGAATTCGGCATCAAACGCATATATCTACGCATTGAAATTTAATTATTCATCTACGACCTACAGATAATGACATCGCCCTCGTTCGGGGGAACATAATTTCACCGATAGAATTCGAACTTCATTTCGTCGTCACCGATGTTCTTCATTTGTTTCGAAGAAAAGCTCTCCGATAGATTGCGCTCGGGTGCTGGAATCCATCTTGGAAACGAAAGCGCGCCAAAAAGACAGAAGAGCTTCGAAAACCTTTCGACGCGGGTTTTCATCGCGCGATACCAAAATATCGGTTCGAAAAGAGATGTCAATGAATCCGTCACTTGTTTCTTTTCGATTAATTATTTCCGAACGGTGTTCGCGTTCATTAATTGAGGCAACGTACAAAAGGGGGATTTTTTCAAAAGACCGATGGAGTTGAAGTCATTTGGATTGTGAGACAGGAAACCACGATTTTCAGGAATAAAACACTGTCGCCTTCGAAGGGATGTTTCGAATCGAGAGTCTTGTTAAAACCAACTTTCCTCAGGCTGATGTTATTGTTAGGTTTTGATCATGCGATTTCCCATTGCGTCATCTCGTGTAAAAGTTTGGACTGGGGAAAGCTTTCTTCGTTTCTAGCAACCAAAAAGGGTTCTGCTTACATATAGCACTCCCACATTCTCCTATTATCATTTGCTAACTCTTTATGCTAGTATGAACAATTTATGCGATCGATTGTGGAATTCAATACTATCTCTAAACAAATAATAAAAATCTGGATTAAAGTACGACATCTTATTTTCATATCCATCGAATTTTAACGAACATCTTTCATGAGCATTGCAAGACTTTAAAACTTTATGAACAAGTACGTAATTAAATGCGCTTTCAACACATAGTTTTGCTTGTCTCATCTGATTAGTTTTCTTGTTAACGAATTTAGAAATATATTTGAAATTCATTAAGACAAAAGAAATTATTATTATTATACTATTATCGTTATTCATTAAATCCTGAAGATAATCTTTTGAAATCACCTAACTTATCCTAGTCGTAACGTTTGTTGTGAAGCGCATTCATCTTCACAACATAAAACCCTTAAAACGCTGTTTACTTAAACAAACTAAAACATCCAAGGCATTCCAAGACGAACACAGTGAATTCCCTACTCTAAAAGCACTATCAAGAAAGAATCCCAACCACCGATTCAATATAACCTCGCTCGTGGAATGGGTAATGGAAACTTAAGTGAGGCCATCTTTGGTAGCAGAATCCGCCGGCTTTGATCCTGTAGAGGAGAGGTATTGAATAGATGCTAAATTGTAGCATCTATTTCCATCAAACTCCTTCGAAGCACCGGATCGGACATGTCCTGGGACGACACATGTCCACTCCACCAATATCGTCATTAGTACCGAGTTCCGACAAAGGTTCCGACGCTTTCCCAAGCGCCGTAGCAGTATCCGGAAACCCATTACGAGCACAGAACAGGTAGCGAAAATATTTTCGATGTTTGGCAGCAAATAAGGGACGCATCCCCAATTTCCTCATCCTTTAATTCCTGAAACATCCCTTTTGTCGACCCTCTCTTCCGAGATCAATGAACCAGAATAACTGCGGCTCATTCTCCGATTAATTGGGAAGGCAACGCCAAGGGGGAAAGAGAGGGTAAGGCCCTGTTGTGTGTATCCTTTTTTTAGCCCCTTCCACCGCCCAATTTAGGGGCCCCGGCTCCGCTGGGGCGTGTGATGCGATTGTAACTGGTTCGCCCTACGTAAGGCGGTGCCCGTTCGAGCGGACTAATCCCAGCGCCTCACTGTTATTGCCCTTCGAGGACCTTATGGGAAACGGCTTGATTTGCTTCCCCCTCCTGGTAGTCGATGAATTTTTTCCGATGGGTCACTTAGGGTCGCTTTCCCTGGACTGGACAGGTACGGGAGCTCAAATTGGTATGCGGCAGGTCTTCTGTACTGCCCGTGCGCTAGTTGGTAATGAGTTGTAAGTCCGCAGACTAACGCCAACGTTTCCGGTTAACATTTTGGTGAAAGGGGTAGGGAAATGTGTTTCCGCCTTTGTCTCAGGTATATGCTTTGCTAGGTTGCTATGGAAAAGGCTGACTTGGGGATGATGAATCATATACTACAGAATTACGTACTTCTAAGATCGTACGGTTTAAGAAGTATTAAGTGAGATTTATAAGGATTTCTCTATCCTCGGCTGTTATATGATGAGGAAAGATAATCTGTTTATTATTTAAGTCCTAAAAATCCTTACAGAAATAGGTTGTGTACCTACGAGTATCGGGCCATACCTTGAGTTGTACTCATTAAAATATTACGCACAATTCCTCATCGAATATACATAAAATATTTATATCCTGTAAAGATCGTCCGAATCGTTAATAGAAGTAATGAAATATGTTTTATCCTCTTGCTTAAAAAAGGCAAGGAAAATAAAATATTTTGCTCGTGAAATATATGTTCATTCAGACGATAAAAGAAACCAAATACGTTCGACGTGTTTCTGATTGATTGAATCAATTCTGATTGAATTGAATTGAATTGATCGATTGCTATACTTGAGGCTTTTATTATACTTATTTCATAAAGATAAGCTCTCTCTTCTCTGTTTGATTTCGTGTTTCAGCATGTGCATCCTTTCCCCATTCACTCATTCTAATTGAATGCAATGCATGCTTATCCACTTACATATCCATACAGACTCCTTAGTAGCATTTACCAAATTTTCTCGTTCTATATTATTATACCGTAGCACTTCCGATGCATTTAAAAAATAATTAACCTCCCTAATCACAATCGTAATTTTCTGTTATATCTTTTGATATATTTTATATAAATCGTTTGGATAGAATTATAATTAATTTCTCATTGTGAATAATTATGAACGAAAGTTTAATTTGTGTAAAAAATGATTATCTATTAAACATAACCTTGCAAAACTATATATGACTAATTTATGATTCGTTTCCTATATATTTTTTCAATGTTCACTTGCATGTATACTTCACATTTTTAATTTCATTTTAAAAGGGCTTTAAGTAGTGTATAAATTGTTAATTTAAATATTTGTGAAGTCCTTTGAAGTATTTGTTCAATCATTTATATCTTCTACTCGTAATTTTGGAGAACAATATACTTATTCGTCAATGACTTTCTGGAAGTATACTTTTGTACTGTTCTGTGAAATTACCATATTTTCAGTAATTTCTTCATAGATAATTCTCGTATATTCATCTAATCTTCTTTTCTAATGTTATTAATTTGGGCCCTGTGATACGCAAGAACAATAATAATTAAAGTAAAAATGTTATCCAAAAATGTGATCTTTTGTTCTTTAAAGGTCTTTTAGTGGCCAAAAATTTACTATTGTTATGTATACCGCTGTCCATCAATTTAAGAAAGCATTTCAGTGGAAATTCCGTTTCTTTGAAGGCACAGAGCTCTCCAAGACGAGTGGCAGTACCAGTCCTCGTGAAGGACGGCAAGCCGTGTTCGGGAACTGGTAGCGCCGGCGATCCCTCCGGAGGTTTGGGGGTGGTCGTCGGCGGCGGCGGAGGCGCCGGGGTGTCTTCGGCTGTGGCCGCCGCAGCAGCCGCCGCGGCCGCCGGCCGCGCAGGCCTTGGTTCGAGTCCCGTCTCCGGCCAGTCTCCTCCAGGAAACCCCTGTTCCCACAGTCCGAGCGCCTCCGCCCTGGCGTCTTCGATGGTCGTCCAACAACAACAACAGCACCAGATGCACCAGCAGCAACAACAACAGCAACAGCAGCATCAACAACAGCAGCAACAGCACCAGCAGTCCTGCGGAGGCGGCGGGGGAAACAGCACCGCCAGCCTCTTGAGCAACATGGCGTACCAGAGGCAGAACCTGGCCGCGATGGGAGCCGTTCAGCACCAGCAGGCCGCTGCGGCTGCTGCAGCCGCGGCAGCGGCCGCCAACATGTGCTCCTCGTATCTTCCTCTTCAGGGGAGAGCGTGGTAAGCAGAAACTTGCGCGGATCTACGAGGGCATTGCAGAATCCAGGAACAGTAGAAGAGCTACGTAGCAAGTGTTGGTTTCCAAAAGGTTAAACCGCCCGGAATTCACCTGCGTACGAATCCATTGTCCAGTGATTTCAACGACCGAATACTTCGAAACTTGTTGACGTGTGGTATGCAGTTGGAACTATCATTGCAGGTGAACCCATCAAGATGTGCTTGTGCTACAGAATGACCGTAACAACACCTATGTGGTATCCGTTATCCTCGAGACATTGCAGGTTCCAAAACTGTTGAGTGTCGATACCGTGATCGTTACAAACTGTCGACGATAGTTTCCTGCATCAGTTGTGCGATCCTGGGAAATCTATCGAAGTTACCGATACGGACATGACCCCGTGAATGTTGTTAGCTATAGCTGGTTGGTCTGACATCTATGACTTTTCAAACGGGGAATGATTCCGTTACGTCGCTGATTTGGACACAAAAGACTCAGTGTGGGATTATATCAGAACTGCCTGCGTACAAACGAGGCCTTTCGACTGTTTAAAAGATCGTTAATAAGGATGTTGATCTCTCTTTTCGAATAAGAACTATTGTTCAGAAGAATGTGGCGGGCTGCTTAACAAAAGGCGGTCCCGCTGCAGACAAATGACGAACTGTTAAAAGCCCCAGAGAGTTTTGTAAATTGTATGAATAATCTCATTAAGAATGTTTCAAAAAGTATCGATAATGGTTCAATCTTCAGAGTTAATTTTAGAGGATGAATTCCTTCTCGGGAATCGAGGAGGAAGTGAAAACCAAGTTTGTTGAAGGGGCTGTTGATTGTTCGAGACAGCAGTTTACTTGGTACGCCGAGATCCTTTCGGCGAATACTTAACCAACGTGGGTGTGCGTGTTTCGTGTAGAGAAAAAAGTGAGCGGAACGGGAAGATGTAACAAAAAGAACATTTCTCCTTTACGATTCAGTGTTTGTTGATGTAAATTTTCTAGTAAAAACTGTTGGTGTAAGTAGTGAGAGAGTTTCCTCCTCTTTTTTTATATTATTATAACGATAATAACATTAATATTAATGCATACGAATATACGTACATATACATAATGTATCAGCACGGCGCAGTGATGGTGGCGTTAAATATTTTGTGACGAAATATGAGGACAACGTTGTGTGTTGATTTTTCGGTCCTTACTTAAACATATGTATTGTTTCTTGCACGTCGTCCTGAGCACGAGAAAATGTGAAAGAGAAGGGGGAGAGGGCGGTGAGGGGCGTGGGATGTGATTATGAACCACGCCCCCCCTCCGCTAGTCTCTCCCCTCTTCTTATGGAATAAAAAAAAATGTGAAAAAAGCCCCGTCGAGTGGAGAGAGTACAATTGGTCCATACAACAGAGGGATGTTTCATTCTTAATTTAATTTAGAGGGCACTATTAATTATTCATTGTCTTTGTATGAAATAAAACTCTTAATGAAAAGAAGTCGAGTGGTGTGATTCATTCCAGTAATCCTTTTTTACCTTTATGTGCGGAATGGTGGTAATCTGAGGAAATGATTTCCTTTTCGTTATAAACGTAGAACGTAGCTCTTATGTGGTGGTTTTTCAAAGGCTTAAAATGCTATAATTATAATGCAAATGCAACTATGAAAACATTAAGAAAATTAGTTAATTTCCAAATTAGTTTTTCACTTCTATTCAGCTTACAATTTTATTACTAATATAAAATTTCCATTGATGTTTTATACGCTTCTCTCTGTATTTTGGAGAAGTGATGTTACTACTCTAAGAACTATTATCTTAATTATCGTGATGAAAACTGACTAAAATGTGTTTCTTTTTTCATTTGAACCTTCTTATCCCTTACTGAAACGTAAGAATGTATTAATTCTATGTTCCTTTCTAAGATTATCCATAGTGAAGTGTAAATATTCATAGTAGATACTCGGTTTCGTAATTAAAAACTTCATTATATTTCACTTACAAAAAGATCTTGCATCGTCGAATTAATGCTTAACTTTTGAGTATCGTGAGGTCGAATAATATGTTATTTAAGAGTGAAAATTTTAAACTCGGTGTAAAGAATTCATTCACTGATTATTCGTAGAAACCAAAAACTATTTCATTATTATTTTCTCTTCGACGCACTGAATATGCCTACGCAAGACACGACCTGAATACGAAAACACGTGAGTGCAGAAGTTATATCTAATTCCTGTCTTATTCTCATTTCGAAATTAGTCAAGTAATATTCAAGCACCTAATGCTTGAAGATCACTCTATCATCCAGAAGTAACGGGATGGTATTGATCGAACTACAAGGTAGGTGAATGCTATAGTTAGATGTATGGATATTAAACCCTAATACAAGATTAATTGTCACTCATCAAATATCAAAATAAAATGAAGATCATACTCCACAGATTTATCCTTTTAAAATTTTTAAAGCTTAGGCGAGTTTTGCCTCCAAAGTTAAGAGATTTGTTTGGAAAATCATATATCCTTATATTTAAATCACAAAATATCGGTTTCACTTTTTCCTCATAAAATTAAATACTAAAGAACACGTTTCTACGTCTACGCTCAATTGTTAGAATCAGAAAGAAGAACAACAGAATACGTTAACAAGAATGACTATATTATTATTAACACTTATATAGAAAAATTCTTACTTGTATCACTTCACCTAGGCTGATATTTAGCTCAGAACGATAAAAAGTGGTTCTAAGAATTTAGCACTATTCTAGAGATAAAATACTCTGTTTATGTTGAATAGCACTTAGCTTTGAAACAGAGCAATTGGTAAAGAAAGAGCTATGAACTGCAATTCAGTTTCATAGTTTGGAATTTGATAGCACGATTTAAAGACACATCTTCAGTACTATTTATATCTAAATACTGTAAATATAACTCAATATCACTCCAGCCAAACCAACCTCACATGTCAACATAGCCATGGTAACCTTCTCGCAAAAAAGAACAAATGACCCCTTATTTTGGCTACGTATCGGACCAAAAAAATCTCTTAACTTGTGCTTGTCAGACTTTTCCTCAATATATCTGCCTCCTTACCCAGTCGAGTGTCAGGGAGCATCGCGTTACGGGAGTACGTTGGAGTGTAAATTGCCATCGCGTGGCAATTTAGGCACGCGTGCTTTCAGCTCCATATCTCCCATCTCGAGGAATGCGGTACTGCACTAGATGCGTCAAGGAGATAGCTACGAGAGACGAGGGTTGGATGAGCAGGTGGACTTCTTAAAAGAGGTAGATCTCAAAACCTACGGATTGAAAGATGCAAGTGTCTTTGTGTTGGAGGACAGAACGTACTGAAGGTAGGTTTGGGTGCGGTGGAAGAATGGAAGGTTAGGAATTCACGTTTTTGAAGAGAAGAATCGCTGTTTTGAGCGTGGGCGTTTGGGAACCTAAAAGGCTGATTGAGTGAGGAATCTGTCCCTTATCTATGTTTGCATCTATGGCTCTATTATTTGAGTTCCCCCCGTGTCAAGGATGTGCACGCTTGGTTCTGTCGCTTTCTAATTTCTTGCATTCCAACGATTGATCCGTCCCAAAACGGTTGGTTACCCTTTGTCAGTCGTACCTCTAACCTATATAATTCTTTTCGAAAGCGTTCCTCGTTGTCTCATTGGACACAAGGTTTTGTGCTCTTATTTTTCGGAATTCCTCTTACTTGAGTCAAGATCCTCCGTATCCAAAGAAGAGATTTTGCTGATAAACGTAAGACCTGATTGTTTAATGGAAAATTCCAATACACGATGAAGGAACTCGTTTGCTTAATCATACCAATTTATGGGAAGATAAAATTAACGCATTTTCGCGTATTAAAATTACTCCTAATGATCTTATAACTTTCTTTAACACTTAAAAGTTGCTCTATTTACTTCGCACATTGACATACATTTTATTTAACGAATAGCAATTAATTTATCTGTCGCTCTTATGATTACTTATGTTCAGCAATTGAATATGTTTAAGTTTTAAGATTCTGTTCACGTATTTGAAGAGCGAATATTTGAAAAAACATCTGGTATAAAGTGATAAAAAATCTATGTACTAAAGGAAATTTGAATTCAAGACATGAATTTTGTCAAGGAAGCTAAAATCGACTATGGTTTCTTTCATATCCATACAGATAAGATAGCCAATTAAGTTTCACTGTATATAAAAGGTATTTACTATCGCAAGGAAAACAAACAGGACAAGAATCATGCAGTGCATAAATCCCATGAGAGGTGAAATTTTTGGCATACACAAATATAAATTATATGCAGAGAATGCAAGATAATCATTCATAATGATTATCTGTGGAAAGGATAGAAATTACTATCATGAAGAATAAGAGGAAACATGATGAATGAGTGACATATGCCTATATTCTGAAAGATCAAAAATCAGGAACGTAAGTTCGGTTACGGTAATAAGGTAAAGAATATCTTAGCGGTCAAAACAAATTGATGTAGAAATAAATTTAATAGGCAACTGAAATTGAAAACATTGTAAGATCTGTCATAAAAGGGATGAGAACTTAATAGCGCCTCATAATAAATCAAAATTTAAAGATGTGTTTTTATCTTCTTATTCAAAATAGAAAATTAAAGGAGAAAGATAAAACTAACACGCTAATAATTGGTCTCACTGGTTAGTTCAAATACCGTTCGCGCAAGAGCGATCGAACGTATATAATAGTCAATTGCGTACATATGATAGACCTTTTTAATATCTTCTATGTTATAAAAAATCGCTCACTTTATTTGTTATCGCTTCGAGAGATAAATAAATGTTTGCTCGGCAGTGGATGTAACTTTGAATTCATGAGCCACACTGTTTGTATATTTATTCCAATTTTACTTTTCATTTTTCATCGCTACCAACTCAATTTAACCTAATATATTTTTTATTGTGTACATTTACATTTTATTGAACCGTTTTGTCGATCTGGATATTTTTAACCTTTATTTTTACCGTCATACTAATAGATCTATTTAACTATATTCAATTAAACAAAACATCGTACCGTATTTATTTAGTATTTAAACATATTTTTGTCTATGCATAATTTCTTTTTTGCTCATATCCGATTGATGAGGTACGTTACTCTCTACTAATTGACACGAATAAATTAACCATTTTTATTTAACACCGTCTATTGTTAAATTTACTTCTTTTATATCGTATTCAATTCTACTTAAACTGTATTTTTTAGCATTTTTTTTAAATTTTCAGGTCCTTTTCCAGACATCTAGCCTATTTTAAGTGAGACACAATAGTGAAAAACACGAAAACTATTTAACAAAATATATTTTCTAGATTCATAATCAAGATAGATAAAGATATTGAAAAAATAGTGATAGAAAGTAATGTATAAGACTTAGAAATGTCTATTATCACCGTATTCTATGCATCAAAAGCCGCGTCTAGGTCTTCAACAAATCACACTTAAAAACGAGCGTAAAAAAAATCAGATTGAACCAATCCCCTAAATCCAAATAAAAAACCTAAGCGTAGAAAAATAGCGCCGGATTTTCGTCAGTTCACTCACACCTCCGGAGCCTAACACCCTTGGCCATAAATTAATCACGGAAAAAGTAATTTTTCGAGCCCCTCTCTTGAGGGAGATATAAAAAAAGAGAGCCTTCGAGAAGCGAGCATCACGTTAGGGCCATCTCGTTAAATTTATCGCAGTAAAAGATACGAGTACGTGAGAGAGTCGGCTTTCTACGTCTTCTGAAAAGATGCTCTTAGCTTAGGGAGGGTAGTTTGTAAGATTAAGAAGAAGAAGGAGGGAGAGAGAGAGACTTCAATTCGCCTACTCTCCCCATTCAAAAATCTCCGTCCCAGCAGCTTGCAAGGCAAGTCATTACCGAACCCTCTAAAGCGTCATCAACATTCAAAAGTCATTAGAAGACGGTTCGTAGGCGTCATCGTGATGGCATGGGGTGTCATTCTTGGCGAGACCCCGTCGTCTTGGCCCAATAAAGGAGAATTCTATTCTGCCATCTTGCTCCCAACCGAATCCTTGCCTTCAACCCCCCTCTTGCTTTATTTATTCCCAAGGTGAATCCACTCTCGAGAATTTCTCGGAATTTGGAAATTGAGTTTAATGGAGTTGGAGGAGGTTCGAAACATTTTCCTTGAAAGGATCGAGGTGAGGTTTTATTCGAAAGTGAAAACTTTTGGGTGTTTTCTTGAAGGTGAACTCCTTTAAGACTGCCCATGTATTGAACGTAATGTAAGGTAGGAGGTAAAAGGTCTAAAATACCAGCTTTTTTGCCCTTTACCATTACCATTAATAAAATAAATTGTATTCGCATTACAATTTAACTAATAATAGAAAAATCAGGAATTAAAGTGAATAGTATCCTTTACAATAGAAACGTTAGCAATGATAATTACCAAAAATATAATTCAACATACAAAATAAGTAGAAAGTAAAACATCTATAGAACAAATCTAATAGATCTACTTATACTTATTTTATCTATATACATTCTTGGAGAATAGAAGCAGAATATCTCTGTTCAAATACTACAGTTCATATTTATTGTTAATTACATATCTGATTCATATATTGAAAGTGATTTTTACGAATTCCTCTACAGCTGTACTTGATTCGAGGGCTGAGTTTCGATTGGAGTAAGAGACAAATAATGGCCATCTATTCTCAAAATTATATCACGATATCCCCCAACTTAATATCCTCTAGCTTTCACTTTTTGAAACTCTCTCTCGAAAAATAAGAGCAGAGTGGAAAATTTTCAACGAGAAGTCCAATAATTTATACTCATTACTTAAGCCCTGTTCGGTAAACACTCTTCTTAAAACCATGGAGTCAAATTAATTTAAGTCTATCCTCATAAATACAGCTACTCAAAACGAGTAGGAGATTAATACCTAAAATATATATTCAAGAATGATTTACATTAATTAACGCTTACCCTGTGGTGAAAGTAGCTTACCCTGTGGTGAAAGTATAGAAGTATAAAATTCAGAATATAGTTCTTAACTAAATATCCTACCATACCTACTTTATCGAAAATTTCACTTATATGTAAATGTATATATGTATATGTTAAAGTTACACTTCATGAGGAAATTGGAATGAAAAGCAACTTATTTCACGCCACCACTGAGTTTTAATTGGGACTAAAGAGGATGAATTTAAAACATAGACTTTATACAGTAATAAAATTCTTATTCAGTCTATTAAGTAATTACTTACTACCCTCCCACTGAGACTTGGTTGATTTATACTTTTTTCAGAGTGTTTCAAGAACTCAAGAATTCTTTTGGATTTGTTTTCCAATTTAAACCAATACAAAACAATAGCTGAATGAAATTTCTCATCATCAAACATATGAATAAACCATAAAGTATCTTTCCGTATTTTTCTTACATTCTTAGGCAACGCATATTGATTTTCTTTCGATTTAAACTCATCATTTTCCATCCTGAACTTGGACCAAATATACATAAAATCCATTGAGTTTAATAGAAAATTATAACATTATAGACTTTTTCAACAAAGTAATAATAATAATTCTTCAAAAAATCACTGCGCATTAAACGTAGGACTAAGTATTAAATTTAAAAAATCCAATCAGTGAATCATTATTCATTGACCCAAATAAATCGTACCAAAAAAACTTCCTTCCCCTAATGCGTGGACCCCTCCGATGCATGTAGAGTACTTGAAGAAGCAGTTCTGAGGAGGATATTGGGATTAATACGATCATTTTCCCCTCTTTGCTTCATTAGTTCATTTCCAGCGCAATTCGGGGTGAACGCAATATCGAATAACAATACAATTAACTTTTTCATATGTCGGCCTCCGTAATCCCTTATTTATACAGCGCGATTGAGAAGTTATATTAAAGGTCTCCCTGGAAATCTCTCAAAGTGGAACAAGAAATGCAAATTCAGCTCTTGTTTAGATACGGGGAGGTTTCCTCACCGCAGTTGCCTCACTACATTCACTGCTTTTAGGTTAAATTGGATTGGACCGAGTCTGGAAGGGGGGAGGGAATGCTCTGCTTAAAAAAGAGATTAAAATGCGAACCATTGGTAAGAATTTCATTTTTTCTTTCAAACCCGAATAGCTAACACTAACTGAAATCTAACAACAATTTTCGAGGGACCAGTTATTGGATTATTAGATTAATTTTCAATGAGGTTTTACTTAGTTATCTATTCGTATGTTTATTTCAATCAATCTCTTTCTATTCCATCAAATCATTCCCTTATTTAAATCACTAGGTTTCCGCTAAAGAGTAATGTTCAAGATAATGTTAATGTTAGAGATACAATTAATAATAACATAAAATATGGAACATGCAATATTAAAATGTGCATTAGGGACAAACTTTAGCGAGCTACGAAGACCTCCGAGGATTAGAATGGAACTAACTCACTCCTCGATAAAAAAACGAGATTTTTTCTACATTTTCATTGAATCCTTGCTAAAAGCATCAATTACCATTGAGAAAGGACAAATCTATCGATTATTGAGTACGATGCACATGTGAAGATATTTAATAGAGTCACCAAAGTATAAATGTTATATTAAAGAAAGAAGTTATTTCATATCTCAATTTTATATCCCAACAAAAAGAGGCAAAAATTCAGAATCGTTTACTACGTACGAGCAATCTAGTTATCGATCTCTTCCTTTGAATTTAATACGCAAGAAATAATAAACGAGTACCCACGCTTTATAGTAAGCTTCAAAAACAATGCCCAATCCATCCTTCATGGAAGGAGTGCTTAAACACGCATGGATAATAGTGATTCATCGAAATTAAAACAATACGTACATACAGTACGAATTGATGAAATAAAAATTTTCAAAAATACATAAAAACATACTTCAATTATAAATTAATTACTATATGTTAACTATTAATCAATATAAGTTATCTTTCGACAGAAATTTTAAATAAAAAACCGACACCCAGGTTTCGTTTCAAGTTAGCTTCCATTATAAATATATCAACACGATTAAGCATGCTCCTGTCGTCATAGATACTCATCCGTTACTAAAACAAACATATAATAATGTGTTCACTAACTCATTTACGAACAAGAATCACCAGCACCACCCACTAGTAGAACCACCATAGAAAAATATCACCCATCAACAACCACATCACATTCAAACGAACCACGAACGACACGGTATAAACTCCAAATTGCCACACAGCTTAACTAACAAGACCGGATAAATTACAACGAAAAGAGAGAAGGCGTTTATATATAAAAGAAAGAAGCCGATGGCGTTCGCGCCAAATCCTAGCTCTGAAAGCAATGCATTCTGGGAGTTAAAGAGCATTTTTGAAGATTCACCCATCGGGAAGTGAAAAGAGCAAGAGATGCCTACCCCCTTATGTACTAAGGACCTCTCCGCGGAGATGAATCCCCTCAACTCCTAGGGCCTCTCCAGTATGATTTCCCCCTTTCCCACCCACGCCCAACTACCCTTCTCCACGAGTACTTCTTCAGCGGTGGAGAAAGTGATGGAGGACCACTGCATCGTCCAGTCATACGTGCCCCCACCGCGCATTAGTTTGGCGAACGCATTTCAGGGATTATTTACCTTGTCGATTGCACTTGTTTTTCGTCTTTTTTTTTACGGAGGTGTTTTTCTTTGCGGTGTGCGGAGAAACACCTGTCAAAAAGATGAGCTCAATGGGGTCGTAACTGTAGCGAGATTTAATACGCTAATTGACGAGGAATGGTTTGCTTTTTACGTGAACTGACTTTGAATGATGTGTTACTACTGTTTCTATGATGGAGTTGCCTAGCAATTTGCCTCGCCGTGGGACTAATTTACATTTATATCAGTCGCAAATAAAAAGGAATTTAAATGCCCTGTTGTCTAGTTCATGCCTAGTTAACCCTTATTTTATTCCATGGATTCTATTTAATGAACAAAGACGAATTAATTAAATTCTTCCATTTTTTATTCGTCCGATTGTTTTCTGGATATATTCTATTTAATACGCTTTATTTATGGGCGAAAATTGAGTTGCAAAAATCTTTGCACTATTATTGCTATCGATTTTATATAGGTTGGAATATTTCCTCCTATATTATATTAATAATATTATAAGAGAATTAACTTAATATGCAATACTGCCAACATTAGCTATGATATAAAACGGTAAATTAATAGAAAACAGTAATGTATAATAACAGTAATATTTATGGAATAACAGGTAATTTATAACATATTGGTTTATTTGGGTAGTATAATTATATGTAAGCTTTACTATACCCGTTTAAGATACACCTAGTCCTCAATACAAATTAATGTTTAGAACAATAGATATGATTATACCTTTCCTGGGTCATTATTTACATTCAATAGCTAATGAACATTGTTAATTTACGTTAAATTCCAAAATATTTGTAGGAATCAAACTTTGAAAAAAACCACGATTGATATCTATGTATGTGGATCACAATCTATAAACCACCCAACAGAAAAAAAAAACAAAACACGAGCGAAATAAATCACAAAATCTTCCCCGTAGAGAAAAGAAACAAAAAAAATCCATCGATCAAAACAGACGACGGAATGGAACCGTCACATTTTACCCGAATTGAATCAGAATCCATTTAAATCTAGAAGGACCGTCCTAAATTAAGGGAAGAAGGGTTCCGGGAGTTCGCTACATGGGAATTTCATCAACGTCAATTAAAAATCGTCCTTTTGTTCGATCGATTTGATCACTCCTTCCAACGGATCCCGAAGCTTTTCGGGAGATTAATCTCTTCCTAACATTTAAAACCACCGGAATTGCATCGGGAAAAGCGTTTATTAATTAACATCTGGATAGAGAGAGAAAAACTCCCATTTTATTCGATTCTTTCAAAACTTTTTTTGACAAAACGAGAACGTTTTCCGCCGCAAATGAAAAATAAACCTCGCCATTTATTCACCTCCGGACGTAATAAAAAAACCCGAACGAAGTATTTCTCCGTGCAACACGCGGCACAACGGAGAACATGGTTCTCTGCCCTCCCCCGCACTTGAGCCACTCCTTCACTTCTAGCTGAGCATGCGCTATTGTGGGGGGGAGTCGGCGCACCAGGAATTCGGCTATGGACTCCTTCGCCAGCCGAATTGCAAATCAACGAGGGATTCACTTACTGGCGGCGTCTTTCCCTTTGCCACCATGCTAAGCTTATAGGGGCCTAAGACCATGTCGACCAATCACTTAGCTCCGGTATCTAACACTCGCCTAGCGACGGCGTATTGATGTTAATACTCGTCTAGCAACGCTTTGGGACGTCAACATCTACAATAGCAATGTACTTTTGTATCAAACACTCGTCTAGAGACGTTCAACTGCGTCTAAAATTAATCTAGATCCGTCTCCTCATGTGTAAAAGCTATATAATTGTATGACGTGTTAAGAAATGTGCTAATGTTCCACAACATCATAGAATGGTCCATATTTATAATGAATAAATAACTTGTTACTTTCTACAGATGTTTTATTATGATACGACCTGTTTCGTTAGCGAGTAAACACGAAATTTTTGTTCAGTATGTTCATCCACCAAGTAACGCTCAACCATATTAACTTTATAGTTCATATTCGTATGTTTGTTTCTGTAGAAACGACATATTCATAGCGATAGACATATAGCAACGACTAAATACATCCTCTTGTTTCTTAACAAGGCACCTCCGTCGCTGCGATACCTGAGTGATTGTCATAAATTAATCATAAATTAATTACTACCGATAATATATAAATCATTCAAACTGAAAACTGATTGAAAGTACTAATCTTCTCATCCCTCATGAGACTTTTAATGAACTTGATTTTTTAATCGGCAAACTGTTTTTATAAGTATTTAGGCCTTCTTTCTAATTTTTACTTGAAGATTAAATACACATCAAGATATATGGGTTCAATATCTTAATGAACAGAAAGATATTTGAGCACAATAAAAAAAACTTTCACCGTTTCGTTCTAATTGAATCGAAAAAGGACAAATCTTGCAATAGGAAGAATAAATCTGTTATATATGTATCCAATTTATCATAAAAACGGGGAAAATCAATAGGAAAAGAAACCTGATTTATTGGAAGACTTATAAATAAGTCTGTGACTTAGGTAAAGATTATAAGATACCATTATCCAAGACGTAATGAGGGTGAGGAATTCGTTTGATCGCTATATAAACGTGATGGGAACGTATCAATTTTCACACTTAACGATAATTAAGATTTTGAAACACTTTAGCAACGAAGATAAAATAAAATACCCATAAATAAGTGAAGAAATGAGCAAGAAGCTGGAAACAAAGAACCTCAGTACAATGATGAATAAAGGACCACACTAGAACCAAATAACCCTAATGAAGACGTTACGTAGAAGATATCAATTACGTGAGACATCTCCTTTACACTTACGTCTCTAGATCGAATAAACAAGTAAATAATACAACCCTCCATTCATACCTAAAGCGAGAGAGAGAGCGAGCACCCCTGAGCTAAGTGAGCCATGCGAATAACTACCAATTACATATCGAGAGAACTTTAAGGCGTTTAAAGGAAGATTGCATCCTCGAAGCTATCCGTTTTCAAAAAAGTGCTGAAAAGGATGAGGGGTTGAAACGGGAGGGGGTGGGGGGCGTTGGAGTGCAGGGGGGAGGAAGGAGGGGGAGGTAGAGTCGGCGCAGTCCGGGGGCGTGGGAGGGAGAATCGGGGATTTATTTTTTCGCGCGCCGAATTGCAAATCACCGACATGAGAGTTTCACTTAGCGGAGGAAAAAAGGTAAAATTCGAGCGGAGCGTGGCTGAGTTGATTACGCGTGGATCTTCTGCAGAAGTGGACTCTTGAGGACACTGCATTCAGACATGTCTGTCCTCGTATTATTTCGCATCTCCCGAGCGATCCGTCGATTACGGCGATAGCTCGCCGGATTCCGTCGATCGATGCGGGGAAAGAACGCGAGGGGGATCTACATCTGTCTTGCCATTCACTCGTGACTCTCGATTCGATCTCTTATGGAAGCTTATGTCGGGTTTTAATCCCCGTATTGTAACTCGGTTCGATAATCGAATCTACTATGGAGTCGATCTTCGATTAGTATCGATTCTAGTATCGATCTTCGATTGTATCGAAAGTTGTATCGACTTAAATATATAATAAACTTTATACCGATGTAAGATTCGACCTTCGATTGTATTGAACTTGTATCGATTTCAATTTAATCGTAAGAAGAATATTTCTTATTACTTCCAAGGACTGCATCTTCTCTTGCCTTACTTCTTACGTAAAATTAAATAATACCTCAAATATCGTATCGATTGCTACATATATAATATCATATGAAATCGAATTTGCACTTTATCGGAAATTAATTCTATTCATATTGATTATCTCTTCATAAATCGTATAGAACCTAATTTATATTATATATATCTTTCCCTTAATCAATTCTTGTCCCGCAAGTCTACTTTAATTTTGAAACTAAGCGTGTAGGTTCATATGCTATTCGCAAATATTATTAGAAAAAGTCTATCTTTTATAATCGGAAATATTCCATCTCTCTTCGATGAAATTCACATTTATTCTTTATCTTAAGAATAATTTCCTTTTATCTATGCCATAAATTTTGACCTTTGAAGTACAATTAATCACCAAGGTCTTTATTAACTGATACAAAGGAAGTCAATCCTTAAATTAGACCATACATGAGGACCTTTTGGAAGAAAAGAAAATGGATGTAAGTTGTAGATGTTAAATAAATGTTGATGAAAAAATGCATTGGTAAATCAATATCGACAATAAGGGTCTAACTAGGTAAAGAGACAAGAATAAGTGAATAAGAATAACTAAATCATTATAAATGAGAAAAGATACACGCAAAATAATCTTTTTTGCTAATAAATATTCACTAAAGTTTCGAATCACGATGATAGTATGGCATATGGCATTCAAGGGAGTAATTACAAGGGAAAAACCTGAGTCAGTGGTTGTCACTAAGTAAACATCTCGTACGAAAATTATCATTTTTATTTACCACTCCGTGTTATTAAATACGGCGTTTCACTTCTACAAATGCAAGCCAAATCAAACAGACTTTTCATACTTTTGCAATGGTGTCTCATTTCATGAACCAGGAAGCATTGATCTCGAATGGAATGACTCGGCCTTTGCAACGCCGGTTCGATTCCCACGCACGCAAAGGGAGATTTTGCAAGCAGTAATGTCTGCATGAAAGAGCAGAATACATGCAAGTAATCCGAGATCATATTATCAATGTTAAACGATAAGAATTTCGTGGTAGTTAAACACGCCAAGCAGCTTAATTTTTAACTTTGTTTGCTCAATTATTAATGTTAATTTTAATTATACTTTTGTATATCATCGTGGAAAAATAAATGAAGTACTGGTTGTAATTAAGCATAGGAACCTAATGTCAGAGGTTTCTTACTTTCAATTGGATTTGAAACTAAACGAATTTAGCTAATTCAATAATTAGCAATAACATTCATGGGAACTTATCTATGAAAACTGTAACTACAAATTTTGGCTGTAAATTCCATAATAAATTTTATTATCTATTAAAATTAAAAATCTTTAAATAGCTCTGTAATTGAGTTTTGTAGATTTTACTTAATGAAGGTTTGCATCTTTATTACACTTACACCAAAAACATTAAATGTCCATTTCCTATTTACCCTGAAAACATTTTCCTCGAAAAACAAGTAATCAAAATTTTGTTTTAATCAAACGATGCGTGTATGAAGCAAACATGGCGGCAGAATTTTTCATCGTAAGGCCCTTGAGCAATCCATAATTTAATTTACCTACAGTCCCATCTGTATAAGCACAATTTAATAAATCAGAATTTCAATTTAAAGTTCAGCAGAATAGTTATTTTGGTTTTTGTACCGTTTTCCTTATTTCGAGTGAATTTTAATAACACTACGCGCTTTGCCCATCTAAATTAAGGGACGCCAAACGTCAAATATATGAAGTTCAGTTATAATAACTAGAGAGAGTTAAATTGGATAGAAGCAACACTTGTGGAGACTAAATATGAAAATTAATTTCTCCGATTTACAGAAATAGCACTGTTCGTTTATGATGTAGCGGGTAATAAATGAAACATTCTACTCAAACGAAAGGACACACGATGATGAAATAAAGATGGAAACTAACGAATTAACAAGCCTATGGTTTTCCTTCCCTGGAATACTAAGTTTGATTGTTTAATTGATTGCTTTTTGTTTAAGCGTGCTTTCATATTAGCCATGATCTATGTAAATGTATATGAATTGATTAAATGTGTATTTGGCCATCCTGTTTGTTCAATTTTCAAATGTAAATATTTTATTGATTACAATTTCATTCTGAAGATATTAAATCGGAACTTTTTACTGACAAATATTACGGATGTAAACCTTTAGATTCCTTAGGATGAAAGTTAAAACTTTTGTTCGAGAAATTTAAAACTAACGAATATAAATAGACATTCCAAAATTAAGTGGAAAAACATAACTATATCAATTCATCAAGAATAGGTGTATCTACCATCCATATGTGATTAAAGATATAGAATAGTACATTAATCCATTTCCTAATTAGAAAACTTCCGATTTTCCAGGATTCGAACCCGGGACCTTAAAGTTGGTGTGTTAGTATATGCTAACCATTCACTCACACCAGATCGGAAGAAGTCAGAAGATTCAATATAAACATTTGTTTCGTCTATTAGTTATTGGAAACCATTGGCAAGGATAATAAAGGGTCTAACATCAGCAAGTGAATTTCCAGTTCAGCACCCAAACATGTCCATACGACTTTATAGCATTTGACAGCCATCCATCAGAACAATAGATCGTAACAAAACATCGGTAACACGTAACATTCAGGACGAAACCCGAAACATGAGTAAGGCAAACCATCCGGCTTTGGTACAATTAGTCGAAATTGCGAAAAATTAATGCTCGGACGATCAAATTTTCCCGGAACGAATCATAACCTCTTTTCCGATCATCCTCTTTGTCTCCGAACTTGATCCCACAATGCATTTCTATTGTCCGATCTTTCGAGAGGGTACTCCGCGCGCAGAATCCAATAAAAGTGTTCCACTGAATTTTAGCTTCCCCAATAAAGAATCCGGGAGCGAAGTTATCGCGTGAGTGGGTCCAGGTGTCCTTCGGAAATCCAAGAGAACTGTGAGTAACGCTCCTCGATTGTTTAGCAGCTCCACCGCGTTACCCGAGCCTCCGATTGTTTCTGGACCGAGGGAGATGTTGAGTGGACCAAGAATTCTACGTAATTGTGACAGAAATCACTTCGCTAGGTGTCTCCTTTCGTTCAACGATATCGTTTCGACGTAATAGGATAGGACTGGGATTATCAACTCCTACGTTACAATGTTACTAGTGTCGTCTATCTTATAAATATATATACGTATATATACCAGAGATACTGTGGTTATGAAGATTATGAAACGTAGGAAAATAAACGAAAAAGGACATGTTTAAGACTAAAATAAGTGCCGGATTAACAATATAAATGGCAGGATAGAAATCTGAGAATTTATTACGTCGAGATAAGGTATTTATTATAAATACTATATATAATAAATATATTAGAATTAAAAAATTGTAATAGATAAACAAGTTTATATCGTAAGAAAGATCGCTAGTCAAACTGTTTGGGATATTGGATGATTTAAAGTGATCTTATTCGAATATAGATGAAACATAAGTGATAAATTACGATATTACTGGGACTCGAACCCAGGTCCCTACCTTATTTTAGAAACGCTAATCACTACACCACCATGCCACAAGTGGTTGTGGCTTATTGAAAGAATTATAGCAAAATGCACCTTGATACTTACACTGTTTTATCAAATTCGTTAACTTTAACCGACAAGACTAAATAAATGGGATTCATTAACTGAGTTAATCCTATATAAAAATAATAAAAAATGTTTTTACGTCGTTTAAAAAGTATCCTATAACCTTCAAGCTTTAATTATTGTGAAACATTTGTATTCAAAGATAAAATAAATGCGAATATTTGTATTTATTCATAGGAATAATTTCCTTTAATGACAAGGTAGTGGGGACTTAAATGACACTTTACACAGCATTGCTCTTGATTACGCTCGAACGTTGAATTTTTCACATTCTGGGAAATTTTTAAATCCAAGTATAGTTCTCTTTCGCCATCTTTCATTTCTACTGAAGTTTATTGCATTAATTTCTGTTCTGAGTATCTCAATATAATAGTGAAATATATATCATAAATCAAAGAACAGAAATTGTTGCAGGAAACAGTTCTGATTTCCGAGAACAATTATGACGAATAAATGTCACCCGGAGTTAAATCGCATGAAACGAATCAACTGAATTTACGTAAAAGTAATTCAATTCACTTTAACCACTGCATTATCAAATCAAAGATAATTCAATAAAATTTTAATGGCATAAATTACTTTAATTACCATAAATTACTGAAAGCAAAGGAAATTCGTAAAATTATCGCTATTTCTCAAAACAAGCGATTCTCAGTGCTTTAATTTATTCTAGATTCGGTAATAATTCGAGTTTCCCATTTAACAATCGTGGTCGCTGTAGAAATTTACCATAATTATAATGAGTAAAGGTATATTGAAGTACTTCGACACTGAAATGTTGAAAATTCGAAAAATGAAGTTAATTACATTGAGCTGTGAAAGGTTTATTCGTTAATTAATTATGCGGCGGGAACAGAATAATTTACGTGTTTAATGAGGAACTTTTTAATTTCGAGTTTCATTTTTCTTGACTAAGAGTGAAATCAAATACTCTATTTTAGTACAATCGAGTATTGTACTAGGAAATAACCCCTAAAAAATGAATATTTACCTCAAAAAATAGGAGACTGAATTTACTATCTATGCACTAACATCCAAAATTTCATTTCATATATGAAATATATCGTTTTTCATTTCACAGCATACAACGTGCAATTCTGCATTTATTCCTAGTTATTTATAATCCTGACCTACTAGATTTAAATGTAAAAATTTGTAAAAATAGTCAACGGAAATTTTTAAACGACATATTCCACCGCCTTTGTTTTAATTTCCAGCTAGCTAAATTTGTATGAAACGGAGTATTTAAAATTTAACAAGGAAATTAATCTTGACAGAAATATATACTAGTTAATTCAGATCTTCTTTATAATTCCCAAATGACTCGATTAAATTTTGATTCATATAACATTCTAAATCTTCATTAGTAGTAAGTAATTAATTGAGCATATGAGCTATGAAACAGATAAATATAACATGTCCGTATCACTCTCAGTTTGTTTTAAAGAGGAGACTTTTCATTACGGACAAACAAATACTACGTTTATGTAATAGATTTCGTAGTTTAATTAATTACAGATTGATCGGAAAATTCAACTCTACATTTCTCCCAATTAAAGAATATCAAATTAATTTTTTCCCATTTTAATTTGGGTAACATTAAATTGAAATGAGTATAGAGATAACTAGACCGCGAAAAATGAATTTTACATTCTCTCATTATATCTACATAAATATATGGGACCTACAACGTAACTCTGTGGCATTTCATTTTATTATCTCTTTTTGGATAAGTTTAAGTAAGCGAAGAATTTTTAATTAAAATCGGAATGTTACTCTGCTACTAAAGAACCATTAATTTCGCTGAATTGAAGCTTCAAAAAATTGCTATATAAGTAAATCCGTGTGCAACGAGGTAAATCGCAACTTTTTACTTCACTTAAAGTGAAAATTCTCTCTAAAATTAGGGTTCTATTTTTTTATGTTACGTTATATTCAAGTACGATTTTTCAAATGAAGTATCACAAAGCATTAGGAATTGGTTTAAAAAGCATTGAAAACAGACAGACATTCTATCATTTTGGTTATTTAAGTCTTGCGTTTGTTTGAAGTTGAAGAATTGGGCAATTAAACGAAGACTGACTTTTTTTCAAAATCTGGTCAACTTTGAACACCTAGATTACCTTAATGTGCGGGAACTAAGTTGAATGACTTTAACAGTCGGTGTAAAAGTTATTTAAGATTGACTATTGGCTAAGTTTCAAAGTTTGCACTAAAAAAACGTGTTTATGCCACCTTTTATTGATTCTACCCAACTACGAGACGTAACATTTCTTGTTATAGTCTGTAAAGAGCTAAAAGCATTATTCTATGACGTAAGATGAGCGTATAAAATCACAGATAAACCAGTGATGACAGGTACACCAATTCCACTAATCTACATCCGAAAATCCACCTTATTTCTGGATGAACTCACAGTTCACAAACAGCTTTAAGCCCATAAGAGTTCACATGCACATCAAACCGACTGTCTCCGAACCCGTGAACAATACGAAGGAACAAAAAGACACGCCGTGCAGGTGTTTAATATTAGAAGGGAGATCTCGGTTTAATCAGGTGAACATCGACATCCCCAATATGGTAGGACGCTGGAGCGAATCGTCAAAATTTTCAGGGATTTGGAGGGGAAACGAGTTGATGGGTTCGATTCGTCACGCCGAAGTTGTATCGAGGGTTAAAGGTTGCAAGGGGTTGGATTTTGGGGATGGGGTATTGGTCTGCCTCTGGAGATGATGTACACGGCCAAATGAACGGAACTGGGATGGGGAGGTTTGTTGCTTAGCAACGGATGCATCCACGTAAAAAGAGTCGACTTTTATTAGTGCCTTAAGTGGATAGGCGATCGGAATGTATCAATGCCTTATCATTAACGTGGTGTTTCATTTCGTGGAGGGACATTTACAACGTTGCCAGGTTTTTCGGGTCCGCTAGAGTTTTGGGAAAAGGCATGTGCAGTGACGGAAGGTAAAAATGCAAGAGTGTGCAATATTGAACGTAGGACACGCAAGAATATATTACTCTCATTATACATACACTTAATCCACAGAGATTTATAAATTATAAAGCCGAAAAAGATATAATATAAAGTGATACTTTAGCGAGTATTTTCCCTCTAGAAAGTATTAAAATATTAAAATGTTTAGATTCTAATATCAGAATATATTTCTTACATATTGACTGAACTCTAATTCGACTCAGTTACCTTAATTATAAATGTTGACTATAATAAAAACTGTATAATATATTTATATCATTGTTATATTAAGGTCTTAAATCTCCGAAATCGTTTTATCCCAAAAGATACTGACAATGAGTTTCTACAGAATTATCCTTGATTTTGTTGCATCATTAACTTGAAGTTTCATTCAAACTTCATTATGACTCAAAGATTTTGAATTCGAGCAATTTTTCAGCTTTAAAATTAATATTACAATGAGTTCAGTAGGAGCCTAGGTATACTCGAAGAATAAAGTTAATGAGAATTAGAGTTGAGTAAATTCTAGAAGAAAAAAATATATACGTTCGATAGATAATATCTGAACAAACACGATAAACCTATTGGGCATTATATTGTAAATTAATCCAAAACAATTCAAACATTTATAGCCCTTTAAGGGTGTACCAATCGACATAATCCCTACCGTAGAGTACTTAAAAATCATAGAAGTACATAAAAATCACGATAAAACACTAAAATACAAACCATCCTCCACTACCGATAAAAACCATTTTCGATCCACATTCGTTCCGTTCGATAAACAATAAAAAGATCGACTCTAATACGATTCAATCGCATCCCTCCAAATGCTACGCGATTTCCCACATTAAGGCTCATCATACGCCCCCTGGAATCGGCCCCTTAAGCCGGATTTAAAGGAGGGAAGCTTGATTGCTTTGTTTGAGCAGTTTCATAACCCTTTTTTAGAGAGATCCCTTTTACCGAATCTCGCCACCATTTCATCTCCACGTTGATTTCGACATTGTGATCTTTCCTGCACAACCCCGTGACCTTTCCGGGCTACGAAAAAAAAAGATTAGGAAGGGATAAAGGACGTTTGATCGACCATCACGTGCCTTCCCGGAAAAGGTCTCCCCCGGATTCGTTCAAAGTGGTCCAAAGCTCTAAATCCTAAATATATGAATGGGTTCTGTTCAGGTGAATGTAATACGAGTACCAATCCTACGCAGGTTCTTTGAGTTAATATCGAGTTGCTTAGAAACTTTTACGATTGCAAAAGGGCAATCTTCGGAGGTTACGAGTAAAGACTCTCCATAACAAAATTATATAAATTTATATACTTGAGCATAAATATAGCATAAGATAAGAAAAATAATTATTCCTCTGTTCTTAAAATGCATTGAATAGAAGAGCCATTATGAGGATAATTCAAATGTTAAAGGATTCGGTAAAGATGTTATGACGGTTATTCCTATATAATGCAGCTAAAGTAATTACTTGACGTCTTAAATAAAATAAAGTAATTTCCTAAAAACGTTGTTTGTACAAAGATATTTAGATTATTTTTGTCGAAAAATAATCCAATTATACTATACTTATAAATAAATGTATAAAGATTTGAATTTTCAGAACCCTTAATTACGAAAGAGTTACGAAAAATTTATTTCTTAGAAATATTTATTTTCGATGATATTAGCGCGTTAAATTTCACATACTTCAAGAGTTGACAATAAAAAATAAACGAAAAGGATATAGTGAAGAACACATCCACAACTATACTAACTGTATTTTTATTTCGTTTCAATAAGACATGTTTTCCTTCTTTTGTGCGAATCTAATTAACGATATTATAACAAGATTCAATAAACAGTTTCATCAATTTACAAATAAAGATCGATTTGGAATTAATTTGAAATGTTGACGTTATAAAATTTAAATTATAGTTCGTCTTTCTTTAGGGCTAAATGAGTAACAGTCATACATACCACTATAACACAAAATTTACTGTATCCCAAATACATCTAGCGTGACCACGACGACCGTAAGCCATTATAACCTCACGAGCAGAAACGGTGGAATTTTCCTAACACTCATAGTAGACCATTTACTCTGCACCGTGTTTTGCATTGTGTACGCCGTGGGAGCGAACTACGAGCGTCGATCTGTAGAATTGTCTAATTAAATTGCGTTCTCCCGAAAAATCCTTCGTAGTGGGCAAAGGCAAAATGCTTCCTTATATCGGATTTGGTCGGCCTTTGGCAACTCAGCCAATTTGCATAATGCATCGCAGGAGTAAGAGAAAAGGAATATTTGCAGATGCTGGGAAGGGGTTTGAGGGGAAGTAGGGGGGTGTGGGGTGGAATGGGAAAATAGAGGGGTAAAGCGGGAAGTTTGCAAAACAGTGGAGAAATTGATTTAAGATGAAACGGTAGAAAAATCATCGGTTTAAAGGAATGAAAAATTAGATTTTAGTAGATTCAGCAATATGCTTTTAGAGTTATACGAGGAATAGAACTCGGCTCCCAGAGGCACTGAATAAGATGAAATTGGATGTATTAGAAATGTAAATCTATTATCAATTTTCAAGCATAATTTCTGATTAATATAAGAAGATATTTTTGAAGAATTATAAGCTTTAGTTCGATCTGAGAGAAGAGATGCTTCTCCACGATTCCCTAAGGGTTTCTATAA
This sequence comes from Pantala flavescens, assembly GCA_020796165.1. Classification (NCBI taxonomy): domain Eukaryota; kingdom Metazoa; phylum Arthropoda; class Insecta; order Odonata; family Libellulidae; genus Pantala; species Pantala flavescens. The sequence continues at coordinate 25,774,913 of CM036887.1, forward strand.
AATAAATAAATGTGTAAGATCTCAAAAATATATACCCAAAAATGTTATCATAGTATACAATACATTGTTATGTAGCGAATAATAAAAATGCTCGCTAAAAATGAGCGTTATAAATATTTTCTGCAATTATTTTCCTAACAAAACTCAAACATGGATCCCTTGCAAATATTCCGTCAGCAAATACTCTATTTACACCAGTGAGTATGGTGTGTTTAAAAGCTAAATTACAGCGTAAAATAATATTTCTATTAATTACTATTTTGTAGCTTCGTGCTTATGTCCACCGGTCCATCATCCGTGATATTTTTAATGCTTATTATTTTACGTACTGAAATATACTAAGAAATATTCTTTTAAAGGTCAATTACTCTTGAGATATTATTATCTTTCGCTCCATATCTGTTATATTAAACTATTTTCAGCAATTATTGTAAGGTAAATAATGATTGCAAGGAAGGAGAAGAAAAGCATTTCACCTAAGAAGATTACATATAATACACGATTGTAGTTTTAAAGATTAAAATCATCCATATTAAACGGAATAATACGATGTTTTGCCATGGTTTTCATGGAAAGCTAATTATGGGAAATTCAAAAGAATTGCACATAACGATGATATGGTAGAGAATACATTGTAGTTACATATTTGGACAGCGTGTTTCTACAAAAGTAAGTAAATATAACATCAAAAAGGGTTTGGAAAAGAAAATCGAGCAATATTGAATTGGAGAGTTGAACTGAGGGGTTTCAAAATAAAGATAATTAGGTGTAATGAAATGCACATCAGGTAATCGATATGCAATAAACGACTAAATGAAATAAAACATGCGAGTGCACAGCAATTCAGGGCAGGTTTTAACAAATAACTGACGGTATTCTGTTCCTTTAATGTATTCTCATGATATCACTTGTATAAATACACTAACGAATTGTGCTTAATTAAAGTTTTGCTATAAACATTATGGTAAAAATCTCTGCTAACTTGATGGTTTTAATCCGATTGAAAATTGAAAATTGATTTACTGTATCGAGTACGACAAAAAAGGTTTTGCTTCTAATTTTGTGAGGAAAGTTAATGAATATGGATGATTCATTCACGAATACATACATGTATATACGATGGTGCAAACCATAAATGAATGTAAAACAACTATTAATGAAATAGTATTTTTGGACTCGTAATAATAATGAATCCTTAAGTACTATCACAACGGTATTAGTTCCACAATGAATTAGCATATTTTCTCTGATATAACTGATATTTTACGAGAAACATAACTGCGAAATATATTAAGCTGGGCTTGTTAAATACGACAAAGAATATCATCAAACCTTACCCGGAATCAGCAGGGGTCATGTTCTCGAGATCGTTAGATCAAGACTAACGCAAAAGTTTTGAAGATGGCTAAAGAGATTAACGAGCAATAATGAAATGGCCGTGCAGAAAGATAGGATGGTATTAAAAATGGAAGGAAAAGGAATGCCGAGATGAAATTTTACTCGTATAGAGTGAGATTAAACTGATAATTCTCTCTCTCCTCGAAAATCCTGTGGGGATTTTGAGAAAGGGTATTAGCATAAGGTATGAGAGTGGTGAGGGGGGGGGGGAAGCACTTGACGATATCCGGAAATCGCCCGAGTTGATTAGAGCATGACCCGGCCGAAGTTTGACGGAAAGATATTTTTCGGGACAGAAAATAATTATGGTAATTGACTCGGAAAAGTGCCTAAACAAATTTCGGCGCTAAATTTTGAAACTTTTGCCTCGTTCGCTTCAAGAGGGGCCTTGGAAAGATTTTTGATATCGACTTTGGAGTTCCTATCCATCTATGTACTTGTGGTAAAAGAGGGGCGAATTTCAGAGGAAAGGTCGAATTTCGAAAGGTTAACCTATCGTCGGATCTCTACCTTCTGCAGAACTATCCGAACGAATCTATCGGAGAATTAAAACGATTTATTTCGTTATTATTTTACTGTTAAGATAACAATGAATGAAATATTTAACTTATATTTATCCATTCGTAAATTAAAAAGGAGAATGAATAAAGCAGATGAATTCTGTATTGAAATCAAAAGATGCCATAATGTCTCATTTTTATGTCTAGTTTTTATTATGGTTTTTTGTTGTTATCGAATATATATACCGTTGTTTCATTAAGTAGCTTTAATGTTATTCTAAGGTTACATGTCGGTTACGATAAAATGAATTGAAAAGGAAAGGTAGACTTGAATTGAAATTGATGCAGATAATCGAAAAATGAATTAAAGAAGTATCTTAAGAAAATACCTTGGAAGACATTACAGAGGAAAAGAATAGAGATTAAATCAATTAAGGGCCCATTCGTGTTTTATTGAGATAACTGAAGTCTATACGCGTAGAATCGTACATGGATAGTATTACAGATAGTATATCAGATTTATTTTATGTAGTTTTCATCGTAGTCAAGGAGAAAATAAGTGAAAATGAAGTAATAGAATCTTACGATTGTCGATCCCATGTGGCAACATAAATTTACGTAAAATGTGTCATTCGAAAATATTTTCTAAATACTGCAAACACTCATAATTCTATCATAAGAGGAATCTCATCTAGACCTAGTACTGTAACGTATTCATGTGAAAAATCACGATTTCTGTCATAAAATACTGGAAACGTATCTAAGATTTTTGTAATTAGGTAAGAAAAACTACATGATCTACTACTTCTAAATGAAGAATAATGAGGAAATTTTGGAAAAAATCGATAAAATCACCTAAATTTTCTAACAGAAATAAGTAAAAAATATTGACCCAGAGGCACATAAATGTACTGAAGAAAACGAGGTATGTGAAAGTAAGAGCTCGACAATTAAGAACTCAAACAATTGACTTGAAACAAATGAAGATGTCAAACAACAAGTTTATCTTACTGCATTAAACTGACTTAACGTACACATACTTTTTAACTGGAAGGAACAAAATTATCCCTAAGAATGCGTAAAACGATCCATTCAATTTTCCTTCCCTTTCATCCCTTAGATGGACACGAGATGACGTACCCTCGGACTATTGAGTTAGGGTGTGGATTTGACGAAATAGTTGGCAGGGGTGGGCAGTGGGAAGCTACTTTGAACGATCGTGCTTGGAATCCCAGAAGCTGGACTTGGCAGGAAAGAGATGGGCTCCAGAAGATGAGGTGAATAAGATCTTTCCTTATCCCTCTCCAATATGCATTTGTGTATGCATAGAATTTCTAAGCAAACTCTGGGTCGGATTTGGTACGGTGGGATTGAAAATTTTTGTCGCATCTGCATTTCTACTTCCCTATTGAAAGAATAAAAAGTCGAAATTATCGCTTGATTCTGCTGAGATTGTTCCAATATTTGATACAAGGAAGATTATATATTTTTCTGCAGCCCAAAATATACTCAGCGAAAATTATTGGTTTCAAAGGGAATGTTAATATATTATGAATTTACATTAGGAATATTAGTGCTCAATAACTATTGAAGATGAGTTTTTACTTATAATTTATATGTATATACTAAATATTTGTATAATTCATCGTGATGATAAACCATTGAAGTACTGTTGATTCCTGCATAAACAATTTCGACTAAATCCTCGTGAATAGTAAAAGAAATATCGCTAAATATAACAATTAGAAATGTTAGAATACTTAAATTATATTATTGAGAATAATTAAACAATAAAGTAAGTAAATGAACAGACAAATATATTAATATTAAGTCCTGGTTTCTCTATTGTAATCGATAGATTTCAGCATGCGTATTCAAAGTAATAAATTAATGATTGAATAAAATACGAGTTATTCAAATATTTGTCATTTTATAACTTACATCCAATTCAATCCAATGAAAAACTATAAATAAAATAGTACGGACAGTCAACTAGAGTAACTATCAAAGATAACAGAAACTTTTGATTCTTATATTAAATAATCCCTGAATATACAAATATTCATGTGAATATTTCAGAATCAATTATTGTGGTTGCATCTTCGATGTCTATAGAGAGTTAGGGTTTGCTTCAATCTAATTCCAGCAGTATTACCTTAGTAGCTTTACACCCAAATACTACACTGTATTGAATCTGCAATGGAAACCCTTTGGTTTGGCATCGGGCAGATGAGATTTCCTCAGAGGAGATTTGATGGGAAGTCTGAGATGAAGATATCTCCTTGGGAATAGGATGCTGGGACATCTTGTCTTACGTAAATTGGTTTTGCGGCCAAGTCCACGATTCGGATAAAGGATTCCGGTGGAATGTTTGGCAGGCGAAAGGGACGAGGGCGTTTGAAACGGGAGATGCAGATTGTGAAATGTGCGTCCAACTGAGAGGTGGACCATTCTGCGAAAGCTCTAATCCCTTCGCTTAGAAATGGAACTGAAATCATTCTGAAAACTACGTCTTCTATATCACCAACAAGCAACAAGGGCGTACATTGTGAAGAATCATATAGACACTTATGTGTAATAAATGATAATTCCTTGTTATTATTTAAAAAGATAATATTACGATTTACATGATATATATATGTACGTGTACTGTGTTTTGTATTCTATTCTAGATATGGATTGATTAGTCAATCCTTAGCTACCATCTTTCTTAAGAAACCTTAATAAAAAGACTGCAATTACTAATGACTATTAAATTAATTCTGAATTATTTCATATTCAGTCTTTAAACATGCTGTTAAATTACGATCGAATAATTACTTTAATTTATATATTTACCCTCAATTATCTGATCTTTAAAAGATACTAAATTCAGTTAAATGCTTGAATACTTATTTGGAATTGATCTGAAAGGTTATATTATTGTGAAGACAAATTGAAATTCACAGATTTAGACGATGTAGACGAAATTTCTCCTGGAAACATCAAAGATAAACTTCATACATACGGTATTTCATTTTAGTTTTTAGAGAAATTTTATGGTTTCCTCTTTCTTGCAAGAATTTACTATGAGCTACTAAACTATAATCATTAAACTAATCATAATAAAATCTCAGGGATCTTTACGATACATATGCGTACGTAATGAAAACATTTTATATTACTTTTGTTTACTCTTAGTACTCCAAAAAAGAAATATCTTAGGAAAAGAAGTACTATCTTGAACTCATAGATAGATCTAGTGTTTGGACTCTAGCAACGGCATTTAGCACAAATAACCAGAAAGGGAAGCCTGTACACTAAAATCACTTTATCAGTCCATTACAATTACCATTACTCTTCGGCAAAGGGTCCAAATATTGACTACACCCTTCATCCCCTCAGGGTACGCGCACCCTATAAGGGTTAGCTGAAAAAGGCCACATTCTCCTCGGACAACCCCACCCCGGAAGGTGGTGGCTATTCCTGACGCCTCTGCATATGAAACCCGTGGTCAGGAGGTGCCTTGGAATATTCAAGCAGGGGTATCGTTAATCCCGAGAGATAAAATTTCACTTCCAGAAGTTATCCTTGGGTCGAAGGGGCGGGTCGAAGTGGTGGATAGAGAGACGGAATTGATGGCAGGGGGTGTCCGGGAGAAAAGGGTCTGAGTGGATGGTGGTGACAGCTGACCCTTCCCAAAACCACTCCCACCGCACACGCGTCATCAAAGGCCCGGAATTTATTAACTACCGACGGAGTTTCTTGAGAGGGAACTGACCCCTTCCCTCCGATTCGGTCTTGGACCTTGTTTTACGACCGCCTCGATATTTATGCTTCCTTTGACAGCTTCGCCACCTGCCGCGGACAATGCAGGCCCATTTGACGGTCACTTTCTCTAGGGGGCGATAGCGAAGATATAAGTGAATGGATGATACATTAGAAACTTCACTAATTCGTGTTCGAAAGAAAAGAAAACTATGCTACATAACGAGTTAGTAGGACATATTCTTCAGTAAAGTAGGTAGGTTAAATAAACTCAGAGCCTAATCGGTGTTTAAGGGTATATGCAGAATTAACGAATAGGGTATGTACAGAAATTACGAAATATATACGAAATATTTCTTTCCGTTACCTAATTTTTCTTTTTCATTGAGAGTGGACTGAAAAAATAAATAAGTATAAAAACCTGGACTGACATACAACATATAGATAAAATTCTCATTTAATATCCCTAAAAACTGTTAATTAATTGAACTAAACAAACTAACTAAATTAGTATTTTCGATAGAATTTTTTTTGGCTAAAGGTATGGGTTTACAGTTTAGATGAAGTTAAATATGTTACGTTCTTTAATAATACGCTATATGTTATGAAATGCACGGTTTAATATATTTTTCTATCAATAATCTATCCTTTGTATTATCTTTTTCATCAATAAACATTATTTTCCTTCCGTATCACTTGCATTAGCTCTCATCTAAATAATCTGATATATTACTAAAGCTTCCGATATGATACGATGAATCTTTTGTGATTTCTGCTTAAAGATTGCTTTAAGCCAATACTTTTAAGATTCTTCTGACTATAGATCGGAAATTAATTGTAGTCTTTTTTATTTAATTATCATCAAATAAAACTGAATGTTACCAAGAATACGTGCTAATAAGATTGAAAAGAACTCGGTTTGCTTCTTCTATAAATCATTGGGTTAAGCTGACACTTGGTCATTAAAAATCAGTCTTCGTTAGATTAAAAAAAAAAACTGAGATGATTTCCTACGTAAATTACTCTTTGATAATATTCCTTTGGTATTCCTAATTACGCTACCTAAGGCAAAGAATGTAACAATCCCGCAATTTTTCAGAGAAATAAATGAAACCATTTACGATAGTGAAACTACCTCACGACATTCATTAAAAATTCGGCCAATAAACCATCACGTACAGCTCTATTTCACAGCCACTTCGAACATAGTCACAAGACCATAAAGACCAACTATATCAAAAGGATATAATAACCTTTTAAATCCTCAAAACGAGCCAATATTAAAAACGCGTGCGTGTTTGTTTTCACAACGTTAGATCTAATAGAGGATCACCGTGCGTTTTAATCCCCACGCAAACATAACCCATATTTAATTCAAACTCCAACCACTGGTGAGCCACCGGTTCAAAAACCTAAAAAAACCCGCGTTGGGAGTTAGAGACGCGCGTCCTCTTTATGAGAAATTCATCTTTGCATCCCGTTATGAATCAAATAACAACTCCCTCGTGTCCGTTTACAATTAGAGGCGGACGCGGGCGTAATCCAGAAGCTGCTGTTGGAATTAGCCACGGCGCTCTGCCGAGGGCGTGCGCGATGAATGCCTCCCCACGACACGCGCCCCATTCAACCGACCGTCGCCCGATATATATTGAAATATGAGTGAGTTCGATGCGTGTGTTTGCTGTGGGGGATGAAAATCATGCGAAAACCCTTTTTCACGATTCATACGGCTTTCCGAGGGGCATAAAATATGCAGAGCTTTTCTTGTTATAAATGACGTCTCAATCGGGAACGTAAGGATTGGACATGTACGTGCGAAATAGCTTTCGAAAAAAGTGCCGATGTGCTTTGTTCTGTCGCGAACGGGTTTCTATTGTGGAGATAAGTACATTGGGAAAAGGGTATGTTATTGATAGTTGCGTGATGCGCGGAATTGAGTCGTATCCTATCCCACTTTGAAAGGAAATTAAAAGAATGGCTATGATGAGTTACCATGGAGGTTAAGAAGTTTAATAGCACTGCATAAACAACTCAAATATCTCTATTAGTTTGATATAAATAGACATATTGCGATTCAGTTCGTTTGCGGTAGGCATAAGACGTTGACTATGCATTATGAATGAGAAAGCTGGCAAGCTGCATATTTCTCACGCGGATGAAACCTGGATCTTGAAGAATTGATGTTCTTTCCACACAACTTTATCCCTTTATGTACAAGCAAGCTACGAAAAGCTAATTCATCACCCCTCAAGTTGTCTATAAGTAATAACTATCCAAAAATAAGTAACTAAAATTTACTCTGAAAGCAATCAGAACGTAAAACGTACAGGTATATTGTATTTCCAAATATAGGCAATAAACGAGGTAACTTGTTTTAAACAACTTTATATAATTTTTAGAACGCTACGTATTTTAAAGCGTAATGACTGATTTGAAATAAAAAGAAATTACGAAAAGATAACTTATATGATCCTTATATAGTAGAAGTTATCTGATTAAATGAAATATTAAACAAGGAAAATGTAATAGGAGTTCTTTGTGATGATTAAAAGAACTCACCTCATCATTATGACTAATACATGCACGAAACTAAAATTGAGAAATACGATTACAACAACGTTTTCAATTAATTCTAATCGTAATTAAGAACAGCCTCCTCTGATCCATTAACCTCTTACTTCAAATACTGTAAAAATGAAACTAAGGAGCAAAAATTTAATCATCATTTTTGAGCCAAATTCTCATATAATTCTGTCCCTTTATAGCTGTCTTGAGAAATGAAACAATTTACTTTAGCATCTACGTAATTATTTAACGAATAAACTCGTAGAAATTGATCAAGTTACTTCGCAGTACAAAGGCCTATATAATTCATTCGTTACGTAAGTAGATTCAGCGCAATTAGGAATCACCAGGAATCGAACCCGAGACCACTTAAACCTCACGCGAACGTATAACCCTCTTGATTCCCTGAGAGCCCGTATTGATAGACCTAGAGCCATCCTATAATGACATTAACAGCGTTAATGGCCCATCATTACGTCTCCGTAACTCGAGAGACCAATTCCTCCCGCGTCGTAATCCTTCCCTAAATGTATCATCGCAATTGTGCGCGTATCCCCAGCCAATTTCCAGAGATAACTTCGAACCAATCAAAGACATACACCGCCTTGGCAAAGGGATTAATACCCCGTGGAGATAAACGGCTGCTGGCAAACACGGCCCTCGGTTAAGGGGAATTTGGCACCAAGGGAAGAAGAAGCAGAGGATGAGATTGCTTTCCTTCTTGTTTGTGAAGTGACGGGAGACCCAACTTCTGCCGGTTATTACGTGCGCTCCTCTATGAATCTGAATGCACACACAATTGGGAGAGGGTTAGGAGAGCATTTGGGCCGTGTTTGTTCCTGTGCATGTGTCGAAAGAGGCTGGAAGAATATGACGCGGGGTTTATATCGAGATCTAATGGAGAAGGTGCGGGAAAGGGTGAAAGAGGCCTTACATTAACCCCCGTAGCAACCCGTCGCCGCGACTTCAATTCGTTTCGAATGAGTATCGTATAATATAGGAACGATCTTAATAAGTGATCTCAATGAGCGGCTTGAATTTATGAGGAGATCGAGCATAGTGAACGATGTTTATCTCATTCTTTACGTTATTACGTACTCTTTACGAGATGAAATTAGTATGTGAATGCTGTAAAGACGTAGTAAGTACGTGATGATTGATTATTATATACTCGTATTGATGATGTAGATATGTCATACAGTAATGAATGTGGATGTATTCTGAATGTGTATGAAGATAAGGCAAGTAAAATTGATTTTTTAACTATTCAATCGGTCTATAATTTGATACATCAATCATTCTATTAGAATAAATGTAATTTCAAGTTCCAAAGAAACGCTGGATATATATAAAGTTAGGTAAAGATTAAATATCAAATGAAAGATAATGGAGGTTAATTAAGATGTCAATGATTTTTGAGTGTGTCGATGGATATTAATTCGTGTGTTCATTTATTTTAAGGCTAAATAAATCGAATCAAATTTATTTAATCAACGTTTTTCATGAGTTTTAGGAATTTACATTGGGAAAATTTTCCAAACAAAAATTTTTCGGGTACGAACAAAACATCGGAGAATATTGAGTAAATCTTGAATTGGCTTCAAATAAGTTTTTAAATCAAAGAAGATGGAAATGAATTTTAACGATTTGCTTAGTCGAACCTATTAAAATAAGCCTATTAAAGGAAGGTTTTCAATTAGTTAAACTAATTAATTTAATTATTTATTATTATGTGTATGATTTTCGATTTTAGAAAAAGTACAAGATAAACTTGTTTTAAATAAAAAATCCTTATTCTCTCAAATAAAGAGATATAAATGTGACATTTTCTATTCCTAACAACTGAAGTTAAAACGAGTACTTCTTGAAGCTGGGCGTTGGTGAACTTGCTACGGCTTAAGGTAAATATGTGAACTGCCCACTGAAGATCATTGTGCAACTCTCATCATTCTTTGCATCCCACGATTAGTTGAAGGGAGAGAGTAAATTACCTCTGTCAGAAATCATATGGAGGAACTTCAGACATTGATTAGGCGATATATAGCACCAAACTGATTAAATGGATAATAAATGAAGCCGTGCTGATAAGAAGATAAAGTTATTCAAGTTGAAAAAATTAAGTAAGATAGATATACATGAAGACTAATGTGCTTGTTTCATGATATTTTCTTATGCGTTCCAACACCTCAACAATATGTTATCCCTTCACTTAGTTGTTGAACGGAATAAAAAACGAGGTATAAAGGAATATAAGTATGAAGTGGAGAGATTCCAAATGAACAAACCTTTGACTACATCATTAGGATTATAGTTTAAATACGGAAACAAATTATGGACACAAAAGGAGGCTACATAAAGACCCTATCTTCGATCAATATTCTCTAATTATCAAATACATACATACATACATACATGGGTCTTTATCAGGCGAAATACATCAACCGTGTTTAAAAAATGTTTGCAATATTTTATAAGGAAAGTTAAATGCCGTTATTTTGCACCACTTATATTAATAGAATCAGTATTCTTATAATAATTATTATTATTTTACGTGCCAAAGAGAAACTATGCAAGGTTCGTTTATATAACACGTCAAAGAATCATTAATACACGAAATTAGATATTAGACAGAATAATATTATAAAAAATGTTATCAGAAGCATTAATTAAACCAAATAGCCAGAAAAAAACATAAGCTATTCCCAGAACGTGAATTATATTATAAAATATTATAATTATAATTTATAAATATTCAGATATAGCAATATTATAATATAGCAAAATTTACGAAATAATGACTTCTATCCACAACCGCATCCATAAACCATAATTCACCAACCGATGCATCCGTAAAAATAAAAAAAAAACAACAAACCCATTCCCACACGAATCCTCAAAACCCTACCAACACCACCACCAACCAACGCGACCCGTCACATCAGTTCAAACAATCACAAAACAAAAACATCGCGAAATACGTACGTCATGCGTTAAGAAACAACAACCCGCGGATCCGGGTTCGACGCGTAATACGAGTCCTGTTAAAAAGCAAACACCACCCGCGAACGTAAAAAAAAACAAAAGCCGATCTAAAGGCGTTGTCCGGCTGTTCGTAACGCCCGTCTTGTACACACGATTTCTCCGGGGACGACGTGGGAGGCAACTCCCACACGCAACCCTTCCCCTGTCAGCAGCCACCCAACGCAGAGTGAAAGGTAAGAAAAGAAGACACCTGTCACGAGACGTCACTGAAATAATTCCTCGGGGCCGGGATTCAACACGGGCCTCCACCCCCGAATGAGAAACAAGTTGTGAGGCAAATAAGAGGACGTCTTGAAAGACAGATATGCAGAGTCACAAGGGAAGGAAGTGGGAAGCTTTGCCACGGAGATCTGCTTATGAGATTAGACTTCCTCCGGGCTAATGTTGTTATTAGTATACCCCAGAACCACACACGCGCATTTCCACCCTTCCTTAATGAGGCTGTGCGATTTTTTCCCTTGGGAAGGTGAGGGAATTAAGCTTCGAGAGTGTAGAACTTCGGGTGCGTGAGTTTACTATAGTCTTATAGATGAATTCTATTTTGAGGGTGGAAGAGGATTAGCGTTCGTCTACCGTTTTACCTTGATGAATAAATGCTCATTTGCTCTATGCTCAAAGGAGGGAAAATGCTTGCCAGTACCAAATACCACGCTGATAATGTAAAAGACGAAGTAATGATTAACGTAAATTTTCAAATTCATCGATAAATTCAACGAAAACAATTCATCTGTTTTTCACCCAACCTTTAAACTTAAATAAACACAACACTCTCGGAAACAGTGAGAAAAAATGTAACATAGACATGAAATCGGATTTTATAAATTTGTATTTTAAATTTTAATATTATCTCTTGATTCACAATTTTAAATATCACAACATGCATGAAAGTAAAGTATATACAAACTTTCCTAATCATAATTTTTCCAGGTAGGAGAATTTATTATTTATTGATTGACTGGGAATTATATAGTACGAGTATTTCCTCTTGTAACCCTAACAAATTTTAAGGTAGAAGCATCTCGTATATGTTGGCAATAGCTACTAGTAATGAATACCTCCTCAAACTTAGTAACGAAGAGAAGAAACTTTAGGCTAAATATAAATATGTAACTAAACTGTGGACTTTTTTATTTCTTCCTATAAGACTAAATTTCCTTATGGATTGAAAGCCAAATTACATTAAAAAAGGAAAGAACGCCTTGCAATTTCCACATTATTTTAGTTTAATATATTACATTATGGAAATATTTGATATCAATGGCTTTCCTTATAGTTACGCCTCCTATTATTCATTAAAATTACTTTTTTCTACACCCCGATCATCCCAAATTATTTCTAAATTCCAAACCCCATTTCTAATATCTAAACCGATCACGACTCCAAACGAAAATAATTCGCAACACCAAAACGTGAGCGTAAATACGAGTGGAACCTTTAGGAACAGGTACAACGCTCCAGTGTTAATTTTCGCGAAGGTCGTAATTGCATCTCCTCTTAAGGTATTAGCCAGACGTGCACACTGCTTGACATTTCCGCTTCTGTCAAACCCGAGGACCGAGAGCTCGACCCGAACTCCTTTCAAACTGCGAATTCGGAATTCCGTGCATCTTCCGCAAGAAATTCCATTTTCGGAGAAAGAAGAAAAATACTCGAAAAGGAAAATCCTTCCTGAGTAAACAGAATGCGCTCCTCTGTAATTTTCATCGAATATTTTCGTAACCCGTCTTTCTTTTTTTTCTGACGGTCGAAAAAGTCTCGATACAACGGGACGTACAAAAGAAGATGCCTCATAGTCTCCCATTGTTTCCGCAAAGGTAAACGCCTAGAGAGGGCTCCGATGGGCCCTTCCTCTACCTTTTTCTCAACCCATTAACGGGGAGACCCTTCACTCCGGACCGGACGGAGCCGTCAAACCTCCCTTCATTCACATCCTAGGTTCATTCATACCTTTTGAAGGCCCACCCATAGCTACTTGCGGAGACGAGGTTGAATGAGACCACGCGAGATTCCTGAATGCTACGTCGTGTCACGAATAAATTCTTGCCATGGGTGTGGTGAATGACCGACGAAACGTACTCTTGCATCCTTGGAGGTCCGTGGAATGATTCGTGAGAAAAATACGCTGAATTTGATCTGTAGGAAATGTCGCATTTAATGTATGCTTGCGATAATCCTCGGATAATAATTAGAGGGATAAATAGTTAGATGAATTGGTATATTGACACTCCTTGCCATATGGCGATTCGCGGGGTATTTACATAATGTACTACTACTACTTTATGGAATCCCGCGGACGATATTACCACCCGCGAACTCGAAAAGGTGCAACGTAAAGCGATACGATTCGTTGAGAATTGCTGCAATAAAATGGCGAGTGTAACCAATTTATTATCAAACGCAGGTCGGAAACATTAGTAGATGAAAGATCTGGAGCTAGATTACGATTACTAGATAAGTTTAGGGAAAGTACGTTTGCGGAGGACGTGATAGAAATAATGCGACCACCCTGCTACGTACGCCGATCTGATAATGCGAATGAAATAGATATAGAGGAATAGATGCTTTCAATAAATTAATCTTTCTGGCAACTATATGTATTTTTTAATGGTATTTGAAACTTTTAGCACTTAAATCAAAATTTAACAATTAAATTTTCCTGTCTTTCTGAGCTGTAGCTGTATAAACAATAAGAATAAAAATCACTAACAAATTATTCGTCATTCAAAGTCACCAAAAATCCTGAGAAATTCCACAGCGTAGCTAGCGATCGCACCCCTGGAAAAAAGTACGTCTGAATTACGGAAACTTCGCTTAATTAACATCCATAATACCCTCGAAATTTTTATTTTGGGGAGATGGGCCCACCTAAGGGAGTTATGTCCTCCAACACTGTCACTCCCCGAGCATAACTAATTAGGAAGAATGAAAAAGAAGAAATTCTACGTATTTTTAAAAAATAATTCCCGTAACGGTTATGCAGATCAGTGCAAGGAAAGCTTCCAACGTTGATGATAAGGAATTAAATGAAGTAGTACTTCAATTGTTTTCGTGGAGTGGTCCCAATTTAAAACTTTTCGGTGGCATGTTTAATGTAAGGAGTGCGTCACTCTGTCCCTAGTATGACTCTGGTGAAGGGATTTAAAAAATTTAACAAGAGTTGCCTAATTTGACTTGCTGTTAAGATCTTTCACGTTGCAGTTGGACAAGGAGAAATATTGTAAGGAAATAAATATCGATGTTTGTGCAGTACAAGGTCTTTCTACAAATATTATTGAAGATTGCTGTGCACCGAACAATTCTACGTAGTTAGTCTAATATAAATACGAAATTCAATGTATTTTGAATCGATAATTCAGCATTACTTAATGCAGTTTGTTCTAACCCACTCATCCTTTTTATATCAACGTGAAATGTATCTTAGAACTTGAAAATTCTTTATTAGGATAGACATGCAACTTTGAGTTACTCATTGCCTTTGGATCAAAAAATAGGACTTTTTTATTGAAGATTTTTATTGACGTATTTGTTTGACCATTAGAATTAGGTATTCTGTAATAGGTATTGTATCATATGTAAGTTTCTTGATTTTTATTTTTCGAGGTAAATAGATTAGATGAAGAAATTTTATCTTCGCATGAGATGATTTCCAAACTATAAAATGATCAAGAATCTAATCTTTCATCTCATCATCTTCCTATGATTCTCTTGATATTTTAATACGCATCGAATGCATTTGTTTTTCATACTTCGTTCTCATTCCCACGCCTTTACAATTAAACTCAACAAAATTGTCAAAAAAATAAAAGAAAAACGATGGCTCTCAACTGGATATTAAAGAAAACATCACACTATATAATCATATAATATTTTTGGAATATTAATAAAATGAGTTATTGAGAATCGAGTACCAGCCAATTAGCTCCCTTGATCGACTCAAAATATCTATGACTTCAAGGAGGAACATAAGGAGTATGTATATAAGAGAGAGATTGGCCCTACAGCCATTCCTTTGAAACAGCTCTCTATTTGTATCTCCACTATGGGAGAATCCGTAAATCACTGTTCACATCTCACGGACAACTGAAGAATGACGCTGCGATGTTGGACCTACCTCGCCGTCACTTCTCCACAGGCCTCCCTTTGTACTGCTGACGTTCATGATCAATCACCACCCAAAGAATCCTTCATCGTACATGTTCCGTGTATCATTCCACCCGCTCTCACCCGTGTTTTCTTTCAACGCATGTGTTAACAGTAGCCCAACTTTTGGGGGAAATCTTAAGGTAACGATCCATCAGAGTGAGGAGTAACTATGGAGTCAAAAAGATGATACAATCGTTGCTCATTGTTATCGAAGTGGAGGGTCTTGATTATGGAAGACATTAGTGTCAAATTAACGTAAATGTATAAATAAATCGCTAAATCAATCGTGTTAGTTGACAGACAGGCTCCAGTCGATGTATTATTTAATATGCGGAGATTATAGATTCGATAAATATTACAAAATCGCTTATAATATTCAAGTATTACGAAATATACCTTACTTATCTGTAATTAGTCTTACGGTACAGTGGCAGAATACGTCACATATTGAAGAAAGTATATATCTATAACTCGAGAAGATATGAGCAATTTTCACGTAAAATCAGAAATGAAATAATTCAGCTCCTATCGAAAGTATTAAGAGAGTAATGAGTAGATAATAATGATCAGCAGTAGTAAAAACATAACTATACATTCCTAAGACATTACTAAAGATACTGAAGATAGTAAGCACGTTCGTAAATCTGTAACAACTTCAGGTATAGCAATATGAAACCTCACGCGTCACGGGATTCATTATCATACGCATTCGTTCAATATTTAACGGTTCTTTTCCAAACTTACGCTCCCTAAATAAATATTAGTCTCACGTCTCGTCAATCAGCAAATTCGTTTCGAAATTGGCGAATTAAAGCTCACCTTTTATTCACGCTCACGGTACAGGGCGTATCTTGAATGGTGGCGAGCCTTGGTTTTGAAAAGGGCAGGGCAATATTTTTATTTCCCCGCGAGAATCCCTGGATCGGATTATTTTAAACTGATAAAAATGCCCACTTGATGGACATTAATCAGAGACCCCACCTACGTTTCCAAATAAGCGTTCATCCTCTGTAAACAGGCAGCTCGGAGGAACCTAACTCAAATATTTTGGAAAATCGCGTCGAAAATTTGGAGAAATTTTCGAACCACTGAAAGTTTATTTTCCACACCTTTGAAGGGTAAAACTTATGGAATGTTCTATTTAGTAACCTGTTTTTCGTACTTTCTGAGAGTCCTTTTGCCGTATAATAACGTAAGCGTAACAAAAGCGATGCGACTGGACCTAAAACTCCATAGGTGCGAGAGCTGGACCTTGGGGGACCACGGAATCTTATAGCAACCTTTTCCACCTTCATTTGTTTGTGCTCCCGGCATTCCATCCTCCCCCTGAAGACGCCCACACGCGAGGGCGTGTCGTCCGATTAGAAGAAAGCCTGTCACTCAATCTACCAGATGCCTCGACTGTGGGTAAACATGGCCGCCTACCATGCGACTACCTGAAAGTATCCGGGGCCCCTCCCCCGTAATTGGCCAATATTCGGGGGACTTGGTATCGCGAGGGGCCACCCTGGGAGGCGGCCCCGGTGGGCCCCACGGGTCCCCACCTCTATCTCTGCAGAGGAATGACTTAGTAACCGCGCCTCTAACTGGAGATTTCTTTGAAAGGCGGGACAGGTTGATGGGGCGCTGAATTCAGCTGAAAACTGACCCGGAAAGGTTATATATTCGAGTCCTTTTTCCTCCTTCTGAAGAAAGAGAAGTTGACGGCCGCATTCAGCCCCTTTCTTAATCACCTGTCCTTTTGAAAAAAGGGGTTTTTATGAACTTGCTGAAAGGGTCTTTCGAGAAAAAGAAACCATTCCTCGGGGAGACGGTGGCGCCGTATTGGAGTTATTTTTCCGATTCGTCGTCGGGGAATAAAAAAAGTGAGTGCGGGAAAGCGCGTGTTGGGTCGACCGATACGATTGACGTCAGAAACATTCTACTTTGGAGTGAGAGATTCAGGTAGAATGAGGGACTTTGATCGGATAACAAAGTTCGCTCCTTTCAGAAAGACGTAAGACCTAAAAAAGTATCTTTTTCGACCTGATATTAATCAATATTAAAAGGAAATTAATATACCTTGACTTAATGATTTTTAACAAATATATCTTCTCATCTATTAATCTCTATAAGTACCTCTGTCTACTAATGTTTTTATCTTATCTCAAATTAAATTCGTATCAGATGAAGCTTACAGTTACATTCAGGGAAGCAAAGCATGGAGACATTTCTTTAGAATAATGTAAACTACGAATTTAATACGCTGGCATTCTCCTTATGTTCAAATCAGAAGGACAAGATTTTCACAAAGAATAATAGTAAGTAAATTAAATTTCAAAATATAACCTTGGTAATAATAAAGCCCTATTGATTATAAATCTTTAATATTATAAATTGTATCCCTAAAATGTATCTGCAACTAGAGTCACAAGAAGCAACTGTCGAGGTTACGTTTTCAATTGATTTCACACAATGTGTGATTTAAATGAAATATATAAATCTTTCTCTAAACCTATAGAAATTTAATTTTGACTAGAACTGAAAGGAAATACTTGGAATAGGAGAGAAAAATCGGAAGGTCATGCGTTATATATATTAAGAAGAGAGATCAAAATAGATAACAGAGATAAGGTTGAATATTGTAGACATGAAATTATGTAAATATTATACATGAAAATGACATCCAGATGAACTTCGATGTTAAAAAAACAAATGTTTATAAATTTATAAATGGACCATGGAAAAGCTACCCTAATTAAACACCAAACTTCCGCAAAATTTTAAAGAAGAAACACATACACAATAATTACGAGGAATCGGAAAATATTTAGACAGTTTATTTAAATGAAATAATGTTGCAAAATTACTAGCAGAGAATTAATTGCTAGTACTATTTCTATGAATCTGAATTACTATTCTAATACATCTATTTCAATTCATGTGTGGTGGTTATTATAAAGAAGGTTTGAGAATTTATCTAAGCAAATTCATGCGAAACTAATTCTTTACGCAACAATTGAAAACCATACGTTCACCGAGATACACCAATCGAACCCCCTTCGACATACAAATGCTCGCACAAAGAATTCCTCTTCCGCAGAAGATTGTATCAGAGGGAGAGCCCTCCCTTAATCGAGCGAGAGGATGTAAAATTTAGATTCGGAATTTCCGAGAACTTTTGTAAGTACGAGAGAATCGGTGTAATCCTCTTTCATTGAACCCTGGCATTCATTCTCCCCCATGTTACTCGCCCCATCCCATGGCAACGGGGGAAGGAAGTGAAATGCTTTATTTAAAAGTGCTCGGCTATTGTGAAAAACAGTACCCTTACCCCGTTCATGACCTCCGAGGGAAAGAGAGGATAAATCTGTGTGGGGGATGGTAGTAGTAAGAAGATGGAGAAAGTGTAAGGGATACGTTATATACAAAGTGTAATAGACTAGTGCTTTCATTGTCAACGGGCCACGGTCATAAGATTCCGAAAAAAAATAAGTAACTGGCATACGGGAAACAAGAATTGACAAACTAAATGTATAAGCGTACATTTAAGCGTAATAGAATAAGATTAATCAGAACAGACGTAGGAATAACAAGAATTGAGTTTGAATATAACTGTAAAAAAAAGCTTATCAGAATTAGATGAATGTTTTATTCAATTTTAAAACTCGTACTCAAGTATGCCACGACCTACGTACGATCTGGAATGGTAATGAATACCAATGTTTTACGAGGAAATTGAACAACCGATTAATGTTGAATGCTATCAAAATGTATATTAGTATACGCCATATATATATCTGCGTACTTTGTTCACCTTGAGATTTTAGCTCGTTAAATTTTTCTTGGAAATAGTAAGTCTTTTACAAGCATAACTCTGATTTGGTGAGGAAAACGATCGTATATGGAAAAAGAAAAATATCAAAAACTGTAGAAATTCAGTTTCGTATATTCAAAATAAGCGATATATTATAAAATAAGATGATGAATTATTTTATATGCAAATACACGAGCCCTAAATACAATCCTTTCCCCAAATTTTATGCAATATAAAATCAGTATTATTTCAATAAACATGAATGACAATTGCCAAGATACCAGTAAAAGCTTCGTTAAGAATAAATTATTTTTACGTTAATTAATTTGCTTTTATCGTAAACTTTAATTGAAAACTTAATCTTTTAAAATTGAATTGTTAGAGAAGACTATAATCAGAGAAAATATACCTTAATAAAGGCTTGTTTTACTCGGTAACATGGGAAGTATACCTAAAGCAATGTCATAACTCATAAATCTGCTCAAAGTGTTGAATTGTTCAATTGAAAAGTCCGGCGTGATTTGACAATAGGCCCCGAGCCATTCAAAAGGAAAAAAATCGGTAAACATTACGTACATCTATCTATAGCACGCCTTCAGTGCCTACGGAATCCTGGGAAGGAATTTTTAGGTGATATAGTAACGAGGTTGACGCCAACCTAAGCAAACTGCAGTGACTCGACTGAAATGTCCGACCTTGAATATTTCGCCAGTGAACCTTTTGGAAGGCAAACATGCTTGGGTCCAAGAACCAAATGATTAGCTCTGAAAGAGCTATGAATGGCGGTCCCACGGCAGTGAGATCATCTTAAGATGTATTAATATGAAAGGTATTTTTTCATGGGTATTGTGAACTCGAGAGAAATTCTTCCTTTACATCATTCGAGCCTCGAGGAACGACTTTCTCTTTGAAGTAGGTTGCATGAGTTATTGTTACTATAGACAGCGTATGTTCCAACATCATAAAGTATTTTTCTTCTTTACATCACACTTTCATATACAGTGAAAATAAATCGGGAACTTACCTTATTAAACTCTCTCGCATTCACTACATTGCCATCTATGTACGGAGAGTTACGTAAGAATATAATTTCTTTCAAACGTAACACAAATTTCCATTTCTTCAATTGCTTCACGATTAATTCACATCTAGAAATATGTCATATAAACTCTTTCGATCCCATATTAATGTCAAATTTATTCTAATATTTTTCTTGAAAACAGCTAAGAATCATTACTCGAATAAAAATTATTATATATCCTTACATATAAATCCTAATTTATTTCTGGATCGCAAGTTATATCCTCTTTATAAACAAATATTCCCTTTTATAAACACCATTTGGCGATTGGTAACTCCTTGTGAGAATAAAGATCTATTTACAAGACGAAAGACATCAAATTATAACTCTAATCGAACAATTAAAATCGTGTTTATCAGTACCACTAAGTAATACCTGAATCTGTGCCGTTTACCCAATTGCAAGTCATATTACGTATGAGATAGTGTCGTTCTTTCACCTTCTATACGCAAGTTTCTCAGCAAAACGTATCAAGCTACTCTTTCATTATTCCCTCTTAAAATTCACGCTCCTTCTCAAACCTACCACATTCTATACTCCAAAACAATATAACCTAAACTTCAATTATAGCCATTGCTGTCTAATCGACTCATATTGGCTATAACGAACCACATCGACTCCAATCGTACCGCATCAAAAGGAACGAACGAAAGAGCCCGCGTTAGTTTCCAAGGCAACAACGAACGCACCCGTTCTAATTGCAGAGGAGTAATTAAGCATCAGTGGAGATAAAGAGACATGTCCTACAATCCGAACACAATAGTCCATTTCGATCAAATGGACAAGCGGTCGAGCAATGAAACGAGGGCGTATTATCAACGAGGCCTTCTTACCTTTCGAAGATCGGTCCTCGGAAGTCTTCGTCACTTCCTTTGGTCCTTGAAGAACTCCTGAGAGGCGAATCCGAGAGGAAATCTCATCTCGATGAGTCCTTTGCTAAAATCGGTTAATAATCGAAAGGCGAGCCATTCCTTCAAGAAGTTTTCACTCTCCAAATGATCACTGTTACATCTCCAAGGAGTTTGCGATCTGGAGAGATTCATTATCTTTGATTAGTCATTAAAAATCATCGTCTCTAATCAGTCCTATGATTATTTTAGGCTAAATGAATCGGGAATAACATTTCTTTCATCAAGAATTACTATTGCATTACGCTAATATTTCAACTCTATTTCATAACTCATTTATATAAAATTATTGTAATATATAAGTAAACATTAATACTATCTTGATTGCCAGTAAAAGTATATCTGATTAAGTTTCACAATCTCAAATCTTCTAATACAATCCCAATCGAAATCCAATACAATTCTAATCGTATCCCAAAGTTGACTTATTCGTAAATCAATTGAATGTGGTTACCATGTGGAATGCCTTGTCACTATTATAAAGGAATAAACTTTGTAATTTCCACAACATTTCGAAAAATAAAAGTATTTGCGAAGGTTACAAAGATTTATTCTTTTAAGTGATATTATTTTATCTAACACTTACATTAACATGCACTTACGTGTCAGTTGGAAAACTCTATACTTCTTATGTTATAACCTTTAAAGTCACAAAAAGTTTCCCATACCGGGAATCGAACTCGGGCCTTCTGGGTGAAAGCCAGATATCCTAGCCACTAGACCATATGGGATATGAACCTATTCAGTTTCCCTGGCGTATATAAATATATTAAATCTGGTTCATAAAATTAAATTAATCTATCCTCCCAAAAGACCATACTTAAACCACTCTGGTTAAGTGATGATAGCTTTATTAATGATAGATTACGACGTATAGCAGTATTCATAAGAGAGATTTGCATTTCAGAGATTTAAAGGATAGTACGAAGAAATTAACTGCACATTAAAATCGGGATTAAAGTTTGTACCTAATATTCATAATGGATGGCAAAAGAACGAAGAATATTTTGGGAGGTATATTTCTTTTAACTATGAAATACGGAAACCTTAATTGTCGATCATTTTGTAAAGATTAAGGACCTCCTTCATATCCCATGTGGTCTAGTGGCTAGGATATCTGGCTTTCACCCAGAAGGCCCGGGTTCGATTCCCGGCATGGGAATAATTTTTATGATTCTTTCCTAATTCCTAGATAAGATTTTGATACGTCAACGATTTTGGAAACTCATGGTCCTGCGCTTGGGGGCAAAAATAATACCATTACTTATTCATGACAAACATCTTCGCATCTAAAAAATCAATACCCTACCATTAAACATCCAATTAATTATCCAATATTCCTAATGGTAACTGTCAAAATTAAACGAGATCTGTCTTTTATTTCACAGCGATAACGAAAAATAGAAACATCGTATAGAAGATGAGAAATAGAACTTGGTGGCTTCCACAATTTATAAAATATATAAAAAATATATATATATATATAAATTGTGGAAGCCACCAAGTTCTATTTCTCATTTAATATTTCCTTGCACCAAGTGCGGCCAGAACAAATCGAGTTTATATCGTATAGAAGTGTGATGATATGTATTTAATACCTTGGAATTAATCAATTTAAACATCTTTGTCATTTTCGTACCTCAATGGAGGTGAAAGAAATACCTCTATGTATGAGTACTATATAGTTCTTAAACCGAAAATTACTTAATGTGTTTAAGAATCATATACAAGACCTATAGTATGAAATGAAACCGTCAGAAGAAGATGAAATGTATTATGTTCTGGGATAATACATAGTATATTTGTACCCTAGAGAAGTTTAAGGGGGTAATTTACGAAACTAAGATTACGAAAGACCGTAATTTCCATGGTGTCGAAATCATCTAAGCTCATAACTAGCTGACCTATTAGACTCCAATTTTAGATGATCATATACGTATACCAAATAACGGACGCACATTAAGACTATGGGAGCTACGTGTGAAGGAGATTTAAACCATTCTCCCAAGTGAGTATCGCCCCGATTCGGACGCCCACATCCTCCCCCGCACCCCCACTCCCGGAAGATCACAGTCTTCTCCCCTATACTCCTCTTCCCGCCCAACTTCCTGCCTCCCTCACCCCTTTGGCTCCATTGTCAAACCCAGGGCTCGAGAGAGCCTCCCTCCACACCACTTCCCGTCCGGCAGGAAAACCCCTTTTCTTCGCGGAGTGGCCATGTTTCTATTGTATTCCCATAGGACCTCAGGGCGGCAGCACCGGCTCAACCGGGGTGGCAAAACAAAAGAAGCGAGCCAAGCGCGCCACGCGGCCATTATCGAAGCACGTCTCGAGGTTATTTAATCCTAATCACGTCGAAAAAAAAGGGTGTTTCAAGGAGAAAAAGGGAGGGACATGCGCTCCCTTCTTTTGTGTGTACGTGAGAGAGAAACTAAGAGATGGAGCGAGCGGAGAAAGATACGCTGGAGTTTTTTTTAAAGGGTGAACAATACAGGTCGATGCGACTTCTGGAGGAGTTATAAAAAAAAGTCAAAGAACACGAGTATGTATTCGTGGGTGCTCGTGAGGGTATATATGTGGTGTAATTCTAGCTTATGCATGGATAAATCAACAGATGAGAGGGGTGTTAAAGGTTTTGGTTTCCGAAACGAGGAAAGTTGGTTGCACCGACTTTCTAATGCACTCTTTCCTCCAGAAAAAGATGGGAGAATCCTTGAGTAGGACTTAAGGATGCATTTATTCAGTTGGAGGGTTTTTAATAAAAGTTTCCACGAGCACCTCTTCATTTTAATGAAAAGTGGAGTTGAGGAAATAGTAAAAATTCAACAAACGGGGGGGTTTGTCTCTCGTGGCTCTCGACTCGCTTTCTTTATTTCTTTGCTGCATCACAAAAGTCAACCTGTGCGAGTAATTCACAATACGGTGAAACGGAGACAATCACTTAACAAGTGAAGTCGGTTGTTTCTCTCTTTTAGGCGCGTATTAGCTATCGAAAGGGGTTTTTGATATCGAGGATGCGTCCGTGTGTTTTTCTTTTGTTTTTCAGCGCAGATGGAGTTATGTGCTGGAGAGGAGTTGAAGAGGGTTTTTCGGAATGCGAGCGGTGTATTGTCCTTCGGGTTAATTATAGTGGCTCCCATCTTTAAATTGGTACCTCTTTAATCGAATTGGCGGTTCATGCTTCTGAGTTTTAGGGATAGGATATTTTTGTTTGTATTAATTACGAGATAAAGAAAACTTATCTCGATAAATGCCCTGGTTTTACAAATTCTAAGACATTTTGCAGCGTTTCTTGAGGTACTTTTTAACTGCAAATCAATATAAAACATTCTTTACCAAAAGTGTATCCATGGAGCTTTACATTAGACAACAAAAAAGTTGGTCCTAGATACTTTCTGATCCTAATATTCAGCAATAGAATTCTGATTCCATTTAAAATCATGAGAAAGTTGGTTTAATAAGATTATTAGCATATTTATACATGAACTTCAGCATTATAAACCTCATTATAGAATGTTTTTTTGAAGATTGAGGTAATTCATGTCCTAAAATATTATAAATGATTATTGCAGCTACGATTGTAAGATTGCGCATATTTTAAAGTACATTGCAGTTTCAATATTGTATCATTATCTTACTTCAGCATTAATGTAAAAGTAAGTACGTAAACGGTATTAAAATTGAATCATACGAATTTAATTACTTCTTTACGAGTACCTCTTACGATAAGCCGAAATGATAAATATACACAAAATGGCTCCTTAATGCATATTTAAATTGATTTAACTTTATTACGACTCTTTTAATTCTTTGAATGGCTAGGTAATATTGTACCCTACTATGAAGAATTCTAATTTAAGTTCTACTTTAATTCCTGGTTATTCGGAAGTGGTGGTAACATTTTTACGATGAATTGCGATTATCTAGTTCCGAGATATTTTCCTAGAAAGATAACTTGATGAAATTATGCTTGTCTCAACTTTAACACACAACACTGGAAGCTTTAAAAGAATAGGTTGGATGTGTTTCACTACTCCGGAATTTAACGGGTAAATAAATAAAAGATAAAGTAAACAAATTCCATAATCAATCTTGTGCGGTTTCTATAATTGAAAGAATCATTGGTTTCCACACTTCTACAAAGTTAAATAATTTAAAAGGATTAGTGAAATTCAATCTTACGTTCAAGACTGAATTTTTCCTCATTGAATTTTGTCGAGGAAAGTGACGAAATGGTAATGAACACAGCCCCTATCCCTGCAAATAATCCTTCTTTTATTTCCACCGGAAGTCCCTGCGTCGCTATTTAAGCCGAGAGGTGTGCCCCGGAGGGAATTCGAGGGGAGTAGGGGTCGTCAAATGGGATGGGGTTGAAACTGAGGACCCTTAAACAATTTCCGATTCATCAACTTTTCAAGTAACGTCTTTTCATTAAGGGCAAAAAAGGAAGCCTTGCAAACAGTGACCACTTCAAAGATGCGCTTTGCTCAACGAGCGGTCACCTGAAAACAGATTTCGATAAGATACGTGGAGCCTCTGCAGAAACAATTCTCATGCATGACTACCTGTTCGCTTGAACCTAATTTTCAAATGACACATTTCCCTTTATCTGAAGAAAGGTTCAGAAGATTAGAATGCGACATTATGACACTTCCACAAATGGAAGTATGCATACAATTACCCATTTCCTTGCAGTTGTCATCTCAATGGTATGTCCAATGCTGAAAGACTGGGTGCAAGTCCACTCCATTGGAAGAATCGTTATTAAGAATATGCCTATTTATAACCATCTAATTTGACAATAATCATATCAGTTTTATATAATGATATGATGGTTATAGAATAGTATATAACAAAACTGAGAAACGCTTGTTCTGTCAAAGATATGAGAAAACTCAATTTAAAATCATTCGCAGTGGGATTTACTACACGATTTTTGATGCATTCAAAAAAATTTTATATTTATTATTTATACTGCTTGTTAGGCTCGAAAAACTCATCCTTTTTCAAAGTTTGCCATTTTCCTGTATCTCCATTTTTTTCACTTACTGTTATGCACAATGATCAATATAGATAGAAATATAGAGGCATGGAATTAAAACGTAAACCGAATGAATTTCCCTCATTAAGATAAATCCCGAAATTGAAATATGGATAGGATAACTTAAGATAGGATATGAAAATATGGTGAATGAATACCTAAATGAACATAGCCGATTCAGATGCATCAAGAATAAACGAAAGAATGAATAGAATACGTAGCCCTTTTAAGTAACTGATGGATCGCATTCACTTAAAGAGTATCTCTATTGTAATTTTTAAACCATGAATGTAGAAAAATCAATAAGTCTCACACGATACGGTTTAAACAAAGAATGATCTTGTGCATTCATGGAAGATAATGAATCTTGGAAAGAGAATTCCATTGTTCATAAGTTCGTTGTCAAAATATCTAAAACTCCAAAAACTATTATATTCAAACACCAAATATTAATTAAAATGATGATTGATCTGCTACAATTACATGCATTTATAGATACTAAATTCAATTAAGGTAATAACAGCTTTCAATAATTTACGATGAGACAATTATTACAGTATACATACAGTATATTTTTATTCGCGGCTGAATTAAAGACTTGAATAAAATCGATCATTCTTCGCCATGACTTGTAAAAAGACGTGGAATGAAATGCATTAAAATTACTAATATCATACGCTACAAAACTGCACGTCAATAACGATAATTAATTTACGAGTTTCCATGAACGGAGATGGTTTCGATAGAATATAAAATTGAATACTCCAATGAAAAAAAAACCTTACGATAACCGTAATTGTGAAAATATATTCAATATAGTATGACGTCTTCGAGGAATCATTTCCAGGAAACACTCCAAATAAAAATACTTATCACGAAACTGTGGATTTTTTTCGGAGAGGTCGTTTTAAAACAGTTTTTTTGCGATTTATTGATCGGAAATGTAATGAATTAAATATTATAAGGGATGTGCGATTGAAATTTTACCGAAAAAGAACGATTTTGACGAAAAACTCGGCCAAAGTGAACGGATTGATATCATTTCAGAGAAATTTAAAGTGGATAAACACTGAAGTGGTATATAAAACGATACAAAAACAACGAGTAGCAGTTCCGATTCGTGCGCATTTAATTAACATCTTTGATCTTTCGCGGAAAAAATATTATATCGTCGAAGATACTCGAGCTTTCCTTTAATTTCGAATTCGAGGAAATTGATGACCACTTCCGCATTTAGTTCGACTCCACCGAAATTTATAATAAAATAAATATATTCTGGAAAAGCTTTAATGCACTGGATGGTGCTTGCCGAATTTCTGATGATCGCCAGTTGAAATTAATTTAATCGTTAGTGGGTCTTTGTCCCGGAATTTAATCGCCAGTGACTGTTACTAAAATGTTAACTTCATTTATTAAAAATCCAACTAGGTGAGGAGGTAGAGGTAAAGTTCATCATGTCTGTTAATGTCCTAAAAATGATCCAGTAATTAATTCACTCGATTTATTTAATTAGAAAGATGATGAATTAAGCCTATTCCCTCCTAAGTAATGATTCCTTTCTCCAAAAAAGATGAATTCTAGTTTGCTCTAAAGAAGGAAAAACTCTTGATCACGTATTCCTAAAGTAAGTATCTATCATAAAACGATTCTTTGTAAGCAATGAATTGACAGAGAAGATAATTGAATATTAATGGAAAGTATATAAAGAATAAAAAATTTCCTGCCAAAAAGTGTAGTAATATAAGAGACAAATGATATGGATTTTCATAGTGGAATAAAACAACAAGATAAGTCTATTCCTTTTCGGCAAAATGTAGATACCATCATGAGCGCAGTGGTGTTTCATATTAAATACCGTACACTAATATAAGAACTCATACTTTTATTATTATTACTATTATGTATTATATACGAAGAAAACAAAACGTATGACTTATAAACAATGCAGTGTATGAACCAATGGTTTGGAGAATTGCGAAAACATGGAAGTTAGATATCAAGCAACTAGCAGATGTAAGTATTTGAAATCGAATCGTTTTTGTACACTGAACTGAGGTATAATCCATTCTAAAAGAATAATACATTGCAAACAATAGTCCATATTTTTCACAACCTAGACATAACAAGAGTTATGGTATTTCTTGAAGAATCTATGAAGTATCGTAATTGTCACATTTCACGATTCTCAACATACGAAGTAACTGCATAATGACACCTTACATAGAGCGAATAAAATCCTTGTTTAAATGAAAGAAAATAGATCATAATACTTCTAAAATATCATAGCACTTAGTAAGGCTGTAGTTCCTCCAATCATCATTAAGTCCCAGTAAAATTCAAGCGTAGCGTAGGAATCAATCGGAGAAACGTTTCCGTGTAGTAATTCATCTGTTTCACATCGACTGAATGCACAACCCCCCCGTTGAGCTCTCCAGACTTCCTAAATATGTTCCAATTACGAACGCCTCTTCTCCGCATCAACCACAAGAGAAACTTGCGGAGTTCTGCCAACTTCCCACGAATCGCAACTTCCTTAACGAATGGCAAATTTCGGGATGCGAAAGATCGACGGATTAATTGCTAAAATTATGCCCTGAGGAGCTCTCCAGAGCTGCAGAAAGGGTCGAGGGAAACCTTTTCTGCAGCAATACCCTCGTTCAAGTTATATGAAGAGAAAAGTAACTGATTTATATTCAAAATGGCATGGAGATAACCGGAACTTTACTTAGAAAAACTGACCCTCGACTATCTATTCGTAAATGATCAAACTTTTCTTGAACTATACATAATTTCAAAAATGTTTTTAAATAGATTTTACTTAAAGAGGAATATCCTATTAGGATTCCCATTATAAATTGCTTTCGGTCCCAACTCTAATTAGGTTCATAAAAGTTATAGCATACTTAATATCTAGAATACCAAATACATCCTCCTATCAATAGAGCATTCAAATTCATCATTAAAACACTTAGGAAATGTTAACTGGGTTGTGAAGGGACTTCAGAATAAAATTTTTAACAAGGCGATTCATTATGTTACTCTTAATCTATAACTTTATTAACGAACTTTTAATGTTTTCCATTAAATATTTGTAAATGAAAGAGAAATAAATTACTGTCAAATAATTAAACCCTTACAACTTGAGAAACATAAAGAACTATCAGATTATATTTCTCGATTTGAAAAATATAAAATTAATACTGATAGGTAAAATATTTCCTAAGAATTTTATAAGAAATAAAAACAGTATTGACTGAAAAATAAGACCATACTTGTCAATTTGGAGCAGAAGATCCGATTTCTCCATCAAAAATTTATCAATGAAATTATTTATAAACTTCGAACTTCTTTTATAATTTCGAATGGGTACGAATCAGGTTGAAAAAGTTCTAAAATATATCTTATTATTATTATTATTAGCATATTACAATTAAACAAACTATGAACTGAAAAGTTGGTAATAATTAATACTTCACCACACATTACCTTTACATACATCTAAGGTAACGTTAAATTTGAATAGCATTTCATTTTTTTAACTGAAATCTTTTATCTGAATAACACAAGATGGATCTATTGTACTATCTTTTTAAAGTAAGTCCATCGATGCATAAAAATTCGAACGAAATCTTATGGGAAAATCTGTAAAATTTTCAGAATTCTGCTCATAATCGAAATGAAAAAAAAAACTTTTCCCACATCATCGACAAGACATTCACAACCATATGGGAAGGAATTAATAGTATCTCAATCCACAAAACCATTCAAGCACATGCACATTCTTAAAATTCGCATGGGGAAGGCAACACCACAGGAATTCTGTACAGGGCAAGAGAAATATCACCACTGTTGTCTTCCCATTTCATTCCGACAACCGGACCGTAGAAAGTTAAATGTTCCACACAGCTTCTAGACAAAGGAAACCTTCAATCTTTAAAATGTGTACCGAAATATCCAAATCAATTTCATGCCACGATGACCTCAGTGTCTGTGAGCGATAGATTTTTATCCTTCGCTGCAGATACAGACGAATATGTTTCCGAAACCCTCGTAGAAATGAATGTATTTCGTTCCCACGAGAAAGTGGACAGTCTACGTGAAAGGGGAATGAGCAACAGCGTTTGATAGTTGGCTGAATGGAAAACTTTTCCTGCGACTTGACGAAAAGAATGAAAGATATAAGTTGGCGACAACGATCAACCACGCACCACGGAGCAATTCTCCCCCACTCCAAAAACTGCCCCACTCCCCCTCCCCCTTCCCATAGCGACCTTCCCCCGTTACCTGCGTCCGTACTGTGACTTCAGTGGAAGAATTCGCATTTCACGGGTTGATGAGCAATGCACTTCCATTGTTCCCTTTTGAAACGATTAATACTTGGATACCTATTATTAGTATTTCGAACCTTAGTTGCTCTTTTTCTTTTATAATAACAAATTCCATTTGTAGAAAAGTTAAGATACATTCAAATTTTTATACTTATCGCAAAGCAATATATCGATAATAGTCGGTATCCTTTAAGTATTTTTATTGTTAGTAAATGTAGAATGTTTCCATGCTAATTCAAATGCACGATATTAACATTTTAAATAAATAATTATCAGGAAGTTATCTCTAAAAGATACGTCCTTCACGCACAACATATTTATTATATAATTTATTTCGAAATAAATGATAAGTTCAATGAATGTTTTAATTACATTGATGAATTACAGTTACCGATAACTAACTTAGATTTCATGGTTCAACAATACTATACTAGTATAGTGATTGCATTTTGAGGTTGTTAACAAATTGATAGATTTTTCTGCATTTCTATATATTCCTAAATACTTTACTTCATTAAAATAATTTGGACATGTAAAATAAATTATACATTATAATTCATGATAAATTTTATACTAAAGCTGACTAAATTTTAATCAATAGTTTTAGGACGCACAAAAGTTTTATCGATCGCTGTTCATTTGTAATAACAGCATTCAGAAAATAATCAGTAGTGTGCTTTTAAAAGACTAAAAAATCGATAAATTTTCAATTCGTAAAAATAGAAATAAGTTCAAGATATACTTGCGAATTTTTATATTGCGAAAGTTATTCATGTCTTAAATACCAAAATTTATCAAATCAATATTTATCGTATCGAATCCGAAAAAAAGCTGAAGGATATTCTCTTCACTATCTTTAATTACATCAGAAATTCATTAAAACCAAAACTAAATATTTATCAATAACTTTAAGTAGCACTCGAAATATCTACTCATTTATGTAGGAGGCTGTGTTTCGAAGAACAATTAATATACAAAAATAAGAGAGTATGCACTTGAATTAAAGGGGTATTTAAGCCTGCTTCAAGGTTTCGTTTGTTGAAATTCCAAGAATTCCAACCGAGAGCTTGGTTTTATCCTTTATCGCTGCCGTGTTTGCACGTAGACATTTGGAGAGGAATTAACTTATCAGATCAATATGTGGGATGGAATGAAATGAACGACATATCACTCAACGGAGAGAGTAATGCAATAAATCTACATATGATAGAAATTTAAATCATTGTATCATGTTTATATAATAAATACGCATATTATAAAAAATTATATTATATATTTTCGTATTACGTACTAAAAAATTCGATGTGCATCAAAGTAATAAACCGCATACTAATATATCAATTAAATGTTATAAAAAGCTATATAAGAGATAATAATCTTACGACTGCAAGAGACAATTCGTTGTAAAAAAAGAAACCTAGTTCTACAAAATGAAAAAGTATACGTATGACAAATCTGAAATATCCGAAAATCGAACCTTCACCTTCCTATACATCCCTTGAAGTGACCAATTAAACCAACACTACTAAAACATCCTTAAACACAATTATATTCAGAGTAACCTCAAAACGAAAGACCCGAGTTCGACTCCCTCTTCTCTACACAATTTCTGCTTCATTTATTCCTCAAAACCAACTCATGACAGCCATACGTTTCAGTTCCGCGTTAAAGCCAAGCGGTCCTTTTAAATTTAAAAGCCCTCGAGTTAAAATCCCCTACCTTCCTATACGTCCTAACCTTACCCTCTCCCCAGGGGACCCCCCTTCGAGTCCCGCACAAAGCCGAACTCCGACCCCCCGGTCCGCCGCACAATCGTAGCGATGTGCATCGGTTTGTAAACCTCCCTCTACGGCGACTCAATCTGGGCAGAAAGATAACATCTTCTGCATTCCCGGACATTGGAACTTAATCGGTCGTCCGCAACTCGTGAAGCGAATGAAAGTTTTTAATTCCGAGCGAACGGTTCTTTGCATCGCTATGGGAAACTGTACTCGGAATACTTGGACAGGTTGCGATTCTCAACCACCCGCGACGCGAGACATTTTTCCGCGTTCTGAATCCGATATTTCTCACGCACGAAGATTTCTGCGATAGTCGCGTAAATGGTAGTGTGTGGAGGAATACTACATCTGTCGCCAAGTCCGTGAGAATGCTTTCCTTACTTCACCTGTGTCCAGAAAGATGTTTTTTCGGTCCGGCGAGTCCTTTCTTACTAATTGTGGTTTTTTTCTAATTTTCGTTCACTTACATCAAAAGGTTTATCCTCGATATACTCGGGTATCATCGTGAGGAATATTATGCTTGAGTGGGGATGCATAAAACATTGCCTGTTAACTGTAGTGACTAGGAAATCGTTAATATACTAAAGGAAAGATTTCTATAGAAATCTATTCGTGAGAAGTTCATTTCTTGGTTGATGTAGTGAGATTTTTCTGTGATACTGATTGGTGGATTTACTTTCCGTTAAGAGGAGTTTGCAAATTTCTCTACCGGTCTTTTGAGAATCAAAGGTTTAACCGTTGAAGTCGCACGAAGGTTTTGTTCGGTGACGAATAACGTTTTTGCCAGTATTTCAAATGGAAAAGCGAGTGAAGGACCGTTTCACGACTAATTATACCAAATAAGTGACTTTATTCTGATTTTTAAAAATTTCAGATTAAAATACGAATCACCTGATCTTAGGTTAGTTGATGCGTATTTTTGGTTTGAAATTTGAGTATACGTAAGAAGTTATGAAATAATTTATCAAAAATTATCAATATTGTAATTTTATAGAATAATTATTTTCCATCAGTATATTAGCAAAATTTTTAATAAAATTCGTTTGAAATTCATGGAATTATACTTATATCCCAAAATGAATTAATCAAATTTATAAACACTTTAAATTATATTAATTTACACTCTTTTTTACATCGATATAATAAATGTGCACAACTTTATCGGTTAGGTATTTGGTAATTACAGACGCCTCCGAAATGTTTTATTAATAGCATATTTCTTTAACTTATGCACAATATAATATATGTGTATATTCATTCTTTACGGTTTTCATTGAATTTTACTTCTAATAATGTACGTGGTTACGGGTACAACATATAACGTTAAACACATTAGTAATTACGCGCTATTTAAAATCTCAAAGTAATCAAAAACCTCTCATTTTTTCGTCAATTCATGACGAATACAATTTTCTTTCACTGCAAAAAATTTCCGATATTTTTCGTAATAAAGCCTCCATTTTCCAAAATCACACGTCAAAACCCGTATCCACGCGTGCTGACGTAACAATCGTATCGCGTACAATCGATCGAAACAAGAAGAAAAATCGTCTGAAACACGAGGAGGATGACGTGGGAACTCTTCCTTTCATAATCTAGGGATTTTGAAGAACAAAGGGGAACGTTTCCTTGGAATAATAAAGTCGCCGCTGGAATTAGCGAATTCTCGTTTCCTTTCGCATCGGAAGACAAGGGATCTCGCTCCAGCGGGTGCACTCCCTAATCAATGATGCACACGCATGGAGGGACGGGGGGAGAACATATTTAAAGCGATCCAATGCCTCATTTATTCGAAAGAAACGGCGCTGATTCTGAACCGTGGCTCGGAAGGGAAGCTCATGAAAACTTTGGGATGTTTTGTTCCCCAAACAAAAGCCTCGTTTGCGTTGTATTCCGGAGATACATTTTCGAGTCGTCAAAGTATCTGATTGGAAACTAAAAGCATCGGATTTTGTTATTAACTTTATCGGGATGGGAAAAGTGTATGTTCCGTATTTATCGCACACAGAAAAATGGTTTGTTACTACTTTTAACGCGGTTGACTTATTTTTAGAAAAAAGAAAGACTTAGGAATAAATAGCGTCACATCGTATATCATTCGCGATTCGTTAATTTTTAATGGGCTATAACATTCTATTTGGCTTTTATTTAACTATAAATTAAAAATTTATATAATATATATATATATATATATACATTATAAATTAATAATAAATAAAACTATTATACAAATAATATTAAATTGTATTTAACTTTAATTCAATATAAGATATATGTAATATATTTATTTTAGTGTTCAATTTAATATTTAAGAATTGATTTAATTGACCTTATTAATCCTTTGTTTATTATTTCTCATCGTCAAAACGGAATAGTTTAATCATCGAAATATATTTTTCTTTCCATAAAATAAGCAACCTAGTATCAAAACGAGTATTTGGTATACTACGCTAATGAAATATATGAAGTTTATAAATATTTATGTTTAGTGTGAGTAGTTAAAATAAAAACCTTTTAAATTTGTAGTTTTAATTATATTTCCCTCTTATAACCTACTGTGAGGATTATACAATAATAATATTAACTTTTATATCGGGAAAATAAATATTCTGCTCTTAGCAACCAAATATTAACGAAGTTATTAACTAACGCATATTTCATTATTATGAGAAAACAAATCAATAACTAATCTGAACAGCAAGTATAGTAATATAGATTTAATTTGTACATAAATAATGCATAACATTGCAAATCAGAATAAGAACAATGTAAGCGTTGTAAAAAGTACAAACAGAAAATAAGAAAGTAGTAAGAATATTACGAAAGCAAAGAATCACCGTACGACCTAATATCCATTGCGTGGA
Organism: Pantala flavescens; assembly: GCA_020796165.1. Taxonomy (NCBI): domain Eukaryota; kingdom Metazoa; phylum Arthropoda; class Insecta; order Odonata; family Libellulidae; genus Pantala; species Pantala flavescens. The sequence continues at coordinate 25,810,107 of CM036887.1, forward strand.
ATTCTATTAAATGTTAATTTATGTACAAATAAATTAATTGTTGACCAGGAAAACGTAGCTATTTCGCATTATGCTGATACTAGGATTCGATAAACGGACCCGGAAACTGTGAGAAATGTTAATGGACGTAAATAATGGATAACTCACGCGTAAATAGAACGCGTTTATCAAAGCTGTTTGCAATTAGGAGCGATTAATTATTGAAACTGTTTATGCAATGAATTTATCTTTCGTGAGTATATTACTTGAGTTAATTGTTAAATTTCGCTCCCGGAAGTTGGTGACGCTTTGGCCTTCAATGGAAGCAGTCCCGAGTTCGATTCCCGATGGTACTTGTAGCATTAAATAGAGGTTGAAAATAGTTTAACCCTGAATTTCTATTGCTTTGTGAACTACGGTACACTAATGTATGATATTCATATTTCCTGTATGTATTATATGAAATGGATATTTCCCATGTATATTTTAAATATTATAATTACATGTATATAACCCCGCTTGGTGTATCAAATAGCCAACCATTAAAATTCTGTAAATATCCTCGCTTATGGTGAACGATAAATTCCACCAACACATCCATGATTTTTTATTTTTTATCAGTTATAAATCTCATTTTTACCGTAAAGAACTTTAACTCTGAATCATTCTCTTATATCCTTGCTTTGATACACTTGAACACGATTAGATTGACGTAATCTATTCGTATCCGCAGACATGCCTCAGTAAAAACCAAATCGTACGTAAACTTCTTTCGATACGCATGATACTGACAACAGAAGTACGTTACTTATTTTCTTACGTAAGTTAGTAATTATAAATTCAAATACGATTGAATTTAACACGAAAACTCATACATATGTAATATCTACAGACTCAGCAAAACACAAAATCGTACGTGAACTTCTTTTGATACCCTTAATAATAAGAAGAGTCCAACATTACGTTTATCCCAACACGAGTATAAATTCAGATACGATCGAATTAAACACAAAAACTCATAGGTATGAAATATCTAAAGCTATGAATCAATAAAAAAAACCAAATCGTAAGCATCTTTCGATGCTCTCGATACTAAGAACAGTCCTACATTAAGGTAACAAGACGTGCATTCATCAACAGCGATTCTGCACTCCAATGCTCCTCTCTTATTTGTGAAGGATGAACCTATTCGAAAACCTCTCTCGCGATCCTTTGTGAGACACAGAGTAGTCGCTCATTTCCCTTCGTATATAACCTTTCAAAGGTACTTTTTCCCTCGCTTCAACAATATCCCCGCATTCTTTCAGTCGATACCTCATTGGAGATTGATTCGGTGACATTTGAAATTCGCCTCTTTCGTACTGAAGTTTTCCGGAAGAATTCGCTCGCAGCGAACGCGTGCTTTGTGACATCTGATGATTGCCAATAAAAAAGAAACTCTATCGCGTAGTCATTCTCTCTCCTGGGAATTCCGATGAATTCGTTCTGGTTTTTACGTGCCACCTCTGCCTAATTAACGTCGATTTGTACCGATTCGTTGACGACACGTTTTTCCTCTTTGTACGGATATCACTAAAGATTCGATGTTTCGCCTGAACGACTCGGGTCGTGAAGATATTTGAGAGCAATCGATTGTGACGTATTTTCGTGAATATTGGTGATGTACCTATCTCTTAGTGAGACGTAATTGTCAAGTTATCTACCAACACTTCCTCTACTGCTATCCTCTAATAGAGGAGTAAGATGAGCACCGTGTTCTCTTATTAAGAGCATGAGAACATTTAACGATTCATTATTTAATGACCATGACAACAAACTGAACTACTTTAGGCCAGAGGAATGAATCCAACATACATAAAGCGATCAAATATTACGAACAAAAATGAGAATGATATACTTATAAGATTATAAAATACGAAATTAAACATACTTGCTGACAGCTTCATAACAAGGAAATAATTTGAACATTAGAAGCACAGCAGTGGATAAGAAAGAATAAAAATGTCCGTGTTTAAACACAGCTGTAGGAATACTGAGGTTAGCGATGCAGGTAAACGACTTTATAAGAAAGGGAGCGAAAAACTAAACGAAAATTTAATTTAAAATTTAGAAGTTTTTTATTCTGTTTTAACAATTTAGACTCTTAAAAATAAACTATTGACAACATTTCATAGTTCGATTTTGGTATTAACTTTACAATAACTCATGCTTATAAAAGATTAGTCCAAATTTCGATTCAGGGTCCAGGTAATTTTATATTTGCCCATTTTCATAATATCAATATATAATATTTAACTTAATGGTCGCAACACTGTGGTGTAAACGTAGCACTTCTTAAGGATTTATTTTTAAAATGAGAGGAATAGCATCATAATGCAGGTAAATATCATTTTTCCATATACGCTCACGAATAAAGCTAATTCACAATAATATAAACCATTTCACAAATAAAAGAATTTTCATAAAATAGCTATGATACGACCAAAATTTAAATTTCTACTCATACTCCTCTTACAATCTTAACTATCAGACGGTTTAGCGTCAGATTTTTAATGCATCGCTATGGGAACAACCAAACATTTGTCCCCTACGTATCTTTCTTAATAATAAAAGCAAAAAGTATACCCAGCCCTTACTTCTTAAGGACTCTAATTCAAAATGGAACACAATCATTCCCAGAAGAATTAATAGAATTCCTAGAAGAAAGCAACTAGTACGATAACTGTAGAACAACGCACGTTAGAAAAGGTAAGATGTTGGGAATCTTTGATCGGCCACTTTGAAGTCGGATGCATAAATGGAAGGGTGAATGTATTGAGCCGGGAATAGTGTATTTGAAGGGGAGTGAATGTGAAAAGGGGAAAAGTCACTTGAACATATTTCCTCTACCTAATGCAGCGTGAACTATGCCCTAAGGCGTAAACGTATCCGGAAGCAGATGCGTGGAATACACACCGAAAAAAAAGAAACGGATGCGATTGATGTGATTCACATTATGCAGAAATTTGTTTAGAATAATAATTAAACGACGATTTTGGTAGTGGAGGATTTTAATTTTCGCAATTCTAAGATATAGCAGACGAGTTTCACTTAAGATAACAGAGCCTTATTGGTCCTTTACAATCAGTTCTTTCTAATAAATTATTTCACAGTCTTTGAACTGCTAATTCTTATTACTTTTAAATGTGCAATATCTGTTGATCAAAATATTTTCATAATTGATTACAACTTACAAATTATATTTTCAAAATTTATTTGACTTCTCAATATATTTTATTAGTCCTTTTCCACACTTCACATATTTTTTAATCCTTTTATATTTTCTACAGATGGTATACTCACTAAGATTTTTAATATTGTATCTTCTTAATTCTCTATCGAAATATACCAGTTCATACTAAAGTACTCATTATTACTATTATGAAATATATTTACCCGAAAGATATTTACTCAAAGTGAAAGCTACTTAGGCCTATCTCATGCTCCTAAATAACAAAAATACTAAATCATTTCTTATTACATATTACTATTTTACGTACAAATAAAATGGTCAACATGTAGCTTTTACTTAAAACAACTTCATCCTTATCAATTTAGCACAACTGCGTAAACAACTGTACTCTTTACGTAAAGTATTAACCATTCCTAATTCCAGAACTCATTTATCCTAATCAGTGTTAGAGCAACGTGAATAAAACTACGTTCGTGCATTTGAAGACCTCAGTATCATAATTGGATAAGGTATCATACATTATTAGGAATATTTTTCGCGATGATAAGATGTGACAATCAACGAAGACAATAACGAAACATATAAGCTAAAATACTTCGTCCTTAACCGTAAGACTAAACCTTCCCATATCCCCATCCAAAAAAAAACAGAACACGATACACAACAAACCCAACATCCTCGTCATCCGTAACTATTTCCAATCGCTCTAACCTCCAACTGTAATCCGAGTTGAAAAAGAGCTCCGAAAAAGAGCAAAGGATAAATTAGACGGAAGGGGAATATATACGGTGGAATATCTGAGAAAAAGGGAGTGTTATTGTGGAAGCGTTGTTATGTGCGGAGTGTGAAACGGGAGAATTTCTCGTGGATGGAGGAGGGGCGTGGGAGGAGGGGATGGACCAGCCATGGATGCTTTTTTTTTCCTCTCTCTCTTTCCGCTCCGCTTATTGGATTCCTGTCCATTATCTCATCTTCCCGTTTTATTAACGTTTCCCAGGCGATTAGTACTGTTCCGGAAGCTTTCCAGGGAGGGGATTGCTCGTGGGAAGGGGCACGTTAGAAATCGCTATCGTTGGCAGGACTTGGCAATCATTTCTCTGGCCGTTCCTTTCAACCATCTCTCCATTACGTTCTCTGCCAGAATCCATTCCTACTACTCTTCTCCTCTTGTCTACTCTATCCTGTCCCTTGCCGTAATCCGTGATTTAAAACTCTCCTAAATAAGTCGTTTACTCGAAACGAAGTTCGTCATTCATTTGTCTTTTACTTTCCATCTTAAGGCTTATTTTATTAAGTTAACTTTCCTTTATTTGCGTGATTTACTTTTGTTTCACTTCAATTTTCGAAGTATTTTCATTTAAGAAGTACTTTCATCAATTTGTTACTGAGAAACTCATTTGTACAAGTACGTTTTTTTTTCTCAACAGACCGGATTACTTGGTTATAATTCCTTCAGTAATATTAATATTCATTTTTTAAATTTCGAGCAAAAGCAGAATGAGAAAGATTCAGTTGAAATTCACGTAAAATAATTAGATTTTAAGAAAAATTAAAGACCAAGAAATTTTTATGTTTTCGTAAAACTTTTGACAACATACTAACTAATAATTATCAAATAATAATAAGTATATATACAAAGTGTTTCTAAAAGATTTGTATTAAATCCATCAGGATAAAAACTATCAACTGTATATAACATAAACAGAGTCGTATCTCTGTTAAATAAATTGCACTGTACATGTTTAGTGCAATTGGATTCTTCAGAAGCTTTCACCAGGAGAAAGTAACGAAATAAAATTAATCCCTTCATGAACTCAGTTATTTTTTTCTATAGAATAATAGATACTATAAAAAATATTGTTTTTCTAATCACATTCATCTAATCTAATCCATCGTTCTCCTAGATTCATTTTGAGTTTATAAATACGTTCCTGTGAGAGCATTAATTTACGTAATCACTGATAAAAACTCACCCATAACCCAACATGACAAATTATTTCTTTTTACATTTTTTCTTTTTCTCTCTTTTTAAAACTCTCTCCCGCATTCTCCCTACACCGCTATCCTACGCAATTCTTCTTCTCCCCAAATTCTCTTCATTTTCCCTCCCCAATGCTTCCACAGCGAGAGCGCTTTTTTACTTCGGAATCCTGAACATCGATGTCCGAAGCGTTTTCTTTCCTCAGAGATCGATCCGTGCCATGGTGTGCGTGTATCTGAGCTAGACACCGTGATTAAAGCATGCCATGGTAGACTCGTATCACTTGATCTCCGATTCTAAGTTCTCTATGAACGCGTACTACTTCCTCGAAGCCAAGCAATGGGATATGACGTATTCTAATGAGATATTCGGTAAGAAAATTCCCTTGCACGTGTTTTATAACCAGCTTTTTAAAAGAAGCCGATGCAGCTTTAATCTGCACATATCTTACCGAGACACGAGATCGAATTGTACGCTACGTATTGAATTATTGAAGGAATACGATATGACTGGTGAATCAATGAGATCGATCTTTGCTATGGAAACGAAATATTATTATGATACTAATAAACAAGAAAGTAACTACTGACGACATTACGGAACTATGAATTCCCCTCTTACATCTACTCCATATCGTCATATAAAAGAAATCACGATAAAGTAACTAAAAAAAAGGTAATAATTTTAAAAAGAAGATAATAGTATATTCTTAAAAATTCTTAACCGACTAGAAAGCATATTCTTTATGAAGTTTTCACGTTAGATTGTGACAAAACAGGAATAAATATTAATTGACATTAAATAGAACTAAAAAGTGATATTATTATCTTTTCTTTAAAGAATATTCGAAAGTATACTAAAAGTAATATTTAATCAATTCCACGAGAAACGAAATTCTTTTCTGAAGTGGATGGATATCGAAAAAAAATTTTTAAAAAGGGTAGTACATTAAAGAAAGCAATGAAAAAGCTTACTCTTAACGATTGTTAATTTGAATTAATTTTTTTACGAAAATCTAGACCTAAATTTCTAATTCTCATATCATTCTTCTTAAATTTCAATAAAATATCCTAATGTATATTAACTTTGCATGAAATTTATTTCCGATCCGTAGAACATAGATAAATTATTAAGAAAACTATTTTTCATCTCGGAAGGTTTTCTGTAACGAGCGAATTTCTTAAAAAAGTAACAGAACCCTTATTATTTTAACTTCTCAAAATTTCTGTGAAAATCTCCATAACTTGATCTTTTAATTAAAAGTATCGTTAAAATTTCCCAAAAATTTGCGAGAGAATACAATATACTGCTAATTATCTCTACTCGCAAGAAAAATAATCTGCGACTGATTCCATAAAATACTAGTTAACTCGTGTTTTTAAAAAAGCATCCTTTTCTACTTTTCTCGATAAATACTGTAGTTTTTTTCAAAACAACGTATTGATGAAAATAATAAAAGTAGTAAATTCAATTTCGAGAAACTAAAAAATACATATATGTTACATGAACTATATTATAAATTCTATCGAGTACATTTATTAAGTCTTATGAGGGTAGACATGTTCTATGTGTTTGATAAGCTAAAGGTATGGGACTTGATGTAATAAGAAATAGGTTTCGTTCTCTCTAATGAATACTTATATCGATCTTTTTTAACATTCACTTGTTATTCCGTCAAAAATTTCCCAAATCTGTTTCGAAATGTATTTCGACGTACATAATACTTGGTAACGAATGAAATAATCATAAACTTTGACTATTATGGTATTCCAGGAAAACACAAACAATCTCATATAGCAAATATATCGCTGAGAGTCTAATATTAGACCAAAATTCGTCCTAGACCAAAATATCTCCACGTTAACAATTGACAATCAAAACCCATCGACACATTACTACTGAAACCCTATTTTCTGCATAAAAACAAGTTCAATAATACCATATACCTTCCCTACAATCGTGCACGTCGCTAATTTAATTACATCTCGGACTAATCCCGGACCAATAAAGAGCATTTCGTGGGGGTTACCTGGTTGCCACGCGACACTCTTCTCCACCATTACGCACTCCGCCCACCTATAATGGCGTTTGGAATTTCATTAGAAGAGATTAGAAGGGTACGCCGAATTCCTCTGTCACATCGTCGTCACAAACCCCTTGATCTTTCCCCGCCCATCGCTAATCCTTAACTGCTAAAGCCATTTCGCAATTAGGTTGCGTTTTCATTACTATGGTTCAATATCGTCCTTCCAAAATTGGAACGCCTATGAAAATGCCAGGGTTTTCGAGGATTAACTCGCAAAAGGCCTCCGATATGTTATTAAAGGGGAGGAGACCCTGACTGAAAGGTTAAGTGTCATAACCCCCGAGAAATATTTACTTTAATACGGACAGAGCAATGAAACAATTACGGTATCGGAAATCGCTCCCTTGTGCAAACGATAGGAATTTTTGTGGGGCTTAAACACTCCAGAGCCTATGTCGCATATAGTACAATAAACACTGGATGTTAAGCTTGAAGTAGCGCTGTATTTCCATAAAAATATTTGTTCGAATTCAATAGCGAGCATACAAACAGCTCATATTTACATTAAGCTTATTCCAAACTTTTTATTTATTTTATCTATACAGAATAATCGAAACTACTTTCATATAAACTCAAGAGATATAAAATGATTATCCTTTAAAGGAATAAGTAATTGCTCAACATATCTATAACTCGTAAAATTCACTAAAATCAACTTTACCGTTCTTATAATAGGTAGTCATAATACTATATTTATACTCGTATTTATAAACAATACCTTCATTCAATTCCGTTATATATCTTAAAGTTGGATGTATCATTTCTAAAAAAAGCATTAAAATGTTACCCCAGTAGTGACTAACGAGGAAAGTGTTTTTCGCCAAAGTATTCGGAAAAGTACCCCTAATTAAAATTCTGAGTAATACCCCTACGGTCTAAATTCTTTCGGAAATGGATTAAATGAATTCAATCTCGTACGAACAACAGTTTTTCTTTCGCTAACTGTGGGATTTTATCATGGCATAACGACTTGTAAAAACAGTCTTCTATTTCTAATGCGATTTATACCACCTATAGCAAATCAAATCGAAATAATATAAGTGATTAATGGACGGAAAAGAGAGGACAATTAAGATCTCCTGGTCCACCCTTCTTTTTTGGAACAATTATAAAAAACCTTACGATGTAGAAGAAGTAGTGATTTTTTCGATTTCTAATTCAATGTTTCAATTGAACGATGAAGTACCTCCAATTTCCAGTATGCGCTGTATCATAAATCGTTTTCACGCCATTTAAATTTTAAAATTACGTAAAAAATAAAAAGGCGACTTGCTAAGTTTAGTAAGTCGTTTGCTACTGGGAAATCCCTACATGATTTGAAATCAGACCCTAATGGAAGCTAACGAAACTTTTTGAAAAATTCCTCTGCAAAAATTCTACAGTATCCGATCTTGAATCTTTGAACTTCAAAAAGAGTACTCAATAGAATGAGAAGTGGTGAGATTTAGGGGATGATATACAGTATAGTGAAACATACGGGTATCACCTCGCAGAGTCATTGATGATGAAGTCGAACATCTTACATCAAGGATCCTCAAAAAATTGAATAGTGTTAGACTCATGAAACCTTATCAAACAACAATTACCCACAATTTTCTCGATGAAAATATCGCTGAAGTAATTCTTCAGGAGTACAACGATATGTTCTCGTTGTCGAATTGGTCTCAGGGGACCTAATTCTATACCCTGCGGGACACCTTAGATTTCTAGTAAAAGTTTACCCATAAAATCAATTTCTTCGGATAACCACCAGCGTTGTAAAACCCAATTGATGCATCTAGACTAATGTTTTTATACCAAATAACCTCAGTTTAATTTACAAAAAAATATAAGTCATTTCTCGACAAAAATCTCAATTAATAACATTATAAGTCTGTAAGATATACTTTTTAAATTGAATAGAAAATACGAATATAACTTGAAAATGTAGACTTAAAAATCAAAGTGCAAAATGTGAACGATATTTAAATCTAGTCGTAGGGAAAACATATCTACTTTCTAAATCATATTCTTACGAGCGAAACTTTTCTAACAAATGCTGCAGGGGTCAAGAAAACCTTAGGATTCCAAGGAAACAGATATATTTCGAATTATCCACAAACAATTGGAGAAGAAAATGATTCGTCTCTATGGCAATAACCATCCTTGAAAGTAATAAATAAATAAATATGTAGCCTATCAAATTATCAATCACGCATTAAAATCAAGCAGAATGTGTTCCAATTAATCGCTTGGGCATTGTGAACAGTAGCGGTGGAATCCGTGACCGTGCCCACTTCTCCATTCCGAATACTTCTCCACTTTAGATTCCAACTCCTGATCACTTCCGATATCGCACGCAGCGTGCGAAATGGGGTAGTGATTCCGTAAAACCTCCGTGACTCTCAATCAAAGGCGATGTAGCATCCGATGGAATGGCGAAGTTCTTGATTTTCGAAGTCGTGCGCCATTAAGGTTGTCATAATGGCCTCCCCCACTCCATCCACCTTCCCCCTTGCAGCTGCTCTTCCTACGGATCTGCAGGGTGATCGATGAGCTGGTGGTAATGCGGTTGTCGGCCGCCAACCCCCTCCGAACTATCTCGGGCCCTGCGCGTGCGCTCCTCCACCAATCGGGATACGTTGCTATCTATTGTTGATACGCACACGGCGTTATGTACGCGTCACGGATATGCGTGGGATGCGAGAGATAGAGATCGCGTCTTTCGATTGAAAATCACGCGGTCATTATTCGGATTACGAGTAGGTTTATGGAACTCCTTTTAAGAAATGGATACAGTAAGGCGTAAAAATAGATTCGCCCTGAATTGGAAGCATAGGACAGCGAAGAAGTAACTTTTACAAACTACGAAGTAATGTATTTAACAGTGATTAGTTCAATAACAAAATTAAAATTATAATTTTGAATCTAATCACTTGCTCGAGTGGAATTCGTATATTTAAATTTATCATAGAAGAAAGTAAGATTAATTTTTATCACAAACTCTAAAAATGAATTTCTAAGAATTAAACCAATTCGGTTAACTCGAAAATAAATCATCGGAGAAAATGCGCTTGCATCTCAACAATAATAATTTATCTTAACTAGGTCTTTATTATATTTAAAAAATTCGCAGATGGAACTCCTCAAAAGTTTTCTGCTGTTTTAAAGTTAATATATATCCCATCATTTATTGAATAGTGATCATTCTCATGTTTTCATTTCGATATGGAGCTCGCAAGCATCATTTTAAGATGCTATTCCAAAAAGCAATGTATGAAGGGGTAGTATTAACGTAATTATCCTGGACCAGTTTTCATTAATCGTTGATTATATTAAAAATTATGGAACATATGACATTCAACATCAGGAGGTAGATGTGAATAGCGCGAAATATTAAAGATATATTAAATTAATATAAGAAACTATCGCTACAGGAATAGCACAATTGAAATCGGGGAGATAGTGAAAAGGAAGAATTATATAAAAGAATCAACGCGTATCTGAACAAGATACAAACTTTGTTAGCGGAAGCTTTGAGGATAAGGATAAGAAATCTCTACTAGTAAAAAAGATTTGTCTCCGAGAATACATAGGACATAAACATCCTATTTACCACTCGTTTACCAAGGAGCTAATCCTTTCATCTCACAGATATTACATATTTTTAAATTTAAGACAATATAACGTGATTATCAGTATTCGAAAAATTTGTTAATCAACGTTATTCTAATCACTTCTCTTGCAAAATTGTAAATCTATGAGATACTGCTATTGCATTAGAACAAACTGATGTCATGGTTGCGTACGTCGGCAATGAGAAGAGAATAAAACCGAAGAGTATAAAGTCTTGACGAAGTATACATTAATCTATGTACCTTTTAGCTTAGTGATTCATTTCTCATGTTTAGCGTTACTTCCGAAATAATTACGCAGTAACTCCGCCTTTATAAACCTTCAATAAGATAAAAACTAATTCCATCCGCGAAAACATCCAACACTTCGCAAACCGTACGTTTTAGATACAACCACAAAGCATGTCGGGTCACAGCAACCGAATTACATAATATCTCCTCCTCATCAACTCAAAACCCATCGAGAACACCGCCTCTTTCAAACGAACATCAACTACGGACTCGTATCGCGGCAGTCGTAAAAAAAAGACACGAAATAACTCCGATTAAAATTAGCCGAATATGTAACCAAGTGAACAATGAGCTGTGTTTGGAGTATAAAAGAGTCCCCGATGTAATCCATCGATCCCTATAATTCACTCTGTGCCCAGATTCGGAGGGAATGCATAGGATGTCCTCTCCGAAGACACTATTCAAAAGGCCGTGACATCGGCCACTGTCCGCGATGCGACATCGGTGGACGTGTCGGAAAAAATGGGGCGAAATTTTTTAAACTTTTGCGTACCGTGTCGCCAAACAATGTGCGGTTGACAAGCGAAGAAGAAAAGTGCGCGTTAGGAGTGATTTTTATGGAGATGTATCGAGCAAATGGGATGAAAACTCGTCTACATGTTCGTGGGGCGCGCGGATTGGCTGTGGAGTGTCAAATGGAGACGTTTGTTAAATGGGGAGATGCAAAACAGATGATGTAGAGAAACGATAATAGAGGAGTTGAATAAAATATTTAAATAGTCAAATAAAATATTTCTTGTGGATTGGGCGATTAGGGAGAAATATTTGGACCTTTAAAATATTCCCATTTTTGCTTTATTTACATTCCAACAAACATGTAGGGGTTATATACATTTTAGTCATTCTAAGTAGTGAACATTTCTCTCGCTTAATATAAAAATATTTACGTAAAAGTACCAAAATAGTTAGCTAAGGTAAAAGATACATCAGCGAAGAGATTATAAAAATAATATAGCGGAAATATTACGATTCACGCGATTTTACAAAAACTATACAATTGTAGTTAAAGGAATTTTTTAAATAATCATGTGGTATTTGATTTTAACTCTATTTCGAACACTTATGTACGGTGATTTCTTTAATATAATAATAATCTCATTGTAGGTTGAAAAGTATTTATGAGAATAGAGTATTATATCTCTTAAACTTTTAACTCCTGTAGAGTGAACACATTTAGAACATTTAAACTATTATTAAAGCCTAGAAACACGTCAAATATGCGTAGACTGACATAATATTTGTCAAATTCAACCAAATATAATAAAAGTGAGGTATTGAGAAAGGGTAAATAGAATAAACAATTTATAATAAAATAATATTAAATAAAATACACAACGGAGTAATATATTATTCATCTATATCTTCTTAGATTTTAGTTGTTTCACGTCTAGTAATGGTTTGAATCGATAAAGTCTAAATAAACTAGGAACGAATAAAATAGAAACAACGTGAAGGAGAAAAAAATCAGTATACTTAATTTTTATATTTACCGTTTATAATAGCTAAATATCGTACGGAAAATAACAGTTCGAACGAAATGTCGTGCTCATGAATTGTGCTCTATTTGAATAATTAAAGCTGGAAGCAAAACTTACGGAGTTTGTTATCTTAACGCGATACGGTAAACATAAAAGCCTTGTCATGGAGACTTGATTAAATAGTTACCAAGTTCACCATTAAATAATACAGCAAAGATAAATTATGGGCGAGGGAAATTTTATGGATAAATATGAATGTCAAACAAGCTATTACTTAAAGTATTTGCATTGCTTCGACTCATATTATTATAAACAATTTATGCTGATGAACCGAGTTTTTATAGCACTGGATTAAATAAATATATTCAACTCGGAAACTCGATACACAGTTCAGGGAGGATATGCGTAGAATATGTTGGAGAAATACTAGAGGAAGAGAAATAGTATCCAGCTGCTAAAGGATTAAAAGAAGCAAACAAATAGACTGCACCACCCACGTCGTTTGATTCTTTTATTTATATATATCAAACAATCAAATTTATCACGGAAAATTACGTAAATAGGTAAAAAGAATAAAATATTTAGAAGTCGTTGAACTTTTGAAAGAAAATTAAAGAAAAAATTTAAAGAAACTTAAATCACTCTCATTCGGTTTGGTAAAATGTTTTTTAAGATTCTTATTCACTAGTAACCTTTTAATTTCAAATGCATGAGAATACTTTTTAATTGAGGAGTAGAATTCTAAAATTCTTAATGAAAATGATAGATCAACTACTGAAAAAATAGTTACTTCTCCTAAGCATAGCTTTATCCCTACAAATTGTATTTTCGTTCATCAAATAATAAGTCTTATCTGTAAGTTTGATAATATTTCAATTTAGGAAATTTGAAAACAAATAACATCTTCTACGCATTTCATAGACAGATACGTAATTTATAGCAAGAATATTAAAGTGTATAGCGAAATTATTTAAATCTATCTTCATTACTTATACAGACATAATAATTTAGCACATTTTACTTCTTAAAGTATAAGAAAAATGTAATAAAATAATAAATTAAGTTTCTTAAAAATATGATTTTATAAATTTCGAAACAAAAGTAAAAGTTTCGTATCGATTCGGTTACAAAAAGTAGATCAATATCAGAAATCAATTTCTGATCCAGTTCCTGCTCATCAAACCAGAAAAGAGTAACAATTAAATTCACTCAAACAAGAAACAGAAAAAGAAAACAAATTAACAAGAAAAATAGACGATGTAGAAGCTCGTACAGTGGAACCCAACTAGGAAGGGCACCAGTGCCTCGCAAAGTAGGGTAGGGCAGCAGGAATAACAATTATGAAAGTGTAGGAGTGGTCCAGAATGTAGGTGAAAAGGGACCAGGGAGGAATATAGATGCAAAGCGAGTGTGGGATATGAGGAATAGAGGGGCGTAAATTGGAATAGGCGAGGAATGAAGGAGAAGCATAGGTTGAAGAGGCACGCAACAATAGCAGGAGCTATGAAAAGAGGTGTCTATGGAGAGGTGGAGAGAGACTGAATTGGAAGCTCACCCTATAAGGGGACAGAAAAACCATTTTCTGGAGTGGCCATGGTGACGCTGGGGAGGGTGAAGTGGACTCGGGTCGGAGGGTTGGTGCTGACAGCCGACGACCGGTTTTCAACGCCTTCACACACCACCCCCCCATCCTCCGCAAGATGTGTATTGCTCTTTGTTTTGATTCGTGACGTCCGATCGCAAGACGCCCAAAGTCACTGAAACTATCCGTCGAAGATATTTAAAATTCCATCGCGAACTCGATACGCGATTTATAAAAGAAGTTCGATACGACTTTAAGTTCTTCAGGATTATAAGAATCGATACCGACATCAACTTGATCTTATAAGCCGAATAATAAGGCGCGTAGTTTTTATCTATCAAAGTATTGTGTTTTGATAATCGATATATATCGATTTATATCGTTACATCGATATATAATATTCGAAGTCGAATATTAAAGATGGGTAGATTTTATCTATCGAAGTATTGTGTTTTGATAGTCGCCATCAATTTGATTCTGAGTTTAGTTCGTGGTATTCTTAGATGTGTAGGTTTGGATTCGTAGGAGATATAATCGTTTTTGCTGTAGTATAGTTTTGATTATATACCAATATTCGAGCAAATTAAGATGATTTATTTGAGATAGTCTGAAATATTCCTCAGATAAACTAATGACTTTGTTAATCTGTACGGTTTGAAGGTCGTGGGTTCGGATCCCGGCTAATGGGATTTTTTCCTGCCAGGGAATGGATTTGTGCGTTCGTTAGTATATTAAATCATAAGTAATTGGGTATAGATAAATGAATTTGGGTTTTAGATAAATGAATTACTATTATAAGTTTAGTGATATCATTTTCAGTAATAAAGTAATTCACGAAAAACTGAAAACTATTTCATCATTATCTTCACATAACATTTCATCATTATTGTAGGTATTTTGTAAACCACCCAAGTTAACCAACGTGTTCGCCAATATCTCTAAGTGTCTACACCGTTACAAACTCGTTATATTACTGATGTTTAGAAACGTACTATATTTTCGCGCACATTAGTGTTCTCATCATTATCCTATTGTTGATTAACAGCGTTTTTAAGAGAGTAAATAATACGAAATACTTAAATTTTGTCTCACAGAATTCAACCACTTCATCTTCATTCGTGATATTCTATTTTCGCGTACATTCAAGTCGTAATCTATTCTTAATTAACAGCGTTTTTAAGAGTAAAGAATATGAAAAGGTTTGATTAATATTTATAAAAATCATCCAGTTCATTTTTTCGTGACACGTTCATTCTATGCCTACGTCTTCGGAAATCAGCTACGTATAACCTTTCATCAGCATACAGCATCAGTGCTGGTAACTATAGGTACAGTAACACTAGACATCAGCTATCAATTCTCCGTATATTCGCGTATTTCACGCTTCGGTGTGTGCCGAATGGCCTCAATCGCCTCCACCTGAGATGAGGGACCTACTTTTCTTAAGCATCCTCTCAAATTCGCTAATACCTCTTCTGCTCTATTAGTCTACAAAAGCCAATAAGTCAGCGTGGGCGTCGATGCTATGACCACACACTCGTGGAACGTCTATTAGATTAGTCCTTACTCTTAACAGGGCACTGCTCCTGGAAATGATTTCACTGTTGCTCTAAGAAGAATCTCATGATTTTAGTTGGAAAAGTAAGAAGTATAAGAGGATGCAGGGAGAGAAAAGTGCATGAAAAATAGGTGTCGAAAACTACAAATATCAACGTTGTTATGTTTCCTCTAATTCGATACAATATTTATATACAGAGAAGCGATTCTTATAGTGGAGGATACTTAGAAAGTTATTGATGCAATTTTATGTATTGAAAAGGGAACCTGGAGAATGATACCATGAGAAAGACTGTTAAAAGGCAGGAAATATGATGATGATAATGATAAGTAGTGAAATCGAGAATATTCAAACTCGATTATTATTCTTTAAAACTTTCAGTTGAACAAATTTTAACTCAAAAATAGTCTAAATAAACAAATATTGATGAACGTAACATATGGATATAATGTAATAAATTCCTGTGTTTGAAATTCATCTGATATATGTATACTGCAATATTTATCCTATTTATTTGTCATCTTAATCATTCTTTCCTACTTAGCTTCCCACGACATGGAAATTACACTATGATAGGCCATATTTGTAATTAATTTCCACATTTTTTCTCTATTACTAACCTCGGAAATTGATAAAACGTGTTAAGGTAAGAATTTACTGCAAGAACATATACAAAATATTTATGGAAAAATTATTTTATAGTTCTCATTGATTGTTTAAATTTATTCTAATTTTATTTACGATTTAATATTCGATAATAGCTTCAAATTGGCCTCTAGATCTCTCTTTCAACAGTAAGTACAATCTACAGTGATAAATGATACCGTAACATCCAAACAACACTTCATATCAAAGAAAGACACCGCTGACACCTTTCAAAACGCTCATTCATAAGAAGCCCGACAACCTTTCAAAAAACACAAGCCCACTCCAGTTTTATTTTCGAAACCAAAAACGATACACGGACTCATATCAAACCCTTAAACAAGAACCATTCACCGCCAACCCTCAACGCGATCTTCATTCGGTCAAGAAGCAATCGCTTACACCTCTAATCCACTGCGAAAGGAGCCCTTTACACCAAAAAGCGGCTGTTTGAGACGGTCTTGAGTCGATGGCGCTTCAAGAACACCGTTCCGCCGCTACGAATCCTCAAAAACACCCTAATGAAATAAAAGCGTATATATCCCGCGAATCATCAAAACCATTCCGCGAAACCCAATACCAACCAAAAACTCCGCTAAAAAAAGCGCGATCTGCACGCGAAACGCGAAAAAAACGAAAAATCTCGACCGCCCCAGTCAGCTGCCCTCCCTTGGCGGTCGCCCCCACCCCCCCAGGACCCCCTATTACGCGTACTTGTGGGCCGTCAACGACGTTCGCGTAAGGAGTTGAAAGAGCCTCTGAAGAACCACTTCTTGATCAGAGCACCGTGCTTCCCATCTGCTAAACCAGGTGGTGGTACCCGACGAAGGCCCTTCTGGAGTCAAGTGCTGGGTCCATCGGGGGTCGGAGAGAACAGGGGTTTTCCGAGACGCTTAACGTATTCCCATTATTTCATCCGCGGAATGGACCAAAAAGTTCCCGCACCGACGCCCTTTGGTCCTCGACAAAGAACGCGTTAATCTGCAGTCTTTTTTTTATAGCCCTCTGACCCCGATTTCTGTCTCTTAGTGGGGCGGAATGAATATTGTCGCGGGACTCGAACCCGGGATCAACGGATTTGTCCGCAGCACTTGAGATGAGACGTTAGATCACGGGGTAGAAGGGGGTTTTGAAAAAGAGAAGGGGTTTACCCTCAATGGGGTAATTACCCTCCATCCGATGGTTTTTCAAAGATCCCTAAACTATTATCGAAGTAGAATCAAAAGGCCATTGAAAAGGTTCATCGTATGCAAACCACTTAGCGCGGTCTTGAAATTATCGCGTATTGTTAAAGGTATTTAAAAATTTCGTGATTTTGTAATGCTATAGCGATTAAGCGGTTGAATTGCGGATTAAGCTTTCCATTCAAAATCTGAGAGCGATTTAAGAAGAGAAAATAGAAACTCGTTACCAAAAATTTAAATATCTACTGGCTCATAATTCCTTTTTACTACTTTTAAGTGCAGATCATTCTATATTGCTACGGGGATTTTTTAATTTTACGGGGGTTAACTCTTTCGTGGCCTTAAGTTAATGCATAACTAGCAAAAACTGCAACATGGTTTATTCGATTAGAATCATATAACTTATAAGAGACATAAAATCTAACGTATATATTTATAAAAATATTTGATCAAAAAATCATGAATAGCTTACCACAAAATAAATTAATATCATTTGGAACCTTTATGGGAAATGAATTGGGAAGTTAAGGACAGGATACAATCATGAAGTGTTTCATATAGATTTCGGACTTCATAACATCGTTTACGTACGACAGACGAATAACCCAGTAACCAAATGACGCGTAACTAACGACTTGTTTATAATAGACCAGTCATCGACCCATGGTTACCTCGGGTAAGAAAGAAAGAGATATAGAGCCTAAACCTGGGCTACCGTAAAAATCCACGAGTCACCCCATGAAAAAAGGGCTATAGACCACACCGCAACAGTCCGTAAAATCGAGCCACGTCTCGCATAACGTATCCTTTCACGAAACAAATTCGTGTCCGGAGATAACCAGCAACTGGTGTCAGCGTGAAGAAAAAAGGCCAAAACATTGGAAGTCGTACCACAATGAGCGCTGTCCTTCCTAACACTCTCTTCATTCCCACAATGCGTATTATAGGAACACCCAAACGGAGTGACAAATTGCGGCATTGGTGGGGGGGGGTTGGGGAGAGAACACAATGGGATGAGGAGTGGGCCAAAAGAGGTGTTGGAAGACTCAAGAATGGTGGAGAATTGTTAAGGACGTTCTCAGCCAGATATTGAGTGGAGAGAGAGTGGCGCGGAAGAGATATTGAGAAAAAGCGAGTAGAGAAGAGGATGAAGACTACTTCTCTCGTCATTATTGATACAGAATGGAAATGACATGTGCTCGATCGTCCATTCAGTTAAACTTGCATATTTCCGAGCGAAATAGTATGCGGACGCTTTTGTATGAGCCGACGCGACTGAATCATCGTAATCGTTTTATGCTTTTGAGGATTCGAGTCATTGTCCGTAAAGGGGAAGGAAAACCAGTTGATCGAGATGTGCAGGTCGATATCGAGATGTTTTGGTTTGTTATTGCTCCATTCTTTCGCATAATATGACTCGTATTTAAAGGCAGGAAAATGTGAGTGTACTTCAATAACCTTTACGTTTATATTTACGTTTTCTAGTATTCTAACAAATAAATTTACGAGGATTTACTTGCTTATTAGTTCAGGCTATTCCGATATCTTGCATTTATGGTCAATGATTTAGTACAGATAAAGATACAGAAGATAAAGATAATATTAAGATAACAGAAAAATATGATGAATCCAAAAGACAACAAATAAAAGTAATATAAAATTAGATACTTAAATTTCGCCAAGATTAATTTATTTTGATTAAAATATTATTATCGTAATATGGAATCTTGCTGTTCGTAATCTAAATACTTTTTCAAATGAACGGAACATATTGAATTTGCTTACACTTATTTTAAATAATAAATGGAATGGTAGGGTTGAATATCACTGAATTTTTTCAAATACTACTCATTTTTGGATAGGTATATGATGATGTCTGTAGTGTGTGCTTAAAGGTTCTCTAGAATCCAATTGAATAAGCATCCTTGAGAGTAAAACGGTTTCGTGGATCCACAAAATGCAAGAAGTGGTATTTTAACACGAGGCCATCCGTCAACTATTTCCTTATTGATTTATGCTCGGTTTATTCGTGTTATAGCATCATCGCCTTCAATGCTGAATGAGTGATAAGGTAGCCTTCATTAAGAGACTTAAAATAATGATTTCACCATAAATACCATGAAATCATAGCTCTTGTTTACCTCTACAGCATTATAATTCTTTGTAGTCTTGCAATTCTTTAAATAATTTCGCAATTAAAAATCCTCTGACAATATATACGTAAATTTATTTCAATAGTAATATGAATTGGTGGAAATAGCTCTGATCACATTGGTGAATACACAATAGATAATTTTTAAAACCTACTTTTTTCTAGCTCGTATTAGTCAACCCCGAATAGATGGGAAATTCTGCTGGTATCACACATCGCGATAATGTCACGCGATAAGGAATCACCAAGCCAGAAAACACGGAACAAGGGAACATGTAACAATAGGAGAGATTTCTATAGATATCAGTCAGGGTTCCTAGATACGGAATCCCGCATTGCGGTGAATGCCCTGGGCCAAAAGGAAAATCATTCTATTAAGATACAGTCGGGAATTCAAAACTACAAATCAGTCGCAGCATTGATAGAATTAGGCCACAGACTATTGACAATTCGTTAAATCGAAATTACGTTAAGTTTTTCCGAGTATATAAATCAAGATAATATTTATTGCAGCATTAGTCATCAGATTTTAGGTGATAGATAGATATTAGCAAAACCATTACTTTCAGGAGCTAATATCCTCGTATTAAGAATAAAATAATTAAGTCTTTTCATGAAATTACTTCCCCATTTGACTGTGAAGCTTCCCAATTAACAACGGAATATATTTGTCAATAACTACGTGTGGAACGGAATTCTGAATAGAAAAAAGTACGTGAAATAAATCTGAGATAATCTCCACACCTCTCACGACAAATCCCGCGGAGAAATTGAAGAAATCCTTCTTATTCCTTAAACTCCTCCGGACTCCACAACACCTCTTTCGACTGATCGAAAGCATTCGATAGTTCCGTCGAGTGGCGCACTAGAAATCTCATATTGGAGGGAAATCTCGCCAAGTACGAGATTCCGCGAGACAGGTGGGAAAGACGTAAGGAATTCGCCGAAGAGGGAATGACGTATCGTAATACTTTTATGTGGATGCGCAAAAACGTCTCTTGGAGGTATCCCACCATCCCCTTGGCACTTCGAACGCTTTGATTGTTGTCTCCCTAGTCAGACGCTTCTTTCCGTGAGAGAGAACCAGACAAAAGGGAAAAGTGTTTATTTTAACGCGAATTGTTTGAGTCACCGTAAGGAATGCCGACAACCTTACCGCAGTGTTCTCTTCCTTCTTTGGTAAATGACGAAGGAATTCACTGCTCTTTGAGAAAGTTCTCTGGGCTTTTATGAGAGGTTTCCGAAAAGCTAAACCGGACTCTGAGTTGCTGAAACGCCTTTCAAATCCATTTTGCTCCATGCATTAATACGCGAAAATTCAATCTTTTGAACGGTTAGTGCTGTACTTTGCATGCTACTCGGACTTGATTCGATCAAAACAAAGTTTACGGAAGCCGTAGTGAAATTGATGATACAATAAAAAAGTAAAAAATTATAAAGAAAATTAATTCGTCATTCAAATTGACAAATGAGAATTTCAATCAGAAATACGGAATAATAAACTTATAAGTGGATAAAAAGTCTGTTCATCAAAGCCAATGTGTATGAGGGATAAGTGTATTTATTTAATCTCTTTATCTTTTTTTAAAAATTTTTGCCTTTAAGCAGCAGAAACATGGTATGCAAAATACTTATTATCGAAAACTAACAGAACGTAACTCACTACATAACTCTTTAGAGATTCTTTGATCTATTCTCAATATAGGTCCACGGTGAACAATTCATAAAACGATTTTCTAATTTTTAATCGTGAAAATCGTGTACGTAATTTGAAAAAAGATACTGTTTCCACACATGGCCACTGTCAATCACAACTCTATTCTCTTAAAACAAAGGCAATCATTCTTTTTTATGCTTTCGCATATCATTTTTTAATTTATTTTATATTCGTTACTTTAGATTCATATACGCACCTATACAGCATGTTATTGGATAACTAGAATTACATGATTAAGACAATCCTCTAAGACTTAAGTATAATAAATGATCGTGTGTAATTAAATCGGACAGTAATAGAAAAATATACCTTAACATCTATAACAATAACAATTGAATCTGTTTCATATAAGTATTACTAAGACCTCGTTGGCATATTCTGTTAGCACCAAAGACTCGGCAAGTAATAAACATAATACGTATTATATTCAATAATTAATTCAGAAACGTGTGCTAATTCACACGAAGACATTTTTTAAGTTCTATTAATTTAATCTAACACTAAAAGTGATCATTTGTAATAATGTAAGACGTCTATGAATAATTCTCAGTAATAGATTCTTAATACAGACTATGAATTCTCTTACTATACGAAACATATAAGGAAAAACGCACGTATACGACGTCACTAAGTCGGCAAAACTTTGGTCAAAGCGACCATCTACTGTTCCTCCCAGTGAATCCATTATGAGGAGTGAAAGAGGAATGATGTAACAGAAGACGTCTTTCCTCAAAGGAGAGATGAAAGTGCAGCAATAGAGACGAAGGATTTTCGAGGCAACGATTAAGAAATGCATCAGCGGAAGTCGTGATAATCACAATGAAAATAGAAAGAGATTTGAGGAGGATTCGACAAAGTAGAAGATGAAAGAAAAAGGGGGACACAAAGGAAAGAGAAACTTGCGTTGGAAGACAAGATGCGCAAAGTTCTTTCCTCTGAGATTTTACTTCTTCTCATGAACAGAGTAAATGAAGAATATTTGGGATTTCATGCGAACCGTGTAACTTTACCACGTAGATCCTCATACGCGTTGCTTTGACCCACGTATCGGTAAATTATAAATTTCAATTTGATAGGCAAATTGAATTATTTTTGGTCTTTGAAAAGAAGGTTTTTTAAAAATAAACATGCCTACATATGCCTACAATATGCCTAAATTTTAGACACACGCTCTGTATTAGGCTGCTGCAAAAAAAAAGATCCATAAACCAATAATTTGCACCATTAGGTATCAATAAGTTTAGCGGATTAGCACTGTAGAACAAAAAAAGAGAGAAGTAAAGTATATTTTAAATTTGATACCCTCACACTCAGTTTTATATATATTATATAGTCCACTCAATTACATGACAATAGAATATGTCTATAAACAAATTCTCCGCCCAGATTGTAACTGAACTGCAATAGGGGTTTCTCAGTTAAAGATAAATGTCATTTACTCTTCACTTTCTAGGTATTTTTCTAGTTACATAAAGTCAAAGAAGAAGAATATGACTTTCGGATTGAACTCTAATCAGCGATGATAAAAAAGTTGATGTATCTATTTAATATCTCTTATAAATTTAAACAAGGAATTTCCTTATTTGAGTAATGATTAAGACGCAAAAGTAGATATTTTAGAAAGACTATTTTCATTTGAAGGTAATAAATATTCGTTTATCGTGCGAATGAAAATTTTAGATCCCTGATAAATAAACTTTAGGAAGGAAAATATTTTTACAAACTTCATGAAAAAACTAATCAACTAATCACTCTAAGGCAGAAAGTAATTGTCTTTGATTACCTAAATAAATTCCAAATAACTATGAGAAGGAATTATAATGAATGATAAGATTTTCACACTCCATCGTGGGACTATGAAGAAGAGGCAGATGGTTCAATCATGTATTAAGAACTACGGTTTGAGTATGATATGAGATTAAAATAGCATTAAGAATGAACACCTGAAATGGGGTAAGATTGAGACAATACCCCTTCTTCCATCTAGCCCATTATTGAGGTTAAAGATCCAGTCATATTATGTATTTATGTACATGAGATACTAAGGAAAAAGTTTGGCATGTATATCCTCCCTTCGTACCGTGGCCGGAATATAAGTACGCATCTTGGAGAAGTTATGAGGGGAGGGTAATGAAAGTATAATTGCTAATCGCATCGGTAGAGGCGCTCATCTCGCCGCCCGTCAAATGGGCCGCGGGGAGAAACATCTGAATATCGAGTGCAGTTTTCGTACGACCACCATAAGGCGTCTCTGGCGAGCGGCCGCAATATTTCTCACCGAAAAAGAAGAGGGTCTGGGAAGGGGATTCGAAGTGGAGCCCACCTGGTAGGGGAGAGAAAAAAAAGAAAGGGAGAAATGCGTGCTTTTGAAGTGGAGGAAACTGAATGGGTAGGGATGGAGTCCCCTGGTGGGGAGGAAGAGAAGAAAAAACACTTGAACATCGGGGTGGCATTGTCGGGAGTTGGAGAGGGCCTCTACACCCGTCCCTTCTCCTGCATAACCACTCCTTCGCATTTGTCCCCTTCTCTTTTCAACTCGCTTCTTCCCCTTTTATTCTACCTCCTTCCGAATCCAAATTTCTCATACTTCATCTCCCGCTCGCTAGATAAACGTATCAATCTCGATTCTTATTCGCCATTCATCGCCCTTCGTTTGTTTCCGCTCTCGATCGAAACTTCCGCTTCCGGTTGATAGGGCACTCGATTATCGCGTACGAGACTATCGACCGCCTATTGTGCCCAATTCGGATGCGCGAAATTAGTTTGTAAGGAACGGAGTCTTCTTAAAGGAATGCCCAAAGAATAATACTGATAGCCTATTCATAAAACGCATTCTGGTCTAATCAAACGACTCCTATTCTATTTCTATCAAACTCCTAAGATCCTAATCTAATAACTGAAATAATCAACTCAGAAATATTCGACTAATCGAACTTACAATTGTCGAGTTTCGATAGTTCGAACTGGAAATATTTAAAAGTAGAACAAATACGTTAATATGCAATATTTCTGAAACGATAATGAGCATTTAAATAATAATCTCCTACGATAAATTTCTTTCTGTATCAACACTATAATCCTAATCAGTAGAGCCAAAAAAGAGAAAAAATCATCTCCTACAGCGAACTAAAAACAGCATCACTTAGACAGAATTAATGATTAACTGAATCGATCAATCATACTTTGGCCATTAAGAAAACAGCAAACCTACTTGAGCTCTAATGCCTTGTTGCTTTAGAACACATTGATGGACAATCAATCGACAAATAATTGGAATAAATTATTAATTATTTAAATTAAAACCTTTTGATCCTTTACGAGAAGATTTCTAACTCTAAACAAAATTCAGGACAATAATTTTTAACAAGAATTAAGTGAATTCTCAAATTATTTGAAAAATATACGTATCTCTATCAATAACAATCATTTAACTTACTAAAGAGTCATTAAATACTTCCCAAATTAAAAGAAATCTATATCTCGAACGAAATCAAAATATTATGCATCATAATTCATCAGAAAGATGTATCCTAATTCAAAGGCACAATCAGAACGCATCATCAAGCAATGACGATCCAAAAGTTTCCCCAAATAAAGTGATCATTAAGGACTCCTCATCACGAATCATTAAGTTTCCGGGATACTTTATCTAAAGAGGGACTTCACTTCTTTTGCACACGATCTTGCATCTCGTGGAGTTTAGACCATCAAAAAATATCTCGAAAAACCAACCGGGGCTCGCAAATGGGTACAATCAATTCCTCGAGCGGCACTTACAAAATATTGGAGAGCTATATCCCCCACTCACTTCACACGAGGAACACTTTCCCGCCTTTGGATTGCCATGAAGGAGTAATGACACCGAAGAAATCAAGAGCCGCATCTGAAGTAATGGTGGGGTGGCTTCTGGTATCTTGTTTTTTCTTTTGCCCGCTCTTACGCGAGTAACAGTCGCCGTGGATTATTCGTACTTACAGTCTATCACAAGGGCATGAGAGCCTCCCAAGAGAGGACTGGCTTATCTTTCGAGGGTCATCTTGCGAACACGTGCTGTGTGGAGCTAAACGAGCCCTAGCAACGTATTCGAATGCTTATTTGAGACGCGCGATGAAATGAAGCCATTAGAAAGTATGGGAGGCGGAGATTACAATCGGTAATGGTGTGTGCGTAATAAAAAGAAAATTGGAAACGATACAGACAATTACTTTTACTGCAAATTACCAATGTAATGAAATTACTTGCTAATGTACAGATGCTAATATTATTTCTTTCGTTTTTAAATTATAAAATTTATCCTTTCGTATATCGTTAATTATTATTTTGCTGGATATTAAAGTGTGAATCATTTTCGTTCACTTTTAAGTGTACATATTATGTAAAAAAGGGAAAATTTGCTAAACAATATTAATTGTTCTTAGGTTGTTTAAAAACCCATTAAATCAACGTAACTGTCTGATTATGCCTACGACAATGAAATTACTGGATGGAAAAGGAAAATTATTTAACTATGGACTAATATGACAAAATAGTCGGTAACCAATTTTTAAATGCAACCCAAGGAACGAATCTATCGAAAATCATATACACTTAAAGAAAATATCTATGAAATTATAATTATTATCGAGACTGTTACTTTTTAAACCTTGTTATTACAGCATAAATAAATTCTAAGCAAACCCGCTTTGAGGAATAGCGACAGTAATCGACTTCCAAATACGAGCATTAATTCCAGATGTGAGAATAACTGAAAAAAATTTTCGAGAAACCACAAGCGTAATACAGAATAGAGTTAACAAGGTTCATAACCTTCATGAATAAGATAGTAGATTACTATTAAAAAAGGACAGAGGTATGGAGTTGAATTGGGATTACTTTTATTGAAAAGAACCCAATTTCAGTCCTTTTAACGCAAAATAATCTTTGCAGATAATCTGAATTACGATAAATAAGAACATGAACTGCTTCACTTTTTTCATTCGGTTTCCATGGTATCATTTTCTGTTAATATTCCGTTATATCTCTAATAAAAAGGGAATGAAATATGTATAATATTACTCGTTTCGGTTTACGATAATTCGTCTTCGTTCTTCTAATGCAGTATCTGTTTAATGGTCGTAGAATCAGTCCCATATATACCAGAATTACCTATCCCGGAAGAAGAAACTCCTTCAGTCCTCAAGGAATTGCGTAAGTTAAAGCATCTCTTTTTGAAGAAGTATTTTGAGACTTTAAAGAGGCTCTAAAACAAGCAATTGTGACATACAGATAACCATTGAAGAAGCCTGTCCTCCCTTCTCAGCTTAAAACCTCTTTCGGCCACGTGTCTCCATCATGTGGTTCAAACTCTGCACTTATTACTGTGCTATCGAGAATTATCCTTCAGCCGGCACCGAGGATTTATTGCTACCGTTGAGTATTTACTTTAGGCCCCCAACTTTTGCTCGCACGTGCATTATAGTGTCACCAGAGGGGAACCTTCCATCTTGAGAAACTCATAACCATTTTACCCTCATTGTTCCTCGTGTAATTTTCCTTGCATCGATTAAATTGTAAAACTCTTTACGTTAACTGTGAATGATTTATCAGGTGATATAAAAAATATTGAAAGGATTGCAATTAGACTTATCTTGTTATAGGAAATAGACTTGAGATAAAACATCGAAAAGAAAAGTACGTATTTCTTGGAAAGTTATATCCATTGGAAATTGACGTCACTTCCCTTTGGAACAAGAAACGTGCTTTAAAGGAGATCCGCATACGGATTCCTAATAGATTTGATAACAGACTGTTAGGATGCTGTGAATTTCGATATTTTACGGTATCTTAGGTACAATAGCCATCAATTTGCTACAGTATGAACATCATCTTACGTAATGAAACTTCGAAACAATTATGAACTGTAAGTATTATAAGGATTAGGAAATTCATACAACATAAAATATGAATATTAAGTATTTTCACGAAAGATTTATTAATGTAAATTTTACTTCTTCAACAAATAAAATATATCTAATTCTAAGAAAAAATTAACTGTAATAAAGTTTCTAAGAAGCATAAAGTCTAAGTTCTATTATTCTAATGAGATAATTTTAAAAATTCGGTAATATTCTTTTTACGAAGCAAAGGTAGAAGACGATAATTATTATCATGGTTCAAACAAATTATAACCAAGACGCAACGTGAAAATATCAAACAGTATCATTACAATAATTATTAATATTTCCATTACTCTCGGTACGTATGAGAGCGTATATTTCAAAAGTGCGAACTGTTTTCGTAAGGCAAATCACGTTAACCGTGAAAACGTATGTCGGGGCGGGGCGTTTTATAGGTAGTCGGGCCGTGGAACCCATCCCTCGGCAAATAGGGATTGTGTCATCCTTCGAATGGGTGACCAACGCCTTTCATTTCATGAACGATCGCTCCTGGAGACAGCTGTAAACACACGCGACGTTCTTTTGTTCGCGATTGTGTCGCCCCATGTGAAGATCGCCATTTTGTTATCCTTCGCATGGAATATCTCACGCCGTAATGTGTGTCCGTACCACAAAGATCGTACGCTACGAATGAAGGAAAATAAACCCTTCCAGTAGCATTAACACTTGAAGACTTGGGATCATAATGTGAGATATACTTCCGTTAATTCCTTTCGATTAGTTGAATTACGATAACGAGATGTGTAGGAAACTAGCAAGAGCGATCTAATTTCGTACGATCTAATGTGAGACGAACGGATCAGTATAAATGAATGAAATAAGGATATACGTATTCCAAGAAAACATTGATTCATCAAAAGGTTGGGATACGGAAAGAAAATCAAACATCTTTATCTAGAAAATAAGATTTAGCACAGGGTTATTAATGATGAAATATTTAGAAGTGTAAAAAATTTACGTTAAACTTAATATAGTGTGCTTAAATAAACGTGAGTGGATATTTTTCAATGCTATTAATATAGTCTCGTCCCTATCAAGGCTTGCTAAAATGGAATATATTAAAAGTGAAAGTTAGTATAATATATTTACGTTTTGAATAGGTCAAGCGATAGAGGAACTACGTATGAAGAATTTTAGCTATAGAAAAAACAATTTTCCGTGCTTTCAAATGAATTACAGCAATATAGAAATGTTTGATGTACATTGGAAGAGCTAATCAGTGACATTCATAAAATCAGAAGAAATTACTTCAGTGCAGGATAAATCATTTATCAACCTCCCTTGAACTGGTATCGATATGAAGGTTGGATATATAAATACAAGAATTGATGACCATAAGATTTCTTAATTAAAAAATGAAATAGATGGTACATCTTAAAATAATCATTCACGATATTTTCCCATTATGAACATATTGAGCAATCTTTTTTCTTTTCTATCCTATAGAATTATTTATACCTATTCCCTCAAACATTTCATTACAGTGAATATACTTTATCATAAAGTCAAGTTTGTGACTGATACAAAAGAGAAGATATAAATTTAAACTGGAAAAATCACTCCGTTCATTTAAGTAAGTATCGATAAAAGAGGAGGTAGACAATGTATTGGAGTGCCTAGGGGTCGCAATCCATGATACACGTAAACTCTTATCATGCGAAGAATACAACATACCTCAAGCTCACCTGTTGAAAAGGCATAAGATAATATACTTCTAAAGTACTTATGCCCTTCTGATGCACACATTGAGAAAGAAGGATCTTTTGAGAGACTTTATTCAGAATTAGCCGAGCTGAGGACCGCTATAATTTGGAATTTTATTTATAGATTTAATAGATATTGTGGATGATGTTAGATTTCTTTTTTTGCGGTAAAGAAGGTGAATTAATAGCATGTTCTTGAATGGATCGTTCTTCACACTTGGCATTTACATTATAAAACTTCTTTTGAAACGATTATTGTACTAAATATACTCGCTGTTCCTTACTCCAATGCAATACTAGTCATATTAAATATTGTATATAGTATTCAATTAACTTTAATATTTAATTAAAAACGTGATTTAGCATACCACGTACTTTAATTCAATATACTCGGGTCACAAAAACAAATGAATTGTGCTGTTCGGAATTGATTCGTATTTATATTATATTTCGCAACGAATTTTATCTAGTATTTCACTAATGTGTTCTAATCCAAAGACATTATAAACTCTCCTGAAACTCTAAATTTTGTCTCCAGAATACTAGTCACCCAAAATTAATTTTTCTTTCGACCTTAAAAGAACAACAGAACCTCTTCTAACGCAAATCCATAGCAACAATCAAACAACAAAAAACACGTGCGTTTCCATAGCAAAGCTTTCCCGACCGAACCACATCGATTATCCACTCCCGTTAATCTAATGCAGCGCATTTCGCCACTTCTGTGAAAAATGGAGATGAGACGACAGAGCCATCTGACGTCCAGTCGGAAGAATTAACACGACCTTTTCGCCGCTCACGATGACGGGCGTTAAAAACGTCGACACGGCATCTCTCGCTAATTGAAGCATTTCTGCGTGACGTAATGCTGAAGAGTGACGAGGGAGGTACACTTGGATGTTCCGTCAGCATCGCATAAAAAGATGGAAAATGGCATTTGGACAAGTGGCGCCGTCCATCCTATTACGGCACGCGTACGAGTGTTCTTTTGTTTCCGCAAAAGGGGCCGGATATTATCAATCGATTGATTCTCCAATGACTTACTACTCAGTTTAGCAATTGAAGGAGCCATTACTTCTCTTTGAAGACCGATTCGCTGTAAACGTATCGAATGTCAATTTAATCGTTTGCGCCCATTTCGCGGAGATGGATGATGGTTTTATGACTTTTTTTTTTAACGCGATGGCACTTGAAGCAAAGGCGTAAAAAGCCGATGAATTATGTTTTATTACGCGCGCCCTTTCAATGCATCCATTGGACGTGATTCGTGGTGCAGAAAATGGTGCAGTTCCGCCGAATGAAGCAATTTTGTGTGCTCTTTAAGTACCTTTGGGGAAACGGTTCATTCAAAGGGAGCGAAAACAATATTGAACGAAATTATAAGCCATAAACTCTAATGCGGGGGAGCATTATTAAATTAAAATGCTATACTAAACCCTCGTATTCATTAGGTAAGTAAAACAGAATACCATCAGGTTCTCGATCGAGTTTTAAATAGGTTAATTGTCGTAATTTAGAATGCTATTCTTCTTCTGAATGATTTTTAAGAAATCATTATATATTTTATTTGGATTTCACTCGACAGAATAAGTCTTATTTCCTAATCATAACAGTTTCTCGATAATAACTAAATTGAAACGATAATTCTCATAAAACATCCAGAAAGCGATGGGTTCCCTCATACGTATTACATTCGTCTACTTGTAGTCATATCAGTATATAAGTAAGAGAAAACTTAAGCTGTAAGCTAAGCTTTCTAATCCTATTCATATTACCATGATATATTCAACTCCAAAGATACCAGCTAAAGACAATGAAAAACTTTCAATTTCCACATTGTATATATCGAAATAAAATTCAAGATTTCAATGAAGATGGGAAATATAAAAATTAGAATGAGGAATAGTACAATATGAGTTATTTTCAAATTATATATGCAGAAATAAATATTCTTGTTAACGAAAACAGATATACAGCTATTAATATATTATAATGAAATCCATATCAAGTGTACCAAAATGGAAAGCTGGTAGATGCAAACAATTCAACGCTATATTTAAAGAAAAACTCGATGAAGATAAATATAAAAACTCTTCTACGCTGTACACTTCAAAACTTAAAACTACGACGATGGTTTCAACCCATTCTGTCGTCATTAGGTTAAATAAACTTTGCGTAGCGTAGAGTGGAAGTTTGTTTATCTATTTATCTTCATAATAGAGGCCTACTTCAGTCCAGACCATTGATTTCTAAATACCGTCTATTACTTCGAATAAAGGAATCCGTTAAAATTAGGGACCGATTTCCTTAAAAAAGGATTGGACAATAACTTAGAAAAAAAGAAAAAGTCTTAAATTTTTGCTTATCTGTATAGTCTTAACTAAATTAAGTTTCAGTTTCTACTATCAAAGTTTCTATACTCTCATGAGCCATTATTAAAATCTAATCTCCCAATACGTGAATTTACTTCCATCCTAAATTAACTAAAAGATTGAAGCCAAACAAAAATAGATAAAGTAATACGGAAGATAATATTTAATTCCCGTATCCTTGTTAATAATAAGAAATATGTTTAACCTTCAATTACGGCTCTAAAAGAGGTTATTGAAACTCGAACATATTATTTCTACGAAGCATAAGTACTTAGACAAAGAATCTTTCAAAATCTCCGTGAAAATAGTATGAATGAGGTAACTAATTATTAGATCACATTATTGGCAATTAGATTCCACTGAAAACTATTATGTATTTGAAAAAAAGAGAGATATAGATAAGTTCCATTTTTCGTCATTCTACCGGGCATTGAAATAAAAAATTTATAATACAATCAGTTTAGATAAGAGATTCAGTACTCACCAACCCAAGAATCAATGCTGTAGGTGGTAAGACGAACTTTCTTTTGAACATTGCACAGTAGAAAAGATTTTGTCACTTAGTAACACCTAACGACTTCGTTATTGTAAACAAGACTCATTTGGTGTGACGTCTTCAGTAAGATATTTACTGAAATTTACAAGAAATAGGATGTATAATCGATTTCTTTAAAATCAAGAAATGTATTTACGAAACAAACATAGAATCTACTTTCAGGATACGTATTTTACGAAATCTTAATGAAACATTTCTAGCTTAAAATTGACAAAGTAAATAAAAAATAATTAAGTCATATAAAATTAGTGGCTATAACACATATATAGAACTAATCATAATATAAAAGAAAAATTCAATCTTCATCCTCTCTAGAAATAAAAAAATGATCATTATCATAACTTCTAGCCTATTCTTAAGTGATCGGTAATGAAAGGTATTACATCCTTAAATGAATTTTAATAAAACGTAAGCATTTCTTACGAAACTAACGAACTACCATGAATATTATTTTATAAAATAATCCATATTCCATAATATATTTGCTTGAAGATAATCCTTATAATTATGACTTGTTTCTAATATACGAGGAACTTACACGTATTTAGAAAAAATTACATATTTTCCGATATTTTCCTTCCTAATAATTTTGATAGTATTTCAACTGCTATGATTTATTGGATAATCAAAGTTCATTGAACCGTATCTTTACTAATAAATCATTTTAATGCTTTATTATAAAGTAAAGCTAAATACGTCTATCTATTTTCTAGAGGTATGTCCCAAGTATATTGCTGCTAGTTAAATGCGTTACTTTTATTAAAATAAGGAGAATGAACGAAAAATTAACATATACTCCTTTCCAAGTAACCATAGACACCACATTCACGTACATACGACAGTAAGTCACGGATTTCTCAACCGAAAAATATCTCCACGGCACCGTGAACATTCCGTAACTTCTCACTCCAGGAGGTGCCGTGAATTAGCGAAAGCATTCGACCACGTAATCGCATCGGCGGAACGCATCGCAAAAGAACAAAAGACGCTCGGAAAGCGCGGGGTTTGGATTTGAAAAATGCGTCCGTGCGCAAACACGGGAGAGAAATAATAGATGGTCGGTGCGATCAAAATCCGCGTGTGTGTTAATTGGAGGGTATTCTATTAAAATGCCCTCGAGTCTTCGTATGCGTCCACGCCTTTGCTGGCCTTGTTTACTTCTTCCCTAGCGAAGGGGAATCTGAAAAGATCGATGTGATCAAAGGAAACTAGCCCTTGTCCGAGAAAGGAGGGTGGGATTCCTGGAATACGTCACCGCTGGACTGGTTGGATATATCCCTCCCGCACAAGACAGATAGACTTCTACACGTCTCTCTCTACCAAGAATCCTAGAATCGTTGGGGGAATTTAAAGTTCGTAATGTAAATACGTTAAATAAATTATTATTATAATTACGTAATTTTACCATAATTTATATTACGCGTATTATTGTTTGTTTAAGCGAAAACTGACTGTTATTATCATCGTATTTATGAGCTGACGTAGATCTATACTGGGGGAAATTCGTTGCTAGGCAATTAAGAACCCAAATGCTTTGAGTAATTACAACTATAAAACAAAATCGTTCTAATTTGTTTCAGAGATGCATGTTATTACTGAAAATGAATTTGAATTATTTGTATACGTCCACAATTAATTCGTTTTCTACGTACGTTTAAACTTTCACCTAAATTCTTAAAAATAACTTCATGACAAGGCATATTTTAACGATATTTCTACGAAAGATATTTCTCGGATGCCATATAGTGAGAGAATCCTTAGCCAATTGGAATTTTCCAGACTATAATTAAACAATATTATTAAATATAATTATTTTTTATTAACAATTTACTTCAATTCCTTGCATTTCTAGTTTCATTCCCAGCTGAATTGCAAACTTTTTACTATTTGATATCAAACTTAATATTAATTCAATGAGCTTGCATCACATTTCGGTATTTTATGTATTCCAGAGCACTATTGCTTCAGAAAGAAAAAGAGACGATATTATCTAAAAACAGGTAAACTGATCAAAAACTCAAAATTACTGGTAAAAGAAAGAAATATGATTTTTATAGGAGACATTATATTAACGATCACAATATACTAATGACTTAGTAAAAGTATGTACATTAAATTATTATATTAATCATGACTAACGTTTAATTTCTGTATAGCTGGAGAACGTACTAAAGTGACAAAACATCTTCTTTACCATTCTCAACATTATAATTTTTTGGAATCTAATCAAACCCGGTCACGAAAAAAATACAAAAATAGGCCTATATAAGCTAATAAATTAATACCCATTTTTGAATTCGAAGTTTCCTTTCCATAAATCTGCAAATGTATTCATTCTGTTTCGAATATGAAAATTTACTGATAATTTAGTTCTTATACGTACATCTAATACTATAACACGTCAACTAAATATCTCCCTCAGCATGCCTTTTACACATCACTATATTTCTCATGGGTTGTACTTCTCGTAAGACGTAGGTACTTCATCGTCTTTCCTAATTCTTCCAGATTAAAAAATTACGAAAAAGAGATTCAAAACATGGAGCTATTGCATCAAGCATTGCTTCTTTGACAGCAACGAAAATAATCTTTAAAGCTCTGGGTCTGTGTAAAGACGCAGCGCCTTGCTAAGGATTACCAGAAGGGCCTCTCACTGTCTCAGTAAATACTAGACTTAAAACACTCTTGGAGATAGACATCCGGAGTAAACACAGATTTTAGAGACTTCGCCTAAATTATCGAGGTACCAGATATCCTTGAGAAAGACAACAGAATATATATCCGATTCCAGAAACAAGTCACAACATGTTAACCGAAATAGCTTACATTTCCTTGACTGCGTAAGAGTAATAAGAGATGATGAGAATGTAATAAACAAAAGTAAAGTTGTAAGAGTGTGGGAAACAAATACCATCTTCTATAATATTTACGTTAATGGGGTATAGGTATTGATCGAATAGATTTTCAAGAAAACATTAAATAAACGTAAGATAATTAAGATAATTCGTATCAAATCAAGTCGTTCTATATGGGATAAATTTCCTTGGGAAGAAGTGTATGAATTTTTTTCTTTCACGACTTCTTCAATTAGAAAAATAGGGTGTTTTCCGTACATTACCAAGAAGATAATGAGAGATAGGCGAAGATAAAAAAGAGAATCTTTTCCTAAGATTATTTTCACATTAAAATAAATTTCAGAAAATAAATGCACCGGTCATTTCAAATGAAATATATATGCTAAATACAAAATAAACCAAATTCTAAACTATCAGTTAGTAAAAATTACAGTAAAAACATACGTTCTAGTTTCTATCCAACCTAAAATGAAACACACAAACGTAATCTGAGAGAAATTAAATTTATATTTAATTGCTTTCCATGAAGTCTATCCCGTGAATATCGATTTTATCAGAACGTCTTTAAAAGTCGTTCGAGAAATAAAATCATCGATTTATCTAAACCGTGCAGGTGTAAGGAAACCATATCAAATTGAAATTAATATGTTCATGAGTAGCTTAGTGGAATGACATCTTTCAGAAGAAAACGATAACTTCTGAAATTTCCCTAGAATTTTTATCGTCACGACCGACTTCGTCACTGTGATTACATCTTTCGGTGAGGATGAATCATGACAGTAAAAATTCTTGTGGAAGTTACAAATTTATCGTTGTCTTTTAGATGCCATGCCATATCTAGGATAACGAAGTAGGTAGATCACGTAAGCAGTATTCATTATTTCCCTGTATTATATTACTTTAATATTGTATATTTCGTAACCTAAGTATCCCAAGTGTAGTTTTCCCTATATTATATTATCGTAAAAATCGATTCTATACATCGTAACCTTAGTACATCACGTGTAATTTTCCCTATATTATATTACCATAAGAATCGGTCCTGTAAGTCGTAACCTTAGCAACACACGCATCTTACGTATAGCAACGTATTACAACTCGTCTCGTAGATACAAGCCGCATTAGCAAATTAACTTTCTTGCTTCCAAACCAACAGCGGACGTACATTCACCATTCCATCGGACTCAAATTAGATTAGAATCAACGCCTTTGGATGTATTTCATAATTGCGCCCGATTCATCAATTCGTAAAAAAAACACAGAACGGGGTGAAAGAGCGTATTTGAAAGCACAATCGGAGACGTGGAGTCTAGCGAAACCGCCATGGGAAATACTGCGGGTTTATAAATACGTAACCCGGAAAAGGAACTGAAAGGCGTTTGAAAAGGTTCACGGAGAGAGTGGTGGTGGTCCCCCACCGGAGAGATGAACTCCCAGAGAAGACCTAAGAGAGTAGAGGGGGGAGGGGGGGAACGCGTAATTAACGGAGCCGCGGTCAAATGGGCCCAGTGGCCGTGAATTGGACACCCACGCCAATTTGCGGTTGAATTGAGAAGGCATTGCGTACGTCGAACACTGGCTTCCATTCAGAGTGGACGAAAGGCGGGTACGGGCGACGACGCGTGACGGAAAACTGTGTCCGTGGGGTGCGTTTGTCTATATACGCGCCGAGAGTCTTCTAAATACGATCTAAATACACTAGAGAGAGAGGGAGGGAGACATATGGATTCCGACGCAGCGATGGTTTTCAAAATACTATAGGAAATACTAAAACGAATACCAGAAAGGAATTAATTTAATATCTTAATCCGCCAATTGCTAATTGGAACTTTCGGACCCTTCATTAGCTGATTTTGATTTACTAATTAACTGCTCGGGGGTGAATGGGGTTGGGAATTATATTCTGAAATGCGCGGGAATGTTTTGTGAATGTGCGATCCGGCGTTAATTTTTTTTCCAGAAGTTACAAAAGAACAGAAGATGTTGAAAGAAATACATCTACAATTTTCGCAATTTTAAAATCTGAAATAATCTTGATGAAATGTCTATAAAATTTAATAAATATTTAGAAAATAAGACGCTGATTCTACAATAACGGCAGAGTATTTCATTATATAAAAAAGTACTCTACGAACTTCTATCATGTCAGTTTTGCTTTGAAGAATATTATAATATACGTAAGTAATACGAAAATATAGTATTCAGTATAAATATAGTATATAGTATGTCATGATAGTAAAATAGAAACTACTGTCTTATGCTTCACTTACATACGCCTTTTTAATTGACGAATGGATTAACATTATTAATTAACTTTACTAAAACTTCTAGGACAAATGTCGATTCTTTAAAATGGGTTGCCTCAGATTTCATCAGGATTTCAGAAGAATAAAGTTGATATTTTGAATAAAATTATGATCTCTTTCTATTAGAGTGAAATTTAATTGAATGTGAATTTTAATATGCCGAAAGCACTATAATCTAGGAAATCTATGTACCAAAGTTTTACATAAAAATGCTCGTAATAAATTTTAATTATTGAAAAATATAGTTCCTATATTTCATCATTCCCCAATTACCTTACGGATTTATGCTGTATTTACAGTATATCGTGCAAGACGTTAACTCACAACGAGATTTACTGAAATATTTGAGATTTCTGGAATTACATCGTTCGGGATCTTTTTACATCGAGATCCTTTATACCTCATAATACATAATTATTTTTTTAGATGCCACTAGGTATCGATCTTGGATAGCTCAATCTACAAAGTTATTCCAACGTTAAATTAGGAGATCTCGCTTAATATGTTATTTATGAAGGGATAGTATATTTATGATAAATTGATAGAAACCTTGTTAAAGAATCCAACATGTCTGAATGAGATTTGCAATCTTTTTGAGGTACCCAGATATATTTAATTCTTTTGCAAATTTAGGGCTTAGGGAATATACGTTCGGATAGACATACTCCTTACCGAACTGAATATTAAATGAGTTTACGAAACAAATTGAGGAAGAGTTAAACAATTTTATGTCCCTGTACCATAACAATTAAAGATAGAAACACAAGTAAATAGAGAGATAAAAATCACAATCTTGGAATATCATTTATAAAATTTTTACCTCTTAGATAGATGAATCATTCCTTTAAAGGTACAGATACATCCTTGCAACTCCCTTATCATTCCTTTCCTCCGCACTACAGTAAATTGACCCAGAACAATCTCTTGTTAACTTTATTTATTTTATAAGACTATACTATCATAACTTTTCCAGAATATATATATTATTGATAGTATTCATTTATGAATTAATATTTCCCTAGTTATGAGGAATTTCTAGTAGATCGATAAAAATTAATATTTTCGATACCTTCTTGTACAGATACATTTAGTCTTCTAACATTTCTTTATCGAATTAGTAAGTAACTCTTCCACCTAGTCAACACAAATTGATCATATCGTTCCACTAATTGAAGTATTTTCACATATGTTGGTTTCCTTGGCGCTCCAAGACCCAAAGTCTCTCAAATTATACGTAATTAATACCCATACAAACACGTATTGAATAAGTCAATAATTCTAAACAAAACCTAATCTTTTATAACCAAAATCATACGTTTGTTTAGCATATGATCCATATAAAATTCCCTACTTAAAGCCTAAACTCCGTTCCTTAACCCTTGATCAAAATAACGTACGTGATAAACGAAATATATATCGTACGTAATATATTATGTATATATAAAATCGTAATATATATATATATATATATATATATATATCGTACGTAATATACGTAACGTATATACATATATAGCATATACTTTACGTATAAATACGTAACTCGCCTCTAATCCTTATCGAGCCGAAAAATAACCATTCGTGGTCGGTATCTGAGAACCCTTAGAGGAACGTGGAAGCTGAGTTAAGAGGTAAGTCCGAATTCTGAAAAAGAGACCGCGATAAAGAGCCATTTATGTTAATACGAAAAAAGACCGGTATAAAAAAAAACATACGAATTGAGAGCTCGATGTAAAAAAACCCCCACCCTTAGATGGAGTGCGTGGGAGGGGGAATTGGGCATTCTGAAGTCCATAAGGGGTCCGAACGACCCCACGTGTGACTGAGAGAAGTGGCTTGGGCAGGTCTCTTTAATTAATAGGATAATTACTGTGAGGACGGGGAAGAGATAGAGATGATTTCGAGTTCATAAAAAAAAGACGAAAGATATTTCGGGATCCATCCGGTGCTTACGAAATACACTGTTACCAATTAGACTAATTCGCTTTGATGTTTCCCTATGTT
This sequence comes from Pantala flavescens, assembly GCA_020796165.1. Lineage (NCBI taxonomy): Eukaryota > Metazoa > Arthropoda > Insecta > Odonata > Libellulidae > Pantala > Pantala flavescens. The sequence continues at coordinate 25,849,338 of CM036887.1, forward strand.
GAGGATGACCGGCAAATATTCGCTAATGAATTAATCCTTGCCGATTTGAGAGAGAGAGTTCAATTTTGATGAGAGTCCCGATTGGAAGGTGTTTCGAAAGGGCCGGGTTCAAAGACCGAAAGAGGCAAACTGTATGATACCTACTAATGGATCATCTATGACGGAGTTTACGCTGCGACTCGTTAACCGTCAGAATCCGAATCATTATATCAAAGGGAAGCTTACGGTAATTATTGCCAATTCCAGGAAGGGTCCGTGGTATCGTCACTTAGCAACGAAAGAATGATTATGCGACTGATTCTCCAAAAACGAATGGTCAACTGATTAAGGGAAATATATCCAACTATTAAAAACCTAAAGCTGATATTTTTGGAAATAATAAATTTTCACGAGAATAAATGCTAATAATCAATAGGTGTTACAATTATCATCTCATCATGAATCGATAATCGTCAATTGATTGAGTTACACGTTCGAAGAAGATTAATTAATGAAAATATTGGCTTCATACGTGCTAAAAACAACTACAACTATTATTAACGAAGCTATGATTACGAAAGGATATCATTAAGATGTACATACTGTTAATTTTCAAGTGTGCTCCGTTTACTCAGTCCCTGTCCGTCTTGGTTTAGCTTCATTTGAGTCTTAGATTACCAAGAAATGTGACGTTGCATTGTTCGTAAGCTTCTGACTGACTGGTTATGCACTGGATCAACGGACTATTGAATCAATTAAAAACAATAAGTCTATCTTAGATAAACTGATATTATAGATCATGTGACAATTTAAGTGAAGTAATTGAATATACAATAGGGATTTACTAACTACAGCCAATAATTATATTCGCGGTATGCTTTAATAATCATCAAAACTTACCAGTAATCATCATAATTCATATTTCTTTCTAGAGCATTTCTTTTATCCATATCCTAGGCCCTCTCCATTTTCAACCAGAATCATACTTCATAGTTGGTTATCCTACTTGATTCTCAGGAGAGGCAAATCTAAAGGAATTCAAGAACCTTTTAACATTCAGCTAGATTTCGATCTTTTTAAGAATTATTTAACACTATTCTAGCTATTAGAATATTTACATGATAGGTATATACATTTTTAATAAATAGAAAGACAAATTAGAGGAAAGGTAATACTATTTTAAAAAGACACAAAAATCGTTTAACGAAAATTGTCTTTCGTAGATGTTTCGAAGCTCTTCAGTTAAATTAATTAATTAATTTTTAAATGATTTGGTAAATAATAAGACACGGATCTGTCTTGCTTTATCTTTTATTCAATGGCTGATTCACTCCACGAAAAGCTTGAATTGAGTCTGTTGTACCCAGCCAGCAGTAGCTACTTGGGAACGATACTCTTCACGCTACATTGAAGGCATTTCAACTTCCTTTCAAAATTATAATCTTCAGAATCGATAATACTTAAACACTTATGAACATATTAACAACCATCACGTGTTCCAAAATGGCCGGCGTCGAATGCCTCATCAACCTTACGTCCGCCAGATGCCTCCGTACGGTGACCGCCAAATTCCCTTCCCGGCTATTTTTCCCGCCAGAAACGGGACGCATTCCGGCCATGTTGCAATTACCAATTAGGGAAGGCCACTCGGTGTAGGGGCCGTAGAAGGGTTCTCTTTAAAGCCTTAGGAGCTCTCCGCACCCCTTCTCCATGGGTAACCAATTTGAGAGAGGGCAAGAGATGTAAAATGGCCTAATATAATACCTCTTGCAGGCCGTTAATTACGCTCACGAAGGAGCATCTGCAAACGGGCGTCGACGTTTCACTTGAGGCTCTACCGTTGTGAAGTAATGCTCGAAACTGGCCTTGGAAACTCTTCCAGTATTTAATCATCACGGATCGTGAAGGGGAACGTCCGATTTAGAAATGATGCCTTATTAATGCGTGGAATATCGCTGTACACGAGTAGAACAGTTAGCAATTTCATTCTCTTTTTCCGGCTTAATATGAGAGGGAATCAAAGATTGTCATTAAGAAGATGTGAAGAGTAATAATGTGTTACAGAATAGCGTTCTAAAATACTAATGATATCAATGTATTATATAAAATTACAGTAAAGAACAACCCTTTTCTAAAGTACTAAGAAGAAGGTTTAATTTTGAATATTGAATATAGTTTAATAAAGCAAGAAGGCTCAAAATATAATAATCTAACGTTATTAACAATTAGCACTACATAAGAAGAATATAATGTAACGAGATAAAATAATTTTGGTGGAGGGAAGAAGTTCCAATTGTCTATTTGTAAGTAAAATGTGTGAGTTTGACGATGGACTACAAGTTATACATAAGTACATGAAATATTCAAATGAATTAATATTTATTAAGCATAGAAACAATATAAGTAGTTCGACTGAAATTTAAACTTAACTTAAGCTTAACTATTTCGCGAGTAATACGTCTAATATTAATTAATAATTAATATCTCTAATAGTCTCAAATGTTGAAGCAATGAACCAAATCAATGCGAATGTATATTTCATTACTCAGAAGTACGAATGAGACAGGAATTCAAGATACGATACAACTACAGAAAGAACATAGAAAAATGTCTATTTTCGTAATTGACTAATCTGAGATGAAGTGATGATATTGTGGACTAATAATACACACGAAAAACCATAATATTTATAGCTAATTTTCGCCCATGAATTCTTTAACTGGTAATAGAAAGTTGGATACCTATGAAATATAGTATTTAACCATAAAAAACAACATAAAAACCTCAAATTTTCATAAATGGAGTACTATATGGTGTACAACGTCCTGGAGCAAGACCAACAAAAGCAACATGGATTCCCTTCAACAATGCTCTAAACGACAATTATCCTAATACATAAAAATCTTCGAGAACGTGCTTTATGGGCAGAACAGAACAGTAGTTAGGAATGAAATCTGCGAATTCGATTGGAACATTCAAACGGAGAAAGAACTCGATCGCATCTCTCCTTAATCATCAAAGAGTATTCTTCTCTTAATTTTTTTTTCGTTACGTGCCCGATCCTCGCTTCCCCTCCCAGCCGCTTTCTCATTGGCGCTTGCCTCGCAACAATGTGACGAGCGGCGGTTGGCTGCCATTCCGTAGAATGGGAGGATGTCTAAAGGGAGAGGGGAGGGAATTTATCGGGCATTCCTTTTTAACGCGTTTTTTATGAAACCTCCGAGCGAAGCTGCCCTCCTCCCTTAACGGCTATTCGGTGGAAGACTTTGGGCGGTTGGTGGCACACCATATTCTTCCCGGTTAGCGATACACGGTTATGAGCGGGAAACCAACTTAGGGTATATTAAAGTTTAAAATAATCGTAATTTACGTTCAATATGAAGTCTATATATAAAAACGAAATCTGATTTTATTGGGAGACATAACTCGTGATGGAAATAAGGGATAAAAACATTAAATATTGCACCTATATTGTTCAAAGAAATTGAATAAGACATTTAGATTTCAAAAGGTTTAAATTCAATAATGCTCGTAGATTGAAATAAAAAACTGGATAATACGTCTGCATCACAAAAAACAGTGAAATAGACTTGTTGATTTTAATTCATACTTGCACAGTTAAAATTTAAATATTATTGAAACTTGCGCCTTAAATTTAAGCCGAATAAAAAGTTTTCCGGATTGAACTGAAGAGCTATAATCAAATTACGTGTTTGTGTTTGGTTTCAGGAAAAATGGAACCTCTTACTCGGTAGCGAGCTATATCATTAAGAAACATCATGACTAATTGTTAACATACAACTCAATTTAGCTTTAGATGAGCACTTTTTTCTTCAGATGCTTGCTGCCTAAAATCTTAAAGCAGCAACAATCATCACCAGAAACATTGGAGATTTCTTTAAAATACAAAAATTTTAAATAAACACTTTACATATACACCTATTTTAAAAACCTGCAAGCTGATCTTTACCATAAGGTAGAGGGTTAAAACATCGAAAATAAATCATAATATATACTTTTTGTGTACATTTATATGAATCAAGAAGAGGAGATACTTTTAGTATGACTCGAATATAAAGAACATAAAACCAAGTAGCGATATCTTGAATTATTAAATAATAATTCCTAAAATCTCGTATATTGATCAGTCAAGTTAGCTAGTTAAGTTACTCTCAAATAATCTTCATATAGACAAATTTACGGTTATATATATCTAAGCCAAACACTTAAATATAAATTCTTGTCATTGATCATAAGAATTTGTGAAAACTAATTAAACATGTAAATTACTAAAAAGAAATACTAAATAATCAATAATTGAGATAATGACTCGTTAAATAATCATTTGAAATCTCAAAGTTAACCGAACATTTTACACAATATTAGCGCTGTTTTCAACGAACTGAAACTTAGAATTAGTTACGTCGCACTACATCTTGGACCAAAACAGAGCAATTCAATTACATTAACAATTTTTACGTTTCCAATACCATCAACATCACTTTTACGACACGGCTCGACTCGATGTCCTTTGTTCCCATCCAAGTCTAAAAAACATCGTACTGAATAATCTTTGAAATTCCATTGCCTATTTCATCTCGACCCTCCTCCCCTCTACACTCCCTTTGTCGAGCCACTTCTGCATCTCTATTTTCAAAAACATATTCCCCGCGAACGAACGATTCCTCCGCGAAAACACGCCGTGTTTCCTTTGTTAATGTATCCATTTCGAACCATAAAACGCTTCGTTTCTCATTTGCATTCCTAACTAAGCCATTTGTCGGTCGACGAATCCTTTTTCCTCAGAGGATACGTACGTACGGAACGTTTTGCGAAAAAATCCCCGCTGAACATAAAGGAAACTCCCCGCGAATATATGTGGAGGCCATCCCGCTAAAATGCTTACGTTGATAAATAAACAAGTGAGCTATGAAAAGCGATCCGTAAAGGCTATATTTATCGTGGAAACGGCGCTGACACGTTTACATGCAAAAACATCGAAAAACAAGTGACGAGTGAACCGCAAAACTCGATTAAAGAGTCGGAATAAAAAAATAACAATTGCCGCGAAGCGGAGTGCCACTGCATCCTTTCGAGAGACGGAAAAACGAACGAGTAGATGGAGAGAGAGCACAAAGGGAGTTTTCAGGTTTGAGAGGCTGAGGGAGTCTTGTACGCCATTTAAGCGGATAAAAATCTGCATTAGTAATCGAGCGAGGATCAAACGAGTGAGTGTGGACGATCGATGTCTTTTGAGGCAGCGTCTCTCACTTTGGGGAGGGGACACGGGGAGAAGGGGAGGGAATATGGGAAGAAATAGTAGAAAAGGGAAGATATAATGGAAAGAAAGATGTAAAGTATATACATATATACGTATAAAAGCAGAACTAAGATAGTTGTGAACCATTGGTCCAATCATAAGGGTGAGAAAATGAAAGAGAAAATATGACGTTCCCGGGACTCGAACCCAGTACTTCAAACTTTGGAAAGGGCACATAACTATATAAAATACACATACTACTATGAAATTTACTGCATCTAAGTAAGGCACCTTTTGGAAGAGTAAACAAACAAGCATGCTTTGAGGGGAACAACGGTAGACTGTCTGGCATTTGCCTTAGAACGGAGGAAAACATCTCGAAAAGCCTCCCTTTTATATACATATACTATAGATGATAGATGTGCGTAATACGAATATACCTTTATGGAATACAAAATTACTCAAAATTTTATCAGAAAGGGAGCTAAACAGATTGAGGTGCATCGGTTATAAATTCTGAAACTACTAAAGTCTCGTATAGTGTCTCAATCAACTTCCACAAATATAAGATTATTATTGTGATTTAAAAAAAAATAAATTAACAGTCCAGATTACTAAAACAAAATTCACAGTCCAGGCATGATAATTAATAATAATAGAATATGGGATGATTCCATAATCCTTGAATTACAATTATAGCCAGCAAAAACGATAACTCATCGAAGTATTAACTGCTAATAGTGAGAGGTGATTTAGACCTTAAGAGAAGATGAATGAGCTAAAAAACTAAGTATAAAAGTGTCGTTATGATTTTCATGTCATTTACTTTCTTATATAACGATTTCTATCGTTACCCTAAATAAAACAACGAAAGCATGAAAAGTACAGAAAAAAGCTACTATTCCCGGGACTTGAACCTGAGACCAAAACTTTTGCAATTCAACTCCACCACCGCTGTTTGAATTACAGAAATAACATAAGTCTTTCATGCGATTCATAGATGCGTAATATTCTTACTACGGGAGAAAATTAAATAACACCGAAAAAAACAGGCTAATGGAAATGAATCCTGTTACCATAAAGACTGCAGCATAAAGAAAAAGGTAAAACGAAAATTCCAAAAAATTACTCGTAAAAAAAAGAGACACTTAGGAAATTAGGAATTGAGGGAGGAATACGAAGGAATAAATGGAGAAAGTAACGAAGAGGGAAAAGCAGAAAAGGGACTTCAGTTAACGAAAAAATGAGAAACAGCATCTGGTCGTGTTTTAATTAAAAGAAATGCGAATGGGATGGAAGAGGGGAGGATAACAAAGGGGAGAATTGCGCCAAAGGCAGAAATGATGAAGAAAGAAAGAAATAAAGAAAGAAAGGAAAGGGAGAAGGTCGGAGATGTAGAGGGAGAAAGTCTGAAGGGAGATGAAAGTCAGGCGATGGGACGGCTGAAATGAGAAATCTGCACGTACAAATGTAATTGGGGATGAAAAAAGAAAATATGCAATTGAAATACAGAGTGGAAATTAAGTTCATGTTCAACCGAAACAGAAAATAGTATTGTGACGTAATTTTTAACTAACGAAGCCCAAATCATACGTAATATTTAAAGGACTTAATTCAGGTTGAGACCAACAAGTCTCCCAATACATTCACAGCTTGTCATAAGAAAAAATAAAAGAGAGATTCGCAAATGTATATGGAATTCTTTGTGCAATAAAATACCTAAGCGAAGTCGACAGGTATAAACATCCAGAGCAGAAAAGCAACCTCAAGATTGTGGTTTGTAAAACCTAAACCTTTAATATAGAAGACTACACCTGATGACGAAAGAAGATTTATAAAGTTATTAAATATCCTGGAAAATCGAACAGTAAACTACCCATACCACTAAAATCATATCAGATATCTGATAGTTTCTTCTGCTGTGAATCATTATAGGATCTTAAAGATATTTAAAAAGGACATAAGGATTACAAATTAAAGTATTCAATTATTGATTCTAGACGGATTATGAACCATATCGATTGGTTATACTTAATCGAAATGAACGAAAAACTTTATCTCACTACCACAGAAACTTTCTCTACAGTTGTACAGTTTCTGTGGAAGCGAACAAAAGTTTTTCATTCATTTCAATGGCCTTTCACGAGGTAACGTTTACCCATATTGAGTATTATCAATCCAAATAATTGGTAGATTAAAATAGACTGTTTGAGACGTAAAATAGAAATAAATCTTTAGGAATCTTGAAAAGATGTGATAATAACGAAGTATCATGCATGATGTTCTGTTCAGATACAATATTAATTATTATTTGTAGGTGTTCTTTAAGTCTTGCAGACTAATATCACATAATTAATGAAAGAATATTTTTGCGATGTAATATAAGTTGCGAATAAATATCCCATAAGGTACACATCTCATCGTATACTTTAATTTCTACGAATTGCTACGGTTCTGTCGTCAATATACTTTCGTCATCGTCAAGGCAACGGCGTAAGTAGAGCATTAATGATACGATATAAAGTGAAAGTCCATTAAAATCGCCTAACCTTGAAACTTCCATTTGATAACTGACAAGTATGATTTCCGAAGTGGTTGGCATTGGGAAAACTGTTAGTTGGGAAAACTCCTTGTGGAAGTCTTCAGAAAGAGAGCACTCGAGTAGGGATGAGAGCTATTGGCGGCATGAAACAGCCTGATACTCCACTCGCGAACCTTTTTATTTCCGATACCATTTTATTTCGCGAATTGATAAACTCCAATTTTTCAAAGCGTCGTCAAATATTGGAGAGGATATATTCGAAAGGACTGCGTTTAGGGAATAGAAAAACACGACTGAATCATCTCCTTAAAAACATATTATAGTAATGGACTGCCCTCTACCAAGCCTCAGAAGTTATTTATTCGATAACTCATAAATTTTTACGTATCAAGAAAGCCTGCAGAAATACGTAATCTTATATGGCCATAATATACACTTATTACGTAATGGTAATACTCTACTAATTCTAAAATATATATTACTACTATAAAGGAAAGGAAATAGAATATTAAGAAAGGAAAATAATTATACGAAAAGGTATTAGAAGGAATAGAGCAATAATCATATTATTTAACATCCTAAAAGAGAAATCGTTAGAAATTAAAAAACGAGTATGGACGTAAGCTTCTTGGAAAATGATAATACTTTGCTATGGTTTGTATAGTTTATAATTAAAGCGGAGGGACGAATGAAATCTAATATTCAGCAAAGGCAATAAAAATACCGAATTGGTAAGAGATATAAAATTACTTAGTTTCTCAATGTGATGTTATATCAACGAATCCTTCCCTCCAGAAATATTTTAAGGCTATAACTCAATTAGGTAGTTGAGAATTCCGACACAATTTGTCAATGCAAAAAATTAGTACCATATGATATAAATATCTAAGACGTCTATGGACAAACGGAAGATAGAACAACATTGTAGTTCGAGGATTGTAAAGGATTCACAGAATAATTATACATTCTCCAAGCTATCCATTGGAAGTAAATAGAATTCAATACATTCGAAAGACTGGTAGGTTTATTTTGAATTTTTAACCTCCCATACATTTACATATTATTTAATCTACCGAAAATTTCAGCCAAACTTGAATACTTCAAAAGGAATGAGTAGCCATATTTTCGGAATTCTATCCCTATTCATTTCTAGTGTATAATTTTCTACGATTTAGTGGAAGAAATTTAGAGACATCGACTTAAACTCTGTACACCAAAGCAGGGGTTTTCTGCGGTGGATATAGATACACATTGACGTAAAATATAGACATTCTGATTATCTATATATGATCATAGTATTATAAATAAATATTCCTCTAGTATTCATCTGTGAAAGATATCTGAAGACAATGAAGCAGTTACGGAACCACCTACGCGTACGTGGGAGCGTAGCGAATACGCAGAATGGCTTAGAGCATGTTTATAGGCAATAAAAACTTTCCCTTTCTTTCGGTGGTACATTCGGATCGATGCGAATCCTCTCTGATTTGGATAATTCTCCGATTTGTGTGATGATCAAATTCCGGAGAGATATGTGTGCGGTGCCTGGACCGAACAGGCTGACCGTTACTTTCCCAACGGACCTCTCCAAAAAAGGGCGTACGAAGGAGGGAGACATGTTTCATTTGTGATGCGGGAGAAAAAATATCCACGATGGTCACCGGGAGAAGTGGTGCTTTATTAGAAGGGAGGCAGACGGTGGTGCCGCGGTGCGGCGAAATTTCGCAATAATTCTCTGCGAATCATAACTATATCTGTGAAAGGGGTTGAAACTCGTCCGTTACGCACAATGCTCACCATAAATTAGAGGCGTGTATTAGAGGGAACAAAAAGTGAGAGTCGGAATCTTTAGTGCCTGCTTAAAATGGCTTTCTCTATAGATATAAATTGCCCTTATTATTTTCTCGTAGTGATAATATGACGCGAGTGACTTAAATTATTAATTGAACGTAAATAATTTACATAATCTCTAATCTCTTCAAATTTACTACTATTTACTATTTACAAATTAATTTATGAGTAACTCGTAAAATATTCTAATATTAATTAAAAACCCATCTTCGATAAATTAAGAAAGAATTAATTCATACATTTTTAAAGACATACTAAATGGATATTACAAATTTGAATTGATATTAATAATAGGAAATTTCAAAGTCAGTGTACACTAATGTTTTCATTGGTCACTTATAAATTCATTTGCTAATGTTTGTCGTTTATCAACTTGATAAGAATTTCGTGCAAATATTTCTAAATAGTTTTCACCTTTTTGCTATTGAGTTATTGAGGAAAAGTAGTCTTAACATTCATTTCATAATGACTTTCCACCAAATCATGCCTACTTAAATAATTTTATTTGTGGATTAAGTTTTCTCTAAAGAATACATCTTAAATAACTCTACGTGCAAAGAAACGTCTACAAAGTAATTATTATATATATTCATGTCTGTGATATAATTATGATATTTTCTCTAATAGGGGAAAAACCTATGTAAAATCAGAAAAGCTTCCAAGAACAGTCGGAAATTTCACATTTGAATGTTAAATTCATCATATAAAACTTATATATGTTCTAGAAACATCAATTAGGAAAAGAAATATTTTCTGTAGCACCTCTGACACGTTTGATCTGGAAAGCTTACCCAATTATCTTTAGATACGCAAGCATAATACAATCAATATACGAATTCAAGACTGCCCGAGATCATTCAACTACATTACGTCAAAATGTCTCGCAAACGTACAATGCAACGAAGAAAAGTTCTCGATATGACAACGAAATTCGGAGAATTTTACTTAATAATAATATTTAATATTTCTAAACAATCCCGCATTAATAAAAACTGCAACCCTAAAAACACAGACGCATATAGAATTCCCGTGCACAACGCGAGGCGCCTGATTTTTTCTTCCACGAACTCTAACTCGTAAACGTCGTAGGGAACTCTTTCAAATCACGTGACTCTCCGTGCGTGTGTGACGCCATGCGTGTAAGAGAGAGAGAGGGAAGTGGTGCGGGAAAAAAAGTTCTCAAGAAACAAAAAAGTAACGAGAAATTCTGTTCCGCGGGAATGGAATCAACGGTTCAGAGGAACACAATCAAAAGGAGGGGAAATGTATGGGAGTACGTATTGCATGTATTTCCAGCACCGTATTTTTTCCCTCAGTCGGTCTCTCGGAGAATAAAGGCGGAGGAATGATATAAAACGAGAGAAGGTAGTGGTGGTGACAGAGGCTGAGTGGCCAAGGAGCGGTAAAAAAACAATGGAACGTCGTCAAATGGTGGTAACAACGGACAAAAAGGGAACTTTATTCTGCCGATGCCTGATTTGATATAAACCGAGATGATATATTCCGTTTCGAAATTGAAGCCATATTTCGACCTAAATCTTTTTTGTGATTATCCTAATTTCGTTTTAACGTACGCTAATGTTATTACCAAGCTTGAAGTCGACTGCGGTCTTTCATCATGACGATAAAAAGAGAAACATTCTAACGCCATATCCATGTATGTCTTAAAAATCAGTTTGAATCAACGAGTTGTAACCGTGATCGTTCATTTTTATGCCTTACGTGGTGCAAATTAAAGCAATTTCCTATTTATTCCCTGACGATAATGATAAATAAATGGACATTATTTATCAATATGGGATTTGAGAAATGGTAGGCTATAGTAATATAGGCTTACGATGAATTTCTTATTATATTTTGATTTATATAGTTATTATACCTAACTAATTCAACTTGAATTTCTTCTTTCTTATTTGTCACTTAGTTAGTTCCGATTCTTTATTCTCATCGAATACGAAAAACTACTAACCTTTGTGGTTTTAAGGCAAACTAACTTTTCTACAGCAATATGTATCCTACGATAGGCTTGCTTAAAATCGAAAGCGAAATTTTTTAACGGATGCTTAACAATGGCAGACAATTCCACTGGGTCAATCTTTAACTGTGTATCACAATTAGGCGTCAATTAAAATATTCGTATAATTAAAAAATATTGATTAAGATATGAATTCGACAATGCAGTAGCATATGAAAAAATAGATTTAACATTAAATTATATATTATTGTTGTTTATTATTAATACATTATTGTTGAAACATTAGATTAAAAATCATCGAAAAATCATTTCTTTCATAAAGGAGCTAAGTAATTGGAACTGAGAGAAGGAAAATATGTATACATAAATGGAAAGTATTGCATTTACTTTGCCATCCAAGAAAGGGACAAATTCACTCATACAATGAGGCAGAGAACGTGGAAAGTTATGGAAAACGAAATCTTAATAAGTATGATATGAACCAGGAGGGAAAACGTTGAGAAAATATAGAATATGATTTGGAAGGGAACATATTATCTCTTTTGCTATGATATTGGCACATAAACAGAGGGATATTGATTATATTTATGCTATATATACTCTTCATAGATTACTCGTAGATAATTCTCAGAAAATTTTAAAAATTTTTATGGCTCGAATCAGATCTTTTTCCCCGAATTTCTCCACGACATTACGTAACCAAGTAAATATTAGGACAAAAAGAAAAATTCCTCCATACCGTTGTACCCAAAAGAGAGAAATTTCTCCATCTTCGAGAAAATCCGCATGGCAATAGCTCGAAAAACGATGTCAGCGCGAGGCAGACATAATTCGAACGGAGAAAAACTCAAAAGAAACTTGTCATACATCCCGCCTCCAAAAAATTGCGCCTCTTGATAGCGGTGTCGAAAAAATTCCACGCAGAAGAGAAAATAAATAATTAAAAGGCTCCGTAAGGTGAAAGGAGAAGGTAGACAAAAGAAAGACGGAAAAGTCGAGTAATAGGAACAGAATATTAATTACGAGACGTAACAGACGGAATGGATAATTACATCCCGCCCAACTTTGCGCTGTACGCGTCATTACCTGGAAATTTCGGGCGCTTTTTCTAAATTAAAAAAAGATACGACAAATAAACTTGTGGAGAGAGAGCCCTTCTTAAAAACGTTTGTGTATTTTTTGTTTGACGTATGAAAACATCGAGGATCCTCAAACCTCATGGCTGGTTTCACCGGGATATTCGAGTCAGAAATCCGTGGGAGAAGAAGAAATTCACCTTTAAGAATTCATCTTTAATCCTTTATCGTTATTATTATTATCAGCGGCTGCCTAAAAAAAGCACTAAAGACGTTTCGCTTCGCGGATTTTGCTCCCTGTAACGGGGCTTTGTTTCCGCGATCCATTTCGCACAGCCTGCTGAAGAAGAAATTCGCACAAACGTCACTCGAACATGCTTTTTAATTTAGCCTCGAGTCTCTGCCGAAACCCAGTTTCCTTCTCTTCAATTATTCGCCGTTTTTAGCGCCCGATTCATTGCTTTGCCGGGGAATTAACCGCGTGCGATACTTGGTGATTACGTACTTCTTTTCGGATGCCGAACGTGAAGATAAAACGCGGTTCCATTTAAGTCTTTCTCTCGCAGTGAAGAGGAATGCTTTCGGAGGAAAGATTGGTCCGAATGGAAGATGTGAGAAGTCTTGAGATGCTATTTCGACTTCCTTTGCCTTTGGAGGTGCGATGGAGTGGGACATTTTCAGCGGGATGAACTGCGTAATGCTCCGCTTCTCTGAAGTTACTCGAAACCCTCTGTCAATCAAAGAGATGTCTCTATTCCCTTACTGAGGACTTCGCTCGCTCAAGTTTTTTAAAGGAATGGAAGGAGATCGATCAAAGAATGCCAGATTATTTCATCTTCCAACGGAAAAACTACATAAATCGTAATCCGAGGATACGTTTCAGGTGAAGCTATTTACCTTATATCGGTGTATTTAGAGTAAACGAGATTCGCTCCTGATTGAAAGGATAGCATGGAGTCATTTCAAATCTAATTTAGTTTCCATGCTAAATTTTTTTGAAGTAAAAGGAGCGTATTAGAAGTGATAAAATAAATCATAAATTTTATGAGACTGTAATTTATTGATTTAATAGCTTAATTCCAAAAATATTTTTATTCCTTACTTTTAAAAACTTTCACGAAATTAATTAAAAGTAATAACTCCTGATTTTCATTATCTAACTTTAAAAATCTTTTATCTTAATGTCTTTATCTCTCTAAGCCAGGAATACAGTAAACCTTAATGAACCGCATAGAATAAATATATCATTAAACGATCACGTTAAGAATTCCGTATCTAAACTCAATGCCAAATATCTTCGATTTAATTCAGTTTTTAATGATAATTAATTTTTGTGATTCATATTTACAAATATGCACGATAGGACGAAAACCAAAAATTTTACGCGACTTCTAAAATGTAATCAGTTCTAATCCTATAGAAAAATCCTTAAATCCCACCTTAGTAATAATTAGCATCCTAACTAAAAGGTTTGCATAATAGTCATAAAAGCATGATACATAAAGTTAATTTAATCCAGTCATTCTACGCAATATCTAAACCTAAAGTGAATACCTTAGTTTACTTTGAGCATAAAAACATATAATCGAATAAACAAAACGTTATCGCGTAACTATACAATCGTAAACGGACAAATAGCCATCCTGCACATCGCGTCCGTTATTCCGCCCAAACAAACAGCATCTAACGGCAAAAAACTCGCTTTTCGCTTGAGCGACAACATCTTCTCCACCCCACGCAGGGAAGATAGCAGTAAAGAAATCGAATTCGGAAAAAGGACCGTTTCTTGATCGCCGTCAACGGCAGAAAACGGACGTTTCACGGCCTCTGGATCAGTGGGTCAACCGCCGCGGGCGAAAGAAAACGCGAAACTGCAGGGGTCCAAGAACGAGACCTTGGAGCACCTCTCGAGGACCCATCGGCGCGAACGGGGTGTCCACGCATTCGGTGGGAAACTTTGGGTAGCGCAGGAACGCGAAAAACTCATTCCCGCGTGTGGAACAAAAGAGGGAGCCATTGTATTGCTGCTCGGACACTTGAGGAATCGGAAAGGGGGAAATGATTTCAAGGAGTTCGGAGAGAGAGAATAGTGGATATGTGCGCGAAGTCTGGGAAGTGAGACACATCGCCTATTTCGCTCTGTCGGGCGGAGAGAATGAGTCCGACGAGGCGTGAGTATAACAGGGGGGGAAGATTTTTAAATGTGGCCACCATTCAAAGTGTGGGAACATTCTGATATGATCGATTGTGGATGAGGGTGGAGGGGACGGCATTGTGACGGTTGTGGGGGGCGAATTCGCCGACGGCCGTTTCCAACAACAGTCGTACCAAAGATTTCCGGAATCCGATTGCTCTTAATTGGGGGGAAGGCATTATTGGGATCGTTTCCTTTAGCTGTTAATTCTCGATTGAATTGAATGGTGATGAAGCTGAGGAATATTTGACTTAAGAATTAGATAATCTACTGTTTTGAGATCTAACTAACTAATATTAAAAATTGTTTTGTTATAATTTAAATATATTTTCCATTGTTTTATTATAATTATTATTATTTTATGACTATATTTTATAAGCTCCTGAGAAAAGTATTTCGATAGGATGATAAATTAAATGTAATAAATAATCACTAAAGTCGAACTAGCTCATCATTTATGATTAAACTACTTAATCATCAATAGATTCGAAAATTAAAATAAAGAGCATAGCACATCAATTTATGATAGGCCATCACAATAACATAATATTAATGTGAGTATAACAACTTTGTATAAGTTTCGCGAATGCATATTTAATGGAGTGTACAAATAGATTTTCGTAAAGCTTATAGAAAGTTGTTACATTTAATTTAAAATTCTAAATATTCAATTTTTCTTTATATATAAATAATTTTTATCACAAATCTCTATTCATAAAACGTTCATAGAAGCATGATTTACATTGACGAATTTTAGTTTCAAAATTACGATACACTTAATACAACGGTTTTTGATATCGAAAGATTTTTGTTATTATTTTATGATGAATACCCTCATGTATTAAAAATGATCCCTGGAAACTGCACCATGCGAAATGCATGAATTTCACTCTCCCCAAACGGGCCGTACAAGAAATAATGCATTCTGATCAAAATGGTTGCAAACACCTTTGATTAAATTTTTACGGAGTAGACAAAGCGAAATAGAAATTTTAATTTATGTCTCTTACACACTGAAAAGCAAGTAGCATATTAACAGCCTCTTTCATTTAATCGTACGAGCACTATAATAAGCCTCAATTCCATTCTTACTTTCTATTTAGAAACCATTCTTTTCTTGCAGAAAACACGAAACAAAAGAAAAGCGGAGGATTGAAGGTGGACGTTAAATTAACTCCACTGAAGTGAGATAATCGTGATTGGATGGAGAATCTTCAAAGAAGAGAAGAGGGGTCAAGAAGAACGAATGGCCGCAGGATATTATGTGACCAGGACATAAACAGCTTGGTAGGAGAATAGATCGGTGAATCAGCAGGGGAAAGGTTTTCGTATCTAAAGGGAAAGTCAATATCAGTTAATAGAAGGAGAAAGGCAGAAGTATGGTACTAGATGATGATTTAGGTGATCTATTGGAAAGAATAGATAAAAAATTAAGAGGAATATTACATTTAAATACATTTAACGACAGTGGAAAAATATATGCTGCGTGAAATCCAATAGATTGATAAAATTAGATAACTGTAAACGAGATAGAACTTGGTAAAGTAAATTTTAAGTATTAAAAAGTAGATTTTGGTTAATAACCATATCTTCTCAAACATTGAAACTGTTTACGTATACTAAAGAAATATCATAGATGATATGACACACAACAGAGGTCTTGTGAAAATTAAATATTGGTGGAAAAGCAAAATAAATTCTGTACGACCATCATGTAATATTGCAGTAGTTTCAGCGATATATTAAGTCGATATTCTTCGGATAAATTTCTTAGATTGCTTTCGAAAATAGAATAGCAAAAATTCCAGTAAATAATGACACTCCAAACCTAAGAATGAAACATGTAAAGAACAGGATTGGCGATTTCAACTCTTAATCGTTTATTGACAACTTTGCAAACATAATTTCTAATATCTTTCCACGAAGTACGAACAGAGAACCTAGATTTCAGTCTAAGTCGAAACAAATGAATACGATAATTATGACATCACCTAATCTAATTCAAGAAACAAAATATAGAATCACCTATTAGATGATTAACTGTCAGCCAGTTAGTCAATAAAATACACATCATGCCAACTGGAATAACTCTCAAGTAAAATATAAATAAACGTTTGAACTATACCAGAGCGCTAACACAGACTTCAATAGAGGTATACACATAACAATAATTTGTAATGGGTTAGGTAATAAAAAAAAACGAGCAGTAGCGAAAGAACAATTTTATTTCACAGACATTTTCTTACGTCAATGGACGGTCTAGAACATCGACCGTCTCTCATAGAGTGTTTACATCAAAATTCCCCTTGATTTGAAGGCATCATGTAGCTGAAGTCATAGATTAGGTACAAATACCACAGAAAAAATAGTTGCATGGACACAGTACAAAAGATTTCTTTCATAAGACCCGGAGTAGGCTTCCGTCAGTAATACGGCGATGGAACTTGAGAACAATAACGTTCGAGACGAACCAACTGCGGTCTTCGTCCCGAAGTGATAGGGTAAGGTAATGATCGGTAAGATTTGTGAAGATACATCACACTGAAACGACTTATAGACATCTAAAATATGACACTGAGTTGGGTGTTCCATATAAAAGCAATGCGGGAGACACCTAATTCGTGCACCGAAATTAAAAACAACATGTGGTAAACGAGGCAACGATAATAAACCAAATACGAGCGTTCAAAACTCTCAATATTCATTCAGAGAGGAAAAATCATAAAAAATTTAACAAATAGAAACATTTGAAAGTTCAAAACAAAATTTGAACGATGCATCGATACTCCAAACATCTTGGAGCGAACCTGGGCGACTTCCAATCGAAACGAACGCTTGAATTCGATCGTGGAACGTTTCATTAGGAATCCATTTTTCTATGGAGTCCCACAAGGATCGCATTTTTGCCCTGCGAATTTAAAAAGAACCACGGAAAGAACGAAAAGCGGAAAATTTTATTATTATTAGACGACGCGAGATGCGGAAACGTAAAAAAATACAAGAGCGGAAGAAAAATCACGGTCGAATGGGACACGAGACGGAGTTAAATGGGACAGGAAAAATAGCGTTTGAATGAAATTTCCGGATGAAGTGTGCGGGATGATGCTCGAACATTCTTCGCATGGAGTATAAAAAAGCCAAACTTTCCCTCCATACTCTTCCTTGTTTTATAATACTCCCGTTGCTTCCAGCATTCGACCCTCTTACACATCTCCGAGTGGTAAATGGTTGAAATGGGATGGGAAGGATGAGTTACCGCGAGATTACTCCCCGACGAGGAAAGTGACTGCGGCGCGATGGGTACCGAACGTTACTTAGCGACGCTGACATCGTCATTATCGGAGATAAACCGAATAAATTCGACTGAAAAAACGTCGCGTTATGGGGGTAAATGGGAAAAATAACCAATAGGGAACAAAATGCGAGGATTTCCGAGATTTTTCCGCGGATAAGTGCACGTTAGTGGGATGGGAGGGGGGGGAAAGATGCGGGAAGCATTTAGGGATGCATTATTTCAAGGCGGATGAGGGGGGAGAGAAAAGTAAGTTTTTTTAAACCAGCAGAGGGGATCGGATGGCAACTTCCGCCCGCACTTAAAAATTGCGAGAGTATATCGATTCTTTCCCGGAATCTGAGGAAAGCCTCGATGCTTCCTGGATGGATGGATGATATCGTATGATATGATAGCGTATCCTCTCTCCACTGAGGTGAAGGTTATTTTCAATGGGTTGTCATGTGAATAATGGAAACGTACTACACTACTAATGATTTCGTATGGTAAATGAAACGCTCAATTAGTACGTCACTTTTGGAAACGAAATGTAGCAATTTGTGTGGATTGCTGTGGGATTTAACACTGCAAAGATCTGATTTAAACATCGATTGGAATTGAAAATCTAATATTTTTTGGATTCCTTTGATGAACTTGATCAAATTTTTTCCACTTCTTTCTGTTTTGGAATAATTACACATAAATTTTTATCGACAATTTTACGTGATCGGTAAGAACGTTTAATTTATATATTTAGTCAAGAGCCATGACGATCGAGTGGTGGACATCGACTGTGAAAATGATCATTCCACGAGTTTAAAAGTGACACAAGCAATCAGTGGTGGTTTTGGTGAGTTACAAATACGTCCATACAAGGATTACAATATATATATATATATTTTCGATAAAACTAAGTCGGCACGCTCTCGTTGATGCAGTCTTTCAACGCGGGAGAAGCCTTACTTGGCTGAGAGTAGTGGTGGTACTTCGTGAGACGAAATTTCAGGTACGCGACTCCCGCCAAACTCAGATCATTAATTCCGCGCTAGTCGTAACATTTGCTTCTAAAAAATTTTACCTTTAACTTTTCTGCCATTTTTCATTCTTCAAATCAAACTCAAAAAAATTCCTCTCTCTAAAAAAAAGGCAGACTAAAAATAGTGCTTATGCAGCTATACAGCTCGTTCCACAACGAACACTAACCAAATCCACTGAATATATTTTTATACGATCACACCCGCTAAGACTAGTGTCACCTAATCATCCCCATTGACGGAGAAATCTACGAGACACTAGGGTAAGTTGCCGACCACTAAAATCATTTGGCTCTTCGTTAAAAAATTTAAACGTAATCATTGTAAAAAAACCACGCTCGAACGCAAAAATTAAGATAATTCGTCAATGTAAAATATACCACCTCTGACAAAAATTTCACGCTACTATTAAAAATCAACGGCAGCTTTTTAGAGATCGGAAACGAACCTTCCGATGGTCCCATCGGAGGAGGAACTGACTTCGAAGCCTTTTCAAAATATCCGAGCCTCTTCTTCGTTGCTTCTCAGCCATTAGACGTCCTCCGAGAAGATCTAATAACGATTTCTGTCGTAACCACCACGACCCGTGTTTTGACCGTAGCTTCCTCTGGAAGAACTGTAGCCGCCCCTGGAAGAGTTGTATCCGCCCCTCGAACCCCCGCCTCTGTTGTCTCCTTGGTTAGGCCTGCTGTTGTACCCGCCACCGGTGCTGTACCCGGAGGAGCCGCTCTTGCTACCGTAGCTGGAGGAGCTCCTGTCGCCGTAGCTGGACTGGCTTCGGTCACCGTAACTGCTTCCGGAACCGTAAGAGCTGCCGCCTCTGTGACCACCGCTGCCACCGTAGCTGCTACCACCCCTCTGGTTGCCGTACGGCTGGTAGCGATTTTGGCCTCTGTACTGCTGTAAGTAAATTAAACGAAATAATAAAGTTTTTATTTAAATATAATAATTAACTTTAACATAAAATAAAATTTCACGAGAACTACCTCAAAATCTTCATTAATTTATTACTTTCGTGTATTATGAAACAAAATCTTATTGATGTAGAAATATCTTTTACGGTTTTTTAAGTTATAATGTCATCTTGGATCTAAGTTAAAATGTTATGAAATCTAAATTAGGTGAGAAATGAAGAATAGTTATTTTGGATTGCTCACATAGCCTTAGTTAGCATCTCAAAGTTCTACTACTTGACCTACTATAGAAGTGTATGTATAAGTATTTAATCTCCTAAATTATAATTGTTTCCTTTGGGGCTTATATTATTTAGATTCCTGCATTCGTATGTTGTATCGTCTCACCTGAGTGTGGTATCTGGGTTCGAGTCTTAGTTGAATACGATACGACATACTTTAAATGTGTTCGATCTAATCAATATAAACTTCCATCGCATTCCTCCCTTTCATTCCATCCACCCGAGTATACGTTATCCGATAATTATCCGTCACTGTCTCATTATTTACGGTGCACAAAAAGGGGAAGGCATCAGTCGAATCACGATCGTGAACAATACGCAAAAAGAGTCGATTTTCTCTCCCGAACAGCCTTCCTTTCATTTCCACCTTCCGAAACCGCAATTAAGCAACCCTCCCCTTACCTTCCGATATTTATTTACATCAGTTTCCACAGATATATGGCGGATCGCATAAAGCGTGGAAGTTTTCGAATTTCCAGCCCCTCGGTTTCGTTTCCGATGGGGTGCGGCCTCCTTGTCCTTTAACAGACGCCCCCACCTTCATCTCATAACTCTCCCGCGCATCTGATATTGAAAAGTTAGGTCCGCTGCCGGTGTTTCTAAACTTTTCCCCGGAAGGTTTCAAGTAGCGAAGTTCATAGGCGATTGGTTCCTTCTGGCCTCGTTACCTGCCACTCGGCGGCGCTCCGATCGCCCACGGAATTTGTCCGCGGGAGAAACTTCCTCTCTAAAGCTCTTTCGGGCCAAGTAAATATGTTTTTCGGGAGTAATGAGTGAAAGTCTGAGTCTCATAAGGTTAAACTGTCCGGAGAGAGAGTTTTTTGTTTGGGAATAAGTTGCGATTTTATCGCGATTGGGATGTTAATACGGGATGTATTTTAAATGTGGATACGTTAAGCTGTGTGGAGTATTAGCTTTTCATTATATGGTTGAATTCGTAGATGGAATGTGAGATGTATAGACATTGATAACTTTTTACATCGTGAATTTTTATTGACGCACAAATTTGTATAGTATGTACGTCGCTTATTTGTAAGCTAAATCATATGTTTCGCTATCGTATTGACGACATCAAATACTAGGCCACAACGTAAAAGAGATACAGCTTAGTTCCAAAGAACCACTAAACCTTTACATGTGTACTAACTAATAATTACCTTACATCTTGAATAATAAATAAGAGTTAAACATGAATGAACTCTGCTACAATTGATCAAAATGAAATAGACCGAGTCATTCCCTAAAAATCATTACAATAGGCTTTTCAAATCTGGAAGCAGTACGAAAACTTCCACTTCAGTTTTTGACAGCGATAAATCTATTGACCTTTTCAAGATCGGAACAATACCCTTCCGTTTCTATAGCCACCGATTATAACTACCCTCGTAATTTCAAACAACGCTCTGGACCTAAACTTTGGAATCAGGGAGAGACAACCAAAGGAAACAACATTCAAAAAGACTGTCAGCTGAGATATTTAATAGATCCTTTTCAGTGAACTTTATTAGATGTCTGTTAGTTTACGATGGGAGGGTGGTTATTACAAAGAAATTCATTCCAAACGAATCCGGCAATTACACGAACTTCTTCGAAACGTTGTAATATACTTTTAGAAAAATATCCTACTTCTTTTATATTATTATTACATTTTTATCAATTATTATAAAGCGATATACTTTTAGAAAAGTAATTCAGTGCTGTTCCTATACCAACTAAGCTACATTCTCACAGAAGAATAAGTCACTGATGCATAGCCTTTTACTCAATAATAGAATATAATAGATTTTGTTTTCCTCTCTGATTACGAGTGGAAAAAAACACTAAATTTCTTAAAACGCAATACTATTTTAATTCAGAAAATATATTAAAAAGAAAGAAAGTTAAATTACCTGTGAGGCTCCACGATGAGAACCATATCCTCCTCTGGAACTGTGGAAAAATAAAAACAGAAAAAATTAGTAATTACAATAATAAGACAAGATACACCTCAATTACATTATCCTTAAAATATTGTATCCCGTATAAGTAAAAATAGTAGGATATATCAGGAGAATCAAGGTGAAAAATAGCAATAGATAATTGAATTAGAATAATTTTTAGTATTCGTAAACTAAACATTAATAATTATATAATAATAGCCCCAGATATGTCCGTATTCTTCACTCCATTTAACTTAATACAGTTTAGTTTCCTAGCAACCACATTTACCTGACTACAACGACATCAAAACCCCGTACGGAAACATCCACCATTCAAAACATAAATTGTGTTACTTTCGCGGAAAAAAATTCCGAGTAATAATAATAATACCCTTTCGCGATGAACTTTTTCTTCCCCATTCAGGACGAACCCTCTCTAACATAAATAGGCACTCGTCGATTCCTCTGTTCGATTTGTTTCGAGTCGAGAGAGCCTCGAAAGCATCACGAGAGCTGCATTCTAGCGTTGAAAAGGACGAAGACTGGGAACAATGAGGTTAAAAAGCTGTATTTAATGGAGAATGAAGAGTTGAAGGAGTGGGAATCCGTTAGTGGCAGGTGAAGCAGCAGTTGATGGGTTCCGAATAGAAACCCATTCACCGGACACCTCATCATGTTAATTAATGCTCGCATTCCGTGCGTGTCTGCAGAACGTGTTTGCCACAATGCGATAACTAATTGCGAATAAAAGAGGATATCTCCGCTGCGCTACTTAAGCATTGCGGGAACGACTTCACACGAATTAAGAGATTTTATTAGAGATAAATATCCATCCTAATAAATTAATATTTAAGCTTTATTTTGAAGGTATAATCTCAATTTGATACCTGTATCCCCTTCATAACCATGTCAAATAAAAAATTTTGATAAATTTATGTAAGATCTAATTGAAAATTATCGTACGCGAGAGGTTTTATTACTTAAATAAATTTAAAGTAAATATAAATAAATAAACGATAGAAGAAAAAAGTTTAAAGATATTAAATGTAGCATCTAATGTTAAATAGATTACGATATAACACTTTTAATATTTCAGTCAGGAAACGACATATTATTAAAAATCTAATAAGATATGAGTGAAAATAATTAAACGAGTGATCAAAATCCACATCATCGGCTTGCAAAAGCTCTAAAGAGAAATGAAATAAACTTTCCTCATTGATACATAACACTGTGAGTTTTATAAGAGTGCACGAATGTAGCAAGATTCTATTGTACGTGATACTTCGATAAATACTTCGTAAATTTCAATTTGAAAAGAAAAGCTAAAAAAAAACGTTAGACAGAAGTTCGCTAACGGAAAAATATATTCCTTAGAAAAGCTTTCATAATTATTCAGGATCAATTCCGAAAAATACACTGAATTATCATCTTTATCAAATCTTAATGGATATAAAGGTAAAACTATTCATTTCATCACGAAAGAAAAGAGCATTCAACAAGATGTTATGATGAAATCGTTGGGCACGTGCCAACTTACAGATAAAATTACATCTCGGCGTATATAACATAACTTCGCACGAGACGTTTTCCACATCTTGTAGCAAGAGTGTAAAAACAGAGAATCTCTACCCCTCTACCATGACTTTCAAACCCAATAAAAAATAAATTCATCAAAATTACTCTTAATTGAACCATATGCTTGATTTATCTTATCGCAAAAACCTATGCAATAAGGTGAGCTCATAAAAAGGTTCCACATTTTTGAAAAGTACTTCTTCTACCTCTGCCGAGATGTTTTAACCTTCAAGAGTAAAAATATTCGATTCTAGAATCCCGAAGCTTACGGGTCTAATACTAATATAAATATTCCCCTCTACTACAACCCAAAATAATTAAAACTGCAAACAAAATTAGTATACGACATACACTGAAAATATCACTCAAAAATCACTATAAAATACGACTTCTAAGACACGCACCCCTAATTCATACAACATAACCCATAACCACACGCATCTTTACGTATTCCCGCACGGAACACCAAGAAAAAAGACGCCTCAAAAAAATGGACCACTACGACGACGTAAGGAATAAAAAAGCCCATCCGGGGAGATAAGACGGACGAAAAAAAAAACCACACGCACACAATGTTACGGGACGAAAGACTTAAAAAGAGAGAAGGCAGAGAGAGAGATATACGCATTCATTACAGAGAAAGGGGAGGAGTGTTAAAAGAAGGGAGCGTATTCCTTTTTAATGCATTAGTGAATCCATTCGAGAAAGCGGCGGGGGGTGGGGGGGAGGTTGGGAACGCCCCCCCTCGTGTTGAAAACCGTAACGGAGTAATGAGGGAGGAGGAGTTGGGTCGCCGGACCAAGAAGGCGAAAAAGCAGAAATGACTCACAAGAGAGTGGATTTAGCGAAGGAGGGTGGGCGTCTACCTTGTGGAGTGGCTGCTGGAAGGATTAGGATTTGCAACGGCGGGAATTATAAGCGGCCAAATGCGACGGATGCGCTGTTATTAATGCCTTCTGGGCCAGAAAATAGTCGAATGGCGGATAATCGACGTCTGCAAAAATGTGTGCCATTATAGGTGTTGAGATGAGAGGCGTGATGGTTGGAAAATAGGGGAAATGTCATTTTTAGAGCTAAGGAATTTATGGAAATGGAAAATATCTTCTTGCGTATACAAACTGAAGTATTCTGAGTAACTGAAGTATAACCCTGAGTTTTGTATTAGAATCACACTTGGTTAATCACCCAAAAGTACAGATTAAATTACGTTACTCATATTTAGCGACTTGATTAAATATAACCTAAGGATATTCGATACTACAGCTCTGTTTTCAATACTTTCTCACGGTGAGAAAATAAAATAAATACATGTAACAATATGACCTGCTTATAGCCTATTTTCAGACCATAATTTATAATAACAATACAGTTCAAATATATTAGCCTTACTATTACTTATTACTTATTTGTAACAAACAAGAAAAAGGAACAATTTAATTAAATTTGTAGTATTTTGGGCTTACAAGGATCTTCCACCAAGCCCGAAAGACGAATAAGAATAGTGGAAGATGAATTTTTTACGTCTAAAATTCAAATATTCTACTTATTACTGACAAACGTCAATATTAATATTTAAATTTATCAATCACTATTGGGACCCTACAGATAAAAAACGAACATTATTTACCACAAAGAATCCACAAATTTACCTTATAAAATATCCAGGATATAGAACATTGGAATTTTATCTATTTAATCCTTTTTCCCTTACGATTTCAAAGTCATAGCAACGGTTAGATGAGACAGATAAACGTAAATTAAAACATAGGATGCATTCATAAATCTATAACAACCATAAATCCATAGCAACCATATCCTTGTAACTAAACCACCCCCAACCATTCCACCCCATCCTAGCGAAACCAACGGTGAGATGAAAATCCATCCACCTCCCAGTTTTCACGCACATTTTACGTGAAAGCAGATCGAGATGAAAATAAAGGGTAAGTCTGCTCGTGGAGCTAAAATTAAGGATCGGATGAAAAGCACTTCTTTCGGGCTCTCGGAGAAACTGACGATAAACGCTGGACCCAAAAGGGAGAAGATGCTTTCTCCTATAAACTACATGAGAGAGGGGGACACTTGGAAAATATCTTGGCGAGAGGACCATGAAGGGAAGAGGATAAACAAATGAATGATGAAAAGAGAGTGGTGTGATGAGACGTTAAACGAAACAATTTCCCTCTTCTCGAATGGCGTCTGACAATCGAAGCTGCATCGCTAAGAGACGAGTAAAAAGGGACGAAATGAAAGAGTTACTCGAAATGGGATAGGACTTTTGAGATGAGTGGATGTACGACGAGAGTGAAGTAATCAAGAATTAGGATACCCTACATTTCGAAGAACCATTTCAACAGAAATGTCAAAATACGTGTCGATGAACGATGTACATACAGAAAAGATTAATAACAGTACACTAGATTATTTAGACAAAATATTTTGTATTTTTCATTGAATTTACAGTAATATATATTTCGAATCTTTTCAGGATAAACTGATCTAGAACTCTTCTTCCTGAACAAGAATTCCATTCACTACGAAACTTAATTGCGGCTAATCTCAAAATGACTGCCAGTGGCCTATTGCCTATCTGAGGTTATTAAATATCAATGACTAAATAAATGAATAATAAAAAAATAAAATTTAAAAGAAATTAAATACACGAGAAATTTACCGAGCTCTTTTCCAATAAATTCTTAAAGCAATAATCAAGAATGAACTTTGGGTTATTAGACTTGAAACTCATTGTATATTTCCTTTCATTTAATCAGTAAAAAATTTTTTCCTGAGTAAGGAAACAAGTGGACGAACTTTTAGGAATTTGTGTACTCCTAAATGTACTGATTTTTTTTTCTTCTTCATCAGCAAGCAACGAAAACTACATTAGAATCCAAAAACTTTCGTTGTTCCTAGGCTTTTACTTTACATTAAATTTATTACCGATTCCTATTCGACGTTAAAACTCTTATTATGGTCACCGTTGACAATTCAATGCCATTGGCCTTCGTGATTGTTTTTGAATCCTTAATAAGAAGCAAATAAATAAATAAAAACTTCAGTTTATTTATTTATTGTAATATAATTCAAAATTATATGTGATAAGGTCTGTCAGAAAATCCAAGTTGTATATATAAAGGGTTTTTAACAATCATACCATAAAACTTACGCTAATAGATCATTCTTCTAAGATTTCTACTCATTTCATGGGAACTATCTAAGTGAGTGGACCAAAGACACATCATACCTCACCGTGCATATACACTTCTTTCACGTATTAAGATCTACACAAGGAATGCAAAAATCGCGAGCAAAAAAGCATCCTTCTTACAAAACCATGCATTTAAAAAACACAAGATTTGAGAAAGTACATGAAGATGAAGGGTAAACGCACACACCCAACTACAGCAGGAGCACGGTTTACGAATAAAATATCTTTAAGAATACTTGTACCATTAAAAACCTTTCTACGTCGAGGGGTTTTGAAACGCTTGTATACAGGATGCTGATAATTACAACCTCGCAAATTTGAAAGCTTAACATGTGAGTATATGGAGTCGTCCTGAAAGAATGTCATAATCGAGGGGTCCATGGATTCAATCATTTAGGGTACGAGAATCTCCATGGGACACTTTGTAAAGAAGGGGTTCTTCATATCAAATATTCTGAGGTATCATTCAAACGCCCTTCTTACGATAACGCATCGCTCTTTTCAGTTCTTCGTGTAACGCTGTGTTTGGATAAATACTTCGGAAAAAAGAATCGCATTATAAAACGAATTAATGACTGTACAACTACTAGAATACACTTGAAGATACGTCATGCAGAATTAGTGATAGAATCGAATGAGTTGAAACTAACAGTTGAAAAACTACGATTTTTATATCAGCAACTTTCAAATTTAGAAGACAAGGCTCATCTTCTATATACCCATAATTATATAATACACAAATAATGTATGTACTTCTTCACAACTATCATTAAGAAATTTCAGAGCAAACTAACATACATTTTAAGGCAAGAAATCGGAAACCATTTTCTCTTATACAAGAACAACGCAGCAACTTATCAGATTATTAGGTACAGTTAGTCGTCAAGTAAACCATTAGTAACTCTTCCATCGAAGGAGCTTTAAACAGGACTCAAATTTTTTTCATTCCTAACATATTTAATTTATGATGATAGCCTGTAAAAATTAATTTGTTCTAAAATAATTACTATGCCTAATAAGGCTTGAGTTTAAAGGTAAAATATCACAACTGAATGATTTATTACGACATTAACTACAAAATAAATTTGTTTCACCAACCTCCACCATTGTTACTCTAAAGATATAACAATGTTTGATGAGTACGTTACACTGTCACGGACGCAATATCTTAATAGACTTAGTGTAATTATCCTTATTAAAAATCACGCAATTTCATCCCATATAAAATAGTATATACTAAATGTTACAACGTTTGTTAACGAGAATATCAGATAAACCACCGTAAAAACACACCATGAACCTTGAACATTTAATCACCATAGAAACCGAGTAATGACTTAAACACAACGCTTACAAACCCGGGATAAAAGAAAGAATAACAAGCCAAAGAGAGAGTAGACCAGGGGCGAAGTAAGGACGAGATAAATTGCAGTCAGAAGAGAGGAAGGTAGGCGAAGGGAGAGATAGAGAAACTTGGCAGTACACAGAGAGAGGGAGAGAGAGACTTGGGTCTACGTATACGGGGAAGAGGAAATTACATTGAGTCCGTTACCAGAGAACCATGCCCTCCCAACAAACACTCCCACCCATTCGTCATTCAACACAGAACCCAATATATATCCCTGGGAGTATCTACGGCCGAACAATTCAATTTGACCGGCATGATGGCTCACGGCCCTCTGCCACTTTCGCCCTGTATAAACAAATGCCTCAGAAACCCCTACTTCCTCTTGGGATATATATTCCGTTCCCCGCGACCATTTGATGCAAATTAAGCAAATTCCATTTTCGTGTACCTGAAGAAGGGTTGGAAAGACACACACGCGACCCAAGACACACACACACATACCCACGGCGCAGACTCGTTTCTCTATGCTTTTTCCGTGTGCTATCTGCTTTGTTTATTCTAGCGCACCCTTTCCCTACGAAGGGATGCGAGTTTGACGTTTAAGACTTAAGGGGAAAGAAGGCTAAGTTCGGCGGAAAGAAGACGATGGAGTATTAATTGGAATACCTTTCGAACTATATTGGGAACTGCGAGGCTTGAGTGACCCAAAAGAGAATGAACGAGTACAGGTTATATGAGAGATCTCCGATTACGAATATTACGTATCTTTTTCAAGTATTTTATTAGAGTAAAATGAAAGAACGATGGATCTTTTATAAACCACTTCGTGAGCATTAAAGTTCAGAATTCTAATACATTCATAGACACCTAATAACAATTACATTGACAAGGATACTACTACTTACGATGGGTATTA
Organism: Pantala flavescens; assembly: GCA_020796165.1. Lineage (NCBI taxonomy): Eukaryota > Metazoa > Arthropoda > Insecta > Odonata > Libellulidae > Pantala > Pantala flavescens. The sequence goes on from CM036887.1 coordinate 25,878,684, forward strand.
TGCGATTGACAATACAATGTAAGACAAAGATTAAACAGAAGTGTATCATAGGACATGACGGGGACTCGAACCCAGGTCCCTCCTTTTGTAATTAAGGCTCACGAGCTCTTTTTTAAAACGCATAACTGAATTAGAAAACAAATGGAGAAGTATGCTTACAAACAATCTATTCAAATGTACTTATAATGCGTCTCAAATCCAAATAAGGAACTCATATAAAAATAAGAAACATAGAGACTAAAATATCAAGAGAAGATTCAAAAATACACACAGAATCGATCAAATATCTCTACATTACTTAAGTCCACAACCGAATACTTCAAAAAAGGTTATCCGTATTCCTTAGCAACGGAAACATCTTTTAAAGCAAGCATCTCTCCTTAAAAATGACTCGGAGAGAGACTCAATTACATTAACATAACCCTCTGAAGGTCCCTATATATGTACCACTAGTATCACTCGACCGAATCAAAGACAGCTCCTGATTTCGCAAGTGTAAAAGCTTCCAATCGAACCCAACGATGTACTCCCGTGTTTGCTTACCTCCCTCCGCAAACTTCATTCGATTTACTAAACATGTGCTGGAGAAGATGGCGGGAAGGTTAAAAAACTTTTATTCCGAAAGGGATTCAATCCGCGTGCTTGGCCCAACCTCACGGAGACGTATTTCACGGGGGTGTTTTCTAAGATACGCGAGATTTTCAGGATGGGGAAGGTTGTATTTCGATCCTCAGATTTTTATCCGATATAGACGATAATAGATGGGAGTCTAGTGTTGGAGTGGATCTCCGTGGAGACGAGTAGATGAGTCACCTCTTTCATTAGCACGGATATACTACGTCAGGATCTCAGGGACCACGAATTCTCAGTAATCTGACCCCCCAAATTACTCGCTACTTACACAAAATTTGATACCTCTAGAAATATAGTTAACATAACATTATTTCAAATACTTCCATCTTGATGTTTACAGTAATGGAATGGAAATATAAGTGAGGCAGTTACTTTCTATAAAAGCTATAAAAATTTAACCAATCGACTTCTTTTTATTAAAAAGATTTTTACAACTATATTAAATGTGGGAGAATGTATCAAACAAGGTTCCAGAGAACATAATATTACTCGTATTAATACACTAAACAGAAATTTAAGTCAATCAATAAATGATTAAATATATCTATTATAACTATATCTACTCTAAGTAAATAGTTTTAATGAATAATCCCTTCAAGCTTCTAAATGTAGAAGTTGAAGTTTGAAACGAATCTAAAGGAGAGAAAGCTGTCTTTCAATATGGAAATTTAACTTTATTCCTGATTTTGGTATTTGATATTCTAATTTAGAATAGAATAAAAACCCTTCATAAAATGAATTACAAATTATTAAAAATAGAAACATCCCTACAAATACCAAGAAGACAGCCTTGGTTATATACCTTTTCAGAAGAAAAAAATAAGAAGATAATTCTTCACTGAACTTATTTTTTATGGTTTACACGACGCATTCAATCGATGAATTGTTCTGATGATTTCAATGGGAGAAAAGGTAAAAACTTTTTACGCAAGAAAGGCAGATACGGTGACGTAACTTTGCAATATGTATCTTACTTCTGACTTATTAAAAAATAGTCTGATTCATAAAGTTATTAACAGCAAGATTAACCTCACAATTTCGGCGCAATATGGATATACCGTACACATCCCAAATTTCGAAACATACGAGCTAAGTAATTTAAAATTTGTCGTATAAACATACCTTCCGCCATCTTGTCCGTGATAAGAATGCTGCTGTTGCTGATTGAAGTTCTGGTACGGATTCCTCATAAGCAGCGAGTGAGCTATAGAAGAAGAAAATAAGATAAAATTTAGTGAATGGAATAAAAACATCTCAATCAAATATACACTTCAAAAATACGAATAAGAAATATATAACAGCTGTACTGGTAATACATACATATACAAACAGTACAATATTTATCACCCTTAGTGATTATCCAAACTTAGGAACCTTCAACACAAAGTTGGGCGATTAACTCTCAAATCAAGCGGTGGTTATGCAACATGGCAAACAAGCTTGAATTGTGTGACACATACGTTTCAGGAGAGCTTTGCTTTTCCTCAAATTAAGACAAGATACTTCATAATCACATAATATATCTAAAACTTTTGAAATTTCGGAATGTTTGGAATAGAGTAAAAACACATTTTAATGTATATACCCACTTGACGGGTATACATGCTTATGTGGGACATGAGTTTGAATCTCTTTCATGTTGCTAATTTTGACTTTTCTTTAACCATTATACTTCACAAATATTTTATCATTCAGAAATTGGAAGGATTCATTTGAACTAAATCTTTTCAACTAATGCTCAATAGGAGCGTGTTCATCATTGACATTCATACACAAGTAGGCCACACGTACGTTTAAAACAATTTATATCTTAAGAAACATGGAATGTGCGTCCAATCAGACGATTTTAAGAGACAAATTTCTTCTTCATATAAGCAGAAACTAATACTTATTAAGGCACAAGAACACGCCTTTTATTCAATCCTTTTTTTAAATTAGAAAAGAATGAATTGGAAAAGAAATCACTCCAATATTCTATAAGATAAAATGAAGATAAAATAATAAACGACAAATCATCGCTGAACTCTTCGCAATAACATTAGAAATCATCCTAGGAAACCACAAAGAACAAGAGGTATAATGTTCCACCAACATACTCCGGCATTGAACTGTCAGAAAACATCGTTAGCATTTCTAACGCAACCAAGCAACCATGACACACCTCTCTTCCAAAATTAACTCCCCTAGTAAACAGAGACATCAACAAACAGCAACAACCTCCCACTGCCATCTAGGACCCAGTATCCATCAAACGATACGATATGAGCCTACCCAGAATCCCATGCGTGTCTAATACCACGACGCCTGGGATCGGCAAAGGGAAGGAAATCCGTGGGAGAGATGTCAGGTGGGAAGACCGCACTGCCAAAGAGACTGAAGAGCTACGGAGTAAGTAAAAGTGACCTCTTAATTCCAGAGGCAGTCAATGAGTTCCCCGAAAGCAAACATCCTCCCTGGAGGCTAATCGCCTGCCCAATTTCCCACACCGGCAAACACTCTCCAGCCACCGAGGGAGATGGACTGGAGTCTTAAAAGCGCGAAAACTCGTCCTCGGGCGGGAGCTCATTATACGCCCCTGAAAGAGGTATAAACATTCAACGGGTGAATGGATACTCTGCAGCCACTCTTATCTCCGCCAAAATACGTGTCAGCTGAAGCGAAAATCGAATTATAGGAATGGAAAGTGTACTCGAGACCTTGGGACATCAGATGAGAAATTGAATACGCCGTGAGGAGGAAATTACATGCGCTACTAACCTAGGGACCCATTCCGTTCCCTACGACTAGTATTGTTTGGAGAATTGGATCGCCGAGCGGGATTTATTATTCGGTATCAATTCCTTAGCAACGGCGTCTTTACATACGAAATATCAGGTAAACTACTATGTACACTAACTTGAATTTACCTCAATTATAAAGCCATTAGTTTAAACTAAATTAATGAACGAAAATATATTATTGTATTAAAGACAGAAAAAGTAACAAATCATAGAAGTTTTCACAGTATTTATTACATTTGTACCAGAATGATTACGGACCAGGAGTGCCTGAACTTGTAATGAATTATAACTAGGAAAGCTTAGTTTTCGTAATTAATGTGGTTAAGAATTTACGAATTTAGCTTCGCCAGAAATAAAAAAAAGAGCAAAGGAAAAGGTAGCTATGTTATTTTCAATAATTGGAATCCACCCTAAAGAAGTATTTATTACGCGGGATGATGCTGACAAGTAATTTATGCATGAATAAAGAGACGTTAGATGAATATAATAATAAATGAATGAATAAAGAAAGTTATAATAGAGGAAATGTTCATGAGATGTGGGGCATAAATAATGGCATAGTATATACAATTAATGCCCTTATTCCATATTGTTATATGATAAATCTGATTACCTAGAAGGATAAGAAGGAGTTGTAATGAAATGTAATCGGCCTACATTTATCCACTACGTAACACAAATTCCATGCCGAATAATTCACGAAGTGTAAGGCTTATCAGAACGCCAGCAACTGAACACCCGAGGCAGCATTTCGACTAATAAAAGACATTAGATACGGTTAAATTTTTTAAAGTAACACAGTTTCGTCTTACCGTTACAGATAAGTTCATCTTTAAATCGAAGTAAATGGTTATTACCTCTTTCACCAATGTCATCTGTTACAATGTAGTAAGAGTTATATGAGACTCAGCTTGAAACTTAGTTATTCAATTAGTTACAATGACGAAAACTGATAGCAGGGGATCAACGTGGTAAAGCTTTACAATTAGTGGTATCACTTTTTAACAATAAAATTATCTTAGTTACGGATTTGGATATAACATTATGAAAGAGTTAAGCTCATTTAAAATTATCATAGATTAAATATAATAACATAATTAACTTAAAAATGGCCACAACTACTCTTTGAACGCAAAACAACTCCAACTTAAGATCAATCACCAACATAAACAGCACCAAACGTAAGACGCGATTAACTCAATTACCGGAACCGAGAAAAAACAAAAAGCACATCAAAAACAAAAAACAAACGTACGAACCCTTTTATAAAAAATCACAAAGAAACAAACAGAATACATCTCAAAACCTTCTCAATAACAACCTCGTAAAGATCCGAGCGCTTGGTTCAAATCAAAAAGATCGCGATCCGAGCTTACGGTCGTACGTATGATTCGAGAACCCAACAAGAAAATAAAGGAAAAAACACAAATCCTTCGACCGCTGACAGAAAAAACCCCCCGCGACTTATAAAAACAACAAAGGAGCTCAACAAATGCTACGTGTACGTGAAGCAATTCTTTCGCAATTTTCACGCCTTTTCTCATGATGAGAACGGATCAAAAAAAAAAGAACGAGAAGAAAATACCTCGTCCTCTCATTAAGCAACTAAAAAGCCATACCGAGAGAGAGTCGCACGGCGACCGTTTGGAACATTAATCACTCCATTGTTCTCGCATAAACAAGGGAAAGGTAGGGCGGGGGGAGGGGTAAAGACGGCTGGGAACACATACATTATACAACGCAACTAAACACTCGAGAAACGTGTACACACACTCGATTCGGAGGGCGAAGACAATTGAAGTGTACGGGCTATTCTGCAAAGCGGCTGAGTGAGGGAGCGAAGGAGGACGTCTATAAGGCACTCGTTGGATTAAAAATGCTCTCAATGATGTCATGTAGAATTCGACAAAAGGGTAAGGCAGTGCAAGGATAATGGCCGAGATGAAATTTTAATTCGATTCGGATGAAAAAGGAGCAGATTATCTGCATATTTGCCTCTGCACTCACGCATCTGATTATGATCTGCTGTATCAACCTCGTACGTTGGGGACGTGAAACAAAAGAATTTAATTTAATTTTTTTGGAGGATGATTTTTAAATTGTGATTACGAAATATAACAGGCCTTTCATACGTGAAACAAAAGAATTTAATTTAAGAAACGTAATGGATAACGAAAGATCACTTAATATGGCATTTATATGGGGTTGTGGTTGGGACGAATTAGATAGTTGCAAGCTGGAAGAAAATAGAATTTACAATACAATAACCAATTTTTTTGGAGGATGATTTTTAAATTGTGATTACGAAATATAACAGGCCTTTCACTTGTAAATTACATTGAAGTGCTAAGACTAATGCTCACAATCCAAACATTAATATTTCCACGATCAGAATGAATTTTTTGTCTATTGATTTATTTGACCAAAAATTATGGTCCCGAAAACTGACAAGACACAATTTACTATATTATAATAATAAAATATTATAATATAATACTATTCGTTGTCGCTTCATTTATCACGCTCAAGTACACTCAAGTTGCTTGAGAACCATTAGAATGAATAAAGAAAGCGAGGTAGACCATCCCACTAATTATCTTTAATTTTACAATACAGAACATTAACATTCGCTACACATTACTTTAAAAAGTGCAGGATTCTTTTTTCTATCCCAGTCGCTGATACTTGAAACGATATAGATAGATATACGATATGAATGATAAAGAACAAAACTATCAAGAACCAACCTAAGAGATGAATTTAAGGACTTGAGAACTAAGAAAATGAAAATGACACTGAAGATTATATTTTTGATTTATCATATGATACACAACATGAGCTTGATTTCATAAATGATACATAATAATTTCTCAATCATTCAGCTTATTGGAGTAATTTATTAGGTTGCCATATAAAAAGTTTCAAAGGAAAACTTACTTGCAAGAAAGGAAACAGTAGATTATAGAACAAATGCGTTCATCAACCAAAACAAACCTGAAGCTCAATTTACCATGAGCATAATATTTTTAAATAAGGAAAAATACGTGGAAAATCCATCAATATAAGAAGAGAATGGGATAAATTAAAAATGGTTCCTTTGTCAATAAGATTAGTCATACTTTAAGCAAACATATGCGAATAATTAAAACATATATTCGCTGTTTACTAGGTTTATACATATAGTTTATTTATAGAGTATATATTATACCCACCAAAATATCCAGACATTACGTCTAACATTTATAATTACAAATTCTTCCACCCCAAACAAAGAAGAACGAATCATTGCGCAGGGTAACACGAGCAGCCACAAAAGTTGCGCCGAAATTCTCTTTCAAAAAAAAATCTCCCTCTAAAATCTTCCAGAATTCCTAGAATATTAAAAAACTTCGATAAAAAAGAAAATAACAGATATTTAGAAGTAAAGCCTTCAAGAGAGAGCACTCTCCCAACTTCGGACACGATTACAAAGCGGCAAAACAGTTGGCCGAGAAAGGAATTCAAGAAACGTATAACACACGGCTTTCGGGGGGAAGACAGTTCATTTTTGTAGAAGGGGAAAAAGGCTAAAAAAGAACCGCCCCGTGTTGGGGAAATCCTCCAGATGTACGCGTAAGCAATAAAGGATGCTGAAGCAGTGGCGTTCACTACGACGACGCCGAGCTTCCTTGGCCACTCCAACTCGGAAAGGTATTAGCATCTTCAAAGGCAAGAGAGATCGAACGATCATCTACTTCTTGAGCGTGCAATCCTTTCGAAACCCTTTTGCGAAAAAATTCCAGCCATCCTACTTTGTTAAACCGCTAATAATTTTTTACGCTCGAAAAAAAATCAGCGATAGAAGTCGCGAAATTGACTGAAAGAAGATTATGAACTATGTGACCTATTTTCCATTTTGACTGGAATTATTAAACTCTCATTGCGTTACCATAGAGATCATCAATACATACCAACCGTAAAATAATCCTGGATGTTACGTTTGGAGCGATTACACGGAGCGAAAAAGAATTTTTCCGATATTAAAGGGCATCGTCAACAACACTGGCCCTAGAGATGGACCTTGGAGAATCGGAAAAAAATATATCGATAGAAGAAGGGTGTCAACCATTCATTTTTTTTTCGTTTTTCTTAGCTCAAGGGACGGTTGCAAAAAATTGGCGAACAAAAAGGAAAAGTTTCAAACCAATTTCGAGTAAAATAGTCAAACTATCATTCCGATTTGATTAGGGAAAAATAAAAAGTTTTACCAAATTCAACCTTCACCAACTTCTTTTATAGAATATTCACAACATAATTGATAAAACTCCATTATATTATTGCATTCAATACTTTATTAGTCCTATATTTTCATGCAAATTATTTAAGCGAAAAAATCTGGAAAAATATTATGAGTAAGATTGTCAAATTCATGCCCAAATATTTGACAATGCTTTGGTTGTACCTAACTTATGCAATTTGAAATTTTGAATTAAAGTAAATTGCGAAAATAAAAATAATGATATGATATAAATAAAGAGATAGGAGTTCGGGAAATTCTAGAAAACTACATAAACTAAAAGAAACTTTTGGGACTAATGAAACTTGTATACCAAAATAACTGAAAATAATTCTTTTAGGATATACAATTTATACTTCCAAGATGTCTGAATTATAAGAAATATTTAATGATTATGATAAATATCTGAATTGCTTTGATAAACAGAGAGACGAGTAATTCATTTAATATAATTTAATTTTCTTTAATGGAACCCCACCTGAAGGAGAGAGCAGATCTTAAAGAAAACAAGAAGTATATTTCGTCATAAACTCTGCAAAATTTACCAGAACTACGAAGGCCAGAATAATTTGGAGCTTTACTTTGATAATCACCTACACAACATCAACTACTCCGCGTTACTAAATGCGTAAAAACGTTACACCGAGAATCATTGCTTAGAATCCCTCACAATACCAACTCAGTACCCGCACCTACAGCATCAATCTACACACGCCCCTTGCACCTACAGCAGCGTTACAAACGAACCCCACGGCTAAAAAGGGGATTCATTCAGAGAAATCCTCAAGACAACCGTACGTTGGGGCGCATCCCAAGGCGTCTTGAATCCGTAGCGGCAAAAATAATCGCATCTCTACGTATTACGACCGCGAAACCTCCCCCTTGCGATTACCCACCGCCTCACCTTACAACAAACGCCGTCAGCGAGTAAGATAGAACCCTCCCCTGGACCCTTCCGGTACATAACCTCCACTCATGAAAAAAAAAATAAAAAAAAACCTCGTCAGAAACCCAGCCTTTTCCCCTTCTTAAGGAAGGAACGGGATAGAAACCTCCGTACCTTGCTACATTTTCAGATGGGAAAAGGGAAATAGAATGAACGGGAGGGTACGGCGGGGAGGGGGGTTTCGAGAGGCCCCCGTTGCTATGGCAACACACCTTTGGGAACTCCTCTTAAGGGTTCGTTTCCATGGAGACGGGAGGCAGTGGACAAATCGCGGGCCACGAGGGAGGGGGGCGGATGGAGGGGTGGGGCACTCGACGTGAGTACTAGAGGAGGGTCAAGAGCTCTTATGGACCCGTCTCTCCGAAGGGAAAGCAGAGGGTTCTGACGAAAACGCGGAGAAAGAGAGGGAGATGAAGGAAGAGGGAAGGAGAATAGGATGAAAGTAGGCTTGCCAACTTATGAAGAGTAGATCCCAGGAGATTTTCGCTTCGTGGCTTGATGGTTCGGTGAAGAACGCGGAATTTGGCTGATTTCCTACGCCGCGGGAAATTTTTGAGTGTTTCCGGGAGAAATTAATCCGAATCATGACTCTATTTCCGACTTACTGATTATGGTTTACTGAGCTGAGACGTCCTGATTGCGAAGTATTTGATCCTAGCGCCTGAATGCGCTGAAGACGCAACACCTAGGGTTTAAACACCTCTCCGGATACACTGTAACAACTAATGGGGAAATAAAATAACCGATTCTTGGGAGGAGGAAAATTAAACCTCCTATTTTAAGAGTAACTGTATTATACAATCCGAAACAAACACATTATACGAAGCGAACGATTAATTTTCTCCCATTAAATTTTTGTACTCTTAACAAAAATACCTATATACAGTTACTTTATCATTACCTGAAGATTTCATACCAGTTATACATCATCTATCTACGAAATAATTCCGACCGTAAGAGTATCCTTTAAAGTAAGTTATCAAATAGATTTCTCTATGATGTGTTTTGGACTGGTTATTCGATAGATATCGTTTAATTATAACTGTATTTCGATTTTTTCGCTAAGCTTGAATACACGAAAAATTTAACCTAAATTATTTATGAATACCTTTAATGATGAAGACTAGCTACGTAGAATCATCCTCACTACGAAGCGAAATATTGAATTATTTTAGTTATTTATAATCAGTTCCCATTTACATGATTTTCTTAAAAAAATACCGCATATACCTCTAATGAAACATTTCCACTTTTAAATCATTATTATCGATACAACACCCAGCGTAATTAAGAAATTTGGGTGAAGTAGCAAGCCTGAAATTAAACACTCAAGGAAATTGATTAAATTTATAACCCTACAGCTAGTTTACTTTGATAAATACAGGAGTTCCGTAAACATAATATTGACGTAAGTCATGGAATATGTGAATTCAAGAATTAGCTCACAATTGCAAGAGCATAATCTAACAAAGTTCTTCGAAATGCGAAACGGTAAAATACATTCAGATAATCCTCGAAGGTAGCTCAAACGATACAGGAATATAGTTTGGAATGATCGTACCAGGAGTGCCGAAATAATGGCTTTAGGAAAGGAAAAAAAATATTCATAACCAAACACGATGGTTGCAAAAGCTGTTCTCTTTGGACCGTTGTTAGTATTTAATTCACACACTTCAAAATCTAATAAGTTAGGCCTTTCGTATGTTGAATTGAGTAAATCATTTACAAAGAACGCAGGAAAAGTTTAAACTTTACACATGAAAATTGGTTATGAGTGTACTATTGATAGGTGTGAACAGACCTAACTCACTTGTTACGATGGCCAAACAATTGGGTGAGGAAATAAAAATCCTACGATTGAGAACACGTCACTGGGAAACAACTCAATATAGGGGAGTTGTGGTAGCCCTTAGAGAAGTTAGTATATGAGAAGTATTGGTATAGGATGGAGGTGAGGTGGGATGGCGTACTGAAGGAGACGAAGGCACAGAGGGGAGGAGGATAGGTTAAGAGGAAATGAGGTGTTTATTAGGGGAGTAGAAGAGAGAGAAATGTGGCAGTGCAATGCTCATCCATTGAAGTCGCTAAGAGTCAATAAATATAAGGTGGAAAGACTTGATATTATATGAGAAGGATCATGAAAAAGGGAATATTAATGGAGAAAGTTTTAATTATAATTAGAGATTATACAGATAAATATCTGCACCAATGAACTGAGATAAATTAAGGTGGTTTAACTTTGATGAACATTTTCCACAAAAAACAAACGCTAACCGTCAGTATGTACTAGTCCTTGATTGAGTATATATTATTTTAAATATTTAAAGATAATGCTCCACAATAGTATATCCTTTAAAAATAATTCATTATTAATTTTGATTCTTCTTTTAGATCCAACCAAAATACATTGGAGGAATCAGCAATACACAGCAATTTCGTAGTTTGGAACCCAAAATGGGTTACAAATGAGTTTCAAACAGAAAACTACTATAATTAGTAATTTAATACAAACAATGGACATACAGACTTGAAAAATCTATGATTTTAAGTTTCTACGAGATTATAGTGTAATTCCAGAATTAAAGGAGAATTATAATAATTTTATATAATGCTAAAAAATACAAGAAGACAGATAATAGACTAAATTTATAGAACCTCTTCAATAAAGCTCAACGAAATATTAAAAAGTCAATAGGTTTTAGGAAACACCGATTCTTATTCAGGAAAAATAGGAATTTTTCCCTTTTTGAGGAATAAGAATTTTAATACTTGAAATCAGTAAGATATTAAATTTATAAAAATATAAATAATTAAAATAATAAAAGGAAATATACAGATAAAAAAATACGTAACATTTAAGAACATTATAATACATAATAATATATAAACCTGAAAGGAATATTCAATTTTACATCAAATCACACTTCTGAGAATTATTCGCAAATCAAAATTGCCCTTTATCTTCTCAAAACAATAATCCATCAGCCACGATATCTTTCAATAAAGGACAAGTCTTGAAAACTTTAAAATAAGTACTACTTTACTACTTTATTAAACTAATCCAAACCAATAAAAATCTCGAGAAAGCAACAAAAATAACTCCATAATCATCCAAAGAGCGGCCGAGCAATTCTATCCAATATCAAACGTGGATGGATTATCTTTCGCCATCGACCGGTAGACACAGAGATCTCCTCAAAATATAACACACGCGACTCCTTCCTCAAATAGGGAAAGGAGATGGTGTTAAGAGACGACTGGATAGGGGTATTTGCGAACAAATCGCTCGGCAGAAGACAAAGCCGATGTGGAGAGAGATCTCCGTCAAAGGCATGGAGACATGGTAATGGAACTGCGGTGAGAGGCCTTTTGAGTATCCAAACGAGTGCCATTGGTAGAAGCCTTCGCACAGATATGCTCTTTCTGGCTTATGTTTCCTCGAGAGGCGACACTTCGAGTGATATATATTATCAACAATTGACGAACGATAAGGTGATGAATTCCCTAACAAGATTGCGTGATTGAAAAGGAGTTTTGGATTTCAGTAAGAACGGCAAGGAGGATCTTTTTAGAGGTAAATGCTGTTTTGTTTACGAAAGGAAAGTCAATCGTACTTAAAATATTCCTAAGGAAGAGTAGAAATAAAATAAATATGAATGCCATAAAAACTATTTTTAAAAAACAGTCATAGAAAACATATTATATACTTGTTTCTTATTAAAATAATAGTTCACTGAATGATAAATCTATAAACTTTTCTATACTTTATTTACTAATAAAACGATAACGTTAATAGAAGCATTTAAGCTGCTCACCCATGGACTTCATGAATGTTATAAATAATAGTGATTTCTATGTCTATCTAAATAATTACAAATCGATCTTTCTGTACGTCATTTTCACGAACATTTGGCCACTATAAAATAAATGCGGTTATGTGAAAATAGCCTACGTTAACTATAAAAAAATAAGCAACAAATTAGATGAATTTATTCATTAGGTATACGTTAGATTTGCTATAATGTAAGTACTGGTATTTACTAGTATTCACATTGAAACAAAGATAAATATTGTTCATTGAAGAACTAGAATAGGATGGTGTATTCAAAGTAAAGCATCCGATAAGAATTAAAATTACTTTGGTAGTAGATCACCCAGTGAATTGAGAATGAAAATAAGTAAAGGAAAATTTGAAGTATAATGAGATATATAATAATGATTTTAGGGCGTTGAATATTCAAATAGAATAAATCCAATTACCATGGCCTAAATATTATGAACAGGAATTCATTACATAAAAATACGTAAGATAAAATAATTACGTAAAAAATGAAAAAATAAACGAATAATAACTTGATGACGCAATACAACAACAAAAAAACAATCTTTACACCAATTATATTTACGCTAAAGCACTATAAAAGTATTTTCCGCATCAATGTACTCAGAACCTCGCCATATCTTTGGTCCGGGAGCTAATTCTGCACCGGATGCGGTCACTCAAAAATTTCAACCCCCCTAGACACGAAAAGATCCGATTCGAGTAAGGTGTCGAAATTTTCCGTGCGATTAAACTTCGGCCGCTTTGCACTAATGGGTCAGAATCGGAGAAAAGGCTTTTTGTGCTTTGGATTGAGCGAATTTCAGAGGCGATTAAAAGCTCGCCGGAAAGGATAGACCGTTCGGAGAGGCGTTTTATTAATTCTGTGGGGGAGAGAGTGTGGTGTATGTACCCTCTGCGACACCTGAGTTATGGCACTCGATGGTGAGGCCATGCTTCAACGCAGAAGCAGTGCATCAAACTATCGCACCTGCAGCGACGCCAAGCGGACTCTCGATCAAAGAGAGTCGGCAAACAAATGACTGCCGCCGAGCGCGATTAATAAATCTGCGCATCTATAGAGAGAGAGTTGGAGGAGGGCTAAATTGCTCGCGGTAATCGCCCGGAAGAATTTTATAGCTTTTGAATCGGAGGGATTATGAAAGCCTCCTTCGGGGCTGTTGGTGATAAACAAGAACCGATTTAATGAGTGAATGGGGCCAAAGTTGTGCAAAAGTGGATGGAGTTGAATGGGACAAAAGGAAAATCTTATGCAAAGCGTCAACAAATGAAATTTTTTTCGATTTATTTCTTTAAATGTCGAACCAGCCGATGATAATTAATACTTAAGGGCTTTGTATTCTTTGAATATTTACGAATTTGTGAAATAAAATATTTCCCTCTGTTTAAAACCCCAAACAACTTAATTTATTCAATACAGTTCAGGGGTAAATGGGCATAAATTTGCACACCAAAACTCGGACTTATTTTTTATATATTTGCGAAGGACACTCACAAATACTTTCTAACTATATCACCAACATAACCAAATATTTTTCCCATTGAATCTCAATGTAAGGTAAACTTATACACCACATACCAATGCCTGGCAATTAAAAGGTAATTACCACCGGTATCGATACCTCCTCAAAGTAATATTCTAATTAATTAAATTAGGTTATTCCTATTACATAATTGAATTTATCGAGTTAGATATAAGTTAACAGAGCATATATTTTGATAATTTTTTAAAAAAATATTACATTAAACTGTCAGTAATGTAAAAAGGGTTCATGAATGCAAGTAGTTTCATTGACATGAATTTAAATGCATCTTCTCATTTCCAAATATATCCATTCTTTTACAGATTCGGGGACAACGTTCTTGGAAACTTATGAAACGAATAATCACATATCATAAACGTATATTATTCTCCAAATACATTCCACGTAAATATATTTCTACATGATATTTCTTTACCGATAAAAGGAGAGAAGAAAGCTAGCTAATGCCTTTCGCTTTGGCTAAAACCTTTACCAATTAATAATCAATATATATTAATAAAAATTAAATAGATGAATGAGAAATCTTTCAGATCTAATAAAAATATTGCAGTGTCACTCTAGGTACTTCTTACGAAATAATGCTAATAAATAATTCATTTCAAAATAGTTGAACTTAGTCTCTCATTTCCATAAAAAACTACCAACTCCTCTACACATCCATCAGTAACATATCCAGCAAAAAACCAATTACTTTCTTCACCATAATCCTAGAAGAAATAGCACACAACAACCACACCACTTCTTAACATCAACCTAAATCAACACGAACCTTTCCGGCCCATCAAAAAGACAGAAAAACCCGTACACTTCCCTCAATACTTTCCCAGAGCATGCACCACCTCCGCTTCCACACACACACACATCCTTAATTGAGCTGATTCCTTCATTGTCCGGGACTCCGCAACACAACGCATTCAAACGCGCCGTTCGGAACGGATAGAAAGAGAAACATATCCATATAGAAAAAAAAACCCGCCACATTCACAGAAAAAAAAACCTGCGGGAACAACGACTCTAAATGGCCTGGATTAACTTTATTCCCCCTTCAAAAGAGAGAGATCGCGAGAGTTGAAAGCCTTTCGTTAATGACGTACCCGTCAGATGTCGCCGGCACGCAACGGCGAAAGAGCGTACCTCGGTTGCATATTCACGAGACGGAAACAAAAGAAGGCGGAAATGCCATATCTTTGAAAACGAGCGAAAAAACAAACCTCGGAAGGAGCGGATTGAAAAGAGGAAGAGTTTAAGCGTTTCGAGGACTCTTTAAATAAAATTAGACGGAGGCGGACACCCCGTCCAATGAAATGGTAATGCAGAGCGTGGAACTGCCCGCCCCGGACAAAAGATTCCCTCTTCAATTACTCCGGAACGACAAACGGAAAAGACGTTCTCGAGAAACGGCCACGTTTTTGCATTTTTCGACGTCGGCCTCTGACCGGAATTGAGAATGTTTTCGAGACGCGCGCTAAACAATCGTCGACTGTTTCTGCGAAGGAACGCGGACCAATTACGCGCCCTGAATAGAATAAGTAAGACGCACTCGTGGGAATTTTCTGAGGAAGTGGGCGAGTACAATATGAGATGACAAAAAGTCTCACACACCCTTCTCTCGTACTGGAAACGAATTCATTATATTCTCGGAAATACTTTTCATTACCTTTCTTCTTGAAACAGTAAATAATGGTCAAAAGATGCGGCGTTGTCTACCATGATATCAATAAAATAGGGCGGATACAATAAGAGATGCAACAGAAACAAAAAGTAGAGGTCTTACACACCTACCCTCTCTAGAAGTGGAAAAAAATTCATATTCTCGGATATATTTCCCAATACGTTACATCTTGAAACAACCAAGAACGGTCTAAATATGAGGCGATATCTAACATCGTATTCACAAACGAAAAAAATGGAATGGAACAGTGGAACCAGTGTGAATTCCATTATCAAGAACACGATAATTTTGTCTTAAGGATCCTAGATTTTACCCCTGTCGTGTGAGCTTTTCACGCAAAGTTCTCATTTTAACCTTCTACAAGTACTTTGTATTTTAAGTTTCACGAAAAGGAAAAAACCTAGTCCAGTATCTCTTATGCTCAATTGAAAAAGCCTTTCAGCACCTTTACAACACTACCGCCAACCAAATTTCTGCGTAAATAAAAAAAATATAAAAACAATTGGTGTGACCTGAAATATAAAAAATATCGACAAGTACGCACAATTAAAAGGGAAACGCAATATCAGAATTCCAATAAAATAAAAACAAGTGGAGAGGTAAAATTCCAAGTAATCGGAAAATTAATAACCAAATGATTCAACTGTAGCAAATCTTTTATGACCAGAAAACTTCACAAAATTTGAACTTTTTCCTTTTTAAGTTTGCTGGTTGTGAAATCATAAATTTCTATCATACATTGCTCACTAATATTAAATTAGAAACGAATATCATTAAATTTAAGAAATACTTATAGAACCACAAATAAATTCGCGACAAGGCACATCGACCAAAAACAAGTCGTCGCACCTTCAAAAAAAATAAAAAAGCTACGAAAAAAAGCACGTCACTACGAAAGAGTACCCTACCCTACAAAACATCCGGCATTCCCAGGAGAAATCATACATTCAGTCAACCTAAATCACGTCCATAACCGTACCGATAGACGAACCGAGAAGGCCTTCCCACCACCCACTGTTGAAATCACCGGCACATCGATTGCTAAATCACCAACGCGAAGCGACTTCATCCGAAAAAGGTTTTACGCGCTATTTTTTTATTCCGCTTCGGATTGCACTGCGGACTTCTGTTGGAAAAGAAGGCGGGGTTGCGAGAGTAATAACAAAAACCGGAGGCAGAATTGCACGTCTGACTGGAGGGAGAGCTTCGAAAAATCCATGTTGCGGAAAAAAACACTCTGACATCACTCGAATAAAAACACTACGTATTTTGGGGTCTCCTTCCAAACGAACCGTGCGCGCAAATCTGCTGTAATCCATGCCCACCGTTCCGATAGCGTTCCTTTGGGAGGTTCTTTTCCGAATCACGCGTGTAAGGGAAGCGTTCTCTGCTGGACCCTTGATGCTGGCGTGAGGCACTTTCGCCGAACCTTTATTTAGCGTTGCTATCGACTGTATCCTCATGGAGATGAATAAAGCGTATTCATGGATACCATGAATGTCTCATTCATATCGCTATCGATAACAGCCTGTTTATACATTTCTTTATGCTATTATGGTTGTTACAATTACGAACACAAATTATATGATAGCAAACCTACACCTTCAGAACATAAAATCAACCCATTTTACAGATGTTTATCGTAATTCACCGAAACGAAATAAGTGAACTAAAATTGTAACTAATCAATCAAAAAAGGCGTATATTATTTTGCTAATTGATTAAAAAAGCTTTCGCTACTAAACCGTGAGCAATTTATGAAACGTCTGAAATTTAAACGCCTCTGAACCACTGAAAGTTAATAATAACAACAATTTATACAATAATGGCAATTAAACAATTTAACTGATATTTGAGAGGGAACAATGATTTCTCTTCCATCCAATTACGAATCATTACCTAAATATATTTCTAAAAAGTAGGGAAATTAATATAGAAGTAGTACACATTAATAATAAATTAATTCTATCGTAAAAACTAAGGAATTATTACGATACATAGCAATATTTTCTTTCGAATATTTATCTTCTAATACATTGAGATGCTCATGATTTAGAAGCGTTTCTTAATGAAGACCAATTCGTGATATAATCAACCCATAATCCATAATTTTATAAAAAATCTAGAATGATAGAAAACATTGTTAAATAATTAAAGAGACATTTGGATGCAATACCTCGCAAACTCAAGCTCCAAAACTACGATTCAAAGAAAAACAGAATAAAAAGGATCACATCTCCTCATAATCACCCATATTAGAATATTATCCTCATCACCCAATAAAACTCTTAACTACACCTCATCGACGACAACCGAAAAAAGAGACCAATAAAAAAACGCATGAATATTCATCTGATCAAAAAAACGCCACCCATTCCTTCCAAACACGGAAAAAACATTAAACAGCGACGGTTGAAAAGCCAGCATTTTCTCCTCATCGAACAAAAATAAAAGAGAACGGGTCCCGGTGGTGTATCCGCTGGAATTTTAGCCAACAGAGGCTTCGACACGCATTGCCGAACACGAAAAGGCGTTTTCCCAACACGCGAGCTAGAAAAAAAAAACGCGACCTGGCTACGGAACCCTATCGAACCAAAGCGACTATACCGTTCTCTCCAAAAGTGTAATCATTCCGCTTTGTTACCACCACTGGGCCCAGAAGTCTTTTGGGATGACCTCATCCCATAGGTCATCCAAAGGCCAGCGTAGCGTTAAGGACCTGAATACCGCGAGACCGATCCCCGATGGAGCAGCGGTCCGAACACTCGACCGAAAAAATGAAACCGTCTTCAACTTCTTTTTTTTTCTGCCCCGACTCTAATACCCGATTGTGAAAATGTATGGAGAAAGAGTAGCGTGCTTGTTCACGCACGCTATACCTTTGCGTGTTCGACTTTTAATCATCGTGAATCCCGATGCTATTCGCGAGGAAATGATAATATTGTTTCCGCTCCGAGGATGTTGTGAGATTGCGGATTCGAAAATGTTTGGTCAGCTGCGTGTGCTATTGCTGGGGGTTGAAAAACAAATACCCTATCATTTCGAAGCAATAAAGGCGTGAAAATGTTATCCTCTGGTATTAAGTAAAATTAAGAGACGAGTATATTACGTAAAATTATTGGAAAATCAAATATTTTGCTAAAAGTGAAACTTAAAAATCTAATAAAGTTTATAATAAACCAAGCATTGCGATATAGAATGGAATTGTCAATAACGAATAGTTTAGTTATTTAAAAAAATATCGTCCTGCTAGGACAGCCCCAGGTTTCATATCCACGAGGATAATTAACGAATACTTAATGTCTCCTTCAGAAAACCACTATGATACTATTAATCAGGTTATAAATAAATCTATAAGTTCCTAAATTTTGGAGGAATGAACGTTATCTTTATTGTTTTTAATACTTAATTGACAGTAATTAAGTAAGGTTAATTCCATCAAGAACTTAATTTCAGCAAAAAGAGGAATTAAATTTAAAAATTTAGATCTCTACTATCCAAAACATTCAATATAACCACGTTTTACACCATAAATATGCAGTTTCCAGGGTTTACTGTTTCCAAACACTCTGAGAAAACTCTGGGGTTATAATTGAAAAAAATCATTACGTCTTTCTCCAAATTCATTGCTGATTCTTTTCATTTTAAACAAAAATAAAAGGCTTAAGTATAAAGCACTAAAACCTAAAGGAATTATCAACCTGAGGCACAATATAAGTGGATGAAACCTAGCAACCTACAACTAAGCTCATCCTTATACATATTTTAGAATTTGCGAAACTGAACCCTTGGCTTGCCATTCCAAACCCTGATATTAAATTCGCATAAACCCTTCCTGTTCCTCAAGACAACACAACCAAAGCCCAACAGAGACTTCCTAAGCAAAATAAATCAACGCTTAAAGATCCCTGAACCAAAAAGAGTAAAAAAACCCCTCGGAAAAAAGACACTGTATGAAAAACCCCAACCGTGTAAACTGCGCAAAACTGGATCGCGGAACGAGACGATTTTTTCTCCAAGAAAGCGGGGACAGTTTGAAAGCGCGAGAGAGAGAGGTGTAAGAGATGTTTAGCAGACAGTAATTGAAGAGGTGAGTGTTTGTACACCGTACCACTTTTGATCGCACGGGGGGAAGGGGAGGGGGGGTGGGTTCGAGAGATTAAAAAAGGCGTTTGAAAGGGGCTTTTTTACGCGGAGATCCTTTTTCATTTGAGGAGCTTTGAAAAAACGAAGGAGGAGGGTATTATGGGGCAAATTTAAGAGGGGCGTAAAAAGTGCTTTAGCTCCTGGAGTGGGATTAATCCTACTTCGAGAGTGAAAAATGTTTATTATTCATTGAAAGGAGTGCGCCTTCGGGGGTTCTTTCCTTCAATCGGTGGGAAAATATAGGAGGAATCGGGTGCGTCCGAAGGTAAAGATGATGAAAGAGAAGATGATGAATTAATTAAGGGAAATGAGGAGTGCCCGAGAAATAAATCTTGGAGGAAGAAGATCGACGTGTCTTGATAAATTTATCTTCTGCCCACCGAAAGATTTTGATCAAACCAAATCAAGATGCTCTCTTGATTCCTTATGGATTAAAATGTGCAAGGTTCTGAGACGAATTACTTCCGTAAGTACTTCTTAAAGTAAAGAAGAACTCATTTTGAAAGTCTAGGTGCAGTGTTTTCAAATAAAACATCATCTACCTACCATCTTTGAGACTCAGTAACCAAAGGTAATAATGTTCTATTTTTTATTGTTTTTAAGAATAAA
Organism: Pantala flavescens; assembly: GCA_020796165.1. Taxonomy (NCBI): domain Eukaryota; kingdom Metazoa; phylum Arthropoda; class Insecta; order Odonata; family Libellulidae; genus Pantala; species Pantala flavescens. The sequence goes on from CM036887.1 coordinate 25,899,131, forward strand.
GATAAAAGAATAATTACAACAAAATGAACGAGCCATTCTCAGAGAATTAATCGCCATGGTATATAAACATATATTGCAAATCTTTTCACATAATAAAATTGAGAAATATTGACCTGGAAATGTACATGTGAACTAAATAATTTACTAGGATCACAAATATTCCAAAAACATTTGAACACCTAGCTGAAGAACTAGGAAATCGAAAGTTTGATCAGAGAATATTCAGCTGAAGATGCATCAGATACACGAAATAAATTAAAATAAATAGTACTATTGTACTATCCTGCAAATTAGTTACTAGTGTAGTGTTTCATGGATGAAATCTAAACATTACGTATCTAATTTGAAAAAATTGGACAAAAATAACATTCTCGATGGAATGGAAAAATGGAAACTCTTCAATGTAACGTAATTTTGACTTATCTAAATTCTCTAATATTAAACAGGATAACATTTTTATTATATTAGGGGCCCAACTCAAAGTGTACTGTACAATAACTTGAACACTAGAATTACTCCGCAATAGAATCACGACAAACAACCAAACCATAGAATTATATAAATAAATCAAAACCACTCAACAAAACAAACCCTTTTAAACCAAACTAAATCCACAAAGCTAATACAACTTCGCAATAAACCTCCACGAACAAAACAACGCAAAAATACAATATAATCCCTCGAACGCACGTCGAGAAAACAAAAGCAACTAGAAGAGCGTGACATAGAGGAAGCGTGTATCATAGAGACGAGAAAAAATTCTCCGTCAACGACAGGTTGGGAAACATTTAAGCGAGGAACTTTAACATGGCTATCTAGATCCTCTTCGGACAGCCTAAGAGGGAAAAGAGAGCCTGGTTCAGCGGTTAGTCGAGTGCCAAGAGAGAGAGTGAGTTAAGGAGCGGTGGGCGAAGGTGGGAGCTGGATGACCTGTTGGTCTCTCTCTCTTTGGACAATGAGGTGGGACGAGAGATCTCGCTGGCTGAAGGGGCCACAAGCACTGCCTCTTCTCGGGAATTCAACGCAAACCATTACAGTGGATCGCTTAACTATAAAAACCCTTATTCTCTGGGTCAATTGCTCGCACTCGATAACTCCCCGAATCTTTGGCCACTTCCGCGAAATTCCGGGTGTCTGCTGGAGCCGATATGAAAAGGGTATGAAGAGGGTTGAACGGGCGTTTTAAACTTGAAAGTCTAGATGCCTATTCACACCTCCCTTAAATAGCAGCTTTTGTTTCCATGGATACATATGGGACAATGGTGTCCCGCAGGATTTAAGTACACCGTTGATAGACCTTGGTGTTCCGCATAATTTCTACAACTGAGGCAACCTTTAAATTCAAATGCTCAGATATAGGTACGGTAATACATTGCAAGGTAATTATTAAAATTGATAAATGAGTAATTTCGTCGTTAGACTATTTAAGTTAATCACTCAATAGAAATATATTCACCTCAAAAATAGTTTAGAAAATAGAAAATAAACCGAGGAAACTTATATTTCAAAAATAGTTCCAGTGGAGTCGATTGTATAGTCTCTACGAAGAAGAAAATAGAAAATGATAGATATCAAACCTTTAATACTTGAAGGCGGAATAAATAGATCAATAATTTTCAAGAAAAATATCATGAAAATGGAAGAAACTAATAGAAGAAACTTCTACATCAACAATAAAATAAAGAAAGAGAAATAAACTAACCAGAAAAAAATTAATATCTTTTTTAACTCTTCACCATAGGAAAGATTTAAGGAGTATCCAAAGAAATTAAACCACCCTTTGCTCAAAAGTATAACTTTAAATTATTTTTTTTATACTATTATATCTAATAAATTGCCTGTTTCGGTTTAACAATAACATGCACCGCTTGGACAACAAACCTAAGCCATAAAAAAAATCAGATTTATACAAGGGTATAATTGAATAAAAATATCGTATATACCTTTCTTGTTATTTAACAATGAAGTTATCAATTTGAAGAAGAAATTCAGTTATCACAGACAAAGGAATTAATGAGAAAAAATAAAGAGAAAAGTAAATATTAAAATTCTGAAAGGGATGATAACTGCCTCCACTATTCATTAGTATTTTAGTAAGAAACAATCGTTACAAAAAATCAATCAAATAATATGTACCAAAATCCCACATCAATGCAACTTTAAGTTTTAACTAAATAACTGGTTATCCCTTTGATCTAAAACTATTTCAAACTTTCTAAACAACGTCTTCAAATTAATTTCATTAGCAAGAAACGTACATCTGTACTTAGAAGCACACTTAAGGAACATCCTCTTACAAAAAATCTCAATCCCCTAAAAAAAATCAATCAAAAAACCCATCCACCGTAAGAAAAAGACACCAACAACATTAGCAAAAAAAACCCTAAAAACTTAAAACCCTACAAAACCACTCCGGAGGGCACCTCGAGCCAACATCGTTTAAACCGGAAATAAACATATCGGACGTGAGAAAGATGGTTCGATACCCATCACCCCACTCGTGGGAGATTTGCTAAAGAGAAGGGCTGTAGAGAGAGAGAGAGAGGTCTGGGTTCCAGAAGGGCCTCTCAGGCCACGAGGCCTCTTAAAATCCGCAAAATCTACCGCGCTCCCTTAACATCGTACGCTAACATCCAAAAGGAAGAAAATAGACTAAAGAGATCGAAAAAAGCCGAATGTCCCTCTTTTGGGAAGGAAAACATCGGTACTCTCTGCTGCCACTAGAGGGGCCACTCTTTCCCGCGGAGTTTTTGCCATCGCGCCGAGTCCACTCCGCGCTGAGGAAGTGGTCAGAAGAGGGATCCTTCTGCAGAAGTGCGATTTGGATGGGGAGCGAACTGGAGCGCGAGTTGGATCAGATTCGTATCGTCGGGGGGATGCTTCACCGAGATATTTTCGTTATCGAGGGACACTTTTCGAGACTTGTGACGACCACTTACCGACACCGTGAAATGATTGAGCGTTGAATCAATTAACGGACGTAACGACGCGATCTTTATCGTTGAATAAGAAGCTTAAATACTCTAACGATTTCAGCATCGTTAATTAAGTTTATTTTTTTCTTAATTAAGGACATATAGGAGCAATTAGTGAATGAATATGTAAATATATAACATGTATTTATATTAAATGCATTATTAAACGTATACATAAATTGTTAAGAGGTTGTATCGATGGCAATGGTTGATAGGGTAATTATATGAATTTCTACGTCTATTTGCATATATTTATCGAGAATTTAAAATTGTTACTGAAAGCTTATACGTTACAATATAAAACAATCTTCCTATGATTTAAATTTCTTATTATTCTAAATGTTAATCATAAAAATGTTAAATCTTCAAACAGGCTAGAAGAAATTCATTAAGTGATGACCAAGTATAAAGAAGGGAACTGATATAATGACCTATGACCTCCATAGGTTTGAATTAATAGAGCAAGATCACGAAATCTCACAATCTATACTAGCAGGTTTTAACTAAGTTTAACAAATATGAAGTGCGAAAAAATTCGATTCTTCTTTGGAATATTTTTAAATGAATACGAGATATAATGTCGCTTAACAGCCCTGAAAACCACCACTTTCTGGTCTTCCAATATAATGAACTGATTTAAGATACCGGATAGAAATGAAAGATAGCATTGGACTACTTGTTTTACTTATTTAAGATAGAAATCAGGAGGGGTTTACCTTGAATACACTTTTAAGTTTAGACAATTGTGAGAATCAGCAAATATATAGAGATCTATAATAGTTAAAAGTAAGTAAATGGTTCAATAGATTCACAAATTGAATTATTATTCGATAAAAGAATCAACAACCAATCAAAACTTCCAGACCTTTAGAATAAATCCCCAATTTCCACAAACATTTGCACCCATTTACTCGCAGACAATCCAACCAGAAATAATACCTCATTATAATAATCTAAATAGACTTACGCCACACACAAACACAGCGATCAAACTGCAAGAGACAATCAATCCATGAATCGCATCAAAAAACCTGAACCATCACGCGAAAAACCAACCAACCTATTCCTGGCCCCAGAAAATAGAATAAAACGCATGCATAGTATAACAACCCAGTGACAGACGCACTCTTTCCCAAACCCCCGCTAATTTCCCCCACAAAAGAGCACAATGAGCCGCACGCGTCCACAAACACCCTGGACTCGATTTAATCCGAAAAACCCCCGCGACATTAGATACTGCATGAGGGGACGCAAATCTTCGGTGGGCGTGACGTCCAGGCGGACAATGGACTGCGTGTGACGGGTGGCGATGAGTGAAGAGTCCGGCGAGGGCCGGACAAAGTGGCTGTATGTTGCCGCCACGTATATTTAAACACTTCTCGGTGACACAAATCAATGGATGCAAAACGGGAGATGGACGACGTAGGGGGGGAGGGATGCTGGAGAAGGCCCTCCAAAGCATTTGCCACGGAAAGAACCAGATTCTCACGACGCGCGGCTGTAAACGACGGGTGCATAAGATATGTGGACGCGATTCTTTGGGTAATTCACTCCGTTGAAGTTCGCGATTTTCGCAAAAAATGGAATGGGTGTGACATCTGCGGCGATACGTTCACGATAGCGAATTTCTAAAAGGTCTACAAAAGCGAAATATTTCTTTCTGACACGAATTTATTCTCTACTATACTGAGATGCAAATTTTCGTATCTGGAACGAATATGAAAGCATGTGCTATCTCTAGAGTTTTTTTTAACTCCTAGGAGAGTTAACATAGAGAGAAAATTGCCTTCTAGGGTTTGAACTACTTATACAATACTTAAACGTCATAATTAAGGAAGAAAAAGTATGGATATATAAGAGAATAAGAAATATTCAACTTCATAGAGAAACATTATATACGAAGGCGAAAACTTTAATATCTGACCTTAGAATGTATCATTAAATAATGCCGATTTATAAAGAGATTACTGTTAAAACATTCTAGCGAAAAAGCAGCAATTTTAGACACGAAAAATAAATAATACAGCCTAATTACGAATGTAATAATAAAAAGTAACCGAGGATTCTTTAAATCAACAACGAAGAAACAAACATTTAAAAACGTTATTCGGTCCTAAACGATTTAAGTTCAACGTAAAACTACGAGTAACAGACATTGATGGCAAATTTTTCCGCAAACACGCCATTACCTCCGCACCTCACTGGACCAAGTACTTCGCAATTATTACGGGGACTTTAAGTGGAAGTGCAACCCAATAGAGGGCCATCATACCAACCCAGAAGAGGGGGTGTAGTAGGGAGGGTACAATCTTCCAAACAAATGCAAGCGTACCTTGCCTTCACTGCATTACTTCTATGGTCGTGACATGTACAGATAGTTTGGGACTGTAATAAATTGCATTGCGTTGCAGGGATGCGAAATACGCATGCGTGTGGACGAAAGTGGAGCACGAATCGGTGCACGCACTAAGAGTAAAGGGGACTAGCCTTGGGCGTTATACATTCACTCTGCGAAGGCAAACACGCACCGAGTCCTTAGTACGACATTATCAATTCAATGCATTCGCTGGAAACGGGGCCTTCGGTCAGAAAAACTACTCTTTTTTGTCGCTTCTTTTCCCTGAAAGAGTTTCGTTTCCCCAACATTCACTTTCGCAGACTTTTATTTTTAAAAACACTGGACGCATTTCCTCTGATGTCGTAACAACAACATCACTTGAAGGTAGATGAAAATCTTCCGGAAAAGTTTCGGAAGAGGAATACTTTAGGGAAGTTGTGTTTTTTGTTTAGAGATATCCACCGCAGGATTGAGAACGATCTTCTCTTGAGTTTCAAGAAGGACTTGTATTGGTTGGGATAAACTACTTTGTGTGAGTCGAGAGACACATACACGTTTCAATCTAAGTGTCCATATACTGAGAAAAACTTTATAGGCAAATTCTTGATTTCTAAATGTTTTCAATGAAATAGATGGTACAAGGCGCACTCGGTGAAAATGCAGTATTATAAATATAAATACTTTATTTAATAGTATCTTTTACTCTTTAATAATTAAATGTTTTGCAAGAACTTTACCTTACTACGATTAGTTAATAGCGATATATCATTTATGAATTTTTACATAATCACATCTGAATGATTTTCTTTAACTAACTTTGACAGAGGCTACAGTAAAACTTTAATTGAATATCTTCCAGAAAATCTAAAGATCAGTATTTTTGATTAAGAAATGCATTAGAGAGCAAAATGATTGCTTAAACCATGTTGTCAATCGCTTTTGATAATTTATTAAAATGTATAAAATATAATAATTTACATTTTTATTTGGTAAAAATCGTAAGTTCTTCAGTATTGTGACTTTTAAACTGTCAATCCTGTTATAAATTTCTATAACGGGCATCTAAAGAATGATACGTGGAATAATTGAATCACCTCAACAAAGCATGTATATCCTATAACAAATGATTTGAATACCGCACTCTTGAAAGCGGCCTCTGTTTTGTTTGTCTATTTCACCAACATAAATACAGCAAACAAAAAAATCTGGACATTTCAAAAAACATTCACAGTTAACACGCTTCCCTACATTCATAAGTTTCAAAACATACTCAAAATAATTCATATTAGCATAAGTAAAATAAGTAACTTCCATGCTATGACGAAACTTGTGGAAAGTAACTTAAAACGTAGTACGTGATTTGATATATGATTTAAGTACATAATACACTATCTAGTCATCATAGGCCTTAGTAAAAGAAGTAACGAAAAGAAAAAGAAACAAGAAAAATAACATAATGTAAAATAAAAATATAGGTGAACAAAACAAAAAATTGGATGAATTGAAAACTATAATACAAGATGCATAAATATAATTTTAATAATCGATAAACTTAAATTAGAACCAAACCATAATACAGCATAGTACGAATATAAATACCCAGAAATAAATATAAACATCTTCATATAAATCCAAGAGCACAAACTCAACTAAAACCTAATGGAATACCATGTGCGCCCCAGAATTTCAATTCCCCGAACGATGACCTGTAAAAACGCAGGGATTCATGGGAAGCCCCACAGGTTCATCCATTCTATCGACAAAATGGAGACACCTCGGTGACCTTAAGGAGAAGGAATGTCACTCGCCCACTCCCAGAAATCAACTCAAAGTAGCGATGAGCGTGTAAACATGAGGAGGACGCACCTTCCTCGTCTCTTGGGAAGCCAATGTAGAAGAGGAAATGGGGTTGCGACGAAACTTCTACTGCTGCGCAAAGTTCAAGTGAAGGAACGTATCATTCTAGAGATTCCGTTTCCTGGATGCTATTTGAACAAGACTATAATCGTAAAATATATCTACGCGACATTTTAATCACAAAATTTCCTCGGGAGATAAGCACCTTATTTACATGGCTTTTTCGAAAGAAATGCATATATTTCTCCGTCATTCCCTCAATCTTCACCATCAACATTTTATAACCTTTAATTCCTTACCTTATTTTATTATTTTATATTCCCTATATATAACAGATTTCTAGTACAATCGAACTTCTATCGCGAAACTCATAACAATCAATCTTTTACGAAACAGGTAATAAATTTCATCGATAAAAACTTATATTAGTTGATATTAAAATAAAAACTTTGGAGATTCAAGTGTTTAGCAAATCTTTAAACGGAGAGTTAAAATAATTCTACGAGTACGAAAATAATAATCAGCAGCAGCAGTCGTTACCAACAGCTGATTTCTGATGATGTTTATTTAACATCTATAGCAACTATTTATACTGTGATCAATACTTTGGGAAGAATACTTTCATCAATTCATTAAAGAAATACATTACTTTTATGATACTAGCTAAAGTAATAAGCAGAGTGCCTAATCTCTAAAGTTAAGAATAAAATCTATTCATTTCCAAATATTTAGTAATCCTTAATTGTTAATTTTAAATAAGAATGGAGTAACGTAAAGCTTAGCAACCAATCAGCGATTTCAAATTAAGAATAATATCTCATAAGAATTTATGAAGTATAAATATTATTTATACTGTGATATTTGTACTGTGATTTAAACTCAACGTATAATATAGTTACTTATATAACCCTATAACTGAAAACCAGAATCCACGAGTAAACTACCCAAAAACCCCCTAAACTTATAAAACGCAAGCATAAACAAATTCCCAAACGAAAAATCTCCATAAAATGCAAATCAGACTAAACCTAAAATCCTCTTTAAAAACCTCAAACGAATATCTCACAAAAAACCCGCTTTAACATCACCAAACCCCAAACCCACCTAAAACACTATAATAAATAACACGCAACGAAAAAAACTGAATCTCCTTAAAAACCACCCACAAACTTACACCCAACAAACTTACGTACGAATCCCATCCCAATAAAAAGTACTTTTATATCATCTCTTGAGGCGATCTTAAAGCGCGAACGCACTGCTGTTTCGAAGGGGGATATGCACCGGAGCTTGTTTGTTGTCCTAACGGGGAAACTAAGAAGACAAATAGGATCGGTGAGTAGCGGGTAAATGCACTGGAAGAGGGGGAAGGAGGAGGGGGGTGACTATGAAAAAAACTGAGGCCAAAAGAGAGGAGAACACAAAGGATGAATACGCGGGTACGCACACAACGAGACAAGCGCTCGCTCATCAAATTTTCACCGGGAGTGCAAGCTGGCAAATTAGGCCCGCCGGCCCACTCCTCTTCATCTCTCTCTTTCGCTACAAAATGGTGATCTTCAAGAAGACTCGATAAGCCGAAAAATTCCCACAAGAAAGGAAATCGAGTCAAGATGGCCTCCTTCAACCCGAGATGCAGAACGGTTTTGCGCCGCTTTGTATTGATGAATTCCACCGAATGAGAAGTGAAATTGCTTCGCGTCGTGCGATTATAGAATTACGATAAAGAACGCTTTTTTAAAGCACTCGAGACGGTTTTATTGAGAGAAACTCTTCGTCTTTTGAAAGGGTATATCGCTTAATTTAGTCACTCATTGCAAATACGAGAACAAATTAATGATTATAATATTAAATACACAAATAACTGATTAAGTAATTCATTATCACATAATGACATATGAATTTACTCTCATCTATGCCACCATAGCTTATTAAGATAAAGATTGGAACAAAATGGTAACTTTAATTAAATTACATATTGTAAACAAAGAAATAGGTTATCGAAATAACTTAAAATTGCTTGACTGAAACATAGAATCTGAAATCTATGCGTTAAGTTACTCCAGTATCGTCGGTAGAGAATAAAATATTAATTTAATATATTGTTTTATGGCTTTTTTTGGTTTCATTCTTCTTTAATTGATTTATATATGCCCTTTAAATTTTAATCCATTTCTTTTCTTCAGGTTCAATTTATTATAATCCATTTAACTGGAGTAACTTTTTGAGTTTAATAAGTTATTATTATTCCTTTTAAACCGGGTAAGTAGCGTGTGTAGCGTGGTAAATCATGGAAAAGAAGTAGTTTTAGCTCATAATGTACTACAAGCTTAAACTTTTCTCCATTATAGTTTCTTTGAAAGAACAATAAACAAGCTTATATATAATTTCTTTGCACTGATTATATTCAAACTCATGAACCTATAAAATTTTTGAGTTTAAACAATTTACGGAAATATTTATCGCTTATTTATTCTCCGACAAAACTGGCTAATTTCCAATCACAAAAGTATCGATGAATACATAGTTTAAAATAACAGAAATTTAATTACAGAATGGAATGAGGAAATGACGAATTAATTCATTTTTCCAATTAGAGGCAAAATTACGAAATTTAAGTACCTAAAAATGAGCTAAATTATTACTCATTTTATGAATTGCATTGATTACTGGCACGCGTGAATTTTGAGCCAAATAAAGTAATATATATTTGATCTACAGCTAGAGTTTCCTTTCACGTTTAACTAGGCTGTATAGACGTTTAACATCATACAAACAACACTACGTCATAGGAAATATAAATTTCAACTATTTAGACTACACATTCAGCTCTGGTGACACAGATGCTATTAATCCATATTAGGATACTACTTATTTATGAAACTTGGCTACATTTTATGCGAATACATTGAACTATTAATTATAAAATTAGAACAAACCGTATGAGTCAGAGAGAAAATTTCAACGTATAACCACTTAAGGAATGGAGGAAAATACCAGCAAAAGCAAACAGAGAAAAACAAAAGCAAGTCAAACATTGCTTGCTTTAATAGGACGTATGAATACCACAGTCATGTCGCACCTGGAGCATGACGAAGTATATATGTTATTAAATGAACAGTCGGCTCCATAGCGCATAACTCCGACAGCTGCATAAGGTAAACTTGAGAACCAATAGAAAACAGAGCATAGTGCGTAGAAAAAAGATAATACTTTCTATCCAATCGATTAATTATTATCAATTTATTACGATAACAAACATTTAAACATACACAGCCACTTTCAGAGGTAAAAAACCTTAAAGATCATCGAATCAAGTATAAAAAAGATGGCTTTTAATTTCATGCTTCTAAATTGTTTACGAAACACTCCGAACTTTTTCCAGTTGATAAGGATTCGCGTCCGTCGAAGAAAACTTTCCGCAATCTTTAGGAGACAATTAGTGAAATAATAAGTGCCATGACGATAAAGATGAAGGATGAGGAGTTGGTTAAATGCCGAGGCAAAAGAGAGGTTTTAAGGGCAGAGAGCAACGGAGTCGACGAACGACTGTTTTTCGTTTATTAAGAACGGGGAATTTGTTAACGGGGAAAAATGAAGCTTTAATCAAATAATCCTGGCATCGAAAGCTACTCAAATACAGGTTAAGTTTTAGAAGAAAGAGAGAAGAAAACACAACAAGATAGCTTGCTTACGTTATGGGAATCGGTTCGTTGAAACGCGTTCAGAAAGTGACGTAAAATGAAATGAATGTAAATATAGGGAAACAGGCAATAGGAAGGTCATAATATGAACTTTTCCGAAATAAATCGCACGATAAGATGAAGGTAATGAAGTTTAGGAACCGTATAGGGAAGTAAATTCACGGTGCATGCACCCCCTGCCATACGCAAAGGTGTCTCGCAAGGTATCTACATAGACAAGTTTCAAGCATTCGATAAAATCATCTCTTCCGATGTAATCATCAACGGTAAAGAGTAAACAAAATACGAATATGAATAAACCCGAAACAAGCTTCGATAAAGGACAATATAAGAGTATTTAAAGATTCAAATTTTTTTCTCACTTTTAAAGAAAGATCATAAAAGTATTACGAAAAATGTATTTGAAAGACTTATCGAACGAGCTTCGTATCAAGGAGAATCAAGGACAATTCTCAAATATGCTAGAAAAAAGAAACTAGCATCATCACCAAACACAAGGTAAATCAAATCATTATTTTGAATACAAAAATAATTATTTTGAATCTTTCAGACTTCCTTTCAGCGAGAGTAATAAAAACCAAATGTTTCCTCATGCCTGAAAATTTTGCTATGTAAATTCTACGCCGAATTAAACTCGTACTAATTAGATATTAGATTTATTCTAAAATAGGTACATCCTAAAAACAAATTAAAAGCATCGTAAATAGGGAACAGAATTTAAAAAGAACGTTATCCAGTTCTCAACTATTCCATCATTTGATATTCCAGCATAAATCATTCCGTATTGCAACCTTTGATCACTCCAAAAAATTCCATCATTTAAAAAAAACAAAGCCAAAGAAAGAAAAGAATTTCCCGAACAGCGAACGCAACACTTCCTAAAACCCACCACCTTCCTCCGTAAACAACTCCCACACCAAAAAAATCATCGTCATACAATCACACACCTATTACGTCACCTTGTAACTTGTTAGCATCTTCTTCCCCCTCTTCCCCGATAAAGAAATCAAACCAAAATAATCTTCAAAAAAACCTTCATCCTCGTACGCCCAACTACGCCTTGTTTTCTGAGAAAACTTAATCCTCCGCGATTCTCCCAAGTTTACTTATGATTAATGAAAAAGGGCCACCCACCCCTCTCTCTCCCTTTTGATACATCGCGGAGATGAGTCGAAGGAGATGAAAGAGATTGCTACTGTGGAAGGGGAAGCTGAAGTTAAGGGCGGCCGGTCGTTGGGTAAGCACCTTTATTGCAGTGCTTAAAAAACAAGCACTTTTAAAACTGCTGATACACGGAGTAGACCTATTATCATTCCTCTCCAATTATAGTCTATTCCGGCAGTTGTATTTGAAGAGGTGGAGGGGGAGAAACGTTAGATGGGCAAGCATGTACGTTCAGAAGACAAAGGACATATTTCACCCTTGCGTACAAGACAAAGGAAAAAAAATTATACGCTCTCTCTCTCTATGCGAGCAAAGATAGGCTACACGACTTTAAAACCTGCGCTGATTGGAAGCTGCTATCCTCTTTTCTAGAACTAAGGCTAAATGATGAATCATTAAACAAGCTATCATTGCCAATCCTCAACGAAATAGTACTAGCTTCTAACGATTAGAGTTATAAACTGCACCCTTGAAATATTCGTCGTTAAATTTTAAAATCGTAAATCATTTATCATCTCATATAATCTTAAAATTCATTTCAAAATAAATTTACGTATGGTTTACGCATAATCATGAAAGCTATCTATTTGAATATGTTTTGAATTACTCTAGCGTATGTATAAAAGAATATTACTTAAATACAAAGAGTAAGACAGAAAAGAGATGAAAACTGAGATGCAAATAGAAATAGATCATCGTTCGACGAAATACATAACGATTTTTACTATCTAACTAATAACATAACTGAGGCTTTAACTTCATGAGTAATTCTTTATCGGCCACTTACATACTGGTTCTTTTTGCGGTTGACGATAAACAATGGACAAACATACCCTACAAACAAGTACCTGGAAAATACGCAGTAGCCGGGATTCGAACCCAGGATCTTTCATCGAATATGAAGAGGAAAATCACCACGGTACAAGATAATGACAATAAAGTAATGATACGACAATTGTAGCAAGAATTTTATCTATGTGAGGAATGTAATACTTACAGGAAAATTCCTATCCGGATCCGAACCCATAATTTCTTATTCGAGGAATTAATGTACTAATCACCAAGTTAAATAACAGTGATAATTGTTAAAGAAAATCACAATAATGATGCAGTAATAACACAAAAATGATCACTAGAGATTTAACTATGACTAACTACAAACATCAATTAATCATCAAAGCACAAGTAAGTAATGTTCGCATAAAGCATTTAATTCGGAATATTAAATCCTAAAAAAAATCGAAGAGCGATAATTAATGAATTAAACGAAAGAAAAGAAAAAAAAGCATCTCGAAATTCCGGGCGGAATCTGTGAAATTGTAATTGCTTCCGATCCTCGAAAGGTGTGGTGGATTAATGAATAAAGCGATTAATATCAGAGTTAAAAAAATTAATGAATTAAAACCATATCCGGTGCACTCGCTTTCTAAATCGCGTGAGAGCGGATTTAAATAGAATCGGGGGAAAATCGGATTGAAACACATTTAACTGAAAAATTAAAGCTTTTTTAACGAATGCAATTAACGTTCTACGTGCTCATCGCGATGCGAAAAAATCGCGTCATAATTGAATTTTTTCGCGATATATCTGCAAAGCCGTGCGGCAGACGGACGCATCGCTGCACCAAACGCGTGCATCTCTCTCTTTCGTGCCTTCGACGTGAGTAAACACGAGGTACGTACTACATCACGAGAGGTTGGAATAGAAACATAATTCGCTAAGTACGCTGAGATGTTGTGGTGGAGTCCAGTTGTAGAGGGAAAATTTTAATAAATCGAGTTAAACTTGCGACTTCGTGAAATATTACGATCGTAGAGAGGTAAATAAAATTACCTTCCTTGCAATTGCCATTAAATAAGCTACAGCTTTAAGTAATGTACATTATTATAACAAAAAAATAACAAATACATCAGTATTTCAGCCGATTGGTTTCCATAGACTTAATTTTCCTTCAAAAAAGAGATCTTTTCTATTTACTTCTGATGATTCTGGTGGATTCCTTGCTATGAATCAAACCCACGACAGTTTTCCCGGGGCAATCCAGTTGACGATTTGGAGTAGCAAGCTCATCTTTACTTCAAAACCGTGTTTAGAGGAATCAAAAAACATTTGAGATAAATGCAAATCAGACCTGCCGTAAACCTCAATTTTAAAATTGGCAGCAACGTGAAATTGCCCTTTAAATATCTGATTAACACCACGATCAAAATACTTGAAAACTATGAAATCAATATGAGAAGGCGTGACTTCGTGGAAAGCTTTAGTGTGATAAAAAGTCTGTGCTATTTCCACAGAAAATAGCTAGTAAAGCAAATTTACTGTATTTAGCCAGTACAGCAAATTTTTGTGGCAATTACAAAGTTTTTTTCATTATACTTGAAAACTATGTCCGTAAATTATGACCAAATGAGAAGGAATGGCATTCTTTATGTGAAAATTATTTTAACATAAGAATCTCTTGAAATTATGGTGAAGAGTCGAAATACCACATGATCATATTATCATACAGGTACAGGTAATGAGTGTTTTCTTTCGTATAACATTTACACTACACGATCATTTAAATATTTACATCCATATAAGACTTGAAATAAAATGCATCAGGAGAAATAAGCCCTTTTTCATGTCAAAATTCGCAGAAATTAAAAACAATTAAGAGATGAAATTACTTAGCTGTAGTGACATAAAGAACCGGCTGGACAGAAGTGGGAAATAGTGATATTACTAGGCCCCAAACCCCGATCCCCTACTTGCTGACAGCTACGTCATACTGACACATTTTTCACTGCTCTTCAAAATTTTATCACGTAAAATGTTAGCTTCTATTCCAAAATAAAATCATATATAGGAAGGTATAGTATTTGAAACTAAGGGAAAAGATTAAAGATAATAACAAAATAAAAAAAAAACACCACAATACTTAAGTTATTAAGCACAAAATATAGGGATACGAACTTAAAGCTTACGCTTCCGAGAAAACTTCATCGTATAGTGGTCATCCTCACTACAGTATACCCAAATAAAACTGTTTTAAAGAAAGACATGCCTCAAGGAAAAAACTCTCGTAAATTACTACCGAGTAAATTTACATTACCTGTAGAGGAACAAAAAAAGCAAGCTAGAGAGAGTTCCTTTCACAGAAAACGCTATATGGTGCAACATGGCCATCTCGAAATTAAAAAAAAGAACCTTACCCAGCCTAGTGATCTGCGATAATGAACACGGGCTATTAAGATAAAAAATAACGAAGGAGGAGTATATAACCTAGAGTACACCTAAGTATAATCACGTTTGCATAATAAGAGCGAAGCTAGCAAATCGGGGGCGATTTTTTATCGACCACCGTAGGCTCACTTGTGAGATAAAAATTCATACTTCCGAAAACTGCTGATCCGTAGCTACTTTATGAAAAAAAACCACCTCTCGAAAGACACAAGAAAGCCTATGAATCCCGTGCGATGGAATATAAAGAGATAAAAGATAAACATGACCGCGAGGATTTTGGAGGACAAAAAATATTAAAACGGGCATTAATAATCTAAAGAATTTGCGAGGACTAGAAGGCAGAGCAAAGAGGGCTTCTGTGAAGAAAAAAGAATGGGTGAAGAGGGGGTAAATATGTATGAGCATTTTAATGGAGAGAGCTGAAGAAGGCACAGAGAGCATGGGGTGTGCTACCATAGGATGCAAACCAAACATGACATCAAAGGAAGAGGAAATGGCGTATTAGGCATAAATGGGTGGGAAAACATCTTAAAATCGAAGACGCGAATTTTCGATTTCCTACAACGTTTTCCTATTTCAGGATTGATAGACTGTTTCTGAGATAACCAATCGATGATTTAGTAATTGTATACGTTTAATAGGTTTATAAGTTTATTAGAGCGGGCTTTGAGATTCCAAATATGGGCACTACAAACCTATCATTCGAAATGCCTTTTCAATGTTATCCATATCAATAACCTTCTCTTGGACCAAAAGAATTCACTCCTTCCCATCAAACAACATTATCAATCGATGCTCAAAATATATTATAATTTGATACATTTTTATATTATAATTAATTAAAACCAGCGGTTCAATAGAGGAATCATCACAGTACACCTTGAATGGTGCTATAGTTCGTGCATTAAATTATTTTAGTGATTTTCTATGGAATATTCGCATAAATCCGAATTCCGCTAATTTCCTTCATATACACTCTAAATAAATTTTCATAAAAAATCACTCAATTGTGCTTCTTATGGATTCATTCACTACTAAACGAGTGAACTTTAATTTTCATCCATATAATTATTTACTTCACATTTACGTAAAGGCATTTATATACAGGTTTGATGAATCTGTATATATTTAGGGCTGTCATGTAAGTTCGATCATTATGATTTTCAGAAAATATCTATTGATTACGATCTATTAGAATGAAAAATATGTGTATATATTTACACGTTACATAAAACTTGGTAGTAAAGACACCATAGCAAACAGAAATTCATGAATAACCGTAAGTTGTATTTTATCTATCATAAAGAACTGAAAGACTCATTCTATCTGAAGAATTTTTCACGCTAAAAATAAAAAATACGTAGAATTACGTAGTAAATTTATGTATCAATACATCAACAAACATAAATTGTAATACGAAAATCAATAATGCTGCAAAGAAAAGTGAATTAATCCAGTTTTCAGAACAACAAGAGAAGCATATTAAACTTAAGTTGGGTTGGAAATTATACTTTAATACTTTATACAAATGGTTAAAATACATCTTATTTTTTAAAACCAACCCTATCAACACTACTCAATTATTCACAAAAAAACATCGCTTACAAACGAAAAAAAAAGTCAACAAACTCGTCACCCATGACGACACCTAAACATTCACAGCTCGAACCTAAAACTTAGCTCTCTCACAGCTTATAACCCAACAAAAGAAAACGTTAATTACGAGTAAACAAAAAACGTCACGGCCGCTTGGCAACGCGTATACGACTCCACGCGAACAGCAGCGATTGGCGACATCCATCGACCGTCAAACGAAGCAACTGCTCTCTTCGCTTCTCATTGAAATTGCTCCTTTCATAAACGAACAAAACACGAGATTAATTCCTTACGTAACGGCCCAATTACGAAAAAAAACACTGACGAGTACCAAAACACCTAGTTTACGTCTTCCTGTCGATAAAAACCCAAATCTTTTCGCATTTATTCGCGAACTTGTGCTCTTTATCGTCCGTAATTGTCCCGATAGCAATGTCACTGTCAACAGTAAGCCAAAGGGGGATTAAAAGGTGAGTTAGCGAGCATGCGAGTTTTTGAGTGGAGAGGGCGCGTACGTTTCGTTGGGCTAATTGGAATTGAAGGAGGGTAGAAATGAATAGAGCGCGTTAAAGAATAGAAAGAGCAGGAGGAGGTACTCTTCTTTCTAACCTTGATCTTCCCACTCTTGACTCAAGCAGGCGAAAAACAAATTCCTGTTAAGGGCCACCCGAAATTGAGGATAAATGATCCGCACTCCCACAGCGTTCACCAACGAAAGAAATGCCGGTTTTCGGGAATATTATAGCGAGATATAATGCGAGATCTAAGGAAGAGAATCAAGAAAATATCTCGTTAACTATCGTGGATACATGAGGGACTAACAGATGATAATAGTGAATCAACTTCGCCTATGATTCCAGTATGATAATTGGTAAGGAGTGGAACGTAGGTCCGACGTAAATGTCAGCATAACTTCAGAACTAAACATAGTATGGCAGATACTGCGTACAATCCTTCCAAATTCACGTTACATGATCATTTATTTGAATAGATACAGCAGCGTTACTTAAACATTATGCAAATGATTAGTTTCCTAAGCTAAGTTTGTTTCTAGGCAGTCTCAAAAGAAAAAAATACGTTCTTAAATAAAGCAGAAGGATATAATTCATCTACGTATTTAAAAACATGTTTATATGGAGAAGTTTGTTTAAGATAATGTTCACATCTCGTTCTTAGAAGAAAAAGAATATTAAGTTTGTTTTAACATAATCGTTTCTGAAAACATACACTCGTAAAACTGTCGTCAAATTGGTATGAAATATTTTTTGCTTGGAATGGATGTTTAATAAAACACGTTTTATATACAGCAATTATACAAAACCATTTATTACTTTTCCATGAATATAATTGGCTCTAAGTACCCTTATCATAATTCATCACGTAATTAAAACCTTAGACATCATTAAATTAATTCGTATGATTTCTACATATTCATCTATATAGCCAGAATCACCGACTCATTTAAGCATGCCAACCTACAAGTAGAAGTAGAAAATGAAGTCGTAATTCTGAAAAACCGAATTCGACACCAAGAAATTAATAAACCGATATATTTTTTGGATTTGGATAAGGTCTTTAACACTCCAACAAGATACAGATCCTCACACAATGCACACAAAGTTAATCTCTTTTGAATCAGTCAGTTGAATGTATTCTAACTAGACTCCCATTACTTCTGAACTATCCGCACTTGTGGAAACAGGGCAGCAGGGAAATATTTCGTGAGGGAAAGAAGAGACCGACTTCTAATGAGTCGCAATGGGAAGAAAAGCACAAATACAATGAAGTTGGAATGGCAGCTACTGGAGGGAGAGGGGGGTCGCTCATCAAACCCAACCAAAAGCCTCCATTATTCCTTTCAAATGTAGATCGACGGGGGACCTCGGTGAGGGGAGCAATAGTACGTTGTGTGGGAAGATGGGCACGGGATCATTTGTATCCGACCTTTGAAGAATGTACGTGCTTTCTCAGAACTCCTATATACTAAAATCACTAATACGTTCGGCCTTTTCATGTGGGGATCGCAATTAAAAATCTGGAGGTTAAAGGAATCGGTTACAGTGGGAGAATGTATCTGGATATTGGAGACGGTATAAGATTATTGTTTCGAATAAAGGTAAGAACTCTGACCTTGGAATTAATTGAAAAGCCATACGTTTTCTTATATGTATTCAGTATACCGATAAACAAGGTTGTTGTGAAATGCTACATAGCTTAAAATGTATGCACTAAAAATTCACTTCTAGAGGCGTTTAAGTTTGGTCAACTAAGCCTGACGCTTATGCACTATTAAATAAATAGTTATAATAATAGCGAGTAGTTTAACTAATAAGAATTTTCCAATTCGGATCCTTAAAAAGAACTTACTAATATAATATGTCTCACAAATTAATTACGTATATTAAAACTATAACGACTTCAGTTATTCCTAATTTCCGATACCACAAGTTGGAACATAAACCATTGAATTAAATATTGAAGATTATGACCTCATAAAAAAACATATATTTCTATTGAATGCAGTAGTAGAAAAAATACACCAGTTAAGCCTAAAAATACGAATTAAGTAGGTAAGGCAAAAACATTTCTTTTCTAATCAAAGCCACATATGTCTCGCTATAATCACTGTGAATCAATTTAGCCTGAATTGCTATCACTTAGTATTTAATCTATGATAATTAATATTACATTAATAATAATTCGTAAGCACGCTAAGAAATCGGTCGGCGAGTCAAAAAATGCTCCGGAAAATACTTCGTATTTTCTTTTTTAATCTTTCCACAAAGTACCTTCCACAATCGGTTCAATTTAGCTCATTAATCCGACACAAATTACCCTTAAAAACAACCAAATCTATAGGTAACGAACAGAATAACTCAACTCACAAATTAGCACACCCTACAGCATACTACTTCACAACTTACTCTCTCGTAGGATGATAGGGTAGTGGGCGTAAGGGCACAAAGCGTACGCGATGCATCGCAGATTTTCGCATCCGATAGAAGAGTAGATAAGGCATACAAAAGGGGCGTGATGCAGGTCCGCAGGAGGCTTACGGACGCATAATAATGTCCGTGTCGTGCGCGTGCATGCGTGATGTGTTGTCGACGGAATAAATACGATGCCGATGGGGCGCTATAAACGCACGCCTTGCATATTTCTCGCCGTCGTTAAAAAGGATGAGTATAAGGAGTGTGTGAGGATGAATCGAGAGTGAATGATTTTGAAAGCAATGAAGTATTAAAAGCGATCGCATGTGGGTTCATGCTTCCGGGAGTAGCGTACTCTCTAATTTACATGTCACTGCGTTAACTCAAGGACCGCTTCCGTAGAATATCTTTACTTAAATATCTTCCGAAGAGAGTACGGGAAAGTATGGGGTGTCTTAATCATACCCTTGTTCCATTACAGTTTCCGAACACTGTAGCCAACTCACTCCGTAATTACAATCTATGTTAAAGTGATGACGATTCACTTAATTGCATTTGTAAAGTCGATGTATATTAATGACGAAAAAGCCTCACATTTTCAGCTTTTAATAAGTATGATACTTTATAGAGTAATGATTCGATAAGTATGAGTACTCGTTACACGTGCGTAAGTACTCAAACTCTTACGCTTTCAAATACATCGAAACAACTTAAGAGTGAGACGTGTATAAGTCGCACGACTATTATCCTTTAATGGAATCATTATAAAACGCCTCCTTCCGTAAAATTTCTCACATGTATACATTATATACGGGAATGAAAGTCTTCAGATCAGTATAGACCAAAAATAAGTTAAAAACGCCTAACTCAAAAATGGTAGGACCTTTTTAATTATGACATATAAATTACGAATTAATATAACTGAGTTAATTGTTCGCATATTTGAATATTAATGGGATTATAAAATCACCGAAAAATAAAAGTCAACTCTTCTGGAGTCACTTAAAAAGTTGGAGCGAATACCCAAACTCAAGCAGAAATTTCCAGGCAAACAGATTTTTTATACTTGATTTAATTACGCCAAGCATTAAAAAAATTAGTTTTGGCAATAAAAATTTCTCCAAGTAAAGAAGAAGCAAATAATTTCGATTTTGTAGTTTACGGTATGCGGTGCTTTAAATGGTAAGATTTTAATAGAAACACATTTGGAGTCATCAATTATATATTCGATTCATATTTCAACAACTTCTTGTAATCTATTTCATGACAAAAAATCGCCAAAAGTTAATTCATACATAATAAAAATGAAAATTTCCCATGAATATAAATACTGACAAATTATTAAGTTATTGAAAAGGTAAATGTATGCATTACATAATAACTACACGAATAATTATACCAAAAACAAAACAACCTCCAATTCACTAATGAAGACATTTAATCGTCAAATAAAAGCCTTAATATTTAACTTAACATTTCCGCGAACAACCCTAACGCATCAACACACGAACCCTAAAACAATAAAACCTCCATCCCGACCGTAAGGACGGATCACCGCACATCACATTATAGTAACCCCGGAGCTTAGAACCGTAAAGGGATCCGGGAAAAGAACCAGAACGGGATCCAAAAAATAAAGAAAAAGATATCCACGGAACTCGTTCATCCGTAGCCGCTCCTCTTAATAAATCCGCGAAACAAAAGGAAATCAAATCCCTTCTTCGGGAGACCGACTGAATGGCGAGCGAGGGCTAACAAGAAAGCTTCTGGGATCGTTAGGGGAGGAACAACCGCCTGGGGATGGGGTCAGATGGGGGGACACGTGGCCACCAACAATCAAAGACCGATTTCCCATGACCCCCCGCCCACACAAACAACAAACCCTCGTGTTCATCCCTTCTGAATCATTTTTTGGGATTTCACTGGCGCCAAATGAAATTAATTAATTCGACAATGGGGCGTGAAAGAGGTGGGGTCTATGGATCGATTCCGGGGAGGGAGCTTTCTGGATGTGACGGAAGGGGGAGGAGGGTGATACTTATTCAATCATAACCGTCACGCTTCCCGCATAGCGAATTACTGGAAGCCGACAACAGGGGCTCCCTCTGGTGGGGGATGGGCCAACGATGCTATGAATGACGGCGTAAACAAGGGAATACTGAATGCTACGTGTTTTTCGCAGCTCTATCCGGACTACGTTTTAATGCCTTTACGCTCGTTACCTGAGCGACGAACTGCGGCACAATTACTGCATTTCGTGCGCCTCAAAATACGTGTTTGTCCGATGGAGGACTGGTTAGCGATTAAATAATTTCCGGGAAAGAGTTGGCCAAATCGCTCTTGGTCTAATTAATGATAGAGTGTTAGCGCCCATTGTTTGTCCAGCTGTGACGACAAGTTTTGGAACGTATAATTATTCCTTGGAGCAATTTTGAGCCCTTAAACAATTCAACCCGGATATTTACTGATTAAGGGTTAATTTGGCATCCAAAGAACCTAAGGGTGAAAGTCATCAAGTGATCAAACCGAAAGATTAGTAATAATAAATAGCTTAAATATTCTTTATCGTCATTGTTTTTGATAAACGCAATTTCGAAGCAAGGAAAAACTACTTCTAATATTTTAAATAATATAATCTGAGTAGCGAGTTACGTAAAGGACAATTTTCACTCCGATAATTGACAGCAGTTGATCTTTAAAATAATTAAAATTTAACGTTCGTCGTGAATTATTTAAAAGGGAGCGTCCCAAGAAAAAATCGATAAAAATTATGTTTTATATTACGTATATTAAGTCCGGTTCCTTAACAAATACATCGATAACGTAAGCAGTAAAACATTACCTGCTTTCAGTAACTTACAGAAAACAATTAAATGAAAAGGGAAGAGAATTTCCACTTAAAGTAATTATATCTAAAATAAGGCTGTATTTAGCAGGATAGCTTTACATTCATGGAATGAAATCATTGTCATACGCCCAAAATATTTTACCAAACATAAATTATGACCAAGCGAGAAAAAATTAATTCCTGGAGCCTAAAGATATTCTGAATGTACAACTGAATGTATTTAATGATACAAGTTTTAATTTCATTCCATGTTCGAATGGATTTAATTGCAAAAATAAAAAAACTGAAACATTCTGCTATGGTTTACAATCAATAACAAGTTCAAGATACAAGATACCAGATGCAAAAAGTACCAAAAAAAAATCAATCTTAAACCACCTTCCTCTTTAGGCAGCCATCGCTCTCTTAAGAAAAATTTAAAGCTAAGAAAATATGAAAAACAGTTGAGAGGAAACTTTTGGGCAAAAACCTGAATTTAAATAGACTTACAATCTATTTTTTCAGCTCTTCTCATTGCTTTACTTCTTAGCTATCCAACAGAGATTCCTTTACCCTCTACGCTAGAGAATTCATAGCAAGAAAATAATATTTCGAGCTAAAAAGTATTACGCCTCACGACTCGAAAATTACAATATACATATAGAAAAAGGAATCTATGGAACACAGAAACACTCAGTCCATCTCCTCATAGAAACCCAGCACACAACACACCCGTAGCCAACCACCTAGGCTAGGCCAGAACCGAGCACCACGCACAAAACCGAGCTAAAAAACAACCCTTTGCGCCCAAAAAATTACACTTATCAAGCCGAAAACGTCCGCGGAAAGTTCATCGCTCCTTGACTTCGTGAAGGATTCGTGGGTGGGTGGGGGGGTTAGGGAAAGCGTTCGCGGAAAATTAAACCGCTCCGCAAGGAGAACTGGGCTGTTTGTTAAACGACGTACATTGTTAAAGAGCATCTCTGGAATGGAGGGGATATATATGAACGGGTATGTGGGGCAGGATACCTAGGGTGAAGGGAGGAGGAGGCGAATGCACTCTCCTTCACTTAGGCCCTCTAATAAACCGCTCGAGGACTCCTTCATCTTCATCAAGCGGTCCTTCAAACGATAGGAAGCCGCTTCGTTGCGAAGGAGTGACGTGGAGAGAGTGGGGGGGCGGTCGAAATTAGACTGGGAACCTTAGGTACGCCGTAAACGGGGAAAATTGCGCTCTTTGAGCAAATATGCCCTTCTCCAATTGGTACGGCGTGTTCCTTGAAATTAATCGCGGCTGAGTATGGCGGAAAACGCAAAGCTATACGTGTAACGTGGAAAAAATTGAGGACTATCGGATGAGAAACGAGAGTGTATGAGGAATGATATAAAAAAAAGTTGCTTTTTTTCGACATCTCGATTCGGGGAATGAACGAGTGTGGTGAAATTTTTTTACGAAGGTCCGATTTTTCTGCTACGAGTATAATTATCTTCGCGAGTGGAGTGAGAGAGGACTTCCGTGGTTTCGTTCGATTACATTTCCAAAAATTTAATTAAGGAATGTACGATTTTTTGAAAGTTGGTTCGCTGAGTGTCTACGCTGGATTGAGATGCGAGTCTTAAAACGAACAACGCTGTGTATTTCTGATGACATAAAAGTTTGGTATTTAATTACTTAATGGTCAATATTAAATGGCATTTCATTTACGTCCTTCTAGCTACAGGAAGACTTACGAACATTCAATGTCTTTATCCTTAAGGAATGAAATTGTAGTTTAGTGAACAACGAAGATTTAGAAAAAACACAATGATTTTTGTCTCCGAGATTTTTCACGAAATAAAGAGTAGATTCTTCAGTAACAACAAGAAACATACAAATACTAATGAAAAGCTTAATCTACAAGGACTCGTATTTTATCATAGGCATAGCAGAAAAAGCTAGCAAAGAAATTTTATGATTAAGCCTAAATTACAATATTTTCCCAATTCTGAAATAAATTAAATGATCGTGTACGTGTATGAATTTCATTTGTAGAAGAAGATAAAGAGTGACTAAAACGGTTAAACAAACTATCTGGCATGGATCAAGTAAAAACTTACAATGACGGATATGGTTACCATATCGACTTCATTGAACAACTTGAGAAGTAATAATTAGGCTAACTATAGAGCGGCGCACCCAAAACTGAGTCATTCAGAAATAGATATTTATGCAATCGTATGGACTTACATAAATCTCTCCTGGATTCGTAAATAAATTGCTTCGAGCCCACAGTATTAGAATAAGTTAAAGATCATAAATAATCAAAGTAGAGTAATGTAACACAGTGAAAACTGGTGCTAACCTAAATTTTAATTAATATACATTTTTTAATTCTGTATGAATAAGCTTTAAGAAATTTAGCATACGAGTACATAACGCACGAAGTTCATGCTTATTATTATTTGAAGGGAATCAATATTTATTAATACGCTTCTCATTTTCAGACACTCTTTTATAGTCGTTTCACGTAAATAAGGGCTGTTCAATCGTAAATCTTACATGTAAACTTCTCCACACAACATTTTCATTTCAATTGACTTCATTACTCCTTGATCTGACAGGTGTGTTTACTTAGAGAAAATCAACTAGCCGATAGGATAGGACAATATAATACGATAATTTGCAGAAAAGACGCAAATATCCTCTTTAAATGCAAAATTCAAATTATATATAATTAGAAAGATCTTAAAATAAACTTTTCCCAATCCATTTTTGTAAACCAATTCATAATACCTCATCTACACTAGAACACCGATAGACACGAGGACACCGTAACATAACTTTACAACCAAACCACGAATCCTTGCAGATACGAGGAAGCAGCGAGCGAACGATAAACGGACCAGCAGCGGGAAGAAGATGAGAGAACGATAGAGCACACAGCCCGGAGGACCCCGGAAAAGAAGACCTTTGTAAAAAACGGCTGCTACCGCGACCGGAAAAAAAACCCACCGCTGGGATAAGAATACATAAATGCGTAGAAGCATCTTTGGAGAGCGGATAAAAGCGGCCACGGTGGAGATAAGGCGCGAAGGGAGGCTATCTGGAATCAGTGGGGTGAGCACGCATTCAAACCCTTATTGCCTCATTTGAAATTTATAGCGAGGGGTCGGTGAGGGTGAAGATTGATCCGATAAGGCGCGGAAGAGGATTTTAAAAGAGTCTGTGATGAAGAGGTCGGAGGTCTTTTACCAGAAGAAAGGGACTGAAATGAGAGAGTCCTTTAGATTATGATGTGGTTCGTATAAACGCGGGAGAAGCTGTGCCCTTGCGTCCGACGCTGAGGTGTACACGGAATTACGTGCAGATGGTACTTGGTTTAAGCAATGACGAATACTCGTCTCATAAATTGAGCACCTCTTCAAAATTACGTGGCAACAATTGGACGACGCGTTTTTTAGGGGACATATATTGTGCAAGGAGATTCCGACGCTCGTACCGAGAGGTTTTTGGAAGCAACAGAGACTAGGAGCTCTGCGGGTCTATTACTGAACAGGTTGGGGAGGTAAGAAAGTTGAATAGATTTCTATCAAAACAAACTTTTTTCTTGTTGATAAACAACAGATTCCACGAACAATGCTTTTTTCTATTCTCTATTCAATAATATCGTAACATTTTTAAATACATCATTAATTATATATAAGTAATACAAGCCACATAATTTCTCGGTTACTATTAATATTGCGTACAGAATATTAAAGGGAACAATATTTCGTGTATAATTAACTCAGTATGCCAATTCCGTAAGAAATGAGTAATTTTCCTATTGCAAAGGTAATATATAAGGGACCCTTCGCACCCTTGTTGAATACTAAACATATAACCATCAGATAAATATTAATTAAAATTATATAGTACGAACAGAATAAAATGTACTTACTCAAGAATAAATTTCAACGATTTAGCTTATGTATTGAAAGAAAAATTGGAAAATACATCAACTACAAATTATATATATGCAGTAATAGCAATATATAGTAGAAGTAATATATTTAAAGTAATAGCCTAAACACTTTCTATAAAAATACCGAAGAAAAATATGCAGCTTTCCTTGAAATATTTTCAGCAGTATTTCAAAGTCATTAATGGTTCCCTTATAGTTTATCAAAATTTCATTCAAAGTGGACATGAAAGGTGATACTGCATGTTTAACCGTAATATAATGATCTAACAAATAGGATAAAACCGAAAGTACTAAGAACCCTATTTTCAAACTTGAACCTGGAGTATATTTACATAAACGAGAATAAATGTTGTATTGTTTATTTACACTATAAGAAAAAAATCAAAATTCTCGTCCTCATTGGATTAGGAAAGGGACTATAAAATACCATATTACATCCACGATGGATCGTTAAGTTAAAAGCCCAACCTTAGTCAATACCGTTACTACATCCCTACAATTCGCAATGCAGACAAAACCACTCTTTCTCCCATCACCCGCCATTTCCCGCGATATCAATCCAGAGCTCCAAAAAAAAACAAAAGAACGCCGCAAAGAAGTTAAACAACAAAACAAAAAAACATCGCGGAGACAAACCGAACGTCACTTTGTAACTTTCTCCGTCGCGAACGATTGTTTTGCATCCGTACGTGTTTGCATTTCAAAGGAAAGCGCCAAAAAACAAAAGAGATCGGTGAAAACGTGCTAATCACCTTGGCAGCGGAAAAAGGGATATCTCTTGGAGAAACAAGAAGAAACGGTGAAAGTGATACTTCTTATGTATAGCCTCTGGGAGTGGGGATGGCCCTCGGTGTATGTGTTGTGGTGTGCGATCTCCAGTTGCGGCTCGCTTTCCTAAAGTACTCTTCAGCGACACCTGCTCGTGGCGATAGGAACTCCGAAGAGACGCCCTCAGGATCTTACGAGCACCCATGAAGATTCCATAAGAGAGGCGGAGGAGTGGGAAAGGGAACATTGCTACCAACACAAGTCGTGTCACTCAATTCCATGGAGTCACTTCCCCGATGCATAAATCTTTCCATGAATACTAATTCCATATACATCGCTAAAAATTATCGATCGTGAAAATTACGTCTAATTAAAATGAGTGTAATCTTGTTCTCATAAATTTTATAAGAACGTATATATAAATTAAAAGGAAATGGAAATGAAAATGGATAACAATGGATCGGACGACACTACATTGGTGATGTAATAATTGGCAACGGAGTAGTTCCATGGCGAGGAATAAAAGTAATTATATAAAGGATAATATAAATAAAAAAGGAATTTTCAGATAACATTTGCCAATCCCTAATCTTCTTCTTTACCTTACATATCAATTCTACCTCTACAAGATTCTTTCCTAAATAATAATACGGATGTAAATAGCAACATAAAGCGTATACCTTATTTATATTTGGATTATAATGAATAAATAAATAAACAATTGAATTTGAAACAACAAATTGGAAATAAAATACAAATACGGATAATAAAATAATTATTAATCTCTACATCATAAAAAATCTATAATATATTAAAATACGCAAAATATATTGAATTTCTACCTCAAAGTTATACAAAAAATTTTCGAGTATTTCCTTATAGATGTATTTAGTAATTTCAAGTACAATTACCAATAATATAATGATAGTGGTAAGGATTTGCTTCTTATAATACATTTAGTATTAGATGTAATATTAATATTAGGATTACAAGAACGAAAATTTCTCTTTAATAACCGATAATAAACAAACACACAAACACGGATGGACACACGTTAGTTCCATATACAAAGAATTGTCTATTCAGAACTTCTAATAATAATTCCAAGTTGATCATAGGATAAGAATCATGAAACGTACTTCTCATAGAGAGAATGATTACTTTAAATATAAATAATAACCCAGCGATAATTTAAATTGGAAATAATTCGATTCATAAGGGCATCCAAAGGAAAAAGTAGTAAGTATCTGATAAATGTTTAATCGTAGAACCATTCCTTACACATTCCTCGGCATCACTAAATAGCGAAAACTCTCTGGTTACCATAACTAAATAACAATAAACTTATACTGAACATTTAAGTAGGCCATCCATATTAGTCTACATAAATCGAAGCTAAATTTCACGACAAATAATCACAATTTCAACTCCATACATATACACCCACATAGAACCCCTAACACCCAAACTTTTAGGCTTAAAAAAGAATAAATCAGACAACAACAGACAACACAAAGTTGCTGAATCAATCAACGTCGAAAACCAAAAATATATACGTCATGAAAAACACGCCGTTCCACTCTGAAAGGAAAGAAACGCTGAAAAATCATCCACACTTCGGCTTCAGATATCGCAGAGGAGACGAAATCACAAAATTGCTAAATTGGCAAGCTTGAGAGAGCAATTCCCCCCTCCAAATAATAAAAAGTGGCGGGACAAGCGACTCGATGCTTCGGGGAAGGCTGGCAAGATGGCGCGAAGAGCAGAGCAAATATATAGTAGCAAGGCGGGTAAACAAAAACGATCCGGGGAGACTTAAGTTTTCCGAGCGTAATTAGGGGGAGGAGGATTTTAATGAGATGTTCTCGCGACAGAGGGAACCTCGAAAGATACAAGCTATCTCGATGACAAAAGAATTGACGGATGAAAACGTAGGGAAAGGAAAACGTATTTAAGGTTGCGATTTAGATACGAACACAATAACTACTTACGAAAAAGAATACGCTTTTAAAAAAAAGTCGGCCCATGATCAACGCTTATTGTGCGTTAAAGCTAAACTCTTATTAGAGAACGGAAATTAATAAGATAAATGATAAAAAGAAGATATAAAAGAAAAAGCCCAAAAATTTAACAGGTTAACTATTGTACCATCAACAACCAAACCCAGTGGAGAAGATACGTGGATCACTGGATCACGATAGGAACCAGTTAGCTTTCGATTACCACACAAAATAGGATTGTAAAGAAGAGAGCTTCTTTTACTTTTCCTAAAATGCCAGAATAAATGACGTGAAATATGAAAACATACATATCTAAAATTAATACAGATAAAATTTAACGCTGGATAAAATAATGGTTTCTATTACTTTTAAACCAATATACAATTGAATCATAAGAAACAGTTTTCAGGACCAGCTTTATAATAATACATTAAAAACGGTCATTTTATAATTGTATAAAAATTCTAAAAAAAATAAGCATCGTCGACAGTTCCTGTTCGAATCTTAAACAAAATAATCACTATAATTCTATCTACTACAAATTTAAATAACCCTCATACATACGATAATGAATCTATTATTCTGTCACTAGTAAACGACAATTAAACACCGAAAGTTATCAACAAATTGTAAAGCAAAATCGAAAATTAAACACAAGCCAAATTCTTAACCACTCGTAAGCTAAGCTCAAAACCTTTTAATTTCCCAGTTTATAAACGTGGATAAAATAAACCCTTTAATACAACAATTTTATTGCTTTGAACCCAAATAAATAATAAATACACTCCAAAAACATCGACCATACAAAAACCCACATAAACACACACCCAATCTAAGACAACCCCAACCTACGAACTGAAACCACCTCGATCGTTAAAATCCCCAATTACCACACACAGCAAAGCCAGCCAAACCCCATGAAAACACTAGACCACCATCGAACCTCCAAACCAATCACATATAAACCCATCGGCGCAATTAGCGAGAGAACTCGCGGCACAAAAACAACCTTCCAACCGTACAGGAGTACAAGTAATGGAGAGAGAGAGAGAGTAAAAAGAAGAGAGGTAAGGAGAACTCCGTGGAGCATCCAAAATAAAAGGAAGAGTAAAAGAGAGAACGTGGAGGGAACCGGTGAAAGGGAAGTTAAGAGAAGAGTGTAACACAAAGAAACAGCGAGAGACAGAGTTAGAAAGTTGAGGGTCCTTGCCACATAAAAGGAGCGGATTGAATGAGGAAGGGATGACGTAAGGAAGGGACGGAGTAAACACCCTTGAGGGGGTGGGGAAGAATGGTTACCCTCTGGGCGACTTAGCCTCCTCTCCAAAGACTTACCGCACACTGAGCAAGTGTAAAAAATGTCGAGCGATGCGCGGTGTTGGGGGGAGAGAGTGGGGGAGGTGTGGTGGTGGTTGCTGACTCGTCAATTTGGAATCGAACGTCCTTTCGTAGGACCGATACTGACATGTACAAATTTCCTCTTTGCAGCGGGAAGCAATTTCCGAAATGGAACGGGCCGTGGAGGATTCGGCACGTATTACTAATGCAGGAATGGTTCCAAACTGCAAAAGGTGCCGCGTGGACGTTGGGTGAAGACTCCGGTGACCGACTTGGGGACATTTTTATGGATGAGGGATTTTGAGTGATCTCGAAATTCGCAATGCTTTCTCCGATGAAATTATTTCCACTACATTTGGTAACCATGGTTATGAATCGATAAATCCGTAATAAATACATACGCGTATGTCTTAATCGATTACTTAGAAATAGAAAGTCTTATATTATAACATGGGAATTTTCAGCTAAATTATCACAGAACAAATGGAGGATAGAATTGCAATAATTTCTCTATAACAGCATATAACTACTATTATCTCTTCCGCTATTTCTATTTATTTTAATAATAATAAAATCAATTATTAGGAATATAATGACGAAACCCTAGGGTCTGGCCAAATCTAGGCTACGAAGAAAGGATAAAACAAGAGCAAAACTATTCCTGACAACTAGGCAACCATAAATACTCGTAAGCAGTCAAAGAAGACTATCCTATTTCCTAGGGGCATTTTTAAGCGCAATGATTGAAAAGAATAAACTATAAGGGAGGAAAGTAAATGTTGCCTTATGAAAAGAATCTTCTACATATTTTAATATAACAGAAAGGTACGAATCGAAAGTTACGATAGAAATTTGAATTACAAATGCTAACAGCAAAGATTCAGTTACGATTATAAAATACAAGGGTTGCCAGAAGGTTAATTAAATCAATAACCAGACAGCTATAACAGTAGGCTAAAGTAAAGATTCAATTACATTAGATAAAACCAGAAATTTAAAAGATGAGTGAATTCGAAAGAATTTAAAGAAAAGACAATGTACGAAACGATAAAAATTTACACTATACGTAAAATTATTAAAATGAGATATTTTGCCATGAAAACAAATAGGACTGCCATAACGAAAAAACTATTCATAAACGTTAAAAGTAAAGATCCAAGTTGAATTCAATAAAACCTGAAAACATGAACAAGCTATGGAAATGAATTCGATGAAAAGACGCAGTGCGAAGGAGTAAAAGTCCCATGCTAATCACAAAATGGCAGTGGCGTTAAAAATGAAAAACGAATACATCTCCAGCAGAAGATGAACAGGGGAAAGGGGTTCCAAAATATACGGCAAAGGAGAGGGGGACGAAGGAAGTGAGAAGTTAGCGTAACGATTTTTGCCTCATCGAG
Source organism: Pantala flavescens (assembly GCA_020796165.1). Classification (NCBI taxonomy): domain Eukaryota; kingdom Metazoa; phylum Arthropoda; class Insecta; order Odonata; family Libellulidae; genus Pantala; species Pantala flavescens. Next base: position 25,931,194 of record CM036887.1, read on the forward strand.
GGAAGGGAGGGAAACGGTCAGGAAATGACCATAATGGTGAAGAGCGAATGAAAATCGGAGTGTGATTGGAGGGGGGTCACAATACGATCATTAGAATGAAAGACTGAGAAATCGAAGCATAATAGCAACTCTAAGACCTATACACTATCGATAGAAACATTAGAATGTGTATAGAAATACTCGTATGTACATGTATACGTATACTCGGTTGTATTGTATGAAAAGGTCCACACTGATGTTTAAAATGAAATGTGGCGATTCATATTAGCCAGAAATCATACTATGAAAATAATAAGATGTACTATGCAATATATAGAAGAGTACTATCTGAGCTATAACTTAATTTAAAGTAATTCATCAAGCTGAATCTTTAAAGCATACTTATCATTTTATAGTTTTGAAACTGAAAACAGAGTTCGTAAAATCGTTCGTAAATAATAAAACCTTTCTTATATATTTGAAATACTAAATATTTATAAAAACATTTCAAATTTTCAAAATAAATATAATTCATTCATGGTAATGACTTAACAAAACATGTTCAATGCATAGGAAATAGGGAATATCACGATTTGAAAAATAATGAATTACCATTCTATGCGATAAATTGATTAAACCAGATTTTAAAAGCAAAAGAAAACTTTCATTAATTGTTCACGATTCAGCAACGATACAAGTCAAAGAACACAACTTTAAAATAATATTCTCAAGAAAAACGTTTAGTATTTTGTAACTTAATAACATCCTCATAAATAAGATTAACAATACTACAACTTAATTACAAGTTACAGACAGACAACAAAACCATTTAAAAACACATTACACCATTTATCACACAAACAATCAACTCAAAAAACCTCTGTATACTTCACTTACGTCGATTAACCAATTCCACAAAGGAGTCGCAAAAATTCGAGGTTTACTATAGTAATTAGAGCACTTGAGCGCGAAATATATAACACGAAGAATATTGTATTGTTTCGCTGGTGGAGGGACTAAACACGCTGACGTGCGTTAACCGTTTGGCCTTTGAGAGAGCCTAACAATGACTCCGTGGCCATTCATCTAGATGTCAAACGGTGGGCAGTGCAATACATCATGAGAAGAATAGAGGCAAACAACGCGACGGCCGAAAAATAGCGCCATTATGACGAAACGTTTTCGAATCGACCTTCGTTTCGCAAAGGGCCAAAAATTACGAAATTGCTTCACGGGGGAGTATTTCCAAAAAGAATTCGCGAGGATAATCGATCCGCCGAAACGAAAACAATTAGGAATATGGAAACCTGAATGGGTTAGTTCCAAAACCCTCGCAAATAATTGGATTTTCGGAGAAATAGAATCGATTATACGAAGTTTTTCTCGCACAATTTAGTGACGCAATCAAATGCTACAAACCTTTAGGCTTTTGAAACATTTTACGACAGAAAATCCATAGATGAGTCAATATCCTCATATAATTTATCAAATTAACATGATGACATCAACATAAAAATAATTCCACTCCTAGGGATTTTTCTTATACTATACATAGGATCTTTTTAATACAAATGGAATAAGATATTCGTTAATTTTGTATCTTCGTTACAATCTATGTATTTACCGATAGTAAAGCCTTCAAAAATTGAGTAAATTTCTTATGTTGTAAATAAATTCAAACAATTTCAGAACCCTTTAAGATTTTAATCACAGATATAAACATACTAACTGATCCAATAAATAAATAAAAAAGATAATATAAACCCTATCAAATAACTTCTAAAAAAATGAATATAAATACTCGGAAAACATACAAAGACACTGAAAGAATTTTACGGGAATAAAACAACTGATAATTTAGCTCGATATACTCCAAGAACGTCATACCTCTCGTTGCCAATATATAGAAATATAATAAATAAAATCAATCATATATTAAATCAACATAAAAATGGAAAAAAGGTAACAAACAAATGATAAGGAAATATAACTGTACAAAAATACAATAAAAAACATTAATAACCCAAAACTAAAAATACCTCACAACATCAAAAAGCACCGTGTCATACATTTCAGTCCCAAGAACACAATATATAACACCTCCCAAAGCTGAGCTACGCTCCAAATTTGGACACCTATTTCGATCGATATGAATGGAATCCCAGAAATAAAAAGTAGCGAAATCCTCGGCCGAAAGAACTCCACAATCCCTTCCTACAAATCCCACCCCTTCCCCGTAACCAGTACATTTACGTGCCCGCATCCGAAATCCCGCAGATATAACGTGCGATTTGGTATCGTCGTCATTAGCGACACATTGTGCGTCAGTGGAATGGAGGCGAAGTGGAGAGGGACTGACAGCTATTCGTCCTCGATCCATAAAAGGAGATTTATAACGCCAGAGGATGAATGAATACTAATAAGGTTAAGCGATTCGATACTATAATAGTTCTGTACTTACGACCGTCCCATATTTCTCTAATTCAGCCTTCCTATTCAACACGTAAAGAATAAATTAGGAAGCAGTAGTAATCAAGAAAAAGATTTTCCAAATGCTATGAATTTATATCGATCTCTTATTGAAATTGCTGAGATCATCTGTATTGGTTCCGCACCATTATAATTATACACAGCTTTTAAGTTAGGACTATTGAGAGATAATCTTTTTATTTAATAAGTGAAGTAACATACATGAATTGAATTTTTATACCGTAAAAACATATCATTTCTTTCAAAAATCTTTCAAGAAGGATGCGTGATTAAAATTTTCAGCATTGAACACTACAGAATTGAAAAAGCTTGACAGTACTCCAAATGATTATTAAAAAACCTGATGACGATTTTAAACAACTTCACACATTTCCTGAGGAAGTATGGTAAATAAAACATTGCTTTAAAATACACAGATATGTATTGCAGAATACCGCCGTTACTTAAATAGGACTTGTATGCCAAATAGTAGAATGGCACAATTTACTTCGTGATATGTTCATACCTCTTCCTTTTAAGAAAAAAAATACTTATTAATATAAGCGTTCCAAGACACAAGCTATCCATAACGCAAGAAAAGATAGAAAACTAATATTATAAAAATCAGAGAATAAGATATGATAAATACAACAAAAAGAAGTTTGGGAAGAAAACTCTAAAATTATTCTAACCAAATATAGATGGCGCCTATAAAAAATATAAATATTACGGAAATCTACATTACCTAAAAACATATTACCAGAATAACATAAATGTACTGTTAAAATGTTCGAGTTCAATCATTTACAAAAAAAATTCAAATTTTGTAGGATATTCAACATATTCAAGATATGACAAGATCAACACATGAAAAACATATCAAACAGTGACTCTTATTTTAACTATTCGAATTCGTCAAGGAAGTAAATGCTATGTTACTTAATTTCAACCCAAAATGAGAGCTCTTAACAGCTCTTAATAAATCGATATCAAATCGATTGGGGTCGTTAACCCATACTTCACGAGATAGCTGAGGATCCAGATGAAAATCTTACAAGTTCAGAAACTGCGATATACGACAATCGATAATAGATTTAATTTCCTTCAGTAAACTATATACGCGTCTTGATGCATTTCATTTTCATATACATACATGAGTTAATAAAATTTTCATGATTTTCATTTTTTCTCGTAAAAAAGTGGAGGCAATGAAATAATGACCACAAATGAAATGTGTGAAGTGTGTGTGAAGAACTCTGTGACAGAAAAACTTATCGGACACGTCTGATATTCATCAATTGAATAGAATTTGCAAGTGAGAAATTAGAGTAGGATAGTGCTTTGGAGACTTGAATGAACTGTTTGAGAAAAAAGACATCCCATATCATCCCCGTTTGTATAAAAAGGAGCTATTTACAACGTGCTTACACATTTCCTCCAACACGACAAATAAAATACGAATGTAAACCATTCAATGTTTTGAACTTAACATCTTAAACGGATCGATCCTAAAGGTATCCATAGAACGCGCAGGTGCTGAGGCATCAACACTCAGTTAATACACCTGAGAAATGAACAGTTAGAAATCAAAGAATTTATCACGTAACAACGAATTAATTCCCACGATATCCTAGCACAATGATACACCAGTTATTATACCATCTTTAAAGGTATTAAAGATCTATTCCAGAGTCAGGTACTGCTCCTCATTCTTAAGGACTTAATGGCTAACCATCGGACCATTATTGTGTGACGGGCTGCATATACTCAAGGATAACAGCTAACCTAAATTTTACGTCATGAAAAAAACATTCTATAACAAAAAAATACAACATTCTCATTTCAATTCTACACACCATAGCAAGACCTAGCAACAACATAAACCTACCCTGATACAGCAACAAAAAATAAACACGTACTAAACTCGCGTAAACACAATCCTAATGCGTACCATTACAATACGGCAACACAATGGGCAACCTGTGAGCCCTGCAGGGAAGAATACACGGATAAACGGGAGCGAGAAGAAGGGGAGGGGGGCGAAGGGTTCGGTAGGCGGGATTAAGCATCCAACAGAATCGCTATCACACCATCGAGCTGCACAAAGCCCAAAAACAAGTGAACCAAAGAGGAAGGAAAAAGAGCATTTCGGAATCTTAATGGGGAGGAATAGGGTTTTGTCGTGAGGAGGAGGAGGAGGTTAGAGGAGGAGAGGGAAACTGCACAAAAGAGCGCTCCTGCTGGATAAGAGTAAAGGATAGACTGTCTAAAAGCCATTAAATGCGGAGGTTTTAAAACAATATGGGAGGAAAGGGTTGAGGGGTCGGTAGGGGAAGGGCTTGGGAGACAAAAGGACTTTATGCGGAAGAAAAGGGTTTGCCAAGAGATTGGAATTAAAAGAATAGGAGAAGCATTGAGTGGAAGACGGGGGTGGGGGCCGACGTTTGCCTTTCTCGTTCGATGGCACTGGGGTTTACCGCCGATCACAAGAATGGTGCACAAGATGTAGATAAACCTCTGGTTTGTCGTGAAACCCATCCTGGTCACTTGTGGCCTCGATTTAGACGTTCAACGCCTGCGGATCGCGAGTTTGCTCGTTTCCTTTGCTTTCCGTTACTCTCAATGTCGCAAATAAATAATGGAACAAGTTTATACCTTTACATGCAAGCATCTATTCAAACTATAAACTCACGTAACCATGAGTCAATATAAGAGAATTCTTTCTTTTAACCCATAAACTACAAATAGGCAGCAAGTTAGGTGACGTTGATTCTTTCGGGAAAAGAAAATTCAAATAACCTAACCTTTAAATAACTTCCCAGCTTCAGAGAAAACCCTCTTGGAACTTCATAGAATAAGTACGCTCTATAAAGAACATGACTAATAGCTACTGCAATTTGAATAGTTGTTGATGATAAGGCAGAAATTAAGTATAAAGGATAAAGCAGAAATACTGCACTTAAGGTTAGCAAAAAATTGACAATGAGGTTTAAATACTTTAATTAAAATATTAACCAGAATCAACAATGACTCGTCAAAACAGGACCGAAATAAATTTATTTCAGCGTCAATTATAATATATGCCTAGAGGATTTATTGCTTTAAAGATGTCCGACTGTAGCTTTGTAAAAGAGAGTGGTAGATACGGAAAGAAGACATACATTAAGCTGGATCTGAAAATAATAATGAAAGCCTTAGGTTTTAATTAAATGATAGGATAAATCAAAATCATGTGAGAATACTTATAATCATCCAACTTGAGTAGATAATGCAGAAACCTCCTAAGGTATAGCGAAATTAACAGGCAAAAAGATAAACTTTAAATTAGTCGACTGTGACCCATCATGGCTAGATTAATCAAATAGTGCGTAGTAAGTTTTAAGAAACCATTCAAAAAATTTTTATTGATCCAAAATGTAAAGGCGAATGAAGGGGGGAAAGTTCCGATTAATTATAGCAATCTTTTATTAATTTGAGCTTCAATCATTTGAGTTTTGAAGTCCAAATTCATTTGACGATAACGTTAACATAATTATAATCTTCCTTTCCCCAAATACGTCGTGATAATACTCCGTCCTTAAGAATTTCACCGGTAAAAAAGAATAAAAATTTAAAATAAACAAAAAAAGATTCAGAGACAAAAAAACCTACCCTACATAGATCCCCTTAGTTATTAGAAACCTTAACCACAGCACACATCCATCTATCCACATCTCTAGGACACCTATCACGCCGTTACCATGGCAGCGGATAACAAAACACCGGTATTATTAGAATTCCCGCGAGAGTGGAACAAAAAGCAACTGAAGAGGTGGTTGGATGGATTGAGGTGAGAATGAGACACACACAACCTTCTTCTCTACGAATTCTCGCGGATAGAGAGAGAGAGCACCAACTTTTCCGCCATGAATATTCCCACTCTCCATGTTAAATTCATGAGAGAGTCTGGATCGAGAGGTGTCGCGAGTGATTGGATATTTCCAAGGACTCTTTTTTGAGAACTGCTGTAGCGGACGGAATGTTCGCTATTCGTGAAGAGACGCCCTTGTCGCCTCCGCGGAAAAATTCATACGAGGAAAAGTGCTTAGAACGAGATGAGAAAAATATTTCGTTCGAAAATGAAGATGGAGCTACATGTGGAAAACAACATTCGGTAAAACCTTTGACGTGGATGAAATTCTAAAAAAAAGTTTTCGGGGAAATTGTGACTCGATGAAAATTGATTTCCATCGAAGCTTTCGAAGGCAATCGATACCTTGAAACATCATAATCGATATATCGTTCGATAAAATATCATTTCGGTCCTGAGAAAATTAGTCTTCATTTTGAGTAATCAAGGTAATGCATGTATTAACATAAATTTTAAAAGAAAGTTCCAAAAAGCAAATATTAACCTGCATCATGGAATAAGATCAAAATAGGCTTTTGAAAATATTAAATATAACATTTCCAGGAATGATTTAGCGGTAATTATGAGAATTTTTCTTTAATAATTTCTATAATAATCTCAACTGATAACGAATTAACATTATTATTGACAGATAATCAATTCAATTAAACCAAAATCTACCCGTATATACAGCGGTACAGTAAACACTTTAAAGGTAGAATGTTTTCTATAATTGCTTACGACCTACATAAATAATATTACAAGTCTCCATGACTTTCTAACAAAATTAGCCAAAGATATTTTAGAATGAGAGAGATGCATTCATGACGATTGAAGAAAATTATACGAGAGCTCGTGGTTAAAAAAAAGAGGTGTGCATAGGTTTATGGAACTTTGTGTACATTTTTAACAGAAAATACGAGTACTGTTCATTTTACAATAAAAAGAAGATGCTACATTTCTTTAAGATCAATCATTACGATATACGTTTTAGATTCAGGAATTTTACAAGTATGATGGCCAAATTTCCTTTAATCTTTCATAGGTCTTTTTAGTATCTTTACGAAAGACAGTTTCTGATTGACTGCATATACTTTACTGAAACTACTTTTAATTAGTATATCAAGTTATCAGTATTTATAAGTATAAATTTACATAGTTAGTACCATTTATTATCAATAAATTTACTTTACAACGTATTAAACTGGAAAAAGTTCCATTATATACCACTTAATTCATTAGAACTTAAATTTCAAAGAGAACACTATAGTATAAGACACTTAAATCCGCATTATGATAAATTATTATTTAACAACAACATAAAAACATCGCAACTAGACTGAAAACCTAACAGTAAAACCCTTTACTCACAACCTAAGAAACCAAAAGCCAATTCTCAGAACACAATCGATAAAACATACCATACCATAGCATCGAACCACTAAAGAAATTCCTTCCTAGCGACGAAAAACAACACACAAAACAAACGAACGACGAAAAAAAACTCCCGCAAACAATCCACCTGGAGTCCACCAATCCGGCGTTGCGTAACCCTAGCAACAAACGAACACTTGACAATCGAAATAGAAAAATTTCGCGACCTTTTCCGACGCGGCAACGTCGTTGCGAGATTCTATAATAGTGACTTTTGAAAACAATGCGCTGAAAAAAGAAGCGGATCGCTAAACAATCCCTCGGGGCCGCACTCGAAACAATGGCGCACGTAAAAAAGGTATAAAAAGGAATTCCTCGTGTCCATAGCGTGAGTGGACCTCCTCCATTGTTGAGCGGAATCGAGACGTTGTCCTCTCCTACGCACCGCTGCCCACACACGTCAATTGTTGCGATTTTTAATTGGTGACTTACCGACACTGCGATGATACACGAGAAGAAGAGGATTATGGTCCCTTTATCATGAGAATTATTGTATTTGAAAAGTTACTCTAAGAATGACGATGAAATTATTTTAAATAAGTAGATCGTAAAAATTTAAAATTACGTAGAACCGCTCTTCATTTCGATAAAACAATTCCTTAAGGATACAAACAAACAGAGAATCAAGAATATTAGACTGGCCAATAGATACTAAACGAAAAAGAGAAAGTATAAATCATATAGAAAAACTCAATGAAAATATACAATTATGATTAAAAGAAGATTATACAACACCCAAGCAAAATTGGTAGGATTTAGATGAAGAAGCTTTATCGTTCTTTCTTGTTAATAGATGTGAATCCTGTCTATGATGACATTATTTATCGATTTAAGGAATAATTCCAATTAAAAAAAACAAAATCGACTATAAAACTGATTACTGAACGCAAGACCGTTTACTCATATAAATAGATTATAAGTTCAAGGAAGAGTTTCAATCCAACGTAGTTATAGAAGGGTAAGGTAAAACAAGAAAATTTAGGTCAACGACACATTGTATTATTCTTAAAATGTACCTCTGAAGACAATTTTAATATATATCATCCATAGAGTCGATATATTTTCAGTAATAAGACTCTGTAACCCATAAATAATCTTATTATTATTAAATTTAGAACAGAACAAGTTAAATGTATTCAGAATCATTGATTACAGGAGTGCATGTTATCAAGTTTACTTTGATATTCACCATCACTTATTGAGAGTTTTAAATCTTCGTAGTATATTTTAACTTTGTGTGATGCTCCAATATAAACTAATTTAGAAATAGACTTTTCTTTGAGACATATTTAGCTGTTAGTATTTTCAACATTCTCTAGATATTTCCCTAATTCAGTTAACTAATTATTCATATAGAACTGACGAGGATACCGACGGCAAGCCACAAAAAAAAGGTACATTAATAGTACGTTATAATTAAGGAGCGGCTATTAAAAATACTGAAACGAGTTGATCAGTTTTACACCACCATATAAACACTTTAAGCCACTCAAGAACATCATATTCAACTTTTACGAGCTAATTGAAACAAAAACTTTCGTATCACTTCATCTCGAACGTACACAACGAAAAATTACGTGATAAAATCCAACTTTACGCGTAAAAAGCTCCGAATTCGCAAAAACGGCTCATTTTCGCATCCTGATACAACCAATTCCGCGATATAACTCACTTAAAACCTCCTTTCTTTCTGGAACAACAGAAATCATTAGCGATTCTCATTACTGAAAAAGAACCAAAAGCGAGCGAGGGGATGTTCAGAACTCTCGGAACTTTCCCGTCCCGCGACGACGTAACCCTGGCTAATATCTCCGCCAAATAAAAAAATCTCGCGAAATATCCAAATAAAGCCCAATGAGCGTAGCATTCAGAGCGATAACAAAGCCTCTTTGACTCGAAAAAAGATGAGCATTGGAACGAGTAGTAAATTGGAAGGAAGAGCAGAGAAGAAAACACCGTGCGACGAGGTCCTTAGCTGAATCAAAAAGAGAACAACGGAATTGTGGAAAGGAACGGTCGAGGAGGGACCTGGCAAAACAAAACACACTCGAAATGCGCACGTACGGGAAGAAAGGACGTATAAAGGCGTGACTTTGTAATATGCATAAATTGGAAGATGAGAGCAGAACGGGATGAGTGTAATGGCGAGGAACGGTTTCTCGAATGGGGAAACAAAAGGGTCTCGTGGAAGGAGTAACTGTGATAATAAGGAACTTGGAAAGCTCGTGACGAGTGGGCGATGAGATACGACTGGATAAATAGATGCCTTAAATAAAAAAAGCAGCGAGATTCAAATGAGGTAAGGAAAGCTCGATGGCTACTCTTATGTTACGTGAGCGTTTCTCTGGAATACGTAGGATTGTCCCGTGGTCTCTGGATGAAGTTTGAGGGTCGTTGGCGAGGCCGAAGACGTCTTCGGACGCCACGAAAAGGCTGAGGGACACTTGCAGATGGGCGAGTTCTTCGTAATGAGGCAATGCTCCGAGTTAATAAGACGGGACTAACGAGATTCTTGCGGCTGCGAGGAGACATTCTCCGGAGCTAGGTTAACGAAGTACTTAACTGTGACTCTGTTCTTGGAATGTATTTGAAGACGATAACAAAAGCGATGCCAATCGCGGGGACAAAAGTGATGAGATAATTCCACATCGTATTAAGAATTATGTCAATAGAGATGTCGGGTTAATGATGGGGAAAATATCAGATAAATTCTGTCTCCCTGATGAATAAGTCGACAGAAATGTCACAACTGAAAACCAATGTACTCACGAAGAAATTCCTAATTCTAAGTGCTTATTAGAAATGAAAGCTTAGAAAAGGTAGTTGAGAATAATGAAGAAAAGATTAATTCCAATTATATTAAATGCTTCATTGAAACTAAGACATGTTCATGAATCCATTCAAGTTTTCTGATAAAGAAGTTTAAGCGTAAAGATCTCTGTAAGGAAGAATCTCTAAAATATATAGAACAGAATTGAAGAAAATTCCCTAGAAGATCACGTAATCCCACACTTTACTATGCAGACGTAGATAAATCAATGAAGGGAAAGGAAACAAATAGAATTTACGACAGAAGAATAGACAAGCGATGGACTCCTTTTTTCTAATGAATTAATTGCATTAAGAAATACAAAATATGTTTTTCATTTTATCAATATATAATTAATAGAATGTATTACAAATATTAGGAAATTTATGAAGAAAAAAGCATCAGAATAAGGTCAGAAATTTTAGAAGGAACCAGTATCAATAGTATTGATACATCTAAAGTGAGAAGAAAAAAGATTTAAAAATGTATTATCAGGAAAATATCTTCTTAATTAGTCAAATACCTGAACTTGATAGAATTAAATTTCCTCGAAGTTTCGAAGATACGGTTAAATAGAGAAACATGTATTTATGAATTTCATATAACACGTATGGAAAATAGTACAAATGAAGGAGAATCATTAAACTCTCACATTACTCACATTAAATAATCATTACGAAACTCTCCACAAATAATCAATGCAAATATTCATAATTAATATTGAAGACTTCTTCATAAAAAGAACATGATATGAATTGACAAAAACAACAATAAAATTATAATCACGCTATACAACTAACAGCGAACGCGACAAAAAGCTAGGTATCCGAGCTTCTAACAAACCCACAATAACCACTCGTTTCACAACGATAATTGTACTACGGACCTAAATATAGCCACCGCGTATCTGGGCTGGAAAACTCTGGTTCTGAAAGCGAATTCATGACCACTAGAGTGCACCTCTTGGGCGAAAGAGAGGAGGACTACACTCGGAAGGTCGCCCGCGCGGAAAATCTTCACCACCGTGCCGATTACAGCAGGAAATCAAGCGCTGAAGAGTCCGAAGAAGAAGGACTGCCCTTACGGGACAAACCTTTCGCGAAACCACGAGATGAGCGAAGAAATACGTATTAAAATAAACAAGAGAAAAGCGCAACTCAAGATGTACGACGACCGGGATCGACAAAACAACTCGACGTGGTCGAACAAAAGAATTTGCAGACGGATGGACGCAGAGTGATCCGTGGTCGAGGGCCCTTCTGGAGGAAGGACCAAGTCCTCTTCGTAGACTGAGAGGACCACATCCGTAGAGGGCCCTTCCTACGGACAACTTTTCGCGTTTGTGTGCGCGGGAGGAAGGCCACTTTGCGCCGACGGCTGGACATGTTCGGCAACCGGAAGGAAGGCCTCCGGGGAGGGTGGCAGTGCGGGTGTCGCACGAACCCTTAACGCGAGGCCGAGTATCCTCGAGGAGGTGTTTGAATACCTTACGCGTGAATGAGATTAAAACAATCCTGTTGTGAGAATTCGTGAATCCTGAATACGTGACAAAGTCTTTGTTATTCGATGGTTTTGACTCATGCCTAGAGACCTTCTTTGATCAAAGTCAAACGGGTCGCGTGGCGCAGTTGATATTTGTAAGTTTATGATCAAGGAAAAAGGTGAAGAAACAATGAAACTTTTACAATATATACTTGAGAGCATTCATCTGATTTCTAAAAGTAAAGTACTTCTCTCGTAAATAGTAAAGGAAAAGCTGAGACAAAATATACTGGTTACCTTCTCACAAAAATACAATTCAGTATTAGAGCACATTTTGAGGAAATTCGTCACTAGAAACAATTCATACCCTTTGTTATATTTCCATAAGAAAATAATCTTAGAAATTCAAGATAATTTGAATTGTAAGGCGTTCTGTTAGCAAGCTTATAGAAACCACGTAACCAACATCAAGAATTGTTGGGTTCGCTAAATAGCGTTAGAACAGTAACTTAAAATCATTCACAATCAAAGATACAATCACAACAATTACATTAGCTTATAAAATTTTAAACAGGGACATTCTTAATTATCTGAAAGAACTAGTCGCAGTTTCGTCGCTACGCTCATTGTGTGTAAACAAAATGGATGATGCTCGGCCTGGAAACTCATCCAATTTGTCCCAAAGAAATATTTCCATGGAAATTCAAAAATGTAAGGAAATTATAGACCTTGACTTGATTCACGAACTTAATGAAAAGAAAACGAAGTCTGAGATGGCATTCAATCTTCCTTGGTTCTAAAAACAGGCACATATTTACGAAAATAATTCAAAACGATGGGAAATAGGTGGAAATATTAGCGGATTTATCTCTCGTAATCGCTTTGGTGTAACGACTGTCTATGTTCAAGAAACATTAGATTTCAAGAACTACATCCATAATATCGAAAATTTTCAAATTCGACCCAAGTTAATTTAAATTACTCTTAACAGACATCGTTTTGAATAAAAAATAATACTGAGAAAAAGGATTGAATGATTGATGATAAGACTTGCAAGAGAAATTGACGGAAAGTAATTTTGATAATATAGTAAATAAGCATCAAAACTTGTTTTATAATATTCAATAAAGCCTGAAATTGAAATAAACATCCACTAGTAAAAACTATACAATATCATGCCAAAATATAACAAGAAACTCTCTTTCATAAATACTAAGAGTGATAATAAATACTTATAATATATAGATAAATAAAAACAAAAACAATACAGGGATGATCTCGATGAATGTAAATAGTATAAATTCATCGGAGAAAATAGCAAAAACAAGAAATAATACTTCCATAAAAATCACAGATTATATCTAATTGTGTATCAATATAAAAGGCACAAAATAACGTGCTACAATCAACCAAACAATTCACTACAGAACTCACCACCAAAAACAAACCAAAATACCAAAACATCAACAAAATTAGACCACAATTACACACGTACAAAACAGAACACAATCCCGTAAAGAACATAAAAGCAAATTGGATAAAAAGGTCGAGAGGGGGGGAAGGGGTGGGGAACGATTCAAAGACGAAATTAAAACAAAACTGGAGCTTTAAAAAAAACCGCTTGTAATCAGAATAAAAAGGTGTACCCTGGGAAAAGAAAAGGATCGTCTCGACCGCGAATATAACGTTTGAACGTACGAGAGAGATTATAATGACCGGGAGGCGACTATAATTGCGAGCGGCAAAGATCGGAATAACCTCGTTACACGACAGCGCATCTCGTTATCTCGTGTAAGTGAATAACTGGGAAGATGGAAGGAACAAATTGGAGTTGGATAAACATGGAGGTGACTGAGGGAGAACCGCCCCGGGGGGGTCTCTCTGAGGAGATGGAGCGAGGTTTAATGAAAACTAAGGAGTTACGGTCACAATACGAAAAAAATACGTGAATCTGAAGAAAAAGGGGCATCTGTAATGAGCTGAGTTAATCTCGGAAGGTGTGCGTTTCTCTTGGTTGGTAGCGAGGGGAAATGCGAGGAATGGGAAGATTCTTTTTTAAATTACGTGATCATTAACTCGAATGAAGGGAAAATAAAAGGTTCGTTACGCAGTATTACCTGATTGAGGAACGAATAAGAAACAAATTCAAGCTTAAATTAAAGAAATGAAGAAGTTATGTTTGATTTCAACTCAATTACGTTAATTAAACATATTTTGTACTCACTGCTATACAAAACCATTGATCCAGAAAAAAGATATTCTGACTCACCTCCTGGAAAGATAAAGAAACGAAAATTAGTGAAAATTCATAGAATGACAATATAGCTAAATAATTAAATAAATTCATCAAATAGTAACAGAAAAATATAGAAACTATCATTTCTAAAACTGCACAACCGAAAGTTTGTAGAGACACAGTAGGGCTGGATAAGAAATAGTATACGAAGTCATCTGACAAAGCTTTTAAAAATTATATAAGTTATAATTAATTTTTAGTAGAGCAGATATACACAACAGATTTTGCACTATCATTTGAAATTGGTCCAAAATTAAAAACAAAGAAGTTTCATTTTTGATGTAACTAAATATATTTTTGGAGAAACCTTTCATTGCTATATCAAACACTCCTAAAGTTATACGTAATATTTAATACGTCCTTGAGAAAAGTAAATTAGAACTTAGCCCCAAAGCAAGTGATATGAATATCCGAAAAATTCTGGTTACAATTAGAAGAGCGAGGTTACTTGTCAGACAAGATAAGGAGTGAGGAATTGTACCCTTATATTCCTTACAAATACAAAATATAATGAGAGGACTGAATATGTTCCATCTGAGAAATATATTTTCTTTATGAGCAGTACATTCTTTGCAATATAACTTGATGATAGTCTTAATCTTTGTCATTATTCAGCTCATTAACGCCCATACATAAGAAGCCATTACTTATTTAAACTATGGGCTAGTTATTATATTAAATGAAAAAATATAATTATCTCACACTTATCTTTAATAAAAATTCCTAAATTTCGAGTTAATAAATCGTTCATTGTGGACAAAATAATAATCTTCATACCCATTCTTTCATTACAGTTTCCTTCATTTAAGATACATACATTTTATAAGAGCCAAAAATGATAATCGCTTTACGTTAAACTGAAATATTAATCATGGAATTAAAAGAAACTAAGTGAAGGTTAGGATGATACTGTAGCATCATTAGATAACTTTTAATTTTAAAGATACGTCATTTCGAATAATTTATATATAAAATTTAAGTATGGACACTATGAATAATAACTATATATCATAATATTCATCCAAAACTTTCTAACATCTGATAAAGAATAAATTTAATCAATAACTTCCTAACATCGAAAAGCATTAAATGCCCATAAAGAAAACCAACACCAACCCACACCTAAACATAACACGCGATCCTTCGCGTCACTCAATAAAACAATCAACACCTCCTAGCAACGAATTGCCTCATCAATTACAATTTAAATAACCTCCTATTCTTCAAAAACCAGACGCATTGGGAACCTCCCACATTTAAATAAAAAACCTCAGAAGAAGCTATGAAATGCTTTCTCGAAACGCACAACTGGAAAATGAAGACTAGAGGCTATCGGGACGAGGAGGTGGGGGTGTCCAAGTGGGATTTCCATATCGACTCCTCTGGAGATATTCGGAATAAAGGGGAACCCCAGTGCAGGCGCCTCCGCCACTTCCTTCCCTCCACACATAATACTACTCCACACAAGCCCACTTGCTACCAAAGCCCTTCGAGTGGTGGGCCCGGGGCGATTCCTCTGCATAGGGGATTCGTCTTCCATTGTCACCACCCGCTCAAATCTTTTGTGCGTACACTTTTTTAAACCGGAGGATTTCAGTCGCATATGGCGGGTTTCTTGCGTCTTAAATATGAGCCTACGACTACGATAAAAGATTTGAAAACCAAACAAGAAAAGAGGATAATAAAATAGGGAACAAAGTAAGATACAGCGACAACATGTCATCCAAATCATTTGACAGGAAAGTCAACGTCTATAATGTATAAGGTACTTCCCATACGTATTGTGTTTGAATCTTAAATACGAGCCTACGACTACGATAAAGAAGTAAACAAGAAAAGAGGATAATAAATAGGGGAAAAACTAAGAACCAGGGACTACGAGTCATCCAAATCATCAGTCAATAAAGCCAACATCTATAATGTATAAGATACTTCTCATACGTAATCATTTCATAGCCAAATATTACTATGCAACTCTTGTCCTTTCGATAACTATACATATAATTTCGATAATATTTGAGAATGCGGGAAAATTCAACGGCACCAATATTCTAATCTACAATTCGTGAATGAAACAAGAATGTCAATATGAAAAGGTAATATCGAATTGTAAATTCAATTATATATACGTATTACATAAAATTACGTAACGATTACTAAAGTGGGAACCAAATATAGATTCTAATTAGCATATGCAATTCCTGTTAACTTCCTCTCAATATATTTCCAAGCTTTTATTGCTACGAAAACTACACTTACTGAGAAAAAATCATTAACTGCAGTTTTATAGAAAGCATCTCTTATTTCGAAAATTACGAGATAAATTTTCCAAATCCATTTGAATGACGCTAATACTTAAAGAGCAATATATTCCCATCTTGAACCAACGAATCGAATAAAAATGAATGAATTCTATACTTCAATGATCATCTAGCTTGAGATGACCACGAGCTAAATACAAAATAGACCTCGGATAGCATGACGATAAAAAAAAACAGTCAAGAAGCTCATAACAAGACAACACGGATAACTCAGCAGTACATTCAACGCAATAATATCCCTCACTTATAATATAAAAGCATGATTTCTTCAAGCACCCCACTAATCCATTTCTATAGCTGACATACATATCCCACATCAACTCTAAACTTGAAACTGGACCCAGAAAAACCTCCGCTTCATCGCGGAGAAGTTACCCCACAAAATCTACACGCTACATTATTAACCCACATCTCTACGAGAGCCATAAACAACTTATACCCGCGGATGTTTGCATAGAGGGAGATAAGAGGTAACCATCGGAACATGTGCCAAGAGGTATGTGCAGATCAGAGAGACCTGTCCAGAGCGAACGAACAGCCATTGGATTACATATAATACTCCGCAAACACTGAAAGAACCGCATGTGCTGGCTACAAAGAAGATTTCCGTGGATAATCGAGTGGACGGTGAAGAGCGTGCGGCCATGAGGACCCGTGGCAAAGTCCGCAATACCCAATCCAGAAGCTCTCGACACCGCGGCATTCCAGGTTCCGCCGGCAAAATCAGCCGTACGAGCCACGATACGTAATCCGCGACGAGGACACGCTGAGTGCTGGAAGAGTGGCGGATTTCTGTGAGGGAAGCGAAAACCCTTATGGGCTGGACTGGGAGAGAGAGAGGGCCGCTGGAAAGTGGTCGTTGTCATAACATACTGGATATTTCATCCCTCACAAGGCACCGACAAAACGTTTCCGCACTCGGCTGCAGTGCCAATCGCAAAAAATCGGCCCTCGTTGCTACGGTCCACGGCATGGTACGCACGCTTTTCTCGTGAAATAAAAATTTGGCGATGCTCAATTTTTTCGACGCACTCGGCAGCCACGAACATAGATGGCGTTGCCACTCGTCCGGGATACGTACGTTATACCGGTTTGATTGCAGCACTGAGTAGGGAGCCTAAGTACGACGATACGTGCGTCTATAATTTCGACTCGATAAAGAGCAATCCCACTTAATCCATTTCCGTGTAATTGGAAAATTACGGTTAAATGGAGAAATTTGCGCATCCCCGCCGCTATGCGTGCCTCGAGAGGCGGTTCTGCACGAGTGCGTGACGCAAAAATATGTTCTGGGTCCCAAGGGGGTTGGAGTCGTTGAATATTCCAAGTAGATAAAGGAAATTTGAATTTGGTACCCCTAATTGCGTGGAATGTTGGAAAGGTGATTTTTCATTGCTTCGAAACGAATATTTTCCATCCATAACAAATTCGAGATTAGGGAGTAATTAGGTAGGATGTATTCCCAATTACTATTTAATCAACTAAATATTTATTGAATTTATGTTGCAATATATCAATTTTATAAAATGCCTCTATTTTTCGTATATATTTTATACAAATTCAATACCCAATACTTAAAATTTTCCTCCAATCATCTAGTAAAGTAGCTAATTACTAAACTACTGTACTGTAACTACAAAATACAACGATTCCACAAGGGCTACCCATTTTGCCTACTGATGATGTAAATGCATGGAGAAAAAATTCGAAGAAATATTATAGCTGTAATCTGGAAAGTATCAACCCAAAATATCAAGCACAAAATATTCTATTTAAATATAAATAAATCTGCACAAGATTGAATAACATGATAGAACACTGTAACTATTTTAATCTACAATGAAAGAACAATAAAAGGCAACATTGGGTTTTCTCACATTGCATCAGCTTCCTCAATTCGTCATTGTAACGTAATCACTACAAAGACATTTATGTTTATTTATTACGTTACAATACAACAGTAGTTTTTGGAATAAAACAACTTTAACGAGTAAGAAGAAGAAGATTAATACATTTCCAAACGGTTGCATTATACACACTCCAACTACTCCTCCAGTGAAAAAAACTAAAACAACAAAAGCCAGAACGTACTGAAACTTTCCTAGCTGCACTCCTAACCGCTAGAAGCACCTTCGAACCCATTCCTTACGTTTCTAGAACCTAGAGAACGTACTCTATTAGAGACCCGAGAGAGATCCCAAGTGGTTCGATAGGGACAACCCCAACATCATCATAGCTTCAGACGGGATTCGAACCAACACACTACGAGGGCAGAAAGGCTACCCTCGTACCCAACCCAACAACTTCATCGGTGGGCAACTGGAAGCGATTTATCGTCTCGATTCAGAAAACCCACTGATCCACTGCTGCTTTGAGGTCCGTATCGGCGGCTGACCGACGGCCACTGAGAGGCTGCCGCAATTACCAGGGCGGGAGAAGGGCGTGGGAAGCACCATCGGCGGCCCAGACCCTCTGGAGAGGGCAAGACGGTAGCGGCGAGAACAAAAGAACCTCTGGAATTGACTTGTTTGGTCTGAGGTGAGTGGTCTGCAGAGAGGGAATATACACATTTTGCGGTCTTTTCCAGACGGACGAATCCTTTTCCGCACACAAGTGTACGATTGCGTGATTACTAAACAATTTCGTCTGAGCTAATATGTTTGCTGTCCTTGGACTCGTGAAAACATGGTCACAACAAGCATTCGAGGTTGATGAAGCTGTTGATGTCCGTCGCACGAGTCATTAAACACTTGAGGAGGGACGGCTCCTGTGATTTTAGATCGCAAAATGGCCGCGACTTCCGGTGCTTGGGTTTTATTCCCACGTTTTTCGACTTTTCGCGTATTTGTACTATGTCATAGTGAGGGGTCAAAAACTTAAGATACTAAGGAGAACAATAAACATTGAAACTAAGATGGCCGCATAGAATGAAGAGCATAATAAAGAGCAAGATATGATATTTATTGAAATAAAATAAGGGATTCGGAACGTTAAGTGAGACTAAAAGAAAAACCAAAGTGTTTACTTAAATAAAAATTCCAATTTACGCGATAAATGTTACACAATTCGATATTATAATACATCGAAGAAAAATTCTTAAATAAAAAAAGTGTGTAATTCATCTATGTCGAGAACTTTTTTTAATTTCCAAATAAAAATTCATTACGACGCAATATTGAAGGAGATCAATGTTTTTAGCACAATCGATCGCCATGCATATTATAACTAAATTGTGTATAAATTACACCTATTTTGAAATTGAGATTGATAACGAGTATTTATGCAATCTAAAAAATATGATGAGCCTTTCACACAAACTGAAATAGAAGAAATATCACAGTAGAGAAAAAGATCGTCGCAACCTTATTTACGTAAATACCGAAAGTAATAAATGGGACGTTAAGGAGCATATTTTCACCATGGAAACTACAACACAAACAAAACCCAAAAACGAGTGAATGATAGACTTCAGCATCGATTAGACCATCCAAAAACTCATGGAAAATCATAAAAAATATTAAATTACTTAAAAAATATTTAACTATAAAATAAATAGGAAATATCAAAAGAAATGCTAGACGGGTGAAAGCCAGTATAACTACCATCCACACACGAACAAAAATTCCGCATAACCCATTAAGCGATCAACTTGGAGTCGAATTTACTACCCAATTCCTTCTCCGATGACGACGAATTACGAAAGATTAATGAGCCATAATGAATACAATGAATGGAATTCAAATTTCGCTCCGTAACGCAGAGGGGATTATTTCTCAACTTTCAAAAGACACGAACTCAAAATCCCTTCAAATGAATCATTAGGAATTCTCGGTAAATGTTCTTCCAGTCGATATTGTCCGTAAGAAATTCTCTGTTTAATCCGGCATTAAAGCATTCTAAAACTTCCCTAATGATCCGAGAGGAAGTTTTAATTAATTGTATGGTAGGCTGAAGTATCTCGAAACCATGATCTTTAATTAAATTTGACGTTGTTAGTGAACTTCCAGGCTCGATATGTTTGTAAATCATTTCGGAGAAAATTATTAGCAAAATTTTGAGTTAACAAGTAAGTATTTCATGATGAAAAACAAATCCTCCCACATTTATCAAAATTAGAAACTGAACTTTCTCTCTTCTCTCATAGTAATATTTTTAAGTACGAGATTTACTTATTAATATTGAAGTTTCAGCCTCAATTACGTATTATTATTAGAAAAAATATTTAAAATTTTAGGAGATCAAAGAGGATATTTATTTCATATCTCGGATTTATAATTTAAGGTACATTCAGGATTCCTCGTAAAATTCTACATACACTTCATAACAAGAGGATCTAGTATTTTTCATTTATATCACTCCCAATTCTATGAAAGCATTTGGAAGACACTCATATGATACTTCAGATAAATAAATCATAACATTAATAAACGTTTTTATTGGGTAAAATGGAGACTAAAGAGTCCCTTCTTCGACTTAACACTTGTCAAAAAACGAAAAAGGATAATACTGTTGCTTTTGTCGAGTAAAAAGAATGATATTATGTGCAAAGAAAGAGATTTGCATGTATTTTATCCATCCAATTGTTCTTTACACAGCTCTCTATTCCAATCGTATAATAGTTTCTCATTATCCTTTTTTTAAATAAGTTAGTTAATCTTTACTACTTATATATCGTGCATCTTGTTATCTCGTGAGTTTATCTGAAGTCTAGAGGATAGGGAATCAGACTCATTGGGATTAACAAGAATGATAATTTACACCAACCAACAAAAAAAGAATAATGATACACTGTTCCTATAATTACTTCTCATCAGGGCTAACTAAACGAAAAAAATAATAAACACACATCGGTTATAGGATGAGAATAAAATTCCATTCAATTGCGAACGTATGACCTTATTCACTAACTTAAGTCGTTCACCCAAAACCAAAAATGACCCGGTAAGACACCCATTGCTTATCGCTCTCAATGTATTTGAGTCAAGAAATTTGCTATAGGGATACCTTTCTTAATATTTCCAAAATTTCTGTTTCACTCTCACCATGCTTAAAACATTCCTCACCCCCAAAAATCCTTAAAAGTGAAACGACACTAAAAAGAATACAGGATGAATTTTTCGTAGGGACTCCTGCTCCAAGGGTCCAACATCATTTGGCTTATTTTTACTCATCCAAGGATGGATCCAACTTCATCCTTAACCCTTCCCTTCTGAATCCATCAAAAATCTTCCCCTCTTAACAACAAGCACAAAGGGTACGGTAAGGGTCACAAATGAGATGTCACTGATCAAACTCTATCACGAACAATTTTGGAAAAAATATAAAAAATGAAGGAACTCGGCCATTTTTATAAATTTTCCAGTAAGAAACGCTACAAAAATATGAGAAATAAATTAAAATCTTTGAAAATATTAAAATAGCAATAATCCCACAAAAATCAACGACACAATGGGAGTAATTCATCCACCAATAAATTACGAAGCAATAATATTATTGCACAATAAATTAGTCTAAAATCGAACTTAACGTAACAAAAACCAAAATGGGTAATCGTCAACGCCCTAGATACCTCACAACCTACGCGAGAAAAAGCCAATCACAAGAAAATCTTTATGTTATAGGATAACAATTAAAAGAACAATTTCTAGTCTGAATAAACAAACCCTTGTTTAACAATAAATACTTTCATAGAGTAGAAAGAAAATATAAATGAACTGTATAGATTTACGTAAACTAAAAAGTCTAAAAAACATTGTACTCGCAAAAAAAATTAGCAATCATATAAATGAAACTAATATTACATTCACGAATAGGTAACAAAGCATAAACTGCACAAAATTATAAAAAAACCTCAAAAGAACCAGCTAACCAACCAACCCTAGCCTCCTCCACAAACACCACAACCCCGCAACGAAAACCAACCCCGGGGGAAAAAACTCCGTTGCAAAAAAAAAAACCCACAGAACTTCCACAAGTAGATAAAGATATTTATAACAATTCCGACGAAAAATTTCAAATACGGAAAAAGGGAAGATGGGAGGAGACGATAGTATAAAGACGCTTTTCGAGCGAAAGGGGAAAGATATAGACACAGCAATTAGACGGGGTCTCCCGGCGCTGTTCGGCACGTCGAGGCGGGTGCTGGGTGGAACAACGCCGTCCGCCGTGGACGCCCGACCCCACGGCGAACACTTGAGCACGTCTCTTCCCCACTCCAACCACCCGAAACCCTTTTTAAAACACGATCTCCCTCCTCCCGTCCGACCCACCAACGCTGTCCTCGGCAAAAAATAGGTCCGGCAGTTTGTGTGGATGCTGAGGAAAAAAAATGGAAGCGTAACGTTATCTGTGATGCCGACTTTGAAGACCGTGAATTTTCCGCCGACTTTCTATGTGTCGATTCGCTGATTTATGGAAATTTGGAAGAGGAATAGCTTTCGATCGACGAATCGGGGAGATGTGAACAAAAAATACTTCACTAAGTCATCATTATAATACCTAAATTCTAGGATATATTTCTTCCATTATCCTGAGGTTTATTAGCAATTTATCTCCTGTTGGTTACGTGATAAATATCTACCTTAATTTCCAAAAGTAGCGAGAGACGAAAAATATTACGCAATAAAAATTTAGGCGCAAAAACTTTCGTAAATAGGACACAGCCCTAATTAAGATTAAATATCCACGATCTAAAAAAGTCTGATTTCACATACAGATAATAAATAAATAAATTAAGCGTTGAAATCTCGTTAAAAAGGGATGATGACGAGATGCAGGGACCTGTAAGATCGCCTTTATTATAAAAAACAATGCACGTAAATACCACAATTTACGAGTCATAATTAGACAAAATATCTATCTACATTGATAGACAATTCCACTAACATGAGACCGATCATCAAATAACATTAACATATATTTTTCGAATAGAATAGAAATTTTGTAAAAACTATTCTAGTGCATACTAAATAAACTTAATTAAAAATAGGAAACATCATTTCATTCTCAAATACATACTTAGTATCCCGTATGGAACGTTAACTAAGAAATTATAAATGAGATAATTATTGTAAGCATATGTGAATAGAACATGTGTGATTATGTATCAGTGGACAAGGATAATATCCTGTGAAAATATTCTAGGATCTCTCCTTTGATAGATCAAAAGAACTACAAAAATCTTTAGGAGGAAGATCTGAAATGACTTTCACCAATTAAAATTCCCATTTCTATTGCATAATTATCTATAAAAGGAAAACAAAGAAATGCGTAACACACACAACTTTTTCTATAAGCTTCTTAATACCTTCTAGAACATCGAAACACTCAAACTTCCTATTCAACAACGAACTAAAAAGGTAGAGCATTACACATAAGGGAATTGGTTTGATTCCAATAAATCACGATGGAAAAAAGCATTTGTGAATTCAAGATACGACACAAGCAGTCGTTTCAAACTCAGCTTAAAGAACTCCCACGAAATATGACTTTCTCATGAATATGACTGAAAGCAATCAACTGTTTATAAGATTTATGGATTGTAAAATAGTTATTCACAGTATTATTACATTCGTCTGAATTAAAATCATTTAAGTATCATCAACAATTTGTTAAATAATTAATAAGAATACACCAAGTCGTTAAAATCAGTAATTAGGAGAAATAATGCAACTCGTTTTTAGCTTTATTACTTCGATAAAAATATCAAAACATCAAATTTATAAACGATCCACCTAATTGAAAATTCTCCACTTTCAAACACCTCGCTTGCTCTAAGAGTTAACCTTCCATGCATCTTCATGTCCCATCTCCACCTATAGCTACTCCTTCACGACACTTTACAATCCTATTCTCCTATTCTTCACAAATCCTTCTTCTAGTCTAAATAATGTCTCATCTATCTCACGATTAGCCCAGATACCCTTCAAGTTTTTCCCTTTGCATCACCACTCCACCAACTTCTTTGCCTGCTCAGTTCCAACTCCTCCACATCCCTTTGTACTCGACGCCCACGAATTTCTTTGTAGTTTAACATTTCTCGCAACACGTACAGTTCCACTCGAAAATAAGTTCAATTCAAACCCTCCAATTTACTACGGGAAGGTTCGTTTTTAACAATATAAATTCTCTGGAATTGTCACATTTTAAGAACGAATCCTATTGTTATAGGTCATAAAGAATAAGTAAATATCATACATTTCCAGAAGGACTATAATTGGTGATGAAACAAATGAAACATTTCTCGCCTTTAGTCAAAAGTTCTTCTAACACAGAAGCCTCATTGATATCAAGCAGATAGCTATAGCACGTCGTTCGCATAACATAGAGACGCAGAATTTCTAGTAATGATACCGAGGAAAACAAAAGTTTCCTCACATAATTAATACTCATTACATATGCAATAATAGGCCTATATGAAAACAACCAAGTTTGATGATATTAGAATTTTGAATACGTAAAAATTGAGTAATAATTTCTGAGGATTATAATATAGAAGATAAGCATAAGGATTATAATTAAATTAAGATTAAAAAAATAAGATTATTCGGTTTTACAGACTCCTGAATTCCTGAAATTTTCTACAGATGAGTATCCAACACTATCCTCGAGAGAGAAGCTATGAAGTTTCCTCATGGCTAAATGACACAATATAATTATTCATTTCCACCTGATAAAGAATAGTAAAATTCCAAATAAGGGAGTCATTGTCATTAAATTCCCACTTCATACAAAAAAATAATCTATAATTCTACTACATAAAATTCAACTGATATTTCGAAAAATAACTACATTAATACGAAACTCCACATGATATGCTAACTCTACGTTGAATATAATTGAAGCAGCAGTGAAAATTTACGTTCATTAAAATAGTAATTACGACAAATATAATTTCATGAAAATGGAAACAGACTACCAAACAAACCAATATAATAATAATATAACCAATATAAGGCCACATAATCCGTTTCCAATTCTTAATAAACCCAATAACCCTCTACATTCTACTCTTCCACCAGCCAAACCATGAAGAACCATCGCTCATCTCGAGCCAATTAACGTTTCCGGGAACATTAACCGGAAATAATTCTGATACGTCCAACATTTCCTCGGTGGGGAGAGACAACGTAAATTCGGTGGTGCAAAAACGTATCCCTGAGGGGCACGAACACGGTTCGATGCACTGCAGCCTCAATGGCACCGTGCTTGAAGAATTACGCGGTGGAAATAGGTTTCCTCTTCAAGCAGTCGCTATTTTCTACAATTCCCCACCACAATGTTTCTCCTCGCATCTCCCCTCTACAGGGTTCCCGAGAACCTCTTCTCGAGATGCTAATGGTGAGTGATTAGTAAGAAGAAGAACCAGCCGAGTGTAGGTTACCTCCTTCCACTCAGATCTTCTTCTTTGGCCTCTTCTCCTTAACGAGATACCAGCTAATGAAATGGGAGTGATGCAAGCCCGAGACACCCACTCTTACGTAACAAATGAATAACTGAGCGCGGATTTATCCCCATTCGATTGTGGTTTGTTCCGACTTCTTGGAAAACAGCGACTTGCACCCAAAAACGCCTTCCAAACACGTTAACCCGTTCATATCACAACCAAACCCTTTAACTCCTACGATACGTGTTCTAAGTAATTCGATAAATAAAGTTGCTATGGCGATTTTTAAAAAATTGCTCCGAAAATTTTCTTGCCGGAAAATTAACTTCGGAGATTTCCGAGTTTCGAGTGCTTCAAAATGTAATTACTTGAGAGTTACGAGACTAATGAGATATACTCAACATCCTTCGTCCCAGTTCCGAGAAGTTTTGATGCATTTAAATTCTGATTTTAATAGGGAACTGGTGAATGGCAAGAGTCTCTTTATTATGCACTTTGTACCTTTGTCTGACTGAAATATGCCTAAATCTTACTCGGTCCCAGCGTTGATTAGTAGGTCTAGTGTGGGAGGTCGACGATGTAAATTGTAATGATATAAAAACAAATGAATGTATTCTATACGAGCTTCTATTTATTATTATTTATTTATTCGTATTTTTAAAAATATGTCGCGTCGTTGTATTCCCAAAACATTTCGATCACCCTTATATAGCTTTGTACGAGTTATTAGTACTTACTTCTTTAAGGAAGCGATGTAAAAGAAAAATCGTACGAGAATGATAGTGCGAAGCTAATACATATTCTCCTTTCAACACTATGATTAAAATGACTCATTAAGGAACTCATAACCATCTAACTCCCATAATCGAACTGTATATTTTGGAAACCATTTATTATAACTTCAACCAAGTTAAGAGGGGATGAATCTCCTAAATATTAAGGGTAGTTCTGGAAGGTTTTGCTCTCCCCACCATACGCCGACGAGCGTCTTGCAACGTATTTGGGGAGATTTAAACTTATCATCAGAAAACATCACTTGAGTGACTTTTATAATGGACGTAATTATTACTGACGATTAGATTAATTTTTAGGATTCTTAATTTACTTCGATATGAAATAGAAAACGTTTTTCCATAACCAATGTCTTCCAAGAAAAGTTATCGAATCCTCAGGTACTATTCAGCACGTATTAGTAGTGAAACACGAATCAATTGGGGAACCTAATTTTCTCTAAAGAGCTTGTCTTAAGTTGATGAATTAGCGATTGATTTCCCAAACATTTCACTTCTTCGTAGACAAATTACGGACTTGAGTTAACGAATCAGTAGACTAAGAAAAGTACACTTCAATTGAGGGCAGTTATAGAGAAATGGCCATATTTATTGATAGAACAGAATTTCACTCCATATACAATGGACATCATAACACCCCAACATCAAAGAATAACCCAAGAAATTAAACAACAACGTAATGTCATAATCTTAAAGCAACTTTTGAAACAAAGAACATACGATTGCATTTAAAACTCCAACGACGCGCGAAGGTTAATAACGACAGCACTCCACAACAACTAAGCAAAGCCCATTTAGCAAAAGGTCTACAATCACAAAGTATCATCGTCATCTCAAACGACCCTGTCCCGCGTACGAGAACATAGAAGTCGACCCTCTTAGAGTACCCTGATGATACACGGCAGAGGCGACAAATATCGAACAAAAAAAAACTACTTTGATCGTTTAATTACATCAAACAATTATCTCCAGGGTGACGCTAAGAAAAAAAAACCTTCGCGACATTTTAAGCTATATATATAGGTCACACAAACGCGAAAACTACTTCCCTCTGAACAAAGCTAAGCGTTTTGGAGGTGTAATTGCACGTTAACACGACATTTGCGCCACAATGGCCCTAACCCTAGACGAAAGGTTACCTGCCTGGAGATCGCAACGGGACCAGCGACGCGTGTGCCTATAAAAAAAAGTCAACGGGTTGAAACACGGCTTTTTTTTAAACGTGTGCGGGGGCGATAAGGATTTCACGTGCCAACTAAGGCGCTGCGAGAGAAGCCTTCGTTACGGCGAAAGCACTCTGTTTGCGAGAGGAAGAAGTGGTGGGTTCAAAGGCGATTTATAAAAGCACGAAAATGCATCTCTAGGGAAATGAGAACGACCCTCTGTATTTCTCGCTATTTAAATGACAAGGCGTTCGTCCGAAGGGGGATGAGGGAGAGAAAAAAGGTTTCTAACTTAACGGGTGATGGAGTTGAGTGTAATTCGTGAGGAGGGGGCGTTAGTTTGCATCGCGACGTGTGATCTCGACTAAGGAAAAGCGGTGTTGGATAAAGCGGGAGGTTGTTAGGGAAAAAGAGATTCTGCACGCGTTATCTCCATCCGTTTATTTCAGCTTCCTACGTGCAATTGGGTGGGATCGGCGTGACGTACACCTCTACTTACTCCGATGTTAAAGATGAGACTTAAATAGATGAATATATTAAATTTTCTACTTGAATACTGCAATAAATGTTTGAATAAATAATGACGCTAATATTTCTTCTTCTAGTTAACCAATTCAACCTAAAAAGCCGTTTCTTTTTCTAAATACGACAAAGTTACGAACCAGAATAATTCAAACATGCTTTAACAGCTATCTGGTAATAGTTTCCTTTTACTTACATCCTACATTCCTACAATTTACTGTGTTAACTATAATTATCATACACTTGTTACACTATAAATTATTTATACAATATTTGATGGACGGATTAATCACGTTAAGATACATTTTATCATTTATACATCTGATAGAAAGTTTGCGATGATTTTAAAATTTACTGCGCCGAAAGTTCTAAATAAATCTCACCTTTCTTTCGATAATTTAAAAATGTAAATGGATTCATTTATGAATTTATTTAAAGCTACTAAACTTTCAACAACATTTAGTCGAAATTCATTACCTACACGTATTTTTCTCTACTCTGATAATAATATTTATCGATTGCGTACAAAGATATTCGTTTCCCATAAACATAAGCTAATGTTATATTCAGTTAGTTCCCAAAAAACAAAACAGTAAGTAATTTAGAGTATGCTATGGTTACAGAGCAAGCAGTGTCATCTAACTATTCGATTCTGAGTTAACAGATGAAGGGTAAATATACAGATAAACCTTTATTACGAAATCAAACCCATATTCGTATAAGAATAGATCAGGAAAGTAAGAAAATAAAAACGTACTTATTTTAAACATAAAAGTAAGAGGTAAAAAATTGTTTATGCTGTTAAAAGAACTTATGATGTATAGAGAAAAATATGAGCGTGATCTTTCACTTTTTTAGTCCGAAGTACGTAATTAGAATATTTCTTAGGACTATAAAAAGAGAAATCATATTCCTCAAAATTATTGAATGAATATTAAGGATACAAAGTGAAGTCAAATGGTAATTCAATACTGTGCTAATGTAATATACTTTAATTAACACAGCATAATATAACAGGAACTTGGATAAGCAATGCTTTTAATTAACGATAATTCTGATAATGGTCTAAAAGAACCAACATAAGGAAAGCTTAAGTCGAACACGGAGCGTTTAAATCGTACCTGAACGACACTCTAGATTTAAGAAAAATGAAAATAATCCAACCTAAAATTTGAACACTCCACATTGGAACTAAAGAACGGAACTCATTAAAACTACTAAAATAAACACAGGTAACACACTTGAACCAACTCTAATATTGAATAAAAAAACATTACGAAAACAGTCGTGGCGGCAAATAAATCAAACAAAAAATTAAAATTAAACCCAACTCAAAAAAATCCGTCGCGATAAGTAGAAAATTAATAGCGCGCGTTAAAACTATTGAAGCAGGCGGTCATGTTGCTTTAGTTACCAACTCCGTACACAAACGTACACAAAAACGTGGAAAGTAAACATGTGGATAATACCCATAAAAGCGCGCAAAAAAACACAAAACCTTCCTTCCACGGCTTATCCTCGCGTGTAATTACCAACTTACTAATTAGAACGAAGCCTGCTAAAGCCACGGAAAGAAGGAGAGACGAAAAAAGTGAAAATTACGGCGAACCGAAACCATTTTGAGCAGAAACGAGTCTCTTTCGCGGGAAAAAGGATTGAAATAAAATCCCCCACTCGGTAGAAATACGAAGCACGAGCGTGGCACACGCCTTAAGACATCTCCGAGCGCCTTTGCGGAGAAGAAGAATTTTTTAATCGCGGAAATATACACCAGTGGGGGAGAGGAAAATCTCGCCGTGTTACAAGAACTGAACCTGGAGACACCGAAGGGTGGTGCATGCGGCCTTGAATGCAGGTGGGACGGGCGATCCCCCGGGGGGCATCGTAGTACCCTCATCCCTATGGCGACGGACTCATCTCCAAGCAACCAACCACTTAAAGCAGATGCGAGTGTGTAGTGAGATTGTGAAGACGCACGTACAGCGCCTTGACACGAGGAAAATTCACAAAAGGAGGAAATAAAAAAAAGACTTCCTTTTGCGACCACAAAGAACTTCCCCTGAACGTTAATAATAACAATAAAACAGTGGGATTCTTGACGTTAGCTCGCTCGGAATCTTTCTCACTATACAAAAACGGATATTTTTAAGACGGAAGGGTAAAGTTGAGATTTATGTCGCTTAATTTGATTTCATTAAGTCTTTCTTTCTTGAGGAGGAATGGGAGTACGAAACAAAAGCAAATGGGACTCGAACCCAGGTCTAAAATTTCATTTGAGTTCGGGCACAACGTCATTTTCACACCTTATATATTTTTTAATTTGGAGCAACGTAAACAAAGAAATATTCTTCATCTTCTTGACTGCGGTAATTTTTAACGAAGATGTTCACGGTTTGCTTTCAAATTGAAGTAGCTAAAACTGGTTTACATACTCTAAATTACATAGGACGGATTACTATTTGACAATATCATATCTATTCAATATCTAAACCATCCATAGTATGATAATTCTAATTCAAAAGCTATATACAACAAATGAATTATTCAATGCTTTACTTAATAAAGAAAAAGGACGACTTTTCGATCCCTTGTGGTTAATACTTTTCAACTAATATCAACAGATACCACTACAGATTAAAAACTTTGCAAAACTTGAGCAAGGAAGGATATATTCCGCAAAATATTTCCAAATATATCGAAAACTCCTAGCTTTAACACTAGAACAGCGGAGGGTGTCCTCAGGACACCTCAACCACGAAAAAAACGCACCATTTTTGTAATTTGTATCATAGAAAAAAATCGTTTCGTGACTTTTAATTATTTAATATTCTGCGTATTTATACCAAGTTTTATAATTATTGGAACATTTTCATAGGAGATCCGACCACATACCCCCTAGAACAGCGGAGGTGTCCTCAGGACACCTACGTAATATTTACTATTATTTATTACGATAAAACCTTCATTGTTTTATATTAGAAGCTCTTAAGAATGTACTTTGATATAATATTGCTTTTTGCTATTCTTTTGTCCCCGTTCTCTAAAATTAATTAATTATATTGTTATGTATAAAAATTTGAGGTAGCAATTCTAATGATGATATGAGTTGGAAACATTTTGCCTTATATTTTCTAATATTTCCATTTATAAGATACGTTTCCCATTTCTATTTTCGCAATTGACTAATTTGTCTTCTATCTTTTTGTGACACTCACTCATTGAATATTGCCACGCTTGCTACAATCCCGGTACGAAAGTGACGGTGAAAAATCAGCTTTTTCCCAGAAAGTGTAGATGTCTATTCACACAATTTATTCTTGATAAACATGATAAATATGTACTTAAGTTTCGGTTAGTAATGGATTTTAATTCCAAATATGCATAGAATAGATTTCCATAAGTTGTCGAGTTGGAGCATAGGCCATCTTCCTGAACCATGTGGTCATGACCTTGATGGGACCTTTTCTATATAAAAGGAATCAACCTAATGACCGATAATTATTTTAAATTAAAGAAACTATTTCAAAGGCTGAAGAAAGCAGGTATTTTTTATCTGGAACACAGAACAAATTGTGATGAGAGTCGCTGGAGTTGAAAACCAGCAAAAATCTTCTGTGATTTCCGATGTTGTCGAAAAATGAAGAATAATCCTTGTTTATAAAATTAAACCGACTAAACATATTCTTCTCGCGATTTAGATGCTTTCTAATGTCGTATTTGACAGTATTAGTAAAAGAAAATCAGACGCAGTGACGTACCATAATTGTACAAAAAGCGGCGTAGTGGACCAAATGGCGCGTAGGCACACGGTGAGAGCACGACGTTGCCTTATGCATTCTTTTTACATAGTGTAATTTCAATGTATAGGTTATTTGCAAGCAGAAAAGAGGTCGCCAAATAACCAGATATAGATTCTTGCAACGAATCGCAGATAAACAAAGTAAAACCTAAGCTGTCTAAAAAGATCTCAAAAAGGACCTAAGTAAACACTAGATGCACAAGACATCATCCAATGAAGCCACCGATATCTGTTCAAAAGAAAATACAAGTGAAATATAGCATCAGATAAGTGTAAGAAGTGCAAGGAATAGGTTAATAGAAACTGTAACATCAAGAAGATTTATCTATTAGCTTCGTGGAAGGATTCTGTGGAGTAATTACTTCGTGACAGCATCATTGTGCTAAAAAAGAAAAATTAATATAATTGCGTATGCAAATAACATTTAAGGTCCAGTTTGTGTCTTAAACCTTATTTCTAGTCTTTTGGTTGTGAAATAAAATCAAAGGAAGGTACGTGAAGCGATAAAGTTTTATTACGCGAGTTTATTTTTTCTTGTACCCCATGTAAATTGTTAATAAAATCGGGTAATTTTCAAAAGTTATTCAAGCAAATAATTATTTTATCTCGAAAAGGCTTTATATTAATTTATTCATATAATTTATTTCTAGCTTTACTGTTCTGTATATTTTTATATCGGAATATGAGTCTCATGAAAATGATTGAACTCAACAACAATTTCTATATTAAATATGTAGCAACTATTTACCTCATGATCTGCCGATAAATAAGTACCCATACTTAGTTTTTAATTTTTAAGCTTATAAGGAAAGACTAGAAATTTAAATACGACTGCCTCATGCAATTTAAAAGAAGCGCAAGTGTAGGTGTCCTGAGGACACCTTCCGCTGTTCTAGGGGGGTGTCCGCTTCCCGCTGTTCTAGTGTTAATGTCGTAAAAATTATAACCAATAATAGTATTGAAAATCCGAAAATATTAAATTTTTCATTTATTAGTTAAGGAACCTATACAGAAACAATAACGTATTATATGTTTTATATGAAAGAGAGAATATTTCAATACTTCTGAACACTCGAAATATTATTCCCTCTACATTTAAGGAGATTTAGATTAGATTTTTCATTTAGAAGCAATTTCTACAACAAAACAAAAATTATATATAAATCATCATTCAATCTAGCGGGAAGAAAACCGGACAAAAATTAAATCGTAAGAACCATCTCAATCTTCCATAATCTTCAACATATCCAATACATCCCAATAAATGTCCAAACCTAGAACAAACCTTGACAATCCAAGAGAAGATAAAACACACATCAACAATGACCCATTGATGACAAACAATAAACCCATCGTACGTAACAATAAAAGAAGACGTACAAACATTCCCTTGACAAAGAAACAAAAAAGGGAAAAATACGAGAGAGCACGGAGAAGATTCCTATGGCAACAAAACCTTCGGGAATCAAGCGCATTCGGAAAAGATAAAAAGAAACGAGAGGAGGGAATCCGTACGACTCCGTATTGTTTTCGTAACCCCAAAGTAACCGATTCAATTAAAATAGACGGAGGACACTTGGGAAATATAACAATCCGAACGGCTCTTGATAAGGCCATTATAACGGGAGTGGAAGATTTTGTCCTGCGACGTGAAGACGTGGGCGACGACGGTGTGTCTGTTATGGACAGGTCAAAAAAGGACGAGTGCTTATGAAGAATGCTCCGCACCTGTTGTTCACCTCCACTGATGACGTAAGAATCGAAGTAGGGACAAAAGGTGACCATGGCTATGGGGATTAATAACGACACGGCGATGAAACAAAAAGGAGAGTCAAAGGAGAGGCTGACCGACCGAATTACGCTACCGAAACCATACGTATACGTAAGAGGGAAATTTTTAATTGGAAGCTCTATGTATCTATTCAGGATAATTTACACATTTATCAATCAAATTTCCAATTTCAAATATATAGGTTCCAATAAATCGTTTATAAATTTATAAATAAGTAAATAATACTTAAATTGAATAAATCGCTTAAATTAATCTCAATATAGGTATGAATTTTAATTTCATACACGTAATACACTCTTACTTTAATAGAGGCTAAACTAATGGTCGAAATACTTAACAAATATTTAGCACGAAATATTGTATTATGTTCGATAATTTACACATTTATCAATCAAATTTCCAATTTCAAATATATAGGTTCCAATAAATCGTTTATAAATTTATAAATAAGTAAATAATACTTAAATTGAATAAATCGCTTAAATTAATCTCAATATAGGTATGAATTTTAATTTCATACACGTAATACACTCTTACTTTAATAGAGGCTAAACTAATGGTCGAAATACTTAACAAATATTTAGCACGAAATATTGCATTATGTTCAAATAAAGAAAATTACTGAAACAGAAATCTAGTCTTTCTTAGCCTGAATTGATTTTAATTCAAATATTAAAAGAAATAGTTCTGAAATTCTTTCCTAAATTCAATCTTTTCATTTTAATAATCTTATATCCTTTCCTTTCAATGACGGAGAAATAGCAGAGGTACGTATTTTTTCGGTATTTACACAGCTTTTAATACAAACTGCAGATAGTGTAAAATTCATCTACGATATCAATCGAACAATAGTCACCCTATTACGTATTTCTCCATCCTAAATCATGAATGACACTTTGTCTGATAATGAATGGAAAAGGAAACACTATACCACTGCAATAAAGAGCAAGTAATAAAGAATTATGAATAACGATAAAATTAACATTAAACAAAGTAAAATAGGTCCAAAACGAAAAAAAAAATTAAACCCTGAATGTGTCAGAACAGGGAGCCGAACCGTAGCACTCTTATTCACGCAAACCTTGACACATTAAAAAACAGCTCACACAATTCCTAATACTGATTAACACAAATAGAAAAACATCACAATAGAATGACATAGAGAGGGTTTCGATAACCAACCAACACATTCAACACTAATGAAAAAGAAGGAACCATTACGGGATAGAGTTCATAATATGACAGAGTACCGAATCTCCACCAATAATTACCCCAATTTACCGCCAAAACAGCTGAATCACCACGTCAACCCTGCATAAAACGTAAAAATTACGACTCCAAAACGAAAACAGCTATCAATCGAATCTACATCGCACAGCGGATCGCTTCCATAGCTCCCCACCCCTATACCACGCACCGAAATGACATTTCATAACACTCGCTCACTTACGGAAAAAAAACACGAACTAAATTCGCGCGTAATTGCGTTTCCCCGATGACAATACTTTTCTTTCGCAGAAACAATGTTTTCCCTCGCCCCTCCTCTCAGCTCCCTCATTGTAGCCACCCGCTTTTTAGCGCGAATTTGTTTTGAGCTCCTTTTTTTGCTGTTGCGAATTCTTTTAGCAGCCAAAAGGATTCTTCCACCTATGTGCGTTTGTGTTTTGTTTCCGGGAGAATGGGGTTCCCTCTACGGGGCGTTGATACAAACCAAACGTCCGTGGCCTAAGTGCACTCGAATCAGACAGCGCGTTACGCGTCGTTCTTTTTTTTCCCTCACTCCGACGCATCCAGCGGTCATTATTTGCACTGGCTTTCCCTGTTGTTGGCATTGCCCCACACCACCGCGAGTACAATATATGCCTCCATCTACCGCTTCTTCCCTTATTCATTAATTTCTCTATATTCCGCTATATTTTTTTGAGACGCACGGAAAGGTAAAGGGGATATAACGAGGCTTTACTTTTACGTATCCTTCGACGAAAAGTGCCGAAACATTTACGGATTGGCACAGTCTCCTTGAAAGTACGTAATTTAAATTAACAATTCCAAATTTAACTTAGTAGACACCTTATAGTCATATTAGCTCAAGCTATTGAGCTAGCGATGGATTTTCAACTTCGATTGAAGATTCGATTAAATAAGTGATGGTGGTTGAAATACAAAGCTTTTATAAGGTAAAGACGTTTCATATAATTACCTAAGGATAGACATAGAGTACACGAGATCGAAATGTTTTAAGTAAACCCCAGTAGATATTTCATTTTACATCACTTACATACAATACGAATGATTTTTTTCAACCTTACTAAAGATCATTATTAAAATACACAATAGGATAGAAATATATTCAATTCCTATATAAATGGTAGAGGCCTTGGAGAACCTCGACGTCTAGGAAAGGTAGCTAATCTTGAAATTAGAGTAAATTGGAATTGATTCCATTGCCTACATAGCCGAATGTATGGAAGGTAATAATATATCTGTACTAACAGCGATTGAATAGACTTAGAAGATATATAAGAGAAAAAAGATGCTGTACGGATAAACCTGTGAGATATTAAAGAATATCTCAAATTCTAAACCTTCAAGACTGGACATTAGATGTAAGTGAGACAATTATACAAGATTCCATAATTTTTTAAAGGAGGAATACAATAGCTAATTTAAGGAAAACTTTCACTAAGGAATATTTTCACTAATTTTGCCATAAAATTACATAATCTATCCAGAATCGTTCAAAAAATATATGATAAATTAAGTGGCAAAATCCCTTACGAATTCAGGTACAATTTAAGTAGTGCATAAGTAACTATAAGGGGTTTGAAGGCTCAATGAAAAATATAAATTCCGGAAACATCTATTTACAGCGTAATAAATTACGTTATAAAAATTCTAAAAACCGACCACTATTAGATGCATGCTGAGAGTAATAAAAAAACAAACAAATGTCAATTAATATTACTACTTATCTATAATCAATTATAATATATTTAAGGTTTGTCAAATTAAATCAGAATAATGAGAAAATAAAAAATCATAGGACCAATATATTTAACGAATATAACAGCATATAATAATAACGATAATTAGAAAATAGTTTTTCAATGCATTCCTCCTTTTATCTGTAGAGTAAGCAGAGAAAGAAGTAAGAATTAAGTACACACAATAATCATTAACAGCTTAAAGAGACTGAATTAAAGAAAAATAAAACAAAATTCCCTCAATTTACATTAAAACTACTCACTATCTTAACCGTCTCAAATGTCATTTAATCTATTTACAACACCTTCTTCAGAAAACGTACTTTTCTTCATCTTCCATCAACCATCACAAAATATATACACAACCATCCGCTAATAGATTCCCTCAAATAACTTAATTGCTTCACGTGATATTTGTCGACTTGCTGAAATTTACGAAATATGTGCAATTTATATACATCAACAAGCATACATAATACTCCAATGTAAACACGCCACCTATTACCTTAACGCTGGACCCATAATGGAAAGTGTGGTTTGACTGAGTGCCCATCTCCCTTCGCGTGAGGATAAATAAGTGAAAATAAAGTACACACGCGTTCATCAGAATGACTACTGGGAAATAAAATAAAAAGGAAAAAAGAAAAAAAAGAAAAAAAAAAACAAAAAACACACGGGAGCCGTTTCCTGGGAGAATATATATATATATAAAGGTACGAAGTTCCTTCCCATTCTCGCAGGTCTAAAAATGTGAGGGACGGGCGTGCGTGGTTGCCAGGAGACGGTGATGCTGAGATGATGTGTTAGCAGCATCGAATGCGTGGGTCGCTATTTTTATTTATTTATTTGCGAAGCGTATGTCCGGGAGGCCTGCTTGGCTGTTTGTCGCCGAGGGTGACCCGTGTCTGGATTGAGTGCTCGTCCAAACAAGGAAACCGGGATGACCGCTCCCTGTAAACGCACTTAAGGAATACGTGTGCCTCGATTAAGTGGCCGTTTCGTTTCGTCGAGATGATGCCATCTTGGAATCGATTCCAGTCGACTGGAACTTAAACAAGAACCTGCTCTTACGATATACGATTGAATCGGGACACGCTTAACTTATAAACCAAAGCACATACTCCAAGTATACGTACGTACAAATCGATATAATCGTGAAAGTGATGAATCTTTACGAGAAATATTTCGCAAGGCTTAATTTCGATTCGATAAATTTGTTAATAAACAATAGGCTATCAAATAATGAATGTTTTATCTTTAAGTAAAGATAAATGATGG
Source organism: Pantala flavescens (assembly GCA_020796165.1). Taxonomy (NCBI): domain Eukaryota; kingdom Metazoa; phylum Arthropoda; class Insecta; order Odonata; family Libellulidae; genus Pantala; species Pantala flavescens. The sequence goes on from CM036887.1 coordinate 25,969,587, forward strand.
TTTCTTATTTTCTCAAAAGCTCATAAGAGGATAGTAAAGGTAACACTAAATAAAATACACAAATATACATATAATTCTTAGAACTCTTAGAATTCTTAAAAATTATTAAAAATACTTCAGTAACGAATATGAATGTGTAAGAAAATATCTGACAGGAATGAAAACAGAAGTTTTCTTCCTCTCATAGAACAAAAAATCTTCTAAATAGTACGTAATGTTCGATATTAAATTTTTTTCAAATTCTGTTTTCAGATATTATAAGGCTCTGTGAGTAAGCTTTACGTGAAAATCAACTAGCGTATATTGATCAACAGGATCCGCAAAATAATAGATTAAAACGAAAGAAAATACACTTCTATACGTCTTGGTTTTCTCTTCTTGTTTGCAATTGATAAAAAAATGAACTCGATTTCATCGATTCCAGCACAAAAGTAGGTTTTGTAACTTAGCAAACACTAACGGAATAGAAAACTTCCTTCCTTTAGAGGAGTGAAAAGATCTTAAAATGGGTAATCATAGAACTACATATGGGCAAACAGAAAAAAAAATACTTAACATCCGAAATACATTCCAAACTGTGGTTAATATTCATCACATTAAACCTGACGGTTGACATTTGACATGTACCTTATGAACAATGGACTTATTCTTACAAAGAGTTCACATAAAAATCAACTGATATTTAGCTGAAATGGAAAGGAATTTCAACTCATTTCTTTACTTTTCTTCGAGAAATAATAATCCGATCCAATTCAAACCAAACCATCCTTGCACGTAATCCCTTCCTCACAGCTCACATTAACACGGTCAATGAGTTGGATAAACGAGGCCATTTTTTCATCAAAAACCACAGACTTTATTTGTTCTTTACCTTACGTGTTTTGGTTCCCATGGGAGCAGATTCCAAAAGATGAATTTGCACTTTTGAGGAGAGAACTGATTCGAAGGTAAGTGCCAGATATGACGCATCAAAGACGTGATGGATGACCTTTCAAATAACCAGTTAATGGTTCGTATTTTGGAGCGTTAGAGGGAATTTTAATTGAAGGGAAATGGAATTACAGGTGATTTCTTCTTGGTTGATCCTCTCAAGAGAGACGTAAATAAATTTCGGCCACTTCTGGAATTTCACGCAAAGAAAGTCTCGACCTTGCGGGAGCAGAAATTTAACACCCATGAGACAAAACCCACTTGGTTCATTGACGTATGGATCAAGAAGCATTATGAACGCTCCAAATATTTATTTTGAAAGGATTAGATTTCCTTACATAAAATCATAATACAGACTTAAACCAACAGTACTGAAACAGCTATTGAATGATACTCCTCCTATGACTAACCATTACCCTCACAATTATACCGCAGACATAAATCGTTTTCCACTTGAATTTAATATTATCAAGCTCAAATTGATAAGGCCATTGTTAGCTCTTATATTGTTATACTGACTAAGAACAGGGAAGTTAACAAAAGTCTCTCTATAATAATTCTAATCTGAATAACATTCTATTGAATGAAATTAATTTCCAGCATACGAGCCAAGATGATAGCATTTGTAGCAAAGCATCGAAAAAAAGAAAATAAACTAAGAGCAGATATAACTCTAGACAACGTATTTATAACCATGAGAAGTTGCAAGGAAATTCTTCATGAGCACCTACGTACGTTACTATAGAATACGATTTATTATATCTAGATATAAAATACAAAAATATCTTGAAACTGTGATTTCTGACCGGGATAAATATAAGAGATACAAAAATCATTCAATCAAACAAGGGGAGACTAAATGGAGCGTGCGAATACATCTGAACGTACTCAAGACAGTCGTAGCTAATTCTTAACCCAGCAATCAAACTATTACTCTAAGTCTTATGTTTCTCAGCAGTAAAACTATGAATAGGGATACCTTCTCTTCATTGGTAGCATTCTAAGGTCGAATTCCTTAGTTTTAAAAATAAAACATCAATGTAAGTTCAGGTTTACCACGAGTGAGTTCCAAATCAGTAAGCACGATTGTTTAAAAAAAAAAAACAAAAGAATTTAGGAATGTAAATTGGGTTTTTCTGTTTTTCTCGAAATCGACCGTAGAATATATCGTGGACTAATGTACTGTTAAGGAAGAGAATCGGATCGTCCATTTCGATATTTACTTTTCGAGAGGCAAATTGTAGAGTCGCTGATCAAACACACCCACTGATAAATGATCGCTTGAATTGTTGTGTGTAGGTGGCGATTTATTTATAAGATGGAGCAAGAATGAAAACATTCCATTTCGAACAAATATTGAATGAAGCATATCTGCTAGGGAAACTCCTAAGCGAATGCTTCTAAACAATATTTGTTCAGTGGAAGATAACGTTCGACTCCTACGGGCATACCTTCAACGCTCGACTGACTGTTTTTTTCAGAAAACCATTCAGACAGTTTAAAATGAAAACTTCGACCCACTTATCAATTTATTTCATTAAGAATGTCGAGATCCAATGCATAGAGAATTAACATACTTTTCATTTTATACAATTAGAATCAACATATTCTTATGAAAATTGTACCACAGTACAATATACATAACACAAGTTACCGGGGACTAAATTTGAATTATCAAGATTTTAAATTTCTCTTAAAATCACACCCGAATGAAGACAATTATTAAACGGTCAATAAAGATATTATTTTCCCTTCCCTCACTCTTATATACTTTGAAAACACACTATAACTTCTATTTACAATGATCAATAACACTGAAACTGAAAGACATAATCCGCACTGAATTTCCGTAGACGTTCTGAAAACTGAAAACGTTTCGCACTGGGAATTTTCTATTTCCTAAATATATGCAAAAAGTATAATAAAATATTAAAACAATCTGATATAAATTTTGCGGCAAAACTGGAGGCCTTAAAATGCTGCGATAACATGATGACATAATGTGATGCATATAAACAATGCTCAAAGTAAAATAAGATTCCGTGTTTTAAGACCAAGACGTATTTTTCCTTAATTTTGCAGTGGTTAATCGATATTTTCTTTCTTCTTTAATAAATTTCTTGAATATACTGACATGAAATAACGAACATTATTACAAATATAACCAACAAATACAAGAAAACGATCTCACAATAACTGCATCATAAACTCCTAATTAAATAAAACTAAAACGAACAGCACTTTCAGTATAATTTCATCAGGTCCTTACTTTTAAAGGATCCTAATCATATATTCATGATGATACATTCACATATTCAACGCAAACAAATAACTTTCGCGTACTGAGATACATAAAAAATTCAAACACTTTCAAAGATCAAAGCCAAACCGCGAAACGTAACCACAACGCAGAACTCAATTTCAACAAACAAACAAATAAACCTCCAAAAAGAAACATTCCTTAAACACTTAATTCTAAAAACCCACTCATTCCATAAACAACCCATAGCAACGCAATTAGGAACGATACGTAAATTCTAATAAGGGATACGATTCGGGAGATGAGACCGTAAAATAGTTTTCAATAACCCGCCCTGAAATCCCTTGGCGGCAGAAAACAATTTGCTGGAAAATTCCTCCCGTTTCGGTGTCCGGAGAAGATCGATGCAATTTTTGTCGACTCATCAAAACCTTGTGTGTTTCCGATGCGGATCCCTTCCACGACACAATCCTCTATAGGCACGCTTCTCCAGCACACATCGCGCCAAACCGACTCAGCTTGATTTCATCTCCTGCTGCACACACAGCCTCCGTTACGACGGAGATTTCCCGAGCTTAGTCTATTGGAGTATCTAGGATACAGATCTAGGGCGCTCGTCTGCACGTATTACACGGGAATTGGGTTAATCCTGGATGGACCGTGGATACTTGAGAGTGCTCGACTAAGCGACGTAAATTTAAGATGAGTAATAAGTTTCGAGTTAATATCTGTGTAATGACTTCTATGAATATAAATTGAAACTCGTCATATTAAAATTCAACTGTCTATAGCTTAGAGAGTAGAGTGATATGCATTGAAGATGGATTTCTTTAGTATAATGAGCTGCATTTCAAATTCGATTACCTAGAAATTTGTCTATAGGAATAAATAAGTAAAAATAAAAATATAAATTAGTAATTAAAAAAATTCGCAATAATAATTTTCCACACGCAGCCACCATTTACGTAGAAACATCATTTAAAGTGAAATACTGTAAGTAATTTATACAATTATTATGTTCGTCTACACGCAAGCGATTCTATATGAAGGCATTTTCACACTAAGATGAATTTCAAATTCGAAACTAAAGAGCTCTACAATTTTCACAATAAATTAGGAAAAGCAGAGATTAGTGGTTTGTTACACGACCTAGATAGTTCTTCCGTTGTTCGAACACTTGGAAGCACACAAAAATGCATAAGATTATTATATTTCTTAGATACATTGTTATGTATATATGGCCACAACATAATTATTAAAGTTTGAAATTGTTTTCAGTCAAACCGCCTATAAATAATAATAATAATTTCAGCTAGAGCTAAGATTGAGGTAAAAAAAGCACGACTTCAACAAAGATGTATTTACACAAGTAATCAGACATACGAAAAATACTTGGTAATAAGAGCATTAATTTACGTCCCATGCGGCGATCTATAAATATATACCAAGACCAAGTAAAAACTAAGGTGATAATATTTTAATTTTTTATTTTTTTTGCATGAGTAATATATTGCAAGAGAAATCAATATGAGAAAACTTGATTTCGGGGAACGCCATAATAATAAAATAACTAAGTAAATTTCCACACATAATTTTCAGTGGAAATTTACAAACTTTTTTATTAATCTTGCAAGAGATTTTGGTTCCAGTTTTCAGACAGAAACCCAATTCTCTTAATATCCACTGATAATTAACGAAAGAAACAGCTGCGAACTCCCTCTTTACGAAACGAATCTTCACTTGAAAACGTTGGTCGACACGAAATAACGCCATTATATCTATCCGATGCATACACTTGAAAAATCAGAACTTCATTTCGAGGAATATCGAAATAAAATCATTTAATCTCACTGAGTAGCTCAGTGAAAAGTTTTCTTAAGATAGTAACTAATCATTAGCAGTAATAAGTGAATACTTCCGTAATAAGCTACGTTTCAATAACTCTCAGATGGACCTGAATTATGAACAAAATTACAATTATCAGTCCTTCTTCCAACCGAGTGAAGCACTAAGAATTTATACCCGTCTTATATACAATAAACGGAATGCCTGTAATTTCCAATATTAACACCAGATGAAGACAGTAGTAAATCCGGCGTTGTTGTTCCTTTATTTAAAGAGAATAACCGAAAGCTAAGTTAAGACATTATAAGCCTTTCGTACCAGATGGGAGCATTTCTTTAAATTAAAATAACATTAACCCCGGAATATCTCGATACAAATTTTCTAGTATCCTAAACATGAACTAATGTTTCATAAATTTTCGTATTATGAATCTACGAATAAATAACATAAGAGCACCTTTATCAATACATTCTCACGCTAATCCTCAACAAAACCAAGCATAAAACGCACTCATAATAACATTATTAAAAACCCCTATGTGCTAACCACAACATCACCCAACGTGTTACTAAAAACATCCACAATACCAAAACTTCTCCCTATAGTCGTTAGAGCTCCTATAGCAACCACTCCTAGCAAGCACGGATAATCCGCAATCGGATAACCTGTCCAGGCGAAGCCGTTCTAACATGGCGATGAGCCGTTCAAGACACCGGCGAGAGAGGTTCTTGTGAGAGAAGGTTGCCCACTTGCGACAAGAGCCAATCGAAAGGCATTGGGGAGTTATTCGACTGTCCGATCTCTTAACACGAGTGCACCACAAAAGAGCGGCACGAGGATCGATGCCAGAGAGAGAATAGAGAAATAAGGAGGCTAGGGAAATATGATAATGGAGTCACATTCTTGTGGTAGCGATGGCAGCCCGAAGAGAAGGGGGCGTTGGGCGGAGCGGTGTGGTGAGGGGAGGGGCCCATAAGACACGCCTCAGGGGGGAGGGGGGGAGGGAGAGGAGGACCCTCCGTGTGACGTACGTGTTTGAGCGAAAGAAGGAAGGAGACTTCAATTCGCGCTCCATACAGAAATGATCAATTTGAGAGAGGCTGTGAGGATCAAACGATCGAGTGACTGAGTTAATTTCCGTTGAGATGTGCGCTTCAGTGGATTGAATATGCTCGTATTGTAACCGCACTGATTACTATACGTAACATAATTTGAAAACAAATAGAAAAGATGAATATACACGTAAGAGAAAAGACTAGTGTATCTATGAGCATCATACAAAGTTTTACATACTTCTTATGTTTCAGGGTTGATAATAAGGTAAACCATATCTGGAAGGACAATTTAATATCAACGAATTTTCATTAATGCGTAGCAAAACCCTATGGTATTTTGAACACTAAAATAGCAAAAGATCTTCAACTATAAGTAAATCATATCGAAGACAATTGGAATGTATACGGATTAGAAAAGTCAAGTAAAACAATGACTATCTTACAAAGGTAACTTCGAATGCTTTGGCCGTTAATTTAAGGTAAACCATAACTGGAGAAACGATGTAAAATTAACAGTGTTTATTAATAACACTTCTAGATTTCATTCTAAACCATCCTCTAAGTAGACAATATTAAACGATCATAGGAGAGTAAATCTTATGAGAAGCTGTTCTAGAAATTAAAAAAACCGACAGTTTGAAAATTAATACGTTACGACGATTGAAAATTGAATCACTTTAACTGAAAATGGCCGTTTTATATAATGGTTAAACCGAGGAGTTCTCACCTTACCCTTGTACTTATCCTAAACCATTTTAGATCCAAAATTATAAGACATGAAATGTTAATAGTTAACGTCACGAAATAAAATTAATAAGCAGATACTTTAATAGGTGGATCGCTATGACATCAATAACTACGTATTTTCTCTAAATAAAATACAAATTACGTCGATACAAATACGTACGCTTTGAGATCACCAATATCCAACACCTATACATACACGTAAATTCTTATTATAAAATATTCATAGAATAATCCTATTATACCCTCAAAGCACTCCTTTCCCACACGCACGATAGCTGCCGACCACGACAAAGCCTCTAAGAAAGGAACGCATGGGCAAATCGATCCGAGGGTACTCGAGGCTCCGGGAATCGAACCCGGGGCCTTAGAAATCGACCCCGATAGCGCAATATCCTCGCGCTTTCCGAAAAAAAAGAAAAACGAAGAAAGAGAGAGAGCGTACATTTTCAAAAATGTACCTCGACGAAGAAAGGAATAAAAAGGAGGTTTCCTAGGCGTAAAAAAATAAGACAAATCTGCAGACGGAGAAGGGGCAATGCGAAGGTGGTGTGCGAGAGGGGAGGACGTGAAGTGGAAGCTGAGAACAATGGGTACCGGCTGAACACCGCCTTCTCTTGAGAGATCAAACAGCCCAGGATAATGCGCCCTCCTATTCACGGAGAAAAGACGGGAGTGACATAGGCATAAGACGGAAGTTGTGAATGGTGGTTGCATGGTAGAGACGAGTACATCTCGATTGGACGCATCTTGACGATTATGACGGAAAGTAACCCTGCTAATAAGATGATCAATATGGACGGATCATGCGTCGGAACATATATAATACATACTTATATAATATCATAAAATATAATAAGATACACGTCATATTCCGTCATATTTCAGAACCAAAGCTTCAAAAGTGAGATGAATTACCATGAAGACGACTTTTTTTAAGATTAAAGAACAGGAAATTTATCGATAAATAGTAAAATGCATGAATGCGAATGAGTGTATTAATACTGTTGATTGACTGAACTCATTTTAGTTACTCCTGAGGAATATAATTAAGTTTCTTTTTATTACAATCTGTTCGGTACTTATTAATATATAACGCTAAAGCCCTCTTCATCATATTAAATAAATACTGTTCAGGAAAAGAAAGCAATGAAAAATCACACGACCAACTTTGAAATATCGAATAACATCTATAATATTTGAGGAGATGTTGAATGAAGAATGGGTTTTTGAAATAATCCAATGATCTAGGTGATGATTGGATTGATGATTGCAATGTATCATTTCAGAGGATCTTGTTCCATATACCTCGTTACGTCTATGAAACATTTTAGGGGACCTAAACGAAGAATTTCGGTTTGAAATTATCTTAAATCTGGAATTATATAATAGCAGACGTACTTTACCACTGTAATAGAGCGAAGAAGCAATTTCAAGTTTATGCTAGAAGATAATAGTTTGTTGAATTCACTTGCCAAAATCTACTAATGAAGTCAATCGTATTGTATCGTATATCATACACATCAAAGTAACAGTAATTAGCAGAAACTTAAAGGGAAATATATCAAACACAATCCTAGTATTTTTCAAGATAAATTGATACTTGATAAACGTACAATAGAAGGAAAGAAAACAAAAATCTTCAATTCAAAAAAGAAATTAATCAAAAGCATTAAGTTATGATACATTACAGACGAATGTATACATCCAGGCAAAAAAACTACTTCACAGATGAAGACAGAGCAAACAATACGTTTGACAATGGAATAGAAAGGAGAATCCAAGGCAGCGTGACGTGAAATGGCAACATAATGAGAAAAGAACGGCCTATGCTTGAAAAAGACAACTCTCTGTGAGAGTTCCCAAGGCAACCTTTTTCGTCAAAGGCACAACTGAATAAACACAAACTCCGGAGAAGCTAAACGGCAAATTTGTTAGCTCGACATTGATAATGAGAGAAAGGGCACGCAAAAGGTAACCTTTTAAAACACGGATTAAAAACTGTCACTATTCACATGGCTCATAAAGAGTATCCGTGCATGCTATTAGTGTAGCTATGGATAACAGATATTAAAACAAAACGAAAATTCTAAAAATGTTCAACTTCTTCGTCCTTTGCCTCGGTGAAAAATACGTTTAGTAAAAATATTGGAATTAGTGTTTATAGAATAAGCGGATTATCTAAATATAATACACAAGAGGAAATTATTTTACGTATCATACATACGATATACGAAAATTTAGCCAGAATTTTATTCAAAAAAGATTTCGGGAGAAAAATTCTGGGTGAAAATGTTTTTGGGAAATGTATTCTCTACAAAATTCATCCGAGAAAAGTTCTCCAGAATACAGAAATGCAGAATACGCATTTACAAAATAATATTCTCGAAGTTATATATAATATTAAATACATGTACAAGACATTGTATACATGTGTTGTACATTATAATTAGACGTCGAAGGGTCAAATTGCGTGCTCTAATAACTGTTGTCCTCCTTATGTATGTTAAACGTATTTCTAAAACTACTGGATATTTCTAAAACTACTCTTCTATGAGTATACTCTATAATACATTCTAAACATGAGCTCAATTAGCAATACAAAACCAATCCTTCCGATTAGGTTTTCACACTTTTCAAACGAATGATTTGATTCTCTAGCTGACATGATCATTGCAATAAGGAATGCTATGATCAGGACGTGAACAAACGTGCGTAAGGTAGGCATAAGCACGTAAAAAAAGAAACTATTAAAAGGCAAAAAACCAACAAAATTCTAATAATAAACCTATATATTGCCTCCTTCATAAGGGAAACCATTTGTTTGAATCGAACCTTGCCGCGCCGTATCCAAATCGTACTAAAATCTTTCTAACACAATTCATATAAATATAAATCAATTGTATTCTACTTTCCACTGAATTCAAAGATAACGTATTGTTTGTGCTTTCGAGATTGGACTGAAAATAAACTAATCATCAACTTGAGATATACCCATACCAAAATGAAAACTTGATTTGTTAGGCGACAAATACTATTTATTCGTTTACTATATTTAGATTTACAGAGAGAGACACTAATGAGCTGTTGGTAAAGTATCATATATAGATATACATAACAATCCCTTACGATCTTAAAGAGGAAAAATTTACACAAATGTATCTATTCGTTGTTAATTTCTTATGAATATCTAGTGCTGTTCTCTTTAGTTTGTCGTATTTACGTCCCAATCATATTTTATTACATCGCATTTAATTGGGTATCTCCCTCTTTGAGACAAACAAAACACCATCATCATTATTAACACACATGTAACACACAACCAAATAACAAAAGACAAACGAAAATACGCACAAATAGACACAACTAGACGAAGCGGCATAAAACGAGAGACACTGAGGCGAAGAGAATTCGGGGCGAAAAAGGGAGAGACACACAAGGACTCCGAAACACAAAAAAAAGAAAGGGGGATAAAGTGAGGTATCCGGCGTGTAAAAGAAGGGGGAAAACCAAAGCGAGGGAAAAAGAAACGGGCAAAACACGGACGGAAGATCGGAAAGGCGTGCTTGGAAGATAAATAATAAAACAAAAGCGAAAAATGAATAAGGAATAAGAGGGTGGGGTATAGAGCTGATTGTAGAGAGACAAAAGGACGAGATGCTACTCGAGTTGGAAAAAGGGACACTCCACACACACACAGGGCTGAAATGGAAGAGAGGAATTCTACGAATTTGCAGAGCGCTGAAGGTACCGAGGGCTGCCATCTATCGGTAATTGTTGCAGTGCGGGCAATTTGCGGAATTTCCCACGCTAACGTAGTGACACTAACGTCTCGAAGTTGTTGCCATGTAACATATACACGTAAGCTTTCATGAGTAAATACGTTGCTTATGTGGAATGAAAACTCATCTAATTACGAGCGAGATAGATAATGAGCTGTGGAATGATGAAAAGTACTTAAAATAGCTAAAATACTATGTATTATATCCTTTAATTCTAAAATCTTACGATTATACACAACAATACAGAGTCAAACATAAAGTGTGACTTTGATTTAGTAAGAATAGGATTAATAAACCAAAAAGAAATTGAGTCCTCGAACAAAATTAGAATGATAACCTATTAACTTATACCGAAAGGATGTAATACAAATATTAACAGTACAATTAAATTCTATCTCGTCTACGAAATACATTGTTCTGCTATAAATAATACATTGTTCTGGCAATTAATGTTAATTATTGTTTTGATAGTGGAAAACTTTTCAAAAATTATGGGTGTTTATATTCTCAATATCGTCAAAACTATTACAAAGAGATAAATTTTAATTAATAAAATTTATTTCCAATGCAAAAGTCATTCAAACTCACAAGAATATTTTCAAAATTGAGATTCGTTGTTTTAGTTTGAAAGGGCAGTTAAAATTTAGCTCCTAACATAAGATAACAGAATGGTAATATTATTTTTTTCATTACAGTACCCAAAGAGAATTTTACGCCGAACAACTAATAATTTACCTTGAAAAAAATTGCTAATAAGTAAGAGGATAGAAATATTAACACGATAATGGGTGAATTTCAAATAATATAAAAGCAAAATTCGATTATTCCGAGTGAGAAAAAATATAGCGAAACAAGAGAATTTGCTGCCATACTTATAAAAAAAGAATAATGAAACCTAACAAAAAAGTATTACAAATATTCTGTTAAAAAGCATACGAAGAAAAGCGCACTAGGTAAATAACATAACGATATCAGGTACGAATGACAACAAACAAATAAATGCTTAATTCTTCAACTCTGAAAGCTAAAGGGAAAGTTAGTCTCTTGTTTGTATACAAAATTTTCGAGTAAAATAAAAGCCTTTCCAACTTTCGGTCTAAATGCCTCGGTATTTGTAAACATAAATGTGTTTTGAAGATAAAGTGAACTCGATTGAAAAGCTATCACAAAAAGCTTACTCCTTATTGTTATATCCATGGTAGCGAATAACTATCTTCGGTTTCCAAGAATTGTTATTTACATTCAAACGCAAAATTTACGTGAATCTCGCTCCTTTATAATATATGAATAATAATTCGATGGATTAATTTCTCATCCTAATTAATTAAGTAACTTCTAATTTATAAAATATACGCAAACCACAAAATATTGCACTTGGCTGAATTACATAAGATTTAGATTTTTAAAATTTAATCTCTTATAAACTTATTATTATATTTTTATTGATACATTTTCACAGATTTCTTAATGCAATTACGAAAAAATACTCTTTTCATTCACTCTTTTTCCTTTGAGGACAACTATATAACATAGGGTTGAAAAATAACAATTTTCTTCGTTAATTCTTAGCTGATGTTCATATGTTACTAACACTAGACTTTATATTTTCAAGACGAAAACCAATTTTATCAAATTTTCCTTGGTTCGTATACAATACTTTGTACAGAATATCAATCCACATAATGAGATTTTCGCATATTTAAGTTATATTAAGTATATATCTGTACGATTTTAATGTAATTTGAACACATCATTTTCTATCTGAGATCTGAAGCTACAGGTTCAATTCAGATACAAGATTATTAGAAAATCACTTCACGTGATGCTAAAAGAAAAATAAAAACATGCTTTTCTGTAAACGCAGAAGTCAAACGATTCTGTGAACGACCAAACACTAATCATTCCACCTTCAAGTAACAGGTTGAACTCGACAATTGCTTCCACCAACTTCAATACGAAATCTCGAGAACGATGAAAGTCATGCGGACCTATAACAGATCCTTGCGGCACACATCCAAGATGGCGCCGTAACCATTCGAGCACAACAGTTTGTCACCTTGTAAACCGGAGAAAATTACATCAAACGCATTCGAATTGATGAGAATACCCTCGATTACCCAACTGCATCGACCGAAATTTTCCACAGGTGCGTGACCCCAGAACTACGCCCTCTTTAAAAGCACGCACTCGTCGGTGAAGTGCACGCAATTAGTTAAGCTCCGGAACAGAACAGAATTTGCACACAAATCAGCACATGCTCTTAACTGAGCTAACACGCTTTGTGAGAGTGGATTAACGCGGATAAATATGTCAACAGAAGAACGGATGGTTTGGAGCGAACAGAGGTGAAATATACGAATGAGCGTTCAAAAAGACAACTTCCCAATGAGAGACTTTCCATTCGCGAGAGAATAAGTTGGCTGCCTAATGAGGCTGACAACTGCGGTTTAAATAGCACTTGACGTCTATTACAAAAGGAAGAAGAGAAATTTCAGTTGTTGACGATGACTACATTATGCAAAATAGTTTTAAATAGAGTGGAACCATTAATAATAATCAAAGAGTCGAAAACAGTGATAGAAAAATATATAATATTTAATTCGAATGTCCTAAATTGTCCTACAAATGTCGAACATCGTCAGCCGCTAATTTAATTATCATTTAATTAATGAATCCTACAAATATCTTTAACATCTACGCTACGTATTATATACAATATTCCGTTACCAATTTTAAATTGCATTGAAACTGGCAGTCTTATAGATGATAAAAAATAAAAATCATAATCATCTGTGGACGTAATACACATGAGGGAATAGTTTAGTCTGAATTCTTTTCATAAAGGAGGAATTTTTAGGTTTTGCACATATATTTCTACAATATATTTAAGTGTGACAAAGACACTTAAATATATTGGTCGACGAAACTTATAAAACCACGCTAATACCAAGATTCTGAAATATTTTTCGTATATCTTTTAAAAGATTTCTTAGTAAAATTTGAGCTTCTTTAAAACTGAATAAATTGTATAGTTCGTTAAAAACAGTTAAAAACCAACCACTTAATAACATACAGTAATAATAAAAAAGCCTTGAGGGATTCAAATTACAAACAATTACGCATAGAAGATTAAAAAAGACTTCGAAAGCACGTAAATGTACACTTATAATCCATTTATTCCCTAATCAAAACTCAGCTATATTTAGATAAAGCCGTTCAATACAGATGAATACAGATTTTGTACGACCTTCCAGCAGTATTTTTTTTAACCTTAGTCGCCGTTCTTACAAAACAAAAAACAAAACCTTTCAAGCACTTCCAAAATCCCTTTGATCATTAATCCTCACGCCCCAGTAATCAAATCTGCAACTTTACGCACACCGTCTCACTGTATCACAATCAAAGCATTCGAACGAGTAAAGAAGAGAGAAAGAGATTTAAAAAAAGAACGCGATCGGGAACCATTTCGATGAGAACTCGCGATGCTTCGCTGACCATTTAGCTCCGCTTTGAAAAAAAAGAAGAAAAACGCCGTGGAATTCGCGTCGTATCGCAAAGCGAAAAGATATTGAAGAAGCAATCAGAGACCCTCCGTTTCGAGAGAGAACAGGGTTTCAATCACTGGAGTTGATTCTGAAAGATCTGAGAAGACGCTGCACATACTTGTGCTTGCGTGAGAGAGTTCTGAAAGAGGTCCTCGTGAGCATCGAGTGGCGGTGAAGGAGTGCTTTTGAGATTGCAGCCATTGGAGAACCAGGACGAGGATTTATAAAAGGAAATTAGCTCTAAGGAAGTTTATCGGTGGGAAACCATTCCCTTTCTTACTTTTCTGATTCGACGCGGACGATTACGATGTACTTGGAAATGCTTTCTGGCTATTTTCGGAGATTTCAACAATGGTGGATACGGAAGGTAAGGATACGGAAACTCCTTTTGTATCGATGATGAAAACCTAATCATCAATCCTTTAAATAAGCGATAAATTTATAAACGCTCCAAAGGCTAATTCTCATAATTTTACCATCTATATGAACCAACAATTTCATTGTAAATTACTCGTGATTAATATATATTATACATAATTCCTATAGTACCAAATAAAATATTTAAAACCCTCGAATTTATACCACTTCAAAAACAAAACTTTCAATATCAGAGATCCATGTTAATACTGATAAACAACAAAATTTATATTAGGAAAACGCAGCGATATTACATTCCGCATTTTATAAAATTCTTTTTAGGATGAACCGTAGGTAATTAAAACTAAGAGTAAGAAGCAAAGTTATATAATACTACTATATAAAGATATGTTCTAAAATATAGAAAGATTGCACTCTCTAAACAATGCTTTCTAATTCCAAACATAGCACATTAACTTTGACATCTGGTAATCTATATTTATTTATGCTAATTCCTTTCAATCCTCAAATAAAATTTCTGCGATTTAATTGTGCAATATTCTAGCAGAAGGAAATGATTATTGAATACTACCATATTATTTACATTACAATACTTCTATAATATTTAATGTGGACTATTTATTTTACAGAATCATTAACTCTTAGCAAGATCCACGCGAATTATAACTTACTTTCAAAATCCAAACAAATGTATTAGTATATGATAATTTCTTTACTTACAAAAACACCCATCATATCACAAAGAACTTTTATTTCGAAGGTAAAGAATGTATGAGAGACATAAGATATACTTACAAGAAGAAGAAAATATTAGTTATGAAAAACATGATCTAGTGCTCAAAGTAAAATTCTTTTGCTAACTTAGAACTAACGATTTCTCTTAAGTCCGCTGAGCCACATAAGATATACATTAAATAGTATGTTAAATGTAATATAATTGTAAAACTTAAATTCATGATTTTAATTCATAGCTAATAAAATTTTTAAAAGAACTTTTTAGCGTAATCCATTAATCTATAAAAAAATTCCAAATAAGATATCTTATTATATTTATCTAAATAAGAAGTCTTCATTAAGATATTTTCAATCATCCAATCAGCTTACCCCAAAAGAATTTCCCATAATCAAAACGTATCAATTATTAATCGTCATTCAAATAAACGTCCACTTTTCAAATGAGCTTCAAACTAATTGGTCTCTTCTTACATCAAACCCCAATACCGCAAGTCAAATCAAGTCCCAGTCCCTATTACGCCCCAAAACAACAACGTACGTATTCATGTTCCAACATAAAATACCGGGGGGAGTAGCTCCGGTTACGGCAATAATCGTCTTGCATCAAAACATCCATTAACATTGTAGCTTCTAAGGCCGGAATCGGTTACGAAGAGAATGAACACGCTCAAAGACGCATCTTTCCCATCCATTTACCCTGGGGCCCACATTTGCACCGATCCGTACTGAAACATCCCTTCGAACTTCGACCGAAATGTTTACGTTAACGTAAAAGCGGACCCGTCGCTGTTAAACCCGACATCCTGGGGTTCATCCGCTTAACAAAAAAGACACGCATGTTACTCCCTATCTTAATCCTCATTCATGACCGGCCAATACGCCCCCGCCGCCTCATTTAACACCGAATAAGATACAACTCTCCCCTGCTCGCCCCTCTAGGCGCCCAAGGTTCCCAAACCCTAATTTTCCCGCAGCCCGGGGCTTTTTTCCGGGG